>CM077126.1:14722500-15347500 GCA_039645545.1 Dendrolimus houi | reverse complement strand
CCAGTGAAAATGTTAAATTTTTTTGATGTACCTAATACATTTCTTCGATATCGATCTTTTAATGTGGCCATTTTAAATTATTCCCAGAAAAATTCCTGCGGGATTCCCAGGATAAAAAGTACTGCAGATATTCTAAGTATATAGTATATAATAGATTGTCTAAGAATTTTCTGTCGACCAGCGGAAACTGCATCAAAATATGCCCAGTAGTTTTTACGTAAATCCTTTTTAAGAATCTTCGGAATTCATGTATTTCATACTAAAAAAATCCGTTTCCCTACTGTAAATACCTTTTGAATTTTAATACTAGTAAAATAACTGTAATCTATCTTACCTACGTGTCAAGCGTGGACGAAATAAAAAAATAGTAAATAAAATGCCAAGTCGGTTGTTTTTCGATCTTGAAGAAGAAAGAAAGAATTTATTTGCTAGGAAAGCGACAATACAACGATGTAGAAAAAAATTAAACATACATTTCCGCATTTCCTACAAATGAGGTCGGCAACTCAGCATAAAGCTGTGTTGGAGTTTCCTCCAGCACACCGCTGATTTTCAGTGCCGACCCTGCCTCATTGATTAATATTTGACCCATCACCACAGCAAATGTAACAAGTAACAGGAAGAAACTAAATAACAGTAAATGTAGTAATAAAGTAACACAGTATATGAAACATAAAACAGATACGACAAACACGTGCACAGAAAATAAAATGAATCAATATCCCTATTAATATTATAAATGCGAAAGTAACTTTGTCTGTCTGTTCTATTTTCACGGAAAATCTACTGGACCGATTTGGCTGAAACTCGGTATATATATATTTTCGATGCCGTGGATGAACAAAGCTTTTTATCCCGAAAAATGGGATAGTTTTCGGGATAAAAATATATTTGTCACTCTGTTTGCTGTGATTTTATGGAAAAACTATTGGATTGATTTGGCTGAAATTCGGTATATACGTGAGACACTCAGAAAGTTTAACAAAAATAAAAAAAAATCTAAAAAGTTCTATAGGTAAATATTTTCGTATTAAATCTTTTCAAAGTACTCTCGACCATCTTCTATACAAAGTTTCATGCGTCTGAACCAGTTTTCGAAACACTTTCCAGTCTGCCGCAGACACCTCGTTTACAGCTCGCTCGAACGCTGACAACGCATCTTCCGGCGACGAAAATTGCATCCCTTTGAGCTGATTTTTTATTTTCGGGAATAAAAAAAAGTCACACAGTGCTAGCTCAGGGCTGTAAGGAGGGTGTTTGACCGGCGTGCTGTCCAGGAAGTCCCTCGTTTTGAGCGCGGTATGGGCGGGCGCGTTGTCGTGGTGAAGCAGTAGCCCGCGGAGCCCTGTGGTTGATCGCGTGTTACGCGCTTACAACAGAGAAAACTTCTGCCCAGAATTTGGTAGTATGCCATTCGGCGTTGATGCTTCTTTGGTTCAGTAAAGGAATTGACACCGAGTAGCCAGTCAAATTGAAAAAACTCGCGATCAAAATCTTCTCCCCACTTCTAGACCGCTTCACTTTGATAGGCGTTGATTCGTTTTGAAACACTCGAACCGTAGACTGGCGCTTCGTTTCTGTATCGTATTGATAAATCCAGGACTCATCACCTGTAATGATGTCGTAAACACGCCGTGCCGAGCCTGCTTCAAATTTGTTTATCATATGACGGCACCATTCCACCCGGGCCTACTTCTGAGCATCGGTGAGGTTGTGCGGCACCCACGTGAAACTATCCTCCTCACGCGGAGATGCACGTATAGAATCTCGTGAAGGCTTCCCGATCCAATTTATAGTACGTGCTGAATCTCTTGATACGTAACTCGCCTATTGTCTTGGATTAAATTTTTCACTGCTAGCACGTTTTCTTTCGTAACAGCCGTCAAAGGGCGACCACTTCTTTCTTCATCCCCCAAAGTTAGTCGACCGCGCTTTAATTCGTTGTACCAACGGTACACGGTTACCTTAGAAGGGTCTTCATCCATGAATGCCATTTGAAGTCTATCATACGATTCGTCTGGTTTCAGGCGACACCTGAAATCGTAAAAAACCATAGCGTGAAAATGTTCCCGGCCCAGATCCATTTTTCAATGAGACACGATAATTTAAATTAGCTCGTAAACAATGTGGAGGGAAATTTTGAAATTGGAACTTTCCTATTTTTAGTTATAATAATATTTCTAGAATAGATTATAACTGGACAGTCTCTCATACATAAAAACTTTTTTCCGCAATAGTTTCTGAGTGGCCTGATATGTAATTTTAATACCGAGGGTGGCCAAGAGATACTTTTCATCCCGGGTAATGGGATAGATTTATGTAAAGATTATCCCAGAAAGTGGGATAGGTTTTGTTATTTTAGTCATTTTGGTCCTTTTGGACATTTTGAACATTTTGGTAATTTTGGACATTTTGGTTCTTATGGAAATTTTGGATAGTTTAGACATTTTGATCATCTTGGTCAATTTGGACATTTTGGTCATTTTAGAAATTTTGGCCATTTTGAAAACATTTGTCATTTTTTCATTTTGGTTCTTTTGGACATATTGGTAATTTTCTCATTTTGGACATTTTTGTCATATTGGTCATTTTGGACATTTAGGTCATTTTGGTTATTTTAAACATTTTGGACATTTTTATAGATTCATTCTTATCATTTGTGTAGTTTATGTAGTGTATAGATAGATAGATAAAACTAGAACGGGTTGAAATAGGGGATGAGAGTTTGTATGGAAGACCAATAATTTCTCAAGAGATATAAAAATCATCATCTATAAAAAAATTATAGTAACTCGATTTGTCTGTTAAGCTTTCACGGAAAAACCACTAGGCATACCGGATCGGTTTTGCTGTAATTTTGTTTAAATGTAGTTTTAATACCGAAAATGGGCATATACCTATATATACTTTTAATCCCGGGAGATGGCATAGTTTATGATATAAAATGAAGTGAATCTTCCGGGGGCAAATACATAAAAATGTAATAAATACAATGTAACCTGTATTAACTCCTGCTCTTTAAACAAGAGGTACGCACTAGTTTGACCCGGGGCGCAGCAGCGGGGTAAACTCTAGTCCTATATAAAATAAAATAAAAATAGAAAATATATACGTAAACAAAACTATAATAACTGCAATACCACCCAATACGGTAATCAATAATGTTATTACTATTAATTGAATCAAATAAATTAAAAAAAAACAAAAAGAAACAATCAATTCAATGGAAAAGCCTTCAAATCCCTGAGAAGTTTGAGTTGCACGTCTTTCAGGTGAGTTTTAAATAAAAGTATACACATTCCTTATAAGGAAGTCAAAACACATTATCTAAAATCTAAAAATATTAAACATATCTAATAAAAATAAATAAATAAATAATAAAGATCAGTTTACTATGTAACAAAGTGTTGTTGGTAACGCTACTATAGACGAGCGTGGGACGTGGTCACTTTTAGTAGGAAGGGTGTGCTATTAATCTACGAGACTGCGACGTTTTGTAGAATGATAAAAAAGTGTCTTAGTTTATTTGTCTGCCATATGCAGTATTACACAAATTATTGATCCAATCGGCATTTTTAGTTTGTACGGATCGGCTTCCGACTTGTAAATAATCTTTATTGAACTTTATTCGCAAGGCCAAAAGGCAGTGTTGCTTGCTAAGCATTCTTAGCTCTGTCTCGCTTACACGATTTGTACACTGTCGCTTGTATTAAAATTTGTTTATTGCACAGGTACATCGGAAAAAATTAGTATTTGTGTAAAACTGTAGCCTATTTTTGGTAATGAACTGAAAAGCAAAGCATTTGTTTGAAGGTGGTACCTTTGGAGTGGCTGAAATACTTCGACGAAAGGGAACTAGAGTTGATGTTGTGCGGCATGCAGGAGGTGGACGTCGACGACTGGCAAAGGAACACCATTTACAGGCACTACACGCGGACCAGCAAACAAGTACTTTGGTTTTGGCAGGTGAGCCATTAAACGATATTTTTTTATACAACGGATCATTCTGGTTCCGATTCAAAACACCCAAACCTTAGTAAATAATAAAATAACGAAAAGTTCGTTTACGAATTTTACCATCCAGGAACCGAACCTGGGGTCTCTCCAAATAAGACTGTCCTGGCCGGATCTGGGGGAGGAGTGGCGGCACTAGCCCTGACCGGGAAAGATTGGAGGCGAATATAACCTTCGATACGAAATTTTTGTTTTAAGGACGGCAAATATTCACCCTACGCCTGCTTTAAAATGTAGTTCCAGGGGTGTTGGCTGTTATCCCTATTAATATTATAAATGCGAAAATAACTCTGTATGTCGTTTTCACGGCAAACTACTGGACCAATTTAACTGAAGCTCAGTATATATATACATATACACACATATATATATATGTGTATATGTATATATATACTGTATATGTATATATATAATATGTGTATATGTATATTATATATATATATATATATATATATATATATATATATATATATATTCGATGCTGAGGATGAACATAGGATGCAATTTATCCCGAAAAATGGGATAGTTTCCGGGATAAAATATATTTGTCTTTCTGTTTGTTATGCTTATACCAAAAACTAATGGACTGATTAGGCTAAAATTCGGTATATTTGTAAATTTTATACTGAGGGTAGACAAGGGATACTTTTCATCCCGGATTTTAGGATAGATTTATGTAAAGATTATCCCATAAAATATGATAGGTATTTTATTTGTGGTTTGCTATTTTCATCATTTTGTTTATTTTGGTCAATTTCGTCCGAATCCGGGTGTCCTGTCTGAATATCGATAAGAACATAGATACTTTTCATCCCGGGAGATGGGATAGTTTGCGATATAAAATGAAGTAAATATCCCGAGGGCAAATATCAAAAAACATAAAAATATAATACACTGTAACCTGTATTAACGCCTGCTCTTTAAACAAGAGGTAAGCACTAGAGTTTGACCCGCGGTACAAGTCACGGGGTAAGCTATAGTAAAAATACAAAATAGTAGATTGTTACACGAGAGGTGAAAGTGACCTATTTAGGCATGAGATGTTTTGGCATACGAACGTAGTGAGGGCGTTGATAGTTCGAGTGCCTAAATAGGCCTTCCACCTGAGATCAACACTCTGCTTTTCATTTCGAATATGACGAAAGTAAATAGAAACTGATTAGTTAAATAAACAACTACTTCTCTATTGAAATCTGATATAATAATGTCTAATAAGTCACATATGAAACATTAAGTAAATTTCTTTTCTGTGGCTTTTTTTGTCATTGGTGATAGTAAATATTTAGCAGAAAGTGTAACTTAAATAATAATTTAATGAAAAGTAAATTATACATATGAAATGATGTTACAAAATTGTTCATATTTTTTTATTACAATTTATGCCGCCATTTAACAGTGGCTGTAAAAAACTTTGGGACATAGTATGCATGTATCTATTATATTATTATACTATTGTTCGCATGGTTTTTAATTTTTTTGGCAGCAGGGAATATCGTTTTCCAGGGAACAAAAGTACTATTTTCATCCCTGTGATCAGGCAAGTCCAAGCATACTTTCAAAGTATGAGAAATTAAAAAGTTATTACTCTGTACATACGTTTATGTTGTTTCGTCTTCACGGTGTTGAGATAAAACTCATTTTCATGAAATTTAGTATGCACTGCCAGTAAAATATACACGTAGAATATTTCCAAATCGAAAACTAACATAATTTCCACATGATATATATCTTAAAAAATTAGTGACTAAACTAATTATTTTGACATTTGATGAATGTCCTTTCAGTAAAGAAGAAGATAAGAGTAAGGATCAAACATTTACAGCAGTAAATCCATACAACCCTTATATCTTTACATAGTATAAAAGAAGATCGCTTTCCATGACTGTCTATGTCTGCTAACTCCTTCTAAATAAACCACTTATGAGATTTTTTAGTGGATTTCACCATCCGTTAGAGATAATTTTTCAAGGAAGATTGTATACTAGCTTTTGCCTGTGGCTTCGCTCGGGGTGTATAAAAGCCTAATCAAGTTCTTCAATTCAAGTTAATCAAAACCCTAGTTAGTATAGATAAATTAGCTTCTAGAAGTTTTTGCGTCTGTTGTAGTATTTGTATATTTACAGAAATTCTAAACTTATATTTAGAATCAAAAGTCAATGGCGAAAGTAAAATGAATAATTATTGTTTACATTGAATTAATACATTGTACATTTTAGTTTGATAATTAATGATTTTTTGATTTTATTTTGTAGGAAATTATCTTGGTATTTATTACTCTAAGATTATTTACATTACCAATTGTTGTGAGGTCTGACTATTTGGTTTTAGTTTGTGTAAAATGCAAGGAGAGATTTGGATAAGAAAGTACCAAATATACCAAATATTAACTATTTGGGCAGGGTTTCCCCTTTATTGTTCAGCCTTTGATGTGAATATTCACACAGCACACTAAGCAATGAACCCAGTCTAAACGCCACTACGCCTTTTATACGAAAAATGCTACCCTACAAAAAAATAACGTTACATCATTGCTAAAAATAGCAATTACATCATAGTGTTGCCAGGATCATAAAAACAATTATAATAATTAGTTACTAATGCACTAAATTATCTAGATGATAATTTAGTGGGCTTATAAAATTAACTAACCGGTAGAAAATGGTAATTTAATTATAAATCGAATCATCTGATAAATCGACTAAAAGTATTATCTATGACGATTGTCTATGTCATACTAATATACACTATGGTTCTCATGACTACTGTGATGGACATCTTGTAACATTTGATATTTAATTAATTATTTGATTTTATTTGTGGTTCATTCTTGTTATTTATTGTTCAGTGTTATTATTTGTTGCTAATTGTTATTTAATATAAAATTTGTTAAATAAAAATGGTTCCGATGTTGAAACGTGGTCGAGGTAAGCTTTTGATTTTCCAAACTAAAGAAGTTTTGTATAATATGTACAAATATTTCGAAAATGAGTGCAACAGCAATCTGAGCAATATAATGACTCCGGATCAATTAGTTGCTAAATCAACCGAAATATCATTGACTTTCATCTGAAAGGTGCTATCAGAAAGGAAATGTCATTCTTTAGAACTGGGACCAACAACTTAGTATTACAAATTATGTTTAATATTAATAATAGGTTGGGGAAAAAGTCTTTTCGCATATAGTATGTATGAACTTGTAATAAGATCTCTTTGGCTATACCATTTGTATCTGGCTGGTTTTAGTATCATTAAAAAGTTTTAATTTTAAAGAAGACAATTCCAAATTCAAATTAGGAAAATGTGTGATTTTCATTTCTTTTTCTTATTGTTAAAATGAGTGAATCTAATGAAGAAATTCGATACATTTTAAAATTTTACTACAAAAAAGGTAAAATGCAACACAAGCCGCGAAAAAAAATTGTGATGTTTATGGACCTAATGCAGTATCTGTGAGAGTAGCGCAAATTTGGTTTAAGCGTTTTCAATCCGGAAATTTTGATATCAAAGATGCACGTCGCTCTGTTCGCCCTGTTACGGACAAAATTGATGCCATTTTTGAAAAAGTGGAGCAAAATCGGCATATTAGTAGTTACAATGTAGCTGGAGAACTGGGAATTGACCACAAACCGGTTTTGGCGCATTTGAAAAAGGCTGGGTACACAAAAAAGCTCGATATTTGGGTGCCTCATGAGCTCACTGAAAGAAACCTAATGAACCGTGTATTAATTTGCGATTCTTTATTACGACGTAATGAAACCGAACCAATTTTGAAGAAGCTGATAACTAGTGATGAAAAGTGGATCACGTACGACAAGAACGTGCGAAAAAGATCGTGGTCAAAGGCCGGTCAGGCTTCACAGACTGTGGCGAAACCCGGGTTAACTCGCAACAAGGTGATGCTGTGTGTATGGTGGGATTGGAAGGGCATTATTCATTATGAGCTGTTACCGTCAAGCAGGACCATCGATTCTGAACTGTACTGCGAACAACTGATGAGATTAAAGCAAAAAGTTGAGAGAAAGCGGCCGGAATTAATCAACAGAAGGGGTGTAGTTTTTCACCATGATAACGCTAGACCTCGCACATCTTTAGCCACTCACCAAAAATTACGAGAGTTTGGCTGGGAGGTGTTAATGCATCCGCCGTATAGTCCTGACCTTGCACCTTCAGATTTTCACCTGTTTCGGTCTCTGCAGAATTCCTTAGGCAGTGTCAGGTTAACATCACGAGAGGACTGCCAAAACCACTTGTCGCAGTTTTTTGATCAGAAGCCCCAAATTTTTTATAGCAATGGGATCACGTCCCCTACCTACAAGATGGCAAAAAGTTATCCAACAAAATGGCACCTACATACTTTAGTCAAATGTAAATAAACTTTATAAAAAAACCTTTTGAATTTTTATATAAAATGCGAAGAAACTTTTTCCCCAACCTAATATTTACTATTTTAATATCGTTTAATATTATTAGTTTTATATTAAGTACCTGCCTATAAAAACATATAAAAAGTAATAGTGTATTTATTTATGTGCTGACCATACACTACTACAAACGCAAAAACGTCTTGAAGCTAATTTCACTATTTTATTTACTTATGTAATTAAAATAGAACTACTCACTAGGATTTGATTCGTGGCGTAACCGCTGGTAAAACTCTAGCAATTAATCTTTAGCTTAACCACAGCAAGGTCAGTGGACTTTATTGCTAATAAATTTGGTTCGCATTATAGACTTTGCTACAATATCAATAACTTTTTATAGCTTTAAACAATTTATAAGTTATTGTAATAATTCATTAAAATTTAATTTAATTTTGAAGAATATGAATCTTAAAAATGATTGAAAAAAATAATACAAATAGTGTTTATTGTACGTTTTTTCCAGTTTGTTCGACAAATGGATAACGAGAAGCGAGCGAGGCTACTTCAGTTCGTAACAGGCACCTGTAGAGTACCTGTTGGGGGTTTTGCCGAATTGATGGGCTCCAATGGACCACAACGCTTCTGCATCGAAAAGGTGAATAATTATACGCAATAATTTATCTACTATAATAATATGACACTTTAGCCACAGAGTAGTTATAAAATTTTAAACATAATATTCTATTTGATTTTTCGAAGCTAATAAGACAAAGGATTGAAAAACTTTTGATGGTGGGAGAATTAGCGTGAAAACTTGAATATCGAGATTACCGGTGTGTGAAACCCGCGGGGCCATATAAACTTGGCGGTTATACCGTTCGTTTTCCTAAAATGTGAATACCTGAACCCTGCAGTGGCGCATTTATGGACTATTTGGGAATCCTCGAAAATTTAGAGAGGATATCTATAATATTAGGTTGGGGAAAAAGTTTCTTCGCATTTTATATAAAAATTCAAAAGGTTTTTTATAAAGTTTATTTACATTTGACTAAAGTATGTAGGTGCCATTTTGTTGGATAACTTTTTGCCATGTTGTAGGTAGGGACGTGATCCCATTGCTATAAAAATTTTGGGGCTTCTGATCAAAAAACTGCGACAAGTGGTTTTGGCACTCCTCTCGTGATGTTAACCTGACACTGCCTAAGGAATTCTGCAGAGACCGAAACAGGTTAAAATCTGAAGGTGCAAGGTCAGGACTATACGGCGGATGCATTAACACCTCCCAACCAAACTCTCGTAATTTTTGCTGAGTGGCTAAAGATGTGTGAGGTCTAGCGTTATCATGGTGAAAAACCACACCCCTTCTGTTGATTAATTCCGGCCGCTTTCTCTCAACTTTTTACTTTAATCTCATCAGTTGTTCCCAGTACAGTTCAGAATCGATGGCCCTGCTTGCCGGTAACAGCTCATAATGAATAATGTCCTTCCAATCCCACCATACACACAGCATCACCTTGTTGCGAGTTAACCCGGGTTTCGCCACAGTCTGTGAAGCCTGACCGGCCTTTGACCACGATCTTTTTCGCACGTTCTTGTCGTACGTGATCCACTTTTCATCACCGGTTATCAGCTTCTTCAAAAATGGTTCGGTTTCATTACGTCGTAATAAAGAATCACAAATGAGTACACGGTTCATTAGGTTTCTTTCAGTGAGCTCATGAGGCACCCAAATATTGAGCTTTTTTGTGTACCCAGCTTTTTTCAAATGCGCCAAAACCGTTTTGTGGTCAATTTCCAGTTCTCCAGCTACATCGTAACTACTAATATGCCGATCTTGCTCCACTTTTTCAAATTGAAAACGCTTAAACCAAATTTGCGCTACTCTCACAGATACTGTATTAGGTCCATAAACATCACAAATTTTTTTTGCGGCTTGTGTTGCATTTTGCCTTTTTTATAGTAAAATTTTCAAATGTATCGAATTTCTTCATTAGATTCACTCATTTTAACAATAAGAAAAACAAATGAAAATCACACATTTTCCTAATTTGAATTTGGAATTGTCTTCTTTAAAATTAAAACTTTTTAATGATACCAAAACCAGCCAGATACAAATGGCATAGCCAAAGAGATCTTATTACAAGTTCATATATACTATATGCGAAAAGACTTTTTCCCCAACCTATTATTATAAAATTCTAAAAAATGCCGTGTCTTTACATGGAAGCTATAAAAAGATAACAACTAGAATAGACTATATATACGATGGAGAACACAATGCATTTTTTTTTAGTTTCTTGTCTATTTGTGCGGGATTCACGTAAAAACTTTTGGGCCGATTTCGATGCGGTTTTCGCTGATCGACAGCAAATTCTTAGAGTTAAAATCTGCGCTACTTTTTATCCCGGGCATCCCCGGGAATTTGTATAGGAGCGGTTTGTAGTTGTTCGGGTGCATAAAAATAGCTTATTCCGGCACAGTTTTCACTAAAACGATAGCTTACATTCTTTTTTAAATGCTGCGGTATTTTGTGTCCCGGGAATCCAATGGGAATTTTTCTGGGAACGGTATAAATTAGTTAGATTGTAAAATATTAACTGATTTCTATACGATTTCACTAGAACGATAGCTTAAGTCCTTTGTCAAGTGATTCGATACTTTATATTTCTGAAATCCCGCGGGAGTGTTTTAAAAGTATACATAAAAATTTGCTGATTCGGATCCGATTGATATTAAAACAATATAATCCGGGACTTTTTATATTTCTCGGGTTTTCGAAACCACTTGATATTAGGACTTGCTTAATATGACATTTTTTATATTTATTAGACATCCTTACTAAAACAGATGTAGCTGTGTAAGTCTCGAGTAACATTATTTATCCCGGGTTTTTATGGGAATCTTCGGAATTCGTGTATATTCATACTAAATAAACTGCTATCGGTGCAGAAACGCAGAAAGAATGCAATTTCATGTGGCCAGGCGGTCT
The DNA here is from genome assembly GCA_039645545.1 of Dendrolimus houi. Lineage (NCBI taxonomy): Eukaryota > Metazoa > Arthropoda > Insecta > Lepidoptera > Lasiocampidae > Dendrolimus > Dendrolimus houi. The sequence goes on along the minus strand of CM077126.1, from coordinate 15,336,136 downwards.
GTCGTAAGAGGCGACAAAACAACTACAGCCAGGTGGTTGAGTATTTGCCCGTCTGGATGACTACCATGTCAAGAGTATGCCGCCATAACAACTTTGAGTTGCGTTCCGACATTAGTGACCAGGTTCCAGTCCCCCTGTAGAGAGCAGCAGCGCATTTGTAGGATCTTAGGTGTTGTAAGTGTCCATAGGCGATGGTAAACGCTTTCCATCAGGTTGGCCGTCTGCTTGTCTGCTGAACTAGAGCCATAAAAAATAAACTAAAAAATCCACTACCCTGCTGAAAATACCCTTTAATTTAAATACTGGCAAAATAACTGTAATGTACGTTACCTCTCAAGCGTGTACGTAGTCACGGGTATATCCTAGTTTTTACTTAAAGAGTTTGCGATTTAATCGTCTTTATGTTTTTTTAAACATCTCTGCATGATTTGTATATCCAGCCAGTGTCAAGTATCCACAACTCATCAAATTTTAGAATAATCTTCAATCAAAGACTAATTACCTAAGTTTTGATTGACGCCAAATGAGTTCATGTGGCAGCTTGAAATAAAAAAAAATCACTAAACAGTTGAGTTTCGACATAAATGTACAGTTCTTCACTAAAAACAATAGAATAGCATATCCTAAAGCCATTATAGATTGTAAACTTATATTTTTTTTTTAAATAAAACGGCACAAGCGTTACCATTAAAGGCCTACTAAAAAACCAACAATAATTTGTTAATTTAATTGCAGGTGGGTAAAGAGACTTGGTTGCCGCGATCACACACGTGTTTCAACAGACTCGACTTGCCGCCTTACAAGAGCTATGAACAGCTTTGTGAAAAACTCAATTATGCTATTGAAGAAACTGAAGGATTTGGACAAGAATGAGTTGAGATTGTTAAAAAACAAAAATATTACTATTGTAAAATATTATTTTCTTTATTTTGATATGCCACCACATGGGGATTTTATTTTCCTAGTGGAATTGGTGGTGTAGATAAAAAAAAAACAACCAAAAACTGCATATATGAATATTTTGTATGAATAATAAATGAATTTATATATAATTAATTAATTATTACTATTATTGTGTAGATAATATTAGTTGATCCTCACTGTAAGAAATATTTTGTTGAACTATGTTGCAGGTTCATCTTTAATGTTCAATTAAACGATTTTTTATTTAAATTACTGTAGTTTATTTTTGTATTCTAGCATAAAAGATGAGTGAAATGCTTTATTTTTACACTCACTTAACGGAAAAGTGAATTTATGCTTGTATTTAAATACATAATTATTTTCAGCACACAAAAATACCATCACCGGGCACGGGCATATTTTATAGAATCAAACGATATACCCACCACACTTCTCCAACGCAGATTAGTGAGTTTCACACAGCGGTTATTATCTCGATGTGCAAGTTCCTTTGCAATGTTTCCCGAAAGAAAAAGAAGCATTGGAATATAATTTCATTACCAGCCATCCTAAAGTGGTTTAGTGCCTACTACCATTACTATGAAAGAAAAATAATTGACAATCCCTATTTATAAATGCGAAAGTAACTTTGTCTGTTTATTACGCTTTCACGGAAAAACTACTGGACCAATTTGGCTGAATTTCATTATATTTATATATATATATATATATATATATATATATATATATATATATTAGGGATGGGCCGAAATTCGTTTTACATTCGGTTTGACCGAATTTCGGCAGCTTGAGCCGAACTTCGGCATTCGGCCGAAATTCGGTTTAAATGCCAAACATTCGGTGCAAGAAAAAAGTAAAATACCTACTTGAACTATTTTGACTGAAGTTAATAGAAATCATATATGTCATAACCGTAATATAAAAATTAGCATTTCTATACTCATGGTCATTTATTTTATTTAGGAACATATAAACCTTAACGTGCAATGTGATAAAAAATAAATAAAATTAGTTCTTGATTGAGTCTTTGCCGAATTAAATAGACATCAAATTAAACCAAAAATAAAATAAACTTAATAATCCTCTAAGAAACATCAGTAAGTAGTGCAACTGCTTAATTACAATGCTTAACTTGAATTTAAAAAAAAGCACGTCTAAGGGACTTCAGCAATTACAACTTTAATTTTGATTGAAATCACTGTTTACGAATTAAACATTATGAATTTAGAATTATGAAATGGTGATTTTTTTTCAATCAAAGGTCTTAAAATCTAATCTTTTATCCACCTAATCATACTTAAAATTTACGTGTTGCTCGTGAGAAAGCGTGGCGAAATCAAACCGAAGTTCGGCCGAATTTTTTGTTTTAACCGAATGTTCGTATTCGGTCTAAACCACATTCGGACCATCCCTAATATATATAATAGGTTGGGGAAAAAGTCTTTTCGTATATAGTATGTACGAACTTGTAATAAGATCTCTTTGGCTATACCATTTCTATCTGGCTGGTTTTGGTATCATTAAAAAGTTTTAATTTTAAAGAAGACAATTCCAAATTCAAATTAGGAAAATGTGTGATTTTCATTTGTTTTTCTTATTGTTAAAATGAGTGAATCTAATGAAGAAATTCGATACATTTTAAAATGTTACTACAAAAAAGGTAAAATGCAACACAAGCCGCGAAAAAAAATTGTGATGTTTATGGACCTAATGCAGTATCTGTGAGAGTAGAGCAAATTTGGTTTAAGCGTTTTCAATCCGGAAATTTTTATATCAAAGATGCACGTCGCTCTGTTCGCCCTGTTACGGACAAAATTGATGCCATTTTTGAAAAAGTGGAGCAAGATCGGCATATTAGTGGTTACAATGTAGCTGGAGAACTGGGAATTGACCACAAACCGGTTTTGGCGCATTTGAAAAAGGCTGGGTACACAAAAAAGCTCGATATTTGGGTGCCTCATGAGCTCACTGAAAGAAACCTAATGAACCGTGTACTCATTTGCGATTCTTTATTACGACATAATGAAACCGAACCATTTTTGAAGAAGCTGATAGCTGGTGATGAAAAGTGGATCACGTACGACAAGAACGTGCGAAAAAGATCGTGGTCAAAGGCCGGTCAGGCTTCACAGACTGTGGCGAAACCCGGGTTAACTCGCAACAAGGTGATGCTGTGTGTATGGTGGGATTGGAAGGACATTATTCATTATGAGCTGTTACCGGCAAGCAGGGCCATCGATTCTGAACTGTACTGGGAACAACTGATGAGATTAAAGTAAAAAGTTGAGAGAAAGCGGCCGGAATTAATCAACAGAAGGGGTGTGGTTTTTCACCACGATAAAGCTAGACCTCACACATCTTTAGCCACTCAGCAAAATTACGAGAGTTGGACTGGGAGGTGTTAACACATCTGTCGTATAGTCCTGACCTTGCACCTTCAGATTTTCACCTGTTTCGGTCTCTGCAGAATTCCTTAGGCAGTGTCAGGTTAACATCACGAGAGGACTGCCAAAACCACTTGTCGCAGTTTTTTGATCAGAAGCCCCAAAATTTTTATAGCAATGGGATCACGTCCCCTACCTACAAGATGGCAAAAAGTTATCCAACAAAATAGCACCTACATGCTTTAGTCAAATGTAAATATTGTATTATTTCTCCGTTTCTGCATGGATAAGGATTTCCATTCCAAAATCGGCTTTTATTAGCTGGCTTCACTCTGAATTTCATAAAAAAACCTTTTGAATTTTTATATAAAATATATAATGAAATTCAAAAATCGAATATATATATATATATTTGATGCCGAGGATGGACATAGAATACTTTCATCCCGGAAAAGGAATAGATTTAAGTAATTTACAGATATATAGACACACAGGCTACTACTTTTTTATCACAAAAATAAAACTAGAAAACGTTGACATAGTGAAAGCTTGTATGGGAGACCAATTATTTCTCAATACAAAATTCATTATATTTTTTTTAATGCGATAGTATAACAGGCACTAATAATAATTTAAAGACTTATTCGGTACTGAATTTATTAGTTTAATGGTCGATAATTTACAAATTTAAACTTATTAAAAGATACACGTATACATACAGACATACTTCAGATACGCTTTCACACACTTGAACAATAAAACGAGTGACGATGTTAACGCCCGAGGGCGCGCAGGCCAGCGCGTGTGCTCATGGAAGAGCATTCCTTACGCGATCTCGTAGTGTAATAGATTGGCGGGAGGCCGTAATATGCGAGCCGAGCGCCGGGGGTGTAGGGCTGCAGTGGAACACGAAAAGACTTGCGGCTGGTACTTCGTGCACGGGTTGAAGGGGAAGAGGGTAAACGTGAGGACCCGCGCACGAATGCTTTTGCCGCTCTATAATAGTTAGTAACTGTCTTTCTATCTGTTAAGCTTTCACAGAAAAACTACTAGGAGTACTGGATCGGTTTTGCTGTCATTTTGTATATATGTAGTTTTAATATCGAAAATGGACATGATACTTTTCATCCCGGAAGATGGAATAGTTTGCGATATAAAGTGAAGTGAATCTTCCCAAGGCAAACAGCACTAACATAAAAATGTAATACAATGTAGCCTGAATTAACGCCTGTTCTTTAAATAAGGGGCCCGCCCCAGGGATAATCTCAGGTTTCCTACAAAAAAGAGTCTTGAAAACTTCTAAATTGTAGGCGGCGGTATATTTCATTTTTATTTTGCTTTATAAAACTTACATATTTAAAAAAAAGTATTTAAGTACTTTACCTACATCTTTGATGAATAGCAAAATGAAAGTCAATATCTTAAATAAGCGATATTTTCGCTAACATTCTCGTATAACTTTGGACCATTACCTAGTTAGATAATGTTGAATTTCATAGATTTCTGAAAGTGTAACAATCATTTTGCATGTTTCTTATCCTGTATACACCCACACCTCCTTCTATATACCATGTACTCTGTGCCCACACCCACTCTAGGACACCACTCTAGTGCCCGATAACCGTGCGTGTGCAAGAGAGTTAGCAATATCCGTTATTTGAGTCATTGTATTCATAGCAAAAAGGGTAACACGTGCAACTCAATAAAGTGTTATAATTTTCAAGAACAGTCTATTCAAAACGAACTTATTCATAAAATAAAATAAAAAAAACGTCTAGTTTATCTGCAAGATTATAACTATTTTGGTCTAATACATATCATTTTCTAATATTAATCAAATTAAAGAATGACAAAATAGCACAAATTCAATTTTTTTAATTATTTTTTTATATTATTATAAAAGCTGTTGCGCAGTTTTTAAACACACTTCAAAGCTATGGTTGCCTTTATTCTGTTTAATTTGAGATTGAAAATTCAAGTGTTTCGATCGAAATATTTTTTTTCAAATATTAAAAAATAAAATTATGGGAGCTGCATAAGTCTAGTCATCGCAGCGGACAACATTTATTTTTTATTGGACTTGACTTTATGTTGTTGGTCCGAAGACCTCACAACTTTACCGGGGTTTTCGGGCCGAGTGCGAAGCGAAGGCGCTCGAGCCCGGGAGGCAACTTTCTCGAGGGGGCTCCCTAGGGAGTTTCACCTCGGCTGGACTGTTGCCATGAGAGGGGGATGAATCTAATGATGCCCACCATAAGGCGACACAATGCACTAATTGAGAGCGGGCGACAGGTAATATAAAGCCCGAGAGGAAGGATCCCGGCGGACCGGGATCGGCGGTTCGTGGTGGCCTATACTATCTTACTGCCGTTTCGCAACGTGTTATGGCTGGGAGAGAAGAAACGGCGAAAGAAACTTCCCAGCAACACGCCTAGTCTATCCTATGGGGGGGCTGTGTCTCCTGGCGTCCCTCGCGGGGACGTGGAGAGATCGTGATTGGCATTGAAGCTCTAGACTCTGAGCAAGGCATTCGGCTTTCTCCTCATCATCGAACGCCTCGGTGTTGTCGGCTCTTTCTAGCGCGGGTATGACAGTGAGGGTATCTGATTTGAGAGCTCTAGCCAGCTTCCAGTACGCCTGGTGAGTTGGTTCGATATCTCTCAACGTTCTGTCCCAACGTTGTTCCCTGACTTCCCGGATACGTAGTTTGACCTCGCGCTCTAGTTGGCGGAGTCGGACTCTGTTGTCTTCGGTGGGATATCTGTCGTGAGCTCTGGAGGCGGCTCTCTTTTCCCTCAGCAGTACCCTCACTTCGTCCGGCAGGCATAAGTGGCGGTCATTCTCCACTGGCACCTGTCTGGACGAGTTCCGCACTGCGGATTGAAGGTGGCTGGTGAGGGCCTCGATCGCCGTCTCCGTGTCTTGGTGGGATTCGATGTGGTCCGGGATGCGGTCCAGGTCTTGTGATTCGGTTGCCTTGAGGAGGTCCCCAAGTCTCAACCAGTCCACAGAGGTCCTAGTTTCAGATGTCTGGTCCGTCTGTTGTCCTAATTTGAGGATAACCGGGCGATGGTCCGAGTCTATATCGTCCATCGTTTCGATCGAATGGAACTGAAGAGTTACGCCCTCAGTAATGCTAGGTCGAGAGTGTTTGGGGTTCCCCAGTCGCGGTTGGGGGGTATCGTGTGGGGTCATGGGAGTTATTATATCAAACAAAAGATTGTCTGATATATTTATTAGGGCTCTGCCATTGGGGTTAGTGGTATTGCAATTCCACTGTTCGTGTTTACAATTCAGATCTCCGGCTATTATAACAGCTGGGCCTAAGTTGAATAGGGCTTCTAGGTCTTTCTTAATAAGGGTTTTCTGGCACGCGAGGTATGCTGAGACTATGACTAGAGGTTGGTGGCCAGTCATTGCTAGTCTGCAGGTGGATACCTCCATACCTACTAGTGGTGGGGTGACTAGAGGCATGCAGTGTAGAGATTTTCTGAAATAGATCAGGGTGCCGCCACCACGGCCTATCCTGTCATGTCTAGTGACCCGATAGTTAGAGATCTTTGGATCTCTTTCACTCGGTTTCAGGAAGGTCTCCTGCACTAGTAGTATATCTACTTGATTGGTAACCAGGAAGTCATGGACCAAGTCGCGCTGGTTTCGAAGGCCGTTGGCGTTATAAGTCGCCAGAGTCAATGAGCGTGGTTTATTTCTACCTACATGCGCCATTTGTTACCGGTAACAATAATTTAACTAGGTTGTTTAGTTATAAAGACCTAAGTACCTGGAGGAGGTACGCGTGATCCATTTCGATCACGAGTTGATCCCGGAGGAGGGTTGATCAGACTCTGCAACTTGTCTCAGTTTTCGAGCCAAGAGTTGGACCTCTGCTAGGTCGAAAGGCAAGTTCTTGGCGAATTTAGTCGCCAAGGCTAAGTCCTCCACTAAAGAGTGGTGGGGTGACGGCCCAGAAGGTGCTTTTAAAATGGGGGCGGGGGCAGGGGTTGCTGGGGTAGGCCGGCCAAAATTGGGGCGCGCGTCCTTAGTGGAGGAACGCTTCCGTCGTGGGAAGACCCGTCCAGTGATTTACCACTGGAGGGGGCCGCCACGAATGCGCGTTTGTTCGGCACTTTTCTAGTGCCTTTTGGGCGTTGCCCTTTCGAACTTACGTTTGGGTCGGGGGCGGCAGGAGACAGCCTCTGTAGTTAGCGGGGTGACCCGCTTGGCCGCAGAGAATGCAGCTCGGTGGCTCCGGGGAGTCCCGGGTGCGTGTGCACTCCGAGGTCCCGTGGTCGCCCAGGCACTTGACGCACCTAGGACGGGATTGACAATGTAGGGCAGAGTGCCCATAAAGTTGGCAACGATGACACTGCCGCAGTGTATGTTTTTCGTGTGGGCGTTCCACACGAAGGCCAGAGAGGCCACAGACCTTCTCAAGTTCGAAGATCTTTTTCCCCTCTGGGGAGAGGTCGAGGACAACCAATACTAGGTTTAGAGGAGACTTTGTTGCGTCGCCTCTGTGCATACGGTGCACTTCGTGCACCGGTACAGCTTGGGACTTAAGGTCCTCGAGAATGTAGGAACACTCGATTTCCTGTGGGAGTCCGCGGATTACAGCCCGAAGGCGTTTTTCTTCTGGCAGGGCATAAGTGTAGTAACCGATTTTACGGTCACATAACAAGGATGTTAGGGAGCGGTGGTCACTTGAAGACGTGACCATAACTTTGATGCCGTGTTGGGTAACACGGGCTTCTTTTATAGAGATTGCCTTACCTGGCAGCTCCTTAGCGAGTTGAAGCCAATGGTCTTTCTCGCGGATGATCAGGGGTGGCGGCGGGCGCTGTGAAGGTGGCCCAGGGCGGCTGGAAGGTGCCGCTGTTGGCTTTGTGCCCGCAGTGGGGGCGGGGTTGGGGGACCTCCTCTGGGTCTTCCGTTTTTGGTACGATTGACGGTTATGAAACCGTCATCGTCCTCGTGGTTTAAGGGGATGTTCGCGGGAGGCGCGACATCCATGGGGGTGATTTTATCGGCCGGTGGAAGAGGGGCATCCCTGAGGTATTGCGGACCGTCAGGAGATAATTCTCGACGAGAATCGATTACGCGGTGTATGGGCGATCGCGAACGCGATGTCGTCGAACTCGCGGAGCTCGATCGCGGTTGTCCCGACGCGGAACCGCGAGAAAACGAGGCGCGTGATTTTGGTGCCACACGGTGGGCATCGTTGAGCGGGGGTGCGGGCGGCGGGCGCGCCGGTAAAACAGCGGGTACGGATGCGAGGGGCGTGGGGGGCGCGGGCGCTAAGGCAGAGCGCAGGTGGTCAGCGATAAGCGCGGTGGCGGGGGTCGCGGGGGGTGCGGTGGTCGCGGCAGATGCGGGTACGGGGGCCCCTTGCACGTGTAAGGGTTTCTCGGAATTAAGTTCCGAGATAACGGACGCCATTGATTGGGACTCCGGAGTCCTCAAAAATTGGTCGAGCGCTTGAGGGAATTGCTGTTGTAAAAACGACAGCAAACCCTCCAACAGCGATGGAGAGAGCTCCACGCCGTCCATTGTCCCTGAGGGGGACGAACGATTTGGTGGAAAAACCACCTGATGACGCACTTTTCACTGCACTGTCACAGAAAAAACACAGATCGACCGGGTGAACGAACGAACACAACGAACACGAATAACGGACAGCCGAGGCGGAGCGGGAGACGTGCGCGCGCGACGAACGACAACGGGCGAATGTGAGCGGACAACAAACAAACTACTGGCTCTTTATATATTCAATGTACTCTCTGCTACTGGCACGCGCAACCCGGGCCGCGGGAACGCACATATTAATAGTTACTCTATCTCGCTCGCACATCATCCGTCCCGCTCACACACTGTACTATATATTGTACTAACAGTACGACTTGTTAATATTTGTACTTAAGGTTACCGTTTCCAAAATAAATCAGTTCAATTCACATCAGCACTCGAAGTGAATACTACTCTCTGCCATCTGAAGTATCATTTAACCTCTACCTCTCGCTTCTACAAAATAATAAATGTTTAAAGCCAATGCGGTCAAAATTTCACAAAAATGAATAAATCGAAAACTAAAACTTTTGGTAAAACATACATGGGGGTAATTCTGGTACCTCTTCATGTAAGCTAATTAAATTTTTCTTTTGCACGTCACTGTTCTGGTGAGCCTGTATATGTATCTATTCTTTCCTGGATGAAAAGCAGGATCTTGATGGTGCCTACCAAAAGTGGCATAGCAATCAAGTAAGAAAAGTAACTAATGCTAATCCACAGAGTACATTGATATAATAGGAGACTATTATCGTGTTGAGGAACTTCATCAAAACTAACTTATTCGTTACGAAGCTTGAACATCAGGTATACAAAATAACGTGTACCACCCAAGTTTTAGGTTCAATTGCCATATTCTTTTCATGAGTACGAATAAATCTTGGTAATTTTTAACTAAAGTAATACCTAATATTAGCACAAACATCCCATTGCTGGGCTCAGATCCCCTAATTTAGGGTTAGAGACGGAATATATGCAACTTCTGGCCAAATTGGATAATTTACATAAATCAGATTTTAAATTAACTATGGAGCATTACTGTAGTTTTCAACGTGCTTTTATCTAGGATTAGGTGTTGATATTCCCATCCACCTTAATATTATTTTACTTATATCTTTTTATTCGGTTTCCTATTAAAGCGTTTTTTTTTAAATAATAATTAAGTAATAATAATCACACTCTTGGACACTGCACGAATTGTGAGGAGGTTTCCGTCTCTGGAGCCCTAACCACCGGTAGTTTGGACCCCAGGGCCCGTTGCCGGCGAGCTGGAAGATTTTATATATTTTTTTTATCAAATATTGTATTTTGAATGTTTTTTTATAATAGTATATCGTGTTTCGTATATTATGTACTTTTTAAAAAAATGTAAATTTTGGATATAAATACATACTTAATTAATATTAACAGCCCATAAACTTCCCATTGCTGGGATCGGGCCTCCATCTATAGAGGAATGAACAATATACACATCGGATATCTCGATTTGCAAGTTTCATCACAATATTTTTCTTCAATGTTAGCACACGGGTAATTGTAACAGTATGCAAATTAAGTCAGAAACCTGCCTAACTGGCGCATGCCTTTCGGCCAGTATTCAAACCCACAGCTGGTGTGTTTGAGTTTTTCTCAACTATCATTTCTAAAAATAAAACTCCTTAGAAACCTTTTTCCGCACTCTATTTTTAATATCTTGAGTGTACTGATAATTTAAAGTTACTATTGAAATTGGGGAGACATGTGATTATTTTCATGCAAATAAGCAGGAAGAAAATGGCTGATCGGGGATAAAATTATATGGCAATCCATCATTAACATGTTGTTTTTATTAAATTTTAGGTAACTTAAGTTGGTAACCTATTTTAATATTATATTGCCAAAAGATAGTTTTATTTTTAGGCTTCTGTAACCATTTTAGCAATATGAAACCCTCATAAAATTGTAATGTCAGCTCATTTGTCTGTCTGTCTGATATAATGCAAGAAAACAAAAAGATTTTTCTTAGCCTTTTTGCCAAAACGGAACCATTGTAAAATCATGTTAATCTGTCCATTATTATAAAGACAAAAGTTTTTGTTTCTAAGGTTCCATAGCTATTTTGGCAAAAATGGATTCCTTATAAAATTGTCATGTTTGTCCGTCTGTCTTTGTATGCCATATACTTTGCGTTGAGAGACACTCACTTGGTAGATTTCTTTATTTTCCTTATAGGTGTAGTATAAAACAATATTTATCACTTAAAATAATGTGTTTCTCAACTCATGTACATTGAGGGTTAAACTGAACATTTATCATTGATTAGTCACTTTATTCCCTGGTTAGATAATGTACTATTTAACAGCATTCCCAGGTTTCAAATCATTCAGTTCATTTTTAGTTTAATTCTGAACAAATGAAAAATATATCAATTTTAAAATTTTAGTTAGACTAGGATATAGTGAAATATTTATTTAATTAAAAATTGGTGTAAGTTACTTTTTATTCAGCCAATTAATACTAAAATAGGGCAGCTCCACAGTTCATTTATATGACACCATAGCAAACATAGTCCATAAGCTTATTGATCAAGTATAGTAAATGCCAATATCTATGCCTATAAGGGGCCATTCATAAATTACGTCGCACATTACGGGGTGGGGGGAGGGGAAGGGGGTCGAAGAGGTATGACAAGGGGTGGGAGCAGTCTTAAATTTTGTGAAGTCATATTTCAAAATCTAACATATTTAAGCTGTAAAATACTAACGAAAAACTTCAAATTATTTCTAATTCTATTTGTATTCAAAAATAATTTAAATGGAAATAAAACAATTACAGAACTGCTGTCTTAATTTCTTGATGTAAAATTGGAAAATATGTCATGTCACAGATGTCAGATAGATGAACTATGAATAGTTTCCAATTTTCTCATGTTAGCAGTCATTTCATACATAATTAATATTGTTAAAAAAAGAATATTATTTTTTATGGTATAGTGTAAAATAGATAATTATATGACACTTTTATAAAATGAAATTCAGCAGTAATTGACATTTGTTAATATATTAATGAAATATTATTAATTAAAATGCTGACTTTGTTTGCTAATTACATATATAATGAAATAATTTTTCATTTACAGTATAGAAAATTTCCATGTTCATATCAAAGAACACACAAACAAACTTTATGATAATTGATTTGTTCAGCTACTAAGCTTTATAAACCGAAATTATTTATAATGAATTAGGATTAGATTTCACAATTACAATAATAATTTAAAGAATTGGAAATCCATACAGTACTTATTACTATGAACAAATATGTATTTTCTACATTGAATACAAAAATGGGTTCTTATAAAAGAACCAGAATGTTTAAGTATTTAGTTCTCAGAAACCATTTTCGTTTATGAAATCAAGAATAGTTAACATCATAAATAAAAATAGCGCCTACTTATTGGAATAATTAAAAATTAAGCATCATCAATGGTGGGTAGCCAAAATGCCATGTTTGTACAGGCAGATGCCAGCATCATGAACTTAGGATTGAACTGTACACATTGTATTGGAGCTGGATGATCTCCATTTAGAACACAAACTTTGTAACCAGTGTCAGCATTCCAAACATGAACTCTACCATCTGTTGAACCACTGAAAATGAACTGAGAATCTGGACTGAATGATGCTTCTATTGGGATGCCTTTGTTATTGAGATGTCCAGTAAATGTCTGAAGTGGTGTACCATGGTATGCATCAACCAGTCGGATTATTGATCCATTAGTGCTTATCAACATTGTTTTGCCATCTCGTGAGAATTTCAATCCTGTCCAATCACATTCTTTTTCTTGATTTAATTTGAATGTCACAAAAGGCCCTTTGTCAAATGATCTCAGATCATACAGTTTTATGCTCTCAGAATTTACTCCAGCGGCAAAAATAAGGCCTTCAGGGTCATACGCTGCCACTGGTCGTCCAGATAAGTGCATTAAACCTTGACAATTTGGTGAACGAAGGTCCCACAAACGAAGTGTTTTATCCAAGGATCCTGACAAGAATGTATCTTCTACCGGCGATAAACATAATGTAACCACCTTTTTTGTGTGTCCGGGAAAATACCTTATATATTTGTTGTCATGTAGAGACAAATATCTTATCGTATCATCAACTTTAGTTGAACTGTGAATCGCAGTATTTTTAGCATGTGTAAAATGTATCAAATCAACACCATACTTTTTGCTATTGACTGTTATCATTTGTGTACCTTTTTCACAATCATAAATTACGATTTGATCATCTTCACTGCAAGATATTAATGTCTCACCACTAGGAGAAAAGTCTATACTATTTATTTTATCCGTATTTTCGCGGAATACCTTTGCAACTTTAAAGCTACGAACAACTTGATCAACCAATTTAATCATTTTAATCTCATAAGTTAATGGATATTTTTGTTGTATTACAGTGCAACTTTATTCGGAAAGCATTTGTAAAATTATAAAGTACAAACACAATTCCATATTTTTCACAGATTATATATATTAGCGATGTAGATGTAAGTATTCAATGTACTCTTCTTTGGTTGTAAGATAGCTATTGTAAATTCGTGAGATATGAAGACTACGTTCAACAAGAGACTCACAACGACCATGTTCGCGACCGTGATTTTTCGCGTTCCACTTGTTTGCGAGCGTTACAATAATAAATTCTGGTGGAACGGATTATGGAGCGTTGATGTCATTAACGACGAAATACACAAATGTCATTGGTTGATTTGAAAATCGCGCCATTTTCAATGTCAATTGATAGAGAGAATTAATACTCTGTAGTCAACGCCCACTTCGACCCAGCTCATGACATGGGTCGCTGTGAGCGGTGTGATCGAAAATAATAACATCATTAGTGATGTTTTCGCCACGACCATAACGACCGTTGTCGCAATGTGGAGCGCCGACGAAGCATTATGGGCGTTGTGAGATACTAGAGAACGCGGCCGAAATGATGTTGAGCTATTTTAAAAAAAATTATTTAGTCGATAGTACACATAATAAATTAAATACTGTTTTGTTGATAAAAAACCACAAAAGTATTGTATCCCACGTCATTTCCTATAATCAATTACTTGATCAATATTTAGTCGATTAATATCGATGGCCAGGTGGTAGGGCATTTGCCCGACTGGATGACTACCACCCCTGGTCTAAAGTATGTTGCCATAACAACCTTGAATTGTGTTCCGGTATTAGTGACCAGGATCCAGTCTCCCTTAAGAGAGCAGCAACGCATTTGTAACACCTTTGGTGTTGCCAATCTCCACAGGCGATGGTAACCACTTTCCATCAAGTGGGCCGTCTGCCTGTCTGCTGAACTCCTGCAATAAAAAAAAATCACCCATCACGAATTAAAGACCGCAGTGGCATAGTTCAACCCCAAGAAGGTGCCAGGCATCTGCGTAATGATCATCACTAACTGATTTAAATTTGATACCCCAAGGCTGAGCATGGGCGGCGTAGACATAGCCATGGTCTCGCAAATTAAGATCCTAGAGTTGACTGTAGACAGCAAATTAAAGTTTAATGCCCATGTGGCAAATGTTTGCAAGAAAGCATTAAATTTTTATAAGCAACTTTCTAGAGCCGCGAAACTCACCTGGGGTCTTACGCATGGCCATACGCATTACGTACACGGCCGTGCTGGAGCCGGTTGTCATGTATGCCGTGAGCATCTAGACCCGACAACCAAGAAGCTTGGAATACGTAAGCAGCTTAACATAGTTCAGAGAAGCTTTGCTCAGAAGATGTGTCGTGGGTACCGCACAATCTCTCTGAACTCGGTGTTGGCGTTGACCGGAATACTCCCCCTTAACCTCAGGATACGCGAGGCTGCAGCTGTGTCACTCTGAGGTCAAGCGGGGGATACGCCAGCCGCCAACGCTTAAGGACGAGGAGATGGAAGCGAGAGTGGCTTACGTACGAACACCCTAGCTGGCCGAGGATATAGTGAATCATATCAAGTGCCTAGAGGATCAGGAGTAGGTGGGATGATGCGCATCTTTACGGACAATAGTTTCATCGATGGAAGCGGAAAGTTGGAGCCTCATTATCCTTCAGGGATAATGGCACTGAGACCAAATTCCGAAAGTTCAAACTTGCGTCTTACTGCACGTTCTACCAGACACAATTATTCGCTATATATTCGGCTACGGATGACATTTTGAGGAACCCAGGAAGAAACTTTGACCTATACAGTGATTACCGATTGGCGTTGCAAACCCTCTATAATTGGGACAGCGTCAACCCTCTTGCAGCCGACACTCAGTGAAATATATAAATGCAAATAAAAATTGATTGTTATTGTGCAGAGTCGCCAGGAAGGGAAGGATGTATGCCTTTTTTGGGTGAAGGCGCATGTAGACATCAGAGAGAAAGAGCGGGCCGGTATTTTGGCTAAAGCGGCCGCACTTTCATTGAAGGTGTGACCGCATTGTGACCGATTTCCGGTTTCATTCGCCAAACGGCAAATCCGTATGGAAGCCGTTGGTAAATTGAACCGGAGATATTGTCAAAAGCCAACTGCGTCGGTTATCAAGCTCTTTTTCCCTCATGTGAGGAACACACTCAAATACATGAGGCGTATATGTATCTCGGGTGTACTTACTCACAGGGCATGGAGAGTTCTCCGCATACATTAACCGATTCGGGTTGAAGGAGAGCCCTTCGTGCATGTGGGAGGTAGAACAGTTAGAGACAGTTCTTCATCAGCTTTTCGACTGTCCAGTGTTTGCCTGCGAGTGAAATGACCTGGAACAAAAGATTAGAGTTGAAGGAAAGTTAACTAATATGATAGATCGGATAATGAAACGATGCTACAAAGACTTTAAAGCTTATGGAATTAAAATTGTAAATAATAAATAAAAGAAAGAAATGATAAATAAACAACATAATAAATTCCGACATATATAATACAAAGGTAGCATTACATAGATATAAAATGCATAAAATCAGTATTACCACAGTATGTAAGTAATAATTTAAATAACTTAGCAAATAATTAAGCAAGTAGGATAGCCGGAAAAACTGTTCGATAGATACCACCAGAAATATTTTAACAAATAGATAAAGTAGGCAAACTAGTTTCTAAAATTTTAACGATAAAATAATCACAAAATACATACTAGACTAATTTAATAAATGGAATATAGTAATAATATGTTTAGACATAGTAAAAACTGTACATTAGAATAAGATTTAAATAAATTTAAAATATTAATAACCATAACCTGACAAAGAATTGCGTCAGAAGAGGGAGATGAAATAAAATAAAAATAAAAACTTGCCGGTTTTATTGGACAATAATTAACCAGTTGGCCAAATGCAGCGCGTTCCTTCAGTAGCTCACAACGCCCAAAATGTTCCGTCTGCCGTTCCACAAGGCCGTTACAGTCGTGACGAAAAGGTCACTAATGACGTCATGATTTTCGCTCACGCAGCGCTCACAACGACCCATGCCAAGAAGAGAGTCGAACAACCGTTCCACTTGAGTTTACGATTTTGACTTCTGCAAGCAAGTGGAAAGGGGAAAATCATGGTCTAGAACATGGTCGTTGTGAGCTACTGATGAATCGCTCTGCTTGTAAGAACTTGGTCGCGCCTTGGTGTTTGTGTGAAAAATTGCTAATTAACTGGCTTTTTAAATAACTAGGTACGTACCCACCACTGGAGCATAGGGCGCGTTCCTCCAGTATCTCGCAACGTCCAAAATGCTCCATCTGCGGTTCCACATGGCGACCACGGTCGTTATAGTCGTAGTCAAAACGTCACTAATGATGTCATTATTTTCAATCACACAGCGCTCACAACGACCCATGTCAAGAGCTGGGTCAAAGTAGGCGTTGACCACAGAGCATTAATTCTCTCTAGAGGTTAACATTGACAATGTCGCGACTTTCAAACCAACCAATGGAATTTGTGTATTTCGTCGTTGACATCAACGCTCCATAATCTGTTCCAAAGTAGCTCATAATAATTGTAACGCCCGCAAACAAGTGGAACAGGAAAAATCGTAGTCGTTGCGGGTCTCTTGTGGAACGTAGCCTAAGTGTTACTCAGGACAAATTTAAATTCACCTATTGAACAAATAACTGTTCTGACAATATGGGCACTAGTTGGCACTATAGCGAGTTCAGCTGGAGGAACTGAAAAGAAAAAATAAAAACTTAAAAAAAGTCTGAGAAACAAAATGGACGGAGTGTAATGGCGTTTTTCGCTGTTCTTAGTGATGTGAGATTTAACGCTAAAAATATTAATTAGAATCTCGAAAACAAGGAAGATCTATAATACGGGTACCACTTACAATTAGATCGTTCACTATTTTGTGCTTCTTATCCATAAGCCACTTGAAGGGACATATTTTCTTGAATATGGTATCCATTTTGTGAACAACCTTGTTGGTGTGGCGTTTTTACTAGGTAAGAAACTTGTATTTTCGTTTAAATGTAGTTTCTTTTGGAAAAGCAGTCAAAATCTTTAAGAATTTAATAAGGCGAAATAGTAGTGAATATTTAGATTGTCGGTATTTTTTTATTCAGTTTTCCGGGTCAATTTTTTCTGTGGAACACGGGTCCCACTATTATGAAAGCATATTAACCCCAACTGTAGTTTCAATAGTATATATTCGGATTCACTGAGTTTTCTGTTTTATTTTATAATACCTCAGAAATAGGTTACTTATTAGGTGCGTGTTAAACTTTCATATCGGTATTCATCAATTTTTAGAGTTGGATCAGGCACACTTGGAAGTCACGCTTAATTTATTTTTGATGAGTAAAATATTTTAATCTCTCGGTTGTGTTGTCTATAACTAATACGGATTAGTTAATTTTACTGTTTGGATTTTACTTTAAAATCATTATCACTTATCCTATAAAAATATTGTTACCATCTGATGATTTGATTTTGGTTTTGAAAAACATTTTATTTAAACCATATTCAAATAGGTGTGCTTTATTGTAGAGTGAAGTTATTGTTAAAACTTGCATACAGGCCATGTTATAAAATGATGCTCAGTCTGAGATCAAAGTTTGACTACAATGGGTAGTTTAGTAGAAAGAAATCTGTCAGAATACTTGAACTTCCTTTAGAGCTGAGTCATAGTCAAATAAATTATATGCAAATATCATTTTATAAAATGGGTTTAAAATTAAACATGATATATGTGTATTATACATTTATACAAATTTAAGTGATTTTTTTATTTTTGTTTTATGAAGATAGTATATGAAGTGATCATATATGTTTTGTTTTCCAATCACTTATAATTAAGGACTTGATATATAATTCATGATACAATGCTGTTAAATTGTTTCTGCTTCTCTACATCTTAGTATTTTATTAAACTTTAAGTAAAGTAACATATTTTTACACCAATAAGATGTAATAATCAAGCAACAAGTATGAGACTATATTTATATCTAATATCAGTGTAAGTCTCTTGTGCAAGTTGTACTTTGTGATTTAACTTTCCAGTCATAAATATACAAGTGTTAGTATATTGGTTATTTCTTTTGGATAATTCTAGGCTTTTGGGTTTTTGTAGCATCAGATATGTTTCGGTACCAAAAACTTGTTACTTTCACCAGTGATGTTTGGTAATCTTCAATTCACTTTTTAAGTTATAATAATATAGAATATTATCAACAACATGAAAGAAGCAATGGGCATAGCTGAATAACTAGAAGGGAAAAGTTGTATCGCTGTATGTACCATATTATCATAAGCGTATAGCTTTTCCCCTTAGTTGTGTCAGCAACATCTTCTCTCCAGTTGAATTGAAAAGGAAGCCAAGCTGGGATATAAAATAAAAAATACATTTTTAGTAAATAATTTAGCTGCAGTAGAATACTTAGGTATAACATAATTATACTATTTGCAAATATATGTTTACGTCCTAATTACTTGGATCTTTATGTGTCATAGTAATAGTAATTGTAATAAATAAAAAACCTTAAAACATATTAGGGATCTCACATATCTTAAAATAAAGGTTTAAGGATTGCTTATGTTCTTACTTGGTGTCTGTCTGTTCAAAAGATGATTAACTCAGAAGCTGCAATGGCTGTAGCCATCAGTAGATATGAAATTTTACTTTGATATTTTGTGTGATCTATCTGTGCATGAAATCAATTTTCGAATTTGGCTTTTGTTCCTGAGATAATCAGCTCCAACATATAGACCTGTGACTTGTACTGAAATCATAAGCCTTCCTTATTACCTGCGGGTATTTTTTTTATAAGAAGCATACAAGA
This sequence comes from Dendrolimus houi, assembly GCA_039645545.1. Taxonomy (NCBI): domain Eukaryota; kingdom Metazoa; phylum Arthropoda; class Insecta; order Lepidoptera; family Lasiocampidae; genus Dendrolimus; species Dendrolimus houi. Next base: position 15,316,988 of record CM077126.1, on the reverse strand, counting down.
GTAATTTTAACTTAATTAAAAAGTTAGTAAAGGCCAAACTAGGCTAGGTCTGATTTTGCACAAATTGAAAATGTTTTCTCTCTTTTTATTTCTTACCTATCGAGTTTATGGAATATTACAAAATTCTAGATAACAATTATGGATGTTAGGTTACGAACCTTGTAAGTAAATTTGTAAGTTAGTCGATTTATAGTTTACATATCTTTACAAGGTTTTTGATAAGTAAGACTATAGCAATCAAATAAAGTATGTAATGGTGAGCTTATTGACCCTTACACCATGTTGAGGTGTGAAATGTAATTTTTGGGGCAATTTCTATGATTTAAAGAGTATTACAGTTGTTGACTATTCAAGAGATTTCTTTACTTAGACTAGAAAAAAAGTTGATTTAATAATAATAATAATAGTTTATCTATTACAGACATATAGATCCACTACAAATAGAATTCATAGCTTATAGTTAGTTAAAAAATAAATAATTCTAATTTCATATCAATGAATATTATATTTATAGTCTGGTTATTTAAATATATATTATTATTGATTTATATAATTTAATATTTATTTAGTGTATATATTTAGTTTTTAGAAGGTGCTGAAGGTTTGTACATGTTTTGTATGGCTGTGAGTGACAATCCTCATGGACATCATCTGGTAATTTTACCTTGTATTTACAAGGCCTGCTCACTGCACCCATACATGGGCAGGTCCACATGGCCAGGGTCAAGGTGTTGGCTCATTTATTGTGTCACGACCCTGGCTCCAGTGAAGGAATTTGAAAGAAGGTTGGATTTATTGGGTATGTGGCAGGTTGTCGTGAGTCCCACCCTACCGCACTGTTACTCCCCAGACAGTGAGGTGTGCATAAAGCATTCTGAAATCTTGTTTCTTGAAGCCTTTTGTGATTTTACATAATTGTGAGCAACCTGAAATGAGTATATGCATAAAGACAAATTCTAGAAATGATAATTGGCAGGTCAAAAACAAAAATTAAAAGCTCCTGAATCCTACATAGCTAGGTGGTGCCACTGATCTTTATTTTGCTTCACTTTATGATGATTTATTTTACTGACAAAATTAATCCTTTATCTGTGCAGGAACGGAGAAAGAATACAATTTCCTGCGGCCGGGCGGCCTGTCATAAGAGGCGACTAAACAACCCACAGCCAGGTGGTAGGGTATTTGCTCGACTGGATGGCGACCACCCCTGGTCTAGAGTATGCCGCCATAACAACCTTGTGTTGTGTTCTGGCATCAGTGACCAGGTTCCAGTCTCCTTTAAGAGAGTAGCAGCACATTTGTAGCACCTTTCGTGTTGCAAATGTCCATAGGCGACGGTAACCATTTTCCATCAAGTGGGCCTGTCTGCTGAATACCTGCAATAAAAAAAAAATTATAATCAGAAATGAAAGATTCAATTATTTTTTCAATTGATTAACCCCCGGTTTCTATATTTTACCGACGGTTGTCTGTAGTAACTGATTGATTTTGAAGCTACCAATAACCAATGGTTAAGATGGCTATTCGAGCATTTCACAACCTCATTGACAATTAGTAATACTGTCGGTTATCAGTAACTAATTCCCTCCCAAGCGTTTTACTAACATAACATAGTTGTAGTCGTAGTACATGCAATTTAATTCAATGAGTTGAGGTATAAATACATTTTCAAAAAAAGAGATCTTTTATGATATATAACTGTCATTAAAAATCAAGATTTCAATCAATCTGCTTTAAAAATACTTGCAATTACAGAGCCATTTTATATGAATGTTGCATGAACAAAATAGTAATGTAAACAACATACAAACTTTTTAAATAATTATTGTTCCAATGTCATTGGATTTGTTGCAAAAAAGATGAAACAGTGTTGTCATTCCAGAAATTTTTCGCTAGTTTAATGAGTTGTGGATTTTGATCGCAATTTAAAAAAAATGTAATTTAAGACTAAAAATGGTTTTTATGGTTCCAGAGTCAAATGACGAAAACTTTGTGGGAAATTGTTCGATTTTTTGGTTTCATTCAATTGTTTTAGGGAACTATTTGTAATGCTACTGCTTCTTTTGGGATAATGTTATAGTTATTCATCGTTATTTGAAGCGATGTTGTTATTTATTGTTAATGACGTTAAATATTGACAGTGTTATTTTTAACACTATATTTAAGACTCATTAGGTCACAGTCGATAACTATTAACTTTATCGCAGTTGAAGCTCAAGAATAACAAAAAACTGGAGTCTAATGACTTTCGAACCTTTGACCTTATTGTTAGAAAGGTACCATTAACCATATAAGTTTTATCTGTGCTGGCAACAACTGAGAACTTTGTTGTTGTTTTAAATATTTGTCGACGAAAATTACGAACATTACAAAAATGATTAAAATTATAAAGATAACCAAAGTGATTATAATAACGAAAATGATGAAAATGACCAAACTGACAAAAATTATGAAAATGACCAAATTGACAAAAATGACATCACAAAAAAACAAAACCTATCCTACTTCCTGGGATAACATTTACATAAATCTATCCCAATCCCTCTTTTCCCAAATGAAAAGTATCCTATATCCGTCCTACGTATTAAACTTACATATGTACCATGTTACAGCCAAATTGGTCCAATAGTTTTCCATGAAAGCATTACAGACATTAGAAAAATACACTTTTATCCCGAAACTCATCCCATTTTTCGGGATAAAAGTATGCTATGTTCATCCTCGGCATCAAAAAAGTATATATACTGAGTTTCAATCAAATCGGTCTAGTAGTTTTTCCATGAAAGGGTAACAGACAGACGCTTTTATAATATTAATAGAGATGAATAGTAAAGCAATACTTGTATTGGAATTAGAACTGTTAAAGATAGAAATAGTAAATTTGAAAGATATAAATAAGAATTAAATCTAAGTCAAAAGAAATAAAAAAATTGAGTTTAAGTTAATTTAAAATCACGTATTAATAACGACAAAAAACCGGCAACCGGCCGAAATCGGGTGGTAATAACTGGTTGACAACCAGCAGTTATAATATAGAAACACTTCCTCTGTTGTTTCCATACAAAAAGTCTACCGATCGGTTAAAAAATCCCTCCCATTGGTAGTTGGTACTTTCATGTACTAGTAACTAGCTACAAACAGTTCATTATAGAAACATCAGTAGAGTTACCAGGCGGTAATATTCTAACCGTCGGTAACAAAAATGAATCGTTTTACAATATAGAAACTAGACAAAAAAATAAAATACAAAATTCAGGAAAAGAATAATTTATAGAACTATCTAATCCATGTAGGATTTAGGAGCTGTTTAGAATTATGTTTTTTACTGGGCGAATGTTATTGCTAGTATTAATCGTCTTCTCGTATACAATATAGTATATGTATCTCAGATGAGGAAATTTTCACTTCTCCACTATTAATAAATTTATGGTTTTCTGTACCACATATAAGTTCTAGAGTGCAAAGTGAAGATGAAAAAGTAAGAAACTAGACCACAAACTCTAAAATGAACCCTCCAAATACAACCAGGATTTAACACTAAGAATAATTATGATGATTAGACTATAAGTTCAAGTTTCACCTAAAATTGTATCAGTTAATCTTTTAGCTCCGGATACTAATTCTGAACAGAATCTGAAAGTATTAAGTGTCATATATTTTTTCTTTCCAGATTAAAATAATAATGGGTATTATAACAAACCATTATTGGACTTGTCTTAAAAGATTAATTATGCTTATTCACTCTTAATAGAGTGATGGACTCATACAATTTATTTGGTGATGATGGAAGCGGTATGTTGGAAGGACTTACAGATCTCGGTGGTACAGACAGCTTTCCAAGTGGCTCTACTACAGGAGTAGCGGGAGACACCAAGGATAGTACAGATAACAGGTGAAAAAGTTTTTCTTTGCTAGGAAATGTTATTGAAGCTTATAAAAAAATAAAGCAATTGATTTAATAAAAATAAAAAACCAATTTTTAGTTACAGGCAACCTTACAATCAAAACAGTGTACCACAAGACGGGTCAATTCAGAAACTGGCTTCATTTGGAGGAAGTGCCCCTGGTTTAAACACAAGTACGCAGCCGGTGGCCAACCCGGGGCCTGGTCCACCTGCGCCCGACTACCATGAGTATGGCGCGTATCCCCCTCGGCCACGGTTGCCCCAGCCGCCTCATGCCCCACTTCACCCATCTCACCATGTGCACCCTTCACATTCATATCCAGGCTACCATCCTGGCCCTGATGCTATGTATGCGATGCCTGAGCAACCAGGTGGGTACACTAAGTATTTTCTTTTTCATAATTATAAGTTTTAAACATTTAAAACTGACATTTAATTATGTTAGACAGGTAAATAATACTAGTATGATCAAGTCTTATTAAATAAAATAACTAAGTGTTTGGCAGTTTTGCACACAATGAAGCATTCTGCAGAGGTAACGATCTCATGTTTTCATTATTTACCTATCTATGGAACCATAAAAAGCAATCTAAAATACTTGAGATCTGAAAAACAACTCAATGGAAATTGTCCAAAACAATTTTTGTTGAAAGTATCTTTAGCTCTGCCTCCTTAATTTTTTTAAAGATTTTCCCCTTCATACATAGTTAGAGGGACATACACATACTATTCATGGCTTTAGAAGTTAATAACTCGCCAACTATTGACTTCTTTCTTGTTTTATTAAGATCTGATACTGATTATGTATAATAAAAAATATTACATTACATATTACATGTATGGCAGCCGCCTCTTATATTTATCTTTGTTTTGTTTTATGATGTAGATAATTTGTACCTATGCATTTTTGTAAATGTTTATTTAGGTGTGCAATAAACTGTCTTGGTTTTACTCGACTTCAAAAAAAGGAGGAAGTTCTCAGTTTGTTGTGTAAATAATAAATATATATATTTTTTTATGTGTGTTCAGCCATAATTTTTTGTTTCTTAACTGATTTTGACATTTCTTTTTGCGTTAGATACAGTAAAGCTTAAAATGGCCCTATATAAATTTTATTGCTATTGGACTTTGGGTTCCAAAGGTATGGCCGAAATTTCATTAAAATCAGACAAAATATGGAGTTCTTGCGGTATTTCAGCCTTAACATTATTGTTTCTGAACCGATTTTGATCATTCCTTTTATGTTAGGGTCAATACAAGTTCAGGGTAGTTTTATATAAATTTCATTCTTATTAGATACTACCATTATATACGTAACTTAGAAAGGGAAAATGAAACATTTTCTACCACAATAGAAACCGACTTAAAGAGTAACTTGCAAAGAATAGATATTTTCTATGATATCTTGAAGTCAGTGCCAAGGAAAACATAAAAAACAACAAAGGTTATAGCAGGGTTTCTAAGTAAAAACTGCCCCCGCGGCGTTTTCTACTTTTACTATGGGGAACGTTTTGTTATCAAATAAAAATAATTCACGCAAATTTTATCTTAAGTATTTTTCTATTTTTCTTGAAAAACCTATTTTACGATTTGTTTTTTCAATAGTCAAATTACAAATGAACTCGTGGCGCATTTTTTAACAATACTTGGGAGCAAAAGGCATAGAACAATATTTTTGTTGTAATTCCCGGATGAAAAGCAGATTATTAAAAAATAAAATAAAACAAATATTTTTTTATCTCGAGTTTTTGAAAATTATCTATCACCGAATTTTTTCAGATTTTTTGAAGTGGTGGAACAGTGTCAAAAAAATACAAACTTTTTTTCATAACCTTGTGTTCTATCGAACTAATATTCTTTTGATTTTTAACTCAAAACACATATCTCTTTGAAACGACGTTAAAATAATAACTTTCTTTACTTTTGTTAAAAAAATAATACATTATAAATTATATTATCTTTCTATGTGGTTAAGAATAATTTATCTATATGCCTCAAGATGAAATAATAAGGAAAAGGTATCATTAGAATTTTGATAAATCCATTACCCTTGTCAAGAGTAATTGTAAATAATTTGCTTAGACCCTAACACTTAAGGAGGAACCTGTTGGTGGCTGAAAGAAAGATCCTGGATCCTACACGGGGAAGCGATGGCAATTGGCGGATTCGAAAAAATTCTGAAATCGAAGAGCTGGTGTATGAGCCTAATATCATAGGCGAGACCAAGGCACATCGCTTGCGCTCGCTTGGCCACTTATGTAGAATGGGGGAGGATCACGCGGTGAAAAGAACGTATCTGTGCCGACCAACGGGACTGCGACCAGTTGGCCGGCCCAGATATCGCTGGAGTGACGTAGTGGAGGCTAATCTGAGCGAGCTTCAAGCCTATGACTGGCAGGAGACAGCGCTGAACAGAAAGGAGTGGAGTATTCTCGTTTCAAATGCCAGAACTCATTTTGGGTCTCTGAGCCGCAGCAGTTAGTTACTTAGAAATTTTAATGGTAATGCATTTATATTGAGGTACTACACAGTATTTACAGAATTGGGCATTGATTTTAGAATCAGTAATTTTTATCAAATATATTAACACCAAAAAATTATTCTTAACCATATAGAAAAAATATATAATTTATAATGTATTATTTTTTGAACAAAAGTAAAGAAAGTTATTATTTTAACTTCGTTTCAAAGAGGTATATGCACTATTCCACCACTCCAAAAAGATTGAAAAAATTCATGAGTAGAAAGGATTGTAAAACACATGATAAATAATTTTCAAAAATTTAAGATAAATAATATTTTATTTTTAAAAAATCGGCTTTTCATCTGGGAATTACAACAAATACATTGTTTTATGCCTTCAGCTTCCAAGTATTAAAAAGTTCGCCATTAGTTAATTTTTAATTTTACCATTGAAAAAAAAATAAAAAAGGGAAAAATACGTTTTCAAAAAAACTTGGAAAATACTTAAGATAGAAAGCTAAAAATTTGTTGAATTAATTTAATATGATAAAAAACGATTCCCATAGTAAAAGTAGCAAACGCCGCGGGGACAGTTTATATTTAGAAACCCTGCTATACCCTTTGCAAAATATAGTAATGTTTATGTTTTACTTTGCACCCACTTCAAGATGTAATATATATTTAATTTTAGCTTTTAAGTTACACTTGAAAATTTTATTATTTGGACTATTTTATTACATTAATAATTAGCTTCAAAATAAATAAATACAAAATTAAAGGTATTGGAGACATGGGCGTATGGTCAGGCCCTCCGGGAGCTAACAGATACTCTCCTATTACACCAGCTTATCGACATAACTATGAACACCAACAAAAGATGCACCAGTATTCACCACAACAGGTACCTATGATAATTTTATACGGTATTTGCTTATACTATTTGATGTATTCTTAATTTATTTAAATATGGTTCTCTTCACTGCCTTGATACACTCAGTTGTGTAGGTATGTTCAATTCAGTCATATTAATTCTAATAATTTGGTAAAATAATCAATTTATTTCATTGAATTGATCAAAGTATCATTTGCAGTGACAATGGTGAACCAGAGGCGGCAGAACTCTTAGTTGTTGTAATCATCAATACTTAAAATATTATAACAAGAGTATTTTTATTGTTGCAAGTTGAACCAAATAAGAATTAATATACCTATTGCATTTTGTAGAGGATCCTTTCAAGTGAATCTTTATTTATAGGTTGGGGAAAAAGTCTTTTCGCATATAGTATGTATGAACTTGTAATAAGATCTCTTTGGCTATACCATTCGTATCTGGCTGGTTGTGGTATAATTAAAAAGTTTTAATTTTAAAGAAGACAATTCCAAATTCAAATAATGAAAATGTGTGATTTTCATTTGTTTTTCTTATTGTTAAAATGAGTGAATCTAATGAAGAAATTCGATACATTTCAAAATTTTACTACAAAAAAGGTAAAAATGCAACACAAGCCGCGAAAAAAATTTGTGATGTTTATGGACCTAATGCAGTATCTGTGAGAGTCGCGCAAATTTGGTTTAAGTATTTTTAATCCGGAAATTTTGATATCAATGATGCACATCGCTCTGGTCGCCCTGTTACGGACAAAATTGATGATAACTGGTGATGAAAAGTGGATCACGTACGACAAGAACGTGCGAAAAAGATCGTGGTCAAAGGCCGGTCAGGCTTCACAGACTGTGGCGAAACCCGGGTTAACTCGCAACAAGGTGATGCTGTGTGTATGGTGGGATTGGAAGGACATTATTCATTATGAGCTGTTACAGGACCATCGATTCTGAACTGTACTGCGAACAACTGATGAGATTAAAGCAAAAAGTTGAGAGAAAGCGGCCGGAATTAATCAACAGAAGGGGTGTGGTTTTTCACCATGATAACGCTAGACCTCACACATCTTTAGCCACTCACCAAAAATTACGAGAGTTTGGCTGGGAGGTGTTAATGCATCCGCCGTATAGTCCTGACCTTGCACCTTCAGATTTTCACCTGTTTCGGTCTCTGCAGAATTCCTTAGGCAGTGTCAGGTTAACATCACGAGAGGACTGCCAAAACCACTTGTCGCAGTTTTTCGATCAGAAGCCCGAAAATTTTTATAGCAATGGGATCACGTCCCTACCTACAAGATGACAAAAAGTTATCCAACAAAATGGCACCTACATACTTTAGTCAAATGTAAATAAACTTTATAAAAAAAACCTTTTGAATTTTTATATAAAATGCGAAGAAACTTTTTCCCCAACCTAATAGATTGTGTGAAATACAGAAAAATCAATAGTGATGTTTTTAATTTATTTTTTGCTAGAATGCGAGTATAGGCGGACTTCAACCGCAAAATAGTCCGTACTTACCTAGGCAGCCACATTTTTCACAACCAACATCACAACAACTTTATGGACAGCAACAGGTACAAAATAACGAATTTATTACATAATGCTGAATTTATAATATTAACACGATTATGTAATTTTTTAGCAAATAAATATTGGTAGTTCTGTCATTACTGTCTCAATGTAGTGATATACCTGTAGGTAATATAACAATTCAGTGCCTACTAACAAAAATAAGTACACTATATAAAAACAACAAATATATTCGTCTTTAATTCAGTAAACACAAGTGATGCAAAAAACTAGTTTCAGAATAATATGAGGGTTGTTCAGAAAGTAAGTTTAACGATGTTAGCGCCGCTCTTGGTGACAAGAACTATACAATTTTACGAACGTGTTTTATAACATTTTATCATGGAGATTCCGATAAAATTTGCGTCCAAATATGACCGGCAGAGTATAATACGGTCTTTTACTGCCACAGAAATTAGATAGTAACGCGTTGGCGTACACCGTTTCTAAACGGTCGCGAAGAATTGCACGACGAAGTGCGTGAAGGACGACTAGTTCACGAAATCGACTAGGATTATGTTACGCTGGTGAAGCAACTGATAGAGGAAGATGCAAGGTATACCCAGGATTTTTGAGGGCTAGCGTTGCAATTCGGCGTAAGAGATCTCAGATGCCGTGACTTAGTACTTCAACGAACTGGATGCAAATAATTTCGACTTAGGAATTAAAAAATTGCAACTCGTTATATAAAATGGATTGAAAGATGTGACAACTATGTATAAAAAAGGGAAATTGCAATTTTCACTGCTCTTTATAGTGTTACATGCCGTCAAAGATAAGCGCACAGCTGTCTATTGTAAGCGCAGTCCATTGTCTTCCCGGATTAGGAATTCTTTTGTCTTTTGAATTTGTAATTAAGAAAAACATACTATTGTCTTTTTACTTGTTTTATAACCATCATTAGCGTCGAACTAATCCTTATTGTTATTGTTTTCGACTTTGTGGCCGTTCGCAGGTGTGCAAATTAATATTTCTCAGAAACTCAGTGTGCGCGGCCAATTTATTTGTACTGTGTAGTTAGTATAGGACGATGCCCAAATGGAGGGGCGGGCAGTCAAGCGACGACTACGAGACGAGTAAGACGTTTTCGAGTACTCTCGATTAGCGATATAGACGACGGACTTTACGCGTGTCGAATTGCATTGAATCGTGCAGTGTGAACTGGTTGCATCCAGTTTTATTTGTATTTGTTTTATACGTGTTTGAACAGTTCTAATAAATTCTATAGTAGTTCCAACGGCATTTTTAATTCGAGTCCTGTAGCTCGTAACAATAGCTTTATTAGATCATTAAATTTTCTGAACAACCCCTGTACTATTAAGTTCCAGCAATCCAGTCTTATTTTGTATTTTTATGGATGTACAAACTTTTTTAATAAAATATATCACGCTTTTCGGTAATAAAGTGTGGCCAATATTGCTTTTTGTGACTTACCTGTTTCAATAATACTCAGTTTGAAATGGTTGTCAAAAAGCCATAGTAATGGTAAAAGTTTGCATTAATCTTATAATTGTAAGCAATGTCTCAATTACAAAGTTTAGTTTTACGTAAATAGAGAAAAGTTTTAAAACATCAATAGAATAAAATGGTTTAAGCATGGCTAAATTCTTCTTGATATTTTACTTTTTACAGAATTATCCCAACTATACTCAAATGCATCCACCAGCTGCATCTAGAATTAACCAACATCCAGCTTATCATCAGCAACTCGACGTGAATCCTCATCAGTATGGTTTATCTCACAGCCAGCAAACTCATGGCGCGATACCGCAGCATCAATCGCATCAGAATTTGTCTAGCCATGGCAGCAGTATCGGTTCTGGGTTACAAAGCCATCCTAACGTTCATCTCCATCACGCCGGTGCACCACCACTACATCACGTTCCTCGTCAATCCCCGGTGCCACCGGCGTCTGTAGCTCCATCGCATTCCGTGCCCGCTCAAATGCCGTACACATCACCTCATCATTCTATGTCAATCAACTATCAATCACATCAAATACAACACCCATTAGATGTTAATGTCGGCAATCAGTATGGTTCAGTAAAACCGACTGGATTAGAAACAGGAAGTCCACAATATCGTCCTCCGTTCCCACAACTCTCGCCTCAGATGTCACCCAGGGCACAAATATCGCCCAGACAACAAACACAGTCTCAGTTATCTCCACGTCCCGTGATGTCTCCTGTCAAGGGTCCCAGTGCATCTCCACATAATGCAAGAAATTTAGTTCAGTCTCCAGTTACATCAGCGCCTCCCCCGGCTTCCGTTACGTTTTCATCTCAAAATACTCTTCAAGCGTTAGAACAAATGGTTTTACCAACTAATGCAGAGTATACATACCAACGAAATCCTTCATCGCCTGCTGTTGCACATATTGTTTCGTCGCCTTCACAATGGACTCAAAATAAACTTCAAGCACCGATAAATAATGTACCACAGCTAGAAAATAATGACCAAGTTCTGAAACCACCAGAAGCTATAGTACCTCCTCCATTATTGAAACCAGAACAACCAAAACAATCACCTATACCTACTACAAATGTAGAAACAAAAAATTTAGACAAAACGAAATCAGAGACTGAGCGGTCATTAGAAATTAATAATGTATCTCATACATTCTTACAACCAACGACAGTCGCCAGTGTTCAAAATGAATCCATATCAACAGAAGCAGCTATTTTGGCGCCAGGAAATAGTGTGCATACGTCTAATACATCCGCTGACGCTTCAGATAAACCTGAACAATCTTCTATATGTGGGAAATCTAATGAAATCAATGTTGAGTCCTTGTCAGCTACTGAAGGAGATAAACCAAATGTGCTCACACATACATTCGACCACACCAATGAACAGAAAAATGAGAAAACAAAAGAAAACATACAAGGTAAATCAGACCAAATAATCAATCAAGCATCAGTATTGCCAAATAATGATATGGGAAAATCATCAGCAGATCTAATTAATTCGGCACAACAATTGCCTTTAAACCAGGTACCTTCCCATAACTGCGTCATAACGCCACCTCAAAATAAATTTGAAAATATAACAACCACAAATGTAAACAGGCATGTTAATTATCAAACGAGTAATGTTCAGAATGTGACAATATCGAATTTGGTTTCACAACCTATTACATCCAATTTACCATCTAGCGTTCCAGCACCTCAACCTAACCCTCAAAATATTTCGTCCGTTTTCCAAAGCCGATCATTATCAAATACGCTTACAGCTCCTAGTGTGCAAAATAGTGCTCCTGCAAATCAGTCTATACATCAAAGTGGCAGTATTTCCAATACAGTGTCTTCTAGCTTGCCAGTCGACGGTACACAAAATACCGTAAATTGTGTCCCTGCTGTGCATGGCAATATTTCCAACACGCAAGGACCAGTTGCAACTGGAATATCCAATGTAGGTGTGAATTTGCCCACAAATAGTGCTACAAATATAAATTCAAGCTCACTAGCACTTCCAATGAGTATGCCAAGTGTACATCCAGCAATGCAAAATACTCAAAATATTATGCCAAGCATACCTCACAATATGAATCCCAATATGATAGTTATTGGGGCTAATGCAGTTGCACACCCAGGTATGCAGGGTATTTTTATTATGTCTCATCACCAAGAAAAAGTTGCTTTGCAACAACAGATTCAGGAAATGTATTGCATGCCTGCTTCAAATGAAAATCAAGAAAAAGTGAGATGTTTACAAGAAAGGTTATCTATGTTACAACAGCACGAATCAAATGATAAATGTAATGGGGGTCCTAATTGTATAATCCAAAACCCTGTTTATGGTTCAAAGATGGTAGAAAGTCCACAAGTGACCAGCACGACAGGCCGAGGTCGGGGTAAAGGCCCTGCTAAACCTAGAAAACCAAGAACTAAGAAAGAAAAAATTATTCCTGCTGTACAATGTTTAGACCAATTACCAGTTTCTGAAGACTTTGTGACAGCGGGGACAGGGTTACAAGGTAATTCAGAACTTGACCCTGAATTAAGTGAAGATATTTCTACTCTGGATTCTAGTGCCCTTTCCATAGAGCATGGTAGTGGAACAAAAGGGAGAAAGAGGGGACCTCGTAAAAATAAAGACAGAAAACCACGAGTACCTAAAGAACTGAAGTTATTACAAGAAGGTGAGAAACCTGTGAAAGAACGTAAAAAACGAGAAAAAAAAGATCCTAATGCTCCAAAAAGAAAAAGGAATCCAAAAAAAGATATTTCAGTAATTCAAGCAGATACAACAACAACTTATGATTTACTAGAATGCGAAAATGTAGACATGAAATCGAGTGACATTCAAAGTATTAAAACTAATTTTGAAGGTAATGTAGCTAAAGTTGAATGTACATTAGATGACTCAAATGTAACAGATTTTGATGATATCCCAGTTTCAAAAATAGCTATCAAAGATTTACTGGAAGAGGCTGAATCTAAGCGAGAGAAATGCGAAAAAGATGACGATTTAGATATTAGTCAAAGAAAACGATCTAAAAAAAGAAATTCAGCCAGTGGCAGTTGTAAAAAAATTCCTTTCAAGCGATCATTATCTGGAAGAAAAAAACGAAGAGGTGGCTTAATACCCGATTCGGATGGAGAGCCAGATGATTTGATGTCAACTCCGCCTCCGTCCCCACCACCTGAAGCTGATGATAGTTTAAAACGGCGATCTGCTAGAAATACACAACGGAAAAAATATACAGACGATGTTATGTTACGTCTATCAGATGACGAATTTGCATTATCAACTGCAAAACAAGAAAAGGAACTTAAGACTGAAGAAGTTAATATTGAGACCAAAGAGATCAATAGGCTTGACGGCATGCCTAAACCTAATTATATCTATGTTAATACGACTGAAGAAGATTCAATGATCGTTCAGCATGTTCTAGCTTCACGCATGGGAAAAAGGGAATTAAAAGCTATTGAAGCAGCCAGTGAAAACACTTTAAAATTAGATGAAGAACCTGGCACATCTCATATTAAAGAGGAAACGGACACCACGCAATTAAACATTAAAGATGAAAAAGGTGACATTATTGTCAGTGAGACTAATGTGAATGGTGGAAACGATAAGATTATTGCCATTAGCTCAGAGTTGCAGGGAAACACAAAACAAGAAAATAAAATTGATAATGTTGAATTGAAATCCACTAAAAAACCAGCTATGGTTGATATTGAAGAGTATTTTGTGAAATACCGAAATTTTTCTTACTTACATTGTGAGTGGAAAACTGAAGAAGAATTATATAAAGGTGATAAAAGAATATTTTCCAAAATTAAACGTTTTAAACAAAAGCAGTCCCAGCAAATGAATATATTTGAACTATTGGATGATGAACCTTTTAATCCTGACTATGTTGAAGTAGAAAGAATTTTGGATATGTCTGAAAATCAAGATCCTGCCAATGACACTGTTGTGAAACACTACTTGGTTAAATGGAAAAGTTTACAATATGAGGATAGTACATGGGAATTAGAAGAAGATATTGATGTGGATAAAATAAGACAATATAAAACATTCAGTGAAGTCCCGCCCAAGGAAAAGTGGAGATTTAAAAAAAGGCCATCCGCTGATCAATGGGTACAACTGAAAGAGTCACCACTGTATAAAGGTGGAAACACACTACGTCCTTATCAGCTTGAAGGCCTCAATTGGCTGCTTTTTTCGTGGCATAACAATCGTAACTGTATTTTAGCCGACGAAATGGGGCTAGGAAAAACAATTCAGAGTTTAACCTTTGTCAACTCTGTATGGGAATATGGTGTTAGAGGACCTTTTCTTATCATAGCACCATTGTCTACCATACCAAACTGGCAAAGAGAATTTGAAGCTTGGACAGAAATGAATGTTATAGTTTACCATGGTTCACAACAAAGTAAAAGTATGATACAGGAATATGAATTTTACTACAAAAATGAAGAAGGTGAACCAATGAAAGAAATCACCAAATTCAATGTTCTAATAACTACTTTTGAAATTATAGTTACCGATTTTCAAGAGTTGAAATCATTTAATTGGAGAATTTGCGTTATAGATGAAGCACATAGGTTGAAAAATCGCAATTGTAAGCTTTTGGAAGGCTTACGGCAGCTACATTTAGAACATAGAGTTTTGCTCTCAGGCACACCCCTGCAAAATAATGTGAATGAATTATTTTCATTGCTTAATTTCTTAGAGCCGTCACAATTTTCAAGTAGTGATGCGTTTTTAAATGAATTTGGACAATTAAAAACCGAATCAGAAGTATTAAAGTTGCAAGCACTATTAAAACCTATGATGCTTAGGAGGTTAAAAGAAGATGTCGAAAAGACATTAGCTCCTAAGGAGGAAACAATTATTGAAGTGGAACTAACAAATATACAAAAGAAATATTACAGAGCTATATTAGAGAGAAATTTTAGCTTTTTGCAAAAAGGTACTGCATCGGCGGCGAATATCCCTAACTTAATGAATACTATGATGGAACTTAGGAAATGTTGCATTCATCCTTATCTATTAAATGGTGCCGAAGATCAGATACAGTTCGATTATAAACAAGCTAATGGGGAAGATAAAGAAGCTTATTACAAAGCACTTATTCAATCATCTGGTAAGATGGTTCTAGTAGACAAATTATTACCAAAGTTAAAGGCGGGTGGTCACCGAGTTCTTATATTTAGTCAGATGGTTAGGTGCTTGGATATTTTGGAAGATTATCTTGTGTTCCGAAAGTATCCCTATGAACGAATAGACGGTCGTATAAGGGGCAATTTAAGGCAGGAAGCTATTGATAGATTTTCTAAACCGGATTCTGACAGATTTGTATTCTTATTGTGTACTAAAGCTGGAGGTTTAGGCATAAACTTAACAGCCGCTGATACAGTTATTATTTATGATAGTGACTGGAACCCTCAAAATGACTTACAAGCACAGGCGCGTTGTCATCGCATTGGTCAGCAGAAAATGGTTAAGATATACAGATTGATATGTCGCAATACTTACGAAAGAGAGATGTTTGACAAGGCGTCGTTAAAATTAGGTTTAGATAAAGCAATATTGCAAAGTATGAACACAGCTCAAGGGAAAGAAGCGGGTTTAAGACAATTATCTAAAAAGGAGATCGAAGACCTCCTTAAGAAAGGTGCATATGGCGCAGTTATGGATGAAGACAATGCTGGAGACAAATTTTGCGAAGAAGATATTGAAATGATTTTAGCACGCAGGACACAAGTTATACAGATGGAATCAGAAAAAGGATCTACATTTTCTAAAGCTAGCTTTGCAGCAACGGATCAAAGATCAGACATTGACATACGTGATCCTGACTTTTGGAATAAATGGGCAAAAAAAGCGGAAATCGACACGACGGAGAAAAAAGAAGATGAAGATCTAATAGTGACGGAACCTAGAAAGCGAACCGTTATCAAACGGTATGGACACGACGATGGACCTATGGAAATGTCCGATATAGAAGTAACACCAGATTCAGATGAAGATGAAGAAGGTAAATACTGTATAATATTTATAAAATGTTATTTATATATGTATGTTTACACGCACAGACACACCAATACGCCTAAGTGGTCGTTATAAAAAAAGGTTGAGTATGGCTGTTGTAAATACTGCAAGAAACCGAAATGAAACATAAACAACAAATTCAAGATAGAATTCCTGTAATTAATCTCTAAAATTTCAATTGTAATCCATTAAGCCATTTCAGAGCCTATCCAATACAAACTTTCAGTTCAACATACAGAAAAAAATTCTGGAACTGTGGTTTGTGGTTTGGCATCTTACAAATAGTAGCTTTTGCTTAAATTTTGGCACTTATTTTGAAGTCACAGACAGACATTTTCAATTTACCCCCGGTTTTTATATTTTACCGACGGTTGTCTGTAATAGTAACTGATTGATTTTGAAGCTACCAATAACCGATGGTTGAGGGGGCTATACGAGCTTTTCACAAGCTCATTGACAATTAGTAATACTGTCGGTTATCAGTAACTAATTCCCTCCCAAGCGTTTTGCTAACGCAACGTAATTGAGGTCGTAGTACACGCAACTTAATTCAATGAGTTGAAGTATAAGTACAAAATTAATACATTTTCAAAAGAAGAGATCTTTTTTGATATACGATTGTCATTAAAAATCAAGATTTCAATCAATCTGCTTTAAAAATATTTGCAATTACAGAGCCATTTTATATGAATGTTGCATGAACAAAACGCAGTAATGTAAACAACATATAAATTTTGTAAATAATGATTGTTCCAACGTCATTGGATTTGTTGCAAAAAAAAGATGAAAAGTGTTGTCACTTCAGAAATTTTTCGATAGTTTGTGATTTGTGGTTTTTGATCGCTTTTTTTTTAAAGTTAAGACTAAAATCAACGGTTTTTATGGTTCCAGAGAGAAATGACGAAAACTTTGTTGGAACCTTGTCCGATTTTTTGGTTTCATTCAATTGTTTTAGGGAACTTTTTGTAATGCTACTGCTTCTTTTGGGATAATGTTATAGTTATTCACCGCTATTTGAAGCGATGTTGTTATTTATTGTTAATGACGTTAAATATTGACAGTGTTATTTTTAACGCTATATTTAAGACTCATTAGGTCACAGTCGATAACTATTAACTTTATCGCAGGTGAAGCTCAAGAATAACAAAAAACTGTAGTCTAATAACTTTCGAACCTTTTATCTTATTATTTGACAGGTGCCATTAACCATACAAGTTTTATCTGTGCTGGCAACAACTGAGAACTTTGTTATTGTTTTAAATATTTGTCGACGAAAATTACGAACATTACGAAAATGATTAGGATGATAAAGATAACCAAAGTGATTAAAATAACGAAAATTACCAAACTGACAAAAATTATGAAAATGACGAAAATGACCAAATTGACAAAAATGACATCACAAAAAAACAAAACCTATCCTACTTTCTGGGATAACCTTTACATAAATCTATCCCAAACTATTTTCCCAAATGAAAAGTATCCTATATCCGTCCTACATATTGAACTTACATATATACCAAGTTACAGCCAAATCGTTCCAATAGTTTTCCGTGAAAGCATTACAGGCAAACAGAAAATATACTTTTATCCTGGAAACTATCCCATTTTTCGGGATAAAAGTATGCTATGTTCATCCTCGACGTCAAAAAAAGTATATATACTGAGTTTCAATCAAATCGGTCTAGTAGTTTTTCCATGAAAGGGTATCAGACAGACGCATTTATAATATTAATAGAGATGAATAGTAAAGCAATACTTGTATTGGAATTAGAACTGTTAAAGATAGAAATAGTAAATTTGAAAGATATGAATAAGAATTAAATCTAAGTCAAAAGAAGAAGTAAAATAATTGAGTTTAATTTAATTTCAAATCACGTATTAATAACGACAAAAAAACCGGCAACTGACCGAAATCGGGTAGTAATAAAATTCCTACGAATAGTAGTGTTGACAACTAGGGTTTATAATATAGAAACATTTCATCTGTCGTTTCCATACAAAAAGTGTACCGATCGGCTTGAAAATCCCTCCCATCGGTAGTTGGTACTTTCATGAGTAACTTACACAACTTAATACGAACAGTTCATTATAGAAACATCAGTAGAGTTACCGGGCGGTAATATTCTGACTGTCGGTATAAAAAACGAATAGTTTTTATCAATATTGAAACCGGGCATTAATGTATTGATATAGAGTAGTATAATCACTTAGATTTTTTGTTATAACAATATTGTTGACAGGTATAGGTTTGAGAAGTAAAAGGAAAAAGGATAAACTTGGCAAGAAAGGAAGGAAATATGCCAGTGATGACTACATCCCTCGTCATGAGGGTGTTCCTATAGACGAAGAAGTAGTTTATGGCTCATGGACAAGATCCGAGTGCTTTAAAGTTGAGAGGGGACTACTTACATTTGGGTAAGTGTTGATAAGTTTTAAATACGTCCCAACTAGAGATGTCTTAAATTGTAATTTTTTAAACTAATAAAAAAATTGTACAAACTGGGTTCTAACTCGGGTTTATTTAAACCACACTGACTAGCGATGGCTGAGCAAGGTAATTCATTTGTAATTTATAATGTTATATTTGTTCTGGGTTCGGTTTGATAATGGACATTCACACATTTATTGCAAACATATTTGATATACAATAAATAAACAGAACAAAAGACATACGTACATTTGTGGTTATCAGTCGAATAAAATTTAACAGAAGATTGTAATTTAATTTGATTACACTTACAATCAAATCAATTTGATTCAGTTTACCACACCTGATAAGACACATCGCTGCTTAAATAAACACATGTCAAAGCAGTTAATTATATAATTTACAGATGGGCACGGTGGGAGGAAATAGTTGACAAAAATCAACTACGTAAAGGCTGGACTCTTCCTGTGATTGAAGACTGTGCTCGCATAATAGTAGGTATTTTTGTAGATGTACCTTTAAGATGTTCACAGCTTGTACAATACTATAAATCTCTATATTTTAATTATTTTTTATGAAATACTCGTAAACAAACCAGTATTTTTTTGATAAAAAAGTTTTGGAATAATTTCTAAGTGTGCCTTAAATTTTTTACAATTAGCCATTATTCAAAATTTTCAAAATTGAGTCAGATTTTATAATTAATTTATGTATGTATGTAATAAATCAATGATGATTTGCCATGCTAATACCGAGAAAATTTCAGATTTTCACTGAGTTCAAATAATTTTTCTGATTCATTCTTTTTAAATGTCAATTAATTAGGCTAAGAAAGATGTGTTGTAAATGTTTTACCACTTTGCAGGTACTTTATTGTTTGCGTCATTATAAAGGAGATGAGAAGATAAGAAACTTTATTTGGGATTTGATTGAGCCCTGTGAAAATGGGGAAGTTACGATCTCACGCAACCACAGCGGGCTTCATAATCCGGTGCCTCGCGGACGAAATGCGAAAAAGAAGAATAAACCAAAAGATTTGCCCAAACAGAATGATACACAAAAGTGGGAAGATCCCAATCACTGGAGTTCTACGGAGAAATATGACTGTGAAGCCTATTTAGAAAGCAGCTATAAGAAACATTTATTTAGACATGCTAATAAGTGAGTTTCTCTTTTATGTTCCACGTTTCCTGCAGGTCTGTAATTACATTGACATAAATAGTGTAAATTTATATAATAGGTTGGGGAAAAAGTCTTTTCGCATATAGTATGTATGAACTTGTAATAAGATCTCTTTGGCTATACGATTTGTATCTGGCTGGTTTTGGTATCATTAAAAAGTTTTAATTTTAAAGAAGACAATTCCAAATTCAAATTAAGAAAATGTGTGATTTTCATTTGTTTTTCTTATTGTTAAAATGAGAGAATCTAATGAAGAAATTCGATACATTTTAAAATTTTACTACTAAAAGGTAAAAAAGCAACACAATCCGCGAAAAAAATTGTGATGTTTATGGACCTAATGCAGTATCTGTGAGAGTCGCGCAAATTTGGTTTAAGTATTTTTAATCCGGAAATTTTGATATCAAAGATGCACGTCGCTCTGGTCGCCCTATTACGGACAAAATTGATGCCATTTTTGAAAAAGTGGAGCAAGATCGGCATATTAGTAGTTACGATGTAGCTGGAGAAGTGGGAATTGATTACAAAACGGTTTTGGCGCATTTGAAAAAAGCTCGATATTTGGGTGCCTCATGAGCTCACTGAATGAAACCTAATGAACCGTGTACTCATTTGTGATTCTTTATTGCGACGTAATGAAACCGAACCATTTTTGAAGAAGCTGATAACTGGTGATGAAAAGTGGATCACGTACGACAAGAACGTGTGAAAAAGATCGTGGTCAAAGGCCGGTCAGGCTTCACAGACTGTGGCGAAACCCGGGTTAACTCGCAACAAGGTGATGCTGTGTGTATGGTGGGATTGGAAGGGCATTATTCATTATGAGCTGTTACCGCCAGGCAGGACCATCGATTCTGAACTGTACTGCGAACAACTGATGAGATTAAAGCAAAAAGTTGAGAGAAAGCGGCCGGAATTAATCAACAGAAGAGATGTGGTTTTTCACCATCATAACGCTAGACCTCACACATTTTAGCCACTCAGCAAAAATTACGAGAGTTTGGCTGGGAGATGTTAATGCATCCGCCCTATAGTCCTGACCTTGCACCTTCAGATTTTCACCTGTTTCGGTCTCTGCAGAATTCCTTAGGCAGTGTCAGGTTAACGTCACGAGAGGACTGCCAAAACCACTTGTCGCAGTTTTTGATCAGAAGCCCCAAACTTTTTATAGCAATGGGATCACGTCCCTACCTACAAGATGGCAAAAAGTTATCCAACAAAATGGCACCTACATACTTTAGTCAAATGTAAATAAACTTTATAAAAAAACCTTTTGAATTTTTATATAAAATGCGAAGAAACTTGTTCCCCAACCTAATATTATATTTTAGAGTTCTATAGCCATATTGGCAATAACGGAACTCTTATATAATCGTGTCTCTCCTGTGTATGTCAGTAATTTTTCTCTTAAACTACTGGGTCCACATGGATGAAATTGCGTCAAAAATAAATATTACAGGTAGTCGCCATGCGTAATCAGAAAACATTGTTGAAATCAGGACCGAGGTGATCTGTACCAGACTGGTTTGTAATGAAGTTTACTCTGAAAACATGCTGTGCTACATCACATATTCGCTCTGTACTGTACAATGTTTTTGGGACAACAATTCACAATTGTCTTATTAGAAGTCATTCTTCAGCACACTAATGTAATGGCACCTGTCGCATACCACTCTGCTTAGCAAGCATAGGCAGCATAATAATAATATCAAATCTTTATTTTACCTTCATGAGTACTTCGAGCTGTACTGTGTACTACAGAGCTGACGTATGCTGTAGCAGACAGTGTTACAGTCGACTGATCATGATGATGAATTGTGATCGGACTTAAATTACAGTCTATTTCAAATAGAATGGTATGGGAGAATTTCTGTAAATAGATAAATAAACGTCGTGATTCTAAGTATAAGAATATTAATAGTAACTGCATTAAATATATTTTTATATAATTAAAACTAGAGTTTACCCCGCAGCACGGCCGCAGGTCAAAGTCTAGTGCGTACCTGTTGTTTAAAGAGCAGGCGTTAATACAGGTCAAATTGTATTATATTTTTATGTTCGTGCTATTTGCTCTCGGAAGATTTACTTCATTTTATATCGCAAACTCTCCCATCTATCTGGATGAAAGTATCATGTCCATTTTTGGTATTCAGACAGACAGATCGAGTTATTATCGCATTTCTTTATAGATTATAATTTTTTATATCTATAAACTTGAGAACTTGAACTTGGGGTTGTCTGGAAGAGATCGCTTTTTAGCGATAAGACCGCCCTTTGTACACAACTAGATATAATTTTAGTCTTTAAGTTCATTTTTGTATTGGTGTATAATAAAGTGTGATCTATCTATCTTGAGAAATGATTGGTTCCCCATACAAACTTTAATCCCCTATTTCAATCCGTTCTAATTTTAGTTATAAATCCTCGTCTATCTCTCTGTAAACTACACAAACGACCAAAACTACCAAAACTACCACAACTACCAAAACTACCTAAACTACCTAAACTAACAAAACTACAAAAACTACCAAAACACCCAAAACTACCACAACAACCAAAACTACCAGCCAAAACAACCGAAACTCCCAAAACTACTAGCCATAACTATCGAAACTATCACAACTACCGAAACTACTAAAACTTTCGAAACCATCAAAACTACAAAAACTACCTAAACGACCAAAACGACCGAATTGACAAAAATAAACAAAATGACGAAAATGGCAAAACACAAATAAAAAACCTATCATATTTTCTGGGATAACCTTTACATAAATCTATCGCAAAATTATCCTACAATTCGGGATGAAAAGTATCCCTTGTCCACCCTCGGTATAAAATTTACATGTATTCCGAATTTCAGCCAAATCGGTCCATTACTTTTTCCATAAAAGCATAACAAACGGAAAGACAAATATATTTTTATCCCAGAAACTATCCCATTTTTTCGGGATAAAAAGTATCCTATGTTCATCCTCGGCATCGCAAATATATATATATACTGAGTTTCAGCCAAATCGGTACAGTAGTTTTTCCGTGAAAATGGGACAGACAGAGTTACTTTCGCATTTATAAGATTAACAGGGAACAATATTTATTCCGTAGGAAAGTTTAGATAACGCTAAAAGTTACGTTTTATGGATGTGTCAGCCATCCGTTTCATTTTAAATAGACTTTACATTTGATAACATTGTGTGGTATAGATCACCTCGGTTCTGAGTTTAACAATGTTTTCTAAATACACGGCCGCCATACATGTTGATGTGAACTGAATGTTTTTTAATGTTGTACATAGTTGTGTAGTGTATTTTTAGTCAGGTGTGAAAAATACATAATGATGTTTATTTCTTGTTTATTATAGTTATAACTTTTTTCATTATGTCAATAGATAGCAAGACATTAGCTCCTGAATCCTGAAAATTGTTTGTGCACCCCCACTTTCTTTTAAATTATGAAGTGGAATATTCGGTAAATCAAAATTAAGGTGGCAGAAGTTAAGAAATGCTTCAACTAAAATCTGTTGAGTAGTTTTTGAGATAAGGAGTATTTTCCATTTAATGTTTTTTTTGTTCTGTAGCTAAATAATGAAAACAGTTGTCTTTGTCACCTCCATGATATTCAACCTTTTGTTGTACACAGACTAACTATTTACTTACCTGATTTATTTTAATTTTCAGAGTACTTCTTAGAGTACGAATGATGTATTATATCAAACATGAGGTGATAGGTGACTTCGCTGTACAAATTGAAAATGGCTTACATGCAAGGTAAAAAATAAATCAAGAATGTTTAATAAAAAAAAATAGCCATTTTAATGAAGTATTTAAGTATTGATTTAATTATTCTTCTATTTCTTCAAAGGTTGTTAAGTGTAAAGTATAATATATATAAGCATAGTATTTTGTTATTGATTATACAAACTTTAACAATGTGTTTATTTTGCAGTTCTCTGAATATGCGAGTGCCGCGTGGCGTAGATAGCGCGCCACCGAGATTTTGGTGGGACAGCGAGTGTGACGTGTCGTTGCTGGTGGGTACCTACATTCATGGCTATGAGAACTATCTCGCCATGCGCACAGACCCCCAGCTTTGCTTCATTGACAAACTTGGACCACCTGATGATGCCGAGTGCACAGATATTAAGTAAGTGTGGTGAAATGTATTTCATACTTAAATGTAGTTGTAAACTGAGGTTATTTTTATATTATTTTGTTCAGTATTATTTCAATATTTACTAATAGGCACTGATTTAAAGCAGTAGTAATCATAGTTTTATGTAAGTTCAGAATTACATATGTATGTTTATTAAACAACTTTAGCAATAAATCTTGATCAGGAAAGTGATTAGAAACACAAAATTATTTAAATTAGCAATCACAGGGCTTAACACGGTTAATTAATAGGAATACAATACTTTAAAACAATTTCTGTGGGGATAGTTAGTGAGGTTATAAAAAAATAACCACGAAGGCTAAGGCGAGAGCATTGCTTCGCTTCGCTCCCGCCTTGCCCTTTTGTCCCATAACCTAAATGATAAAAAAATTAATTCTCATGCAGGTGTTATCGCTCACTGTTACCCGTCGAACTGTTTACTTTTGATCAATATTACATCTACACATATATTAAAATAAAATATCTACTTACATTACTTTATTCGCCAGTTGAGAATAATTATAATCTAAAAGACAATTGTGACCATGTATATTTTGTTTTAGAAGTGAAGAAAGGAAAGTGAGGAGCAGCACAGTGGGCGACGAAGACTGCACGGACGAGGTGTCGAGCGGTGCCGGCGCCACCTCGCCGGCGCCCTCGCCGCGGCCCGACGACGCGGCGCCCGAGGGCGACGATGGCGACACCCACGGACATGCGCACGGCGACGCCGACACGGCGCACCCGTGGCCGTCCATGCAAGACCTCAACACCCGTCTGCGCAGGCTCATCACTGCCTATCAGAGGAATTATAAACGTGAGGAGCTCAAGATGCAGCAGAAAGCGAAGGTGCGCAATTTATCAACATTTATATAAATAAGTTGCTAGGACATGCCCACGACTTCGTCCACGCTTGACAAGTAAATAAATTACAGTTATTTTGCCAGTATTTAAAATCAAAGGGTATTTTTAGTGGCTTTATTAGTATGAAAATACATGAATTCGGAAGATTCCATAAAACCCAGGATAGGTAATGTTATTAAAGGCATACATATCTACTGTCTAATAAGTGTCTAAGCCTTAAATTTTTCAATAGTGACTAAGCATCTCGGTCCCTTTTTTTACGTCTGCATGTTACTTTTAACCAATACGGCGGTTAATTAATAACCAATACAATGATGGCCTCTGTGGTTGAGCGGGCTAAGCCTTTGCCGGCTTACCTCACTACAATGCAGAGGCTCCGGGTTCGATTCTTGGTGTAGTAAATTTCGGAAAGGTATTTTCTCCGTTATTTACTATGGTCTGGGTGTCTGGGATCGACCCCAGAATGGTCCGTTGTATATTACCCATAACACAAGCGTAACTTGCTTAATTTGGGGATATACAGTATGTGTGTTTGTCTGCCAATTTATTATTTATAATAACCAGTATAAATAAATTCAGTTTCCAAAGTGTTCCTCCCCCTATTGGGAGGAACCCACTGACTGAGACATCCCTATTAATATTATAAATGCTAAAGTAACTGTATCTGTCTGTCTGTCTGTCTGTGTCCGTCCGTTTGTCCGTCAGTCATTCTGTCTGTCTTTCCGTCTGGCTGTCTGTCTGTTCCGTTTTCACGGAAAAACTAATGGACCGATTTGACTGAAACTCAGTATATATATATTTTCGATGCCGAGGATGAATATAGGATACTTTTTATCCCGAAAAATGGGATAGTTTCCGTGATAAAAATATATTTGTCTCTGTTTGTTATGCTTTTACGCAAAAACTATTGGACCGATTTGGCTGAGATTCGATATATATGTCATTATAATACCGAGGGTGGACAAGAGATATTTTTCATCTCGGATAATGGGATAGATTTATGTAAAGGTTAACCCAGAAAATGGGATAGGTTTTGGTTTTTTATGTGATTTGCCGTTTTGGTTATTTCTGTAATTATGTTCCTTTGTCCCTTTTGCTCTTTTTGTCCTTTTTGCTCTTTTTGTCCTTTTTGCTCTTTTTGTCCTTTTTGCACTTTTTTCCTTATTTAACTTTTTGCTCTTTTTGTCCTTTTTGCTCTTTCTCTTTTCTTTCTTTTTGTCCTTTTAGCTCCTCTTTTTGTTCTTTTTGACCTTTTAGTTCTTTTTGTCCTTTTGGTCCTTTTTGTAAATTTTGTAGTTTTCATAGATGGGGGGAGAGATAAATAAAACTAGGACGGTTTGAAATAGAGGATGAAAGTTTAGATGAGACCAATCATTTCTCAAGTTTATAGATATAAAAATTCATCGTCTATTAAAAAAATGTGATAGTAACTCGATATGTCTTTCTGTTAAGTTTTCACAGAAAACTACTGGGAATACTGGATCGGTTTTATTGTAATTTTGTTTAAATGTGGTTTTAATGTCGAAAATGGACATATGTACTTATTCCAGAAGATCGGATAGTTTGAGATATAAAATTAAGTGAATTTTCCGGGTGCATAAAGCACTAACATAAAAATGTTGTACAATGTAACTTGTATTAACGCCTGCTCTTTAAACAAGAAGCATGGACTAGAGTTTGTGTTGTAAATTCTATTTTTATTGTAAACTCTAGCTTACAATAAAAATTACTGACCACTAATTACAGGATACTTATTTATCACTACCAACACACAAAAAAAGACAACACAAAAGCAGGGTAACAGAAAAGCTTAAAAAATCGAGAACAACTTTCTCAAACAAGTGTGGATTGTTGAACAACACCTGTCACTTTCCTTTGTTTAACTAATTAATTTTTATTTACTTTCCTCATCTTCGAAATGAAAAGCAGTGTTAACCTCGGATGAAAGGCCTATTTAGGCACTCGAAATATTAGTGCTCTCGCTACGCTCGTGCGCCAAATCATCTCATGCCAAGTAGGTCACCTTCACCTCTCGTGTAATAATCTACTATTTTCCAACCAAATCTCATACTATGTTCTTCTACAAAAGAAAGCATGTAGTTTCTTTTCAATGCAGGATTTATTTAATAACCCTAGGCAATGTTGATGTGGTTGTTTTTTAAATGTTGTGGATAAATACTAAGATTAAATTTGATTCAGAAGATGGAGCGACGCGAGCGGATGGATCAAATGGTGAAAGACGAGGTGTCCCAGTGGCGCTGGAGCCGCGCCGACGAGGAGGCCTTCCGGCGCACCGTCGCCTCGTATGGCGTCGAATTTGACCCGGCGACCAAGAGCCTGCGTTGGAGCCGCTTTAGAACTTTGGCCCGATTGGAAACCAAGAGCGATGACGCGCTCACTGACTACCTGAAGGCGTTCATGGCCATGTGTAAACGGCAGTGCGGCCTCTCTGTGGGTGAAGCGGAACTGCCTACGAGAGCGGATTTGAAGGCTGAACCAATCGGAGAGGAAAGAGCTATAGCTACTCTGGAAAGGTAACAAAATCACTCAATGTTAATTGTTTAAATGAATGACATCTTACCATAATTTTTACTTTGTTTACAAATTATTTACAGCTTTTCCCAAATTCACAGAACAATTATAAACAAATTTAATAGAATTCAGACAGAATGTCTGTCGGGTCATTTAAATTTAAATAAATAAAAATAGCCTTTGACATTTATTCTTTTTATATTTTTTAACACATTTACAGTTGTCTAGTCGGTTGTTTCCTTGGCATAGGCTTCCTCCAGAATATGCCATTTAGTACGATCTCCTGCTAACGTCCAATCTTTTGGAAGATCATCTTCCCATATTTTCTCTCATCTCCCCTTTTTCTTTTTCTGCCCGTCGGTACCAATAATTGAAGTCGGGTCACTTAGTTATAACTATATTTATATACATTTTCATTACTTTCAGCTTTCTTGGCAGTATGGCATACATAATTGTAAATTAAATATGTTTACAAATAAAAATAGTTGTAAAATTCTATATTGAATAATAAGTAATTATGTTTCAGGATTGACCTTCTGCGCGTGCTGCGCGAAGAGGTGGCACCCCACCCGCTGCTGGAGGCGCGACTGGCGCAAGGCGAGCGCGACGCGCACGCGCCCGCCCCGCCCTGGTGGCAACCCGCCCTCCACGACAGGCTGCTCGTGCTCGGCGTCTGCAAGTGAGACCACGCTTTTTATTACTATATGCACAACAATTTATTTTTTAATACCAGACTATGGGAGAGCCACAGGAACAGGCATTGTTTGTAGTCAGCAGTGTATGTATTAAGGATTATAGAAATTTGAGTAAGTATGTGTACTTATGCTTCGACGACTTATGTCGCCCCTTAAGTACATGAACTTCCGAAGCAAAGAAAGTCGACGAGTCATAAGTAAACATACTTGCTCAAATGTCTGTGAACCGCTTTTGGTAAATTTTGAGTTATTATTTGCCTTTGTTACGGAATTGATAACAAGTTAATCTAAGTTACATTTATTTCTCTACTAGAGTTTACCCCGCGGCACGCCGCGGGTCAACCTCTAGTTTACACTAATGTCTAAAGAAGGGCCAGATCTTATTCGAGAGAAAACAACAACAGAACTTTTAGGGGCAGAAATTTCAAGACCGTGATCTGCAAGCCTGTTATTAAGATACGGAGCACTGTTTAGTCGACTGCGGCAATCAGTGAAGGAATCAGATGTAACATATAGAGCAATGTCATCTGTGTATTGTAAAATTTTACAAAATTATTGACAAGTCTCTAAGTCAGCTGTATAGATACTATAAAAAAGGAGACTTAAAACTGAACCCTGAGGAAGACCCTTCCACCCGAATCTAGGAGAAAGAGGACAAACAGGAGAGCGGATTGAAATGGAACTTTCCATGAACATATTGCTGCATATAATGATTATGATTCTTTCTGGAATACTCAGCATTTGCAATTTTTGCCTGAGAAGAGGAAAATCCACATTGTCATATGCTGCTGTAATGTCTAAAAAAGCTCCAACGACATTTTCATTTTTCGAAAAAGCTAAACGAATATCTGAGGTTAGAAGGCTAAGGCTATCTATCGTGCCCATTCCCTTTCTAAATCCATATTGGCTTCTAGCAAGGAGACCTCGATTTTCTACCATCTATTCAAGCCGGTTTTTGAGAAGATGTTCTATGATTTTACATAGGATAGAGGAAAGGGCGATAGGTCTATAGGAATTGTGATCTAAGGGAGGTTTTCCAGGTTTTAAGATGGGAACAATTAATTGAGTTTTCCAAGTATCAAGAACCCCTACCAGTTACGAAAAAATTGTTAATTAAATCAAGAAAAAATAATTTAGCAGCTTTGAAGAATTTGGTTATAAAGGAATAAGGGATTCCATCTAAACCAGGATTGAAATCGTGGACATGGTCAAGAGCGCAAGAGAGTTCAACGAAAGTAAAGATAGAGTTCATAGAGTCAGAGTAGATAGCAGGCACTCTTCATGAGGAACAAAAGGGGGGGCAAGTTTAGAAAAAAAGGTAAGACGCCATAATGTTAAATCATTTGAGTTGATAATATTATCAACTTGGGATTTCCCAAAGCCTTTGATTTTTTCCAAATTAAATTGGTTGGGGTCCTTGGGGCTAAAGAGTAACAAAAATACCGCCATCCTTCCATTTTTTTCTTACGCAAAAATCTTTTAGTCCTTGTAGCAGCAGTCTTTTAAAACAACAAAATTCTCAACTGTGAGGGATTCAGCAAAGTTATGTTCAGCTTGTTCCCTTTCTTTAACGGCAGAGGAAAAATCGCCATCCCACCAAGCGGGTGAAGGGATTTTGTTGAGGGACGAATTTTTAAGGGGGATAGAGGAATCCGCAGCAGAAGTAAGGATTGAAATGAATTTTGAATACAAGGTAAAAATATTTTCATTAGTCACGTTAGGCAGTGTCCACCTGGTTTTGTACTAATTTTAAAAAGAGATCCCAGTCTGCGTGTTTTAACCTATATTATAAGATAGGGGCAGGTGCAGGAAGAGGAAGAGAAGCATCAGCAAGGCAGGTGAGGATAGATAAGTGATCAATACCATGTGAGCTCAGAAGGACTTTCCATGAGAGATGGTTTATTAAAACAAGGAGATGAAAGGGTAAGATCACGAGTGCTAGGGTTTTCAAGGGGAGATACCTACGAGTAGGAGTACCGTCATTACATTGTTACACTTAAAAACAAACGCCACTGTTATATGACGAATTGAACTATTATAAGTCTAATAGGCTGTTGCTGTTGTATAAAATTAGATGGCCCAATGCTGGTTTTAGGGGACCACTATTAGACTTGAGATTCGGTAACACGTGACCTTTCTGAAGGGAGTCACGTGTTTTATAACCACGGCTAGCGGGATGGAAATCGGCGGCCGGGAATAGACCGTCGATTTCCATACAAGGGAAGATGAAATTAAACAATCAGAGCTGAGACTTCTTCTCTTTAATTATCCTCCTTAGGGAGTCAGGCAACATACAGAATAAACATATCATATGATCACTTTATTAATTATTAATCTAAACTAAGATAGGGAAGACTATCAGGTCTTAATCCCTAGTCACCTGCTCTGAAACCAACGGACTACCGTTCTGGAGGATTATCAAAAGGTGTGGGGTATCTAGACTGTTTTTAACGTGTGAAATATACCGTAAAGTTACGTCGTAAATATTTAAATAACGTAGATGAAGTTTTGATTTAAGTAGTTTTTTAAAAGGGCGCCATCCCGTCCACGTGTCAAGGGAAGTATCTGCCCCGTCGCGATTGCAGGCGGCTCCGCCTGTCGAGGCCGTCGGCAGACAGTCACCGGGCGTCGGAAGCACGTGGAAAAAGTAGTAAGAAGATGTGAGGTGATGTGATGTCGAATGTGTTCCAATGATCGACCACGTAGATTATGAGAGGTTGTTCTCGTCCGAACGTGACCCCCTGGAATTCGAGAACGGATTCCAGTGAACAAGGGTAAAGGCATGTATTACAAAAAAGGGGTATCACCAATATATGGTCACTGCTTTGGGGAAGATGAGGAGAATCAATCGTAATTATAGAGGTAAGCTCGTCAGCTAACCCGTCCTGCGATGGCAGGCATCGAGACGAGCTCGAAGGGCGTACGGAGACGATGGACGTTACGTAGCCTACTTCTAAATATTAGACAGACGTAATTCTAAGGAGGGTTGGAAACACTCACCTATAAGGGAAGTGAAGAAGTCCCTGACCTTATGAACTAGTCAATGACCGTCTTGGTCGGTCCGGCGGTCGGCTGCTTGCATGGCACAACAGGTGGATAGCCATGTCTGGAAAGGTAAGCAGGACCTTACTACCACGGAGAAGAAGAGAGAGAGGGAGATTCTAGTAAGAATTCTACGTACCTGGGGTTTCTTTAACGCACTGACTTGAACTAAAGCTATTCGCTTTTTAAAATTAGAGATAATGTTTAAAAACTGTGACGGCTGCTCGGGCGACAAAAGGCCCTCGCAGGGGTCGCCTTGGCTTTATAAAGCCTTTGGTACTTTTACCAAAGGCTTTATAAGCCAAGGGCCAACCCGTGCAGGGGAGAAGCCATTTTGAATAGTGGCGTGATGTTACATATACAAATTAAGAAGTCTAACGACAATCATCGTTTGTTGTTTCGTGACTAATTTAAGAAGGCCGCTTTGCGCGGTTTCGCGCCGGAGGGCGCGAATCACTACGTGACAACATAAATTAATAGAATCCAGAACATCAAGGAACTGAGAAGATATCGAATCACAATAATGAGAACCCAAGAGAGAGTGATGCATATTAAAATCTCCTCGTATGAGAAGGGCAGTAGGAATAGAAGACAGCATGGAAGAGAGTTCTTGAATAATATCACAATTAGGATGAGGAATATAAATAAATATAAATGGTATATTCATGTATCTAACTGCAACTATATTAATGGAAGGAGAATGATCTGTGATGGTAAGACAGTAAAATTTTGAATTTCCGTCAACCAGGAGATCACAACCAGCTCATCCATCTTGTCTATCGTCTCTAAGACAAGAATAATCAGGGACCCTGAAAAGAGAGCCTGGTCTTAACCAGGTCTCAGATAGTGAAAAAAAATTTGGTTTGAATTTATTAATTTAAAAAAAGTTCCTGTTTCTTATTTTTAATTTTTCTCCAGTTCCATTGAAGTAACCTCGCCATTATTAGGGTGTGTGTTTAGTAAAGAGGATATAATAGTTTGATTCAACTGTAAGGTATTGTATGGTAGTATCTCGCTAAACTTGGTTAATATATTTATAAGGGTCATTGACATTAATTCAGCCAGGTTATCATTAGGAGAGGTATTGACTGTTGAAGAGTTATCTAATGCACATGCACGTGTTTTTGATAAAGTTCACCGTAAGCCTTCTGTAACATTTTCAGTGTCTCCGAACACGAAATTCCATTGACGATGCAAAATTTACGACAAACTCTTTATTCGATGTTTTTGTCCATTATGAAATTCGCAATACACACTAATATGATCTAACTAAAAACAGCACTGTATTTAATCTAAATGACCGATGCAACTCGAAACTCCGCGCCAAAATGAAAAACAGTTGTGCCAATCTAACAAAAAAAAAAAGAATTTGGAACCATTAACAAATCATCCATTCTCGAAACTTTTTTGACAGAATGTATCATTGGAAAGGTATTTTTGTGTAGAATAAGAAAAACCGTGGCACTTGTCTCGGTTCACTGTCCGATCGGAGTAATGCTACCTTGAAAGTTATTTATTTTGATGAGTTTTTTGTCACTTTCTATTAAAATATTTCAATCTTGTGTGATGTTTTGCTCCATTTTGGAATAGTATTATTATGTATTAATAAAGCGCCTCAGGGTTAAAAGTGTTAACAATAAAAATCTTACTTGAATATGATCCATAATATAAATTGATGTATTTGTGTTTTTTTCTTTATTAGATAACTTCAAAACTACTGAACTGCTTTTGGTGTGATTTTCATCTATAAATAAGTTTTTTAGCTTAAATTCTGCGCAAAAATCATCAAAATTGGTTTAATCAAATGGGAGGTATGATTCTTTTTATTTCGGTTTTGAGCTTTCCAGTATTTTCTGAAAATAGACAATATGTACGGATTTGTCGACATAGTATTTTTTTGTTCACTTGAAAAAAGCTATTCAATGATGAATAACGACTTACACAACAGGATTGTAAAAATTTTCGAGGCATTAGCCTTCTTAGCGTTTTCGGGAAAATATATGCTAGTGTTGATTGAACGGGTATTAAAAGTAACAGAAGAGAAAGTATGGGATGTACAAGCGGGTTTTCGAAAGGGAATGGGATGTGTGGACCAAATCTTACTTAACGATGCATAAATGAAAAGTTTTTGGCCAAAGGTCAAAACGTGTATTGTGCATTTATAGATTTGGAAAAAGCTTATGATAAAGTGATAAGAAGTGAACTGTGGTCGGCGCTAGCTAAGTATGGGATATCAGACAACCTGATACGATCACTGAAGTCCCTCTATAGTGATTCCAGTGCTTGTGTTAGGCTCAACGGCACCTACACTGAATGGTTTAGCATTGAAAAGGGTGTTAGACGGGGTTGTGTAGCGGCGCCGTGCTTGTTCAACATATTCTTGGACAGTTGCTTGGACAATTTGAAAGAAAGCGAAAGTGGTTTAAGAATTAATGAGTTACTTATCAAATGTCTACTCTACGCCGATGATCAGGTTATACTTGCGTCATCGGAAACGGAGTTACAGGAGATGGTAACAATTATGAACGAGTCTTTTGAGAGAAAGGGTATGAAAATTAATGTGAATAAGACGAAAGTTATGGTGTTTGAAAGAGATGAACGAATGACAAGTTGTAATATACAGATAGGAAATCAAAAGTTAGAGCAAGTCAGAGAATTTGTTTACTTAGGCTGCATGTTTACCAGAGACGGAAAGCATGAAAGGGATATTGAAAGGAGAGTTATGGCAGGTAATAAGGTGAATGGAGCGCTGAACTCTTTTATGAACAGCCAGAAAGTGTCTGTAAAGGCATGCTTGGCTGTCCATAAAGGGGTGTTGGTGCCAACCCTAATGTATAATATAAGGCAGTGAAAGTTGTGTATGGCAGAAGAAGCATGAAAGTAGGATAAACGCAGTTGAAATGAGAGCTTTGAGAAGTATATGTGCGGTTAGCTTGAATGATATGATAAGGAACAGTGTGATAAGGGAACATTTGGATTGAAAGAAGATGTAATAACAAGAGTTGAAAAAGGTATGTTAAGGTGGTTTGGACATGTAGAGAGAATGGATAAAAGTAGAATCACAAAACAGGTGTATGACAGTATTGTGAATGGTAGGGTTGTTGCCGGTAGACCGAGACGAACACACCATGACCAAATATCAGAAATGTTAAAGAGAGGTCAGGTAAAAAGCATTTCAAATAAACGTGCGTGCATGTATGAAGAGGTTAATGAAAGTAGGTGAAGCGAAAGTTGTTTGTCAGGATCGTCGCAAGTGGAGATCCATAGTCTCTGCCTACCCCCATGGGAAACAGGCGTGATATTATGTATGTATGTATGACGACTTATCTTGATTGGATGAGTATCAAAACGCCCATTATCTTTTACTATTATAAAGTTAAGTGTAATTTTTCTTTATTTACAGACATGGCTTGGGCGATACATATAATAAGTTATTCTGTGATCCAAAGCTACCTTTTGCTGACTGCGCAAGCAAATGGTATGCCAGTCACAAAAGTGGTCGTAAAGCTGATGCACAAAAGCTATCGTCTGATGAAGATGATTCACAAAGTACGAAGGAACCAGTCATGAGTGATACGCGGACACTACGTCGCAGCAAACGCACGTCACATGTCTTAGAAAGAGATAACGAAGAGGATACAGACGCTCTCTCAGAATTGGAAACACTCGCAAAAATTGGAAGAATAGAAGAATCTCTGTCTCCAGAGCGCTGGTTTTCAGAACGGGCCCTCGAGACTAGACTACATCATATAGCGCACGCGGTACAAAACCGCGAATGGCCCGCCGCCTCCCCAGCGCCTAAATCGGACTCTGGGCGGAGTGGGCGTGCGGAGGCACAGGAAGAAAGGAAACAGACTCAGAAAAGGCACATTGCCATTGACGTGGAAACGGACCGCGCCAAACTGCACGCGCTGTTGTCGTCGCCGGCGGCCGCGCACTCCGCCCTCGCGGCGCATTCGGGCCAGGAGGCGAGCGGCGAGGCGGGCCCGCCGCCCGCGCATCAGCGCGTGGCCGCGTCGCCGAAGCCGGCGGGCGCCACCGCCGCGCCCGTCGACCTCTCCGCGCCCCTTGACCTCAGCGAGGCGCACGACTTCTCGACGGGCCGCCGCACGCCGCAACCCGCCGATCTTTCTGCTTCTGCATCTGCGTCGTCCTCTCACACTCCCCGCAGTAGGCTGGACGATACTCTAACGAGGTTGATGAAGAGGAAAAATGTGGTAAGCTATAGTTAAGAAATAATAATATACATGTTTTATATAAACGTGTATATTATATAATAGTAGTAATAACAGTGTCACACAGTCGGAGGGCCTTAAGCGCAGTGGTGCCAAGGACGGGGTACCACTTTTGGGGTGGCAGCACATTGTGCTGGTGCTCTTAGCCCTAGTCAGCTGGGCTACTGTACCATCCCGAGAAGGGTACGTCAGGTAGGGGGCCGGTTGTAAAACAAATCTAAATATGTCTTATACAAATGATATAATGTAGGCGACACGCAGGCGCAGCACCCGGCGCCTTCGTGAAATATGCAAGGGTTGTCGCACTTTTCTGGACGAGGGCGACGTAAGAAGTTAATCCAGGAAAAGTAGTGGTGAATGTGTACTTGAAATGTGGGAAGTATGACAGAGAGACGGGCTGAACTATTTTAAAAAGAAGAAGAATGAATGTGGCCTGTGTGTGTGCAAGAAACTATAATAATCACAAAATATAGCCCCAATTTCACAGTTCTCATTACAACATATTTAGGGATTGCAACCTCCGAATCGTTAACAGAGTTAACCGATTGTCACGAAAAATAGATTGTTTTATATGACTTTGTGATCATTTGACTTACTTTTAGTTTTTTTTTAATTTTTTTTTATTGCATGAGTTTAGCAGACAGGCAGACAGCCCACTTGATGAAAAGCGGTTACCATCGCCTATGGACATTTGCAACACCAAAGGTGCTATAAATGCGCTGCTGCTCTCTTAAGGGAGACTGGAACCTGGCCACTAATGCCGGAACACAACTCAAGGTTGTTATGGCGGCATACTCTAGACCAGGGATGGTACCCATCCAGTCGGGCAAATGCCCTACCAACCTGGCTGTGGGTTGTTTAGTCGCCTCTTACGACAGGCCGCCGGGCCGCAGGAAATTGTATTCTTTCTTTGTTCCTGCATGGATAGTTACTATTTGTGTCATACAAATACCTCACAAAATCGATATGGAGTGCGAAAGTTTTGTCTCACGTTGCCTTTCGCGTACTGCATGCATTTATCATGCACCGCAGCTAATCTATTAAATTTTTTATGATTTCACCCGTATATATTAGGTTGGGGAAAAAGTTTCTTCGCATTTTATATAAAAATGCAAAAAGTTTTTTTTATAAAGTTTATTTACATTTGACTAAAGTATGTAGGTGCCATTTTGTTGGATAACTTTTTGTCATCTTGTAGGTAGGGACGTGATCCCATTGCTATAAAAATTTTGGGGCTGCTGATCAAAAAACTGTGACAAGTGGTTTTGGCAGTCCTCTCGTGATGTTAACCTGACACTGCCTAAGGAATTCTGCAGAGACTGAAACAGGTGAAAATCTGAAGGTGCAAGGTCAGGACTATACGGTGAATGCATTAACACCTGCCAGCCAAACTCTCGTAATTTTTGCTGAGTGGTTAAAGTTGTGTGAGGTCTAGCGTTATCATGGTGAAAAACTACACCCCTTCTGTTGATTAATTCCGGCCGCTTTCTCTCAACTTTTTGCTTTAATCTCATCAGTTGTTCGCAGTACAGTTCAGAATCGATGGTCCTGGCGGTAACAGCTCATAATGAATAATACCCTTCCAATCCCACCATACACACAGCATCACCTTGTTGCCAGTTAACCCGGGTTTCGCCACAGTCTGTGAAGCCTGACCAGCCTTTGACCACGATCTTTTTCGCACGTTCTTGTCGTACGTGATCTACTTTTCGTCACCAGTTATCAGCTTCTTCAAAAATGGTTCGGTTTCATTACGTCGTAATAAAGAATCACAAATAAGTAGACGGTTCATTAGGTTTCTTTCAGTGAGCTCATGAGGCACCCAAATATCGAGCTTTTTTGTGTACCTTGCTTTTTTCAAACGCGCTAAAACCGTTTTGTGGTCAATTCTCAGTTCTCCAGCTACATCGTAACTACTAATATCTTGCTCCACTTTTTCAAAAATGGCATCAATTTTGTCCGTAACAGAGCGACCAGAGCGACGTGCATCTTTGATATCAAAATTTCCGGATTGAAAACGCTTTAACCAAATTTGCGCTACTCTCACAGATACTGCATTAGGAACATAATATCACAAATTTTTTTCGCGGCTTGTGTTGCATTTTTACCTTTTTTGTAGTAAAATTTTAAAATGTATCGAATTTCTTCATTAGATTCTCTTATTTTAACAATAAGAAAAACAAATGAAAATCACACATTTTCCTTATTTGAAATTGTCTTCTTTAAAATTAAAACTTTTCAATGATACCAAAACCAGCTAGATACAAATGGTATAGCCAAAGAGATCTTATTTCAAGTTCATACATACTATATGCGAAAAGACTTTTTCCCCAACCTATTATATAGGCTACATATATATTATACGGGTGAAATAATAAAAATTTGCCGGCCAAATGACGCCGAGAATAACCCAATAATAATCTGAAATATTATAATCAAAGTTTATTACACTAGAATTATTACAATTTTAAATACAGCACACTTAAACACAGAAATATCCAACACAACAGTTCCATCCACATCTGTCAGGTGTTGAACAGCAATTTGCCCTCCAAGAGTACTGCGATTATCAGACAGTAATTATCGACCACAATATATTATGTGCTCCTTGCCCAAGACTGCTTCAGACTACCCGTGTTTGTGGACTACTGGTTGTAGACTGTCCCCCTCTGCCCGAACCGCATATTTAAAAAAGGTCCTCGTAGCGCGCCGCAGTGACACCATCCGATAATGTTTTGGCGCCATTTCAGTTTCACTTCGGTTACTCCATTTCCGATATTCGTTAGCTTGATAATAAATGTTTCTACATTGACATCCGGGTATATAACTTCCAATTACTACATGAAAGAATACTCTATCCGGTTATTGACTACTTCTGGTTACTTTAAACATATGGTTACTTTAAAATAGCAAATATGATTCCTACAATAGTGGCGAGTGTCCAGGTTCTTTTTCCATGTCAATAAAGCAACTGACATTTTATATGTGAAGTGAAATTATATTCTAGGTGTGATAATTAATTGGTTATATAAACCCATATCAGATATTACTTTAGGGAATTTTTAAAATTAAAATTATATCTTCATAATTTAATATATCCAACTGCGACATATATTTATTCATTCGTT
The DNA here is from genome assembly GCA_039645545.1 of Dendrolimus houi. Lineage (NCBI taxonomy): Eukaryota > Metazoa > Arthropoda > Insecta > Lepidoptera > Lasiocampidae > Dendrolimus > Dendrolimus houi. The sequence goes on along the minus strand of CM077126.1, from coordinate 15,278,402 downwards.
TTTGTTGTCACTACATATGTGTACAATTATGTAATATTGTTATCTTACATAACCTTTTTTCTCCTTTCCATCTTTGTCAGCATTTTGAATTTCTTGTTCCTTCAGACAAACATTGTAGAAGTTCTAAATCTCTTCTTCTCAAAGCACCCACACATTCATTGGCATGTTATAGTTGTTCTTTCTCCACCCAAGGAGTTGACTATGGAACACCGTGCCACATTCATTGAGAGCAGCTTTAAAGAAATGTCAAAGAGCACATCTGTCTTAAAAATATCCTTGTTTCTATTTTACATTATATATGTATCTTATGTGTATCTATCTTATATTTATATGTATTTTCTATAACATATATTCTAATTGTGTAGTTATTTTTTTATATGTTTATATTATATATTACATAGTTGAATCATAAAATATTTTAGTGTACACAACCCTGCCTTTTTTTTCCTCTCCTTCTCGCTAGACCTATAGGTATGCTGGAAGAAAACTCTTTTAGGGTTAAGTTCGCCTTTGTACATCACCACTATTCTATGATCTTGTATGTAACTTTTTGTGTGCAATAAAGAAATTAAAGTGTCCCAGGTGTCCTCCAAAGAACCGCATAACCTAATAAAAAGCAAGTAAAACAGGTGGTGGCTACAGCAAAAGCCAGGGTTCAGAATAAGCTATATGAAAACATAGGAAATAGCATAGGGCAAAAGCTGTTTTACCGACTTGCTAAAGAAAGAGATTGTCAAAGCAAAGACATGACTGAGATCAGGTGTATAGAAGACAAAGATAGAAAGGTTTTGAAGGATGATTGCAGTATAAAAGCGAGATGGATGAAATATTTTGAAGTTACTGAATTAAGAAAATGTGTGGCAACATGAACTAAAAAACTTGGAAGGAAATATGGGGCTAGTTAATGCAATAAGTGTGGATGGCGTGCAAAATGTGTTGTGAAAGATGAATAATGGTAAAGCATTGGTACCAGATGGTATCCCTATTTAAGTTTGGAAGATGTTAGGTGAAGATAGACTAGGTGGCTAGCTTTCTTTTTTAGTAAGTTGATGATTGAAGAGACAGTACCCCTGGATTGACACCAATCACATCTGGATTGTAGTAACAACTATAGGGGAATAAAACTGCTGTCACATACTATGAAAGCACGGGAGAAAGTGATTGAGGACTGACTACAGACAGAAATGAAGTGACGCTATCCCAGTTCAGGTTTATGCTGGTCATAGCAGAACTGATGCCATATTTTCAATACACCAACTAATGGAAAAATACTGACAGCAGGTACATAAAAATCTCCATATGGTCTTCATATATCTTGAGAAAGTATAAGATCGCATCCGTCTAGAAATTCTGTGGTGGGTCCTCAGAGCGAAAGGTGTGCCAGAGAAGTATGTAAGATTGATAAAAAGCACGTATGAGAATGCTAGAACATAAGTCCGCTTTGCAGTGGGAACCACAAATAAGTTCTCTGTGAAGGTTTGCACCAGGAAACCGCCTTAAGTCTTTATCTGTTTCTACTGGTCGTGGATGCGCTGGCTGCAGAGGTACAAGATGAGGCCTCCTGGTTCATGCTCTTCGCAGACATATTGTTTTGGTAGATGAAGATGGGGTGGCCAAAACAAACAAAACAGATGGCAGCAAGCGCTAGAAGATGTTGGGTTGAAAATCAGCATAACCAGAACCAAATACCTGTTTTGCGATTTCGGTGGAACCTCTAGTGCTGTGCCTCTCTAAACTACAATCAGTCACAATACCATGTAACCCTGAATTCAGATACCTCGGTTCATTACTGCAGAATAATTGTAATATGGAGAAGGATCTAAGGAGAAGAATAAATGTAGCATGGTAAATGTGTAGACAGATAACTGGTATGACATGCGACAAATTAATGCCACTGAAACTAAAAAGTCAGGTATATAAATCTGTCATGTTATATGGGTCAGAATGTTGGGCCACTAAAGTGTTGGACCACAAACGCTTCCACTCAGCTGAGATGAGAATGATGAGATGGATGTGTAGTGTTACAAAAATGGATAAGGTGAGAAATGAGTACATAAGGGGATCCTTGCAAGTTGCCCCGTCACTAAAAATTGAGGGGAAGAAGATTAAGGTGGTAAGGGCATGTAATGAGGAGGGATGAAAGTCATGTGATAAAAAGAATATTAAACTGCAAGATTGTTGGGTACAAATGTACAGGTAGACCAAAAAAGAGATGGAAAGAAAGAAAGAAAGAAAAACTTTATTCGAAGAAATAGCGACGTAATTACATTCGTTATACATTATTATACACAGAGCATATTTTGAGAATTTGTACGCCGCATTTTCAACGAACAAGGTTTGCACTCAGCATATTGCTGTGCTGGAATTATATCCGACACAACGCTGATTTTCAGTGCAAACCTTCCTTTAAGTGTAAAACCAAAACGACCCAAATTTGTTAATTAAATAACTAATAATAATAATAATTTATAAAACTAAGTCTACTTATATAATATTTAATTAGTAAAAATAAATAAATACAATTGAATAAAGCCAACAATAAATTATAATGACAATTTCCAGAACGATAATTATTGTAGTGATTTTGGGTAAGAACTACTAAACCACGCTACATTTGCACTTCGATTGTGGATGGATTGTGTGAAGTATGGTATGATGGTTTGTAGTATGAAAGAAGACTTATGTCAGAATAGAGGAGTGTGGAAGGAAAAGACATATTATGCCCACACCAAATAATTTGGAGAAGGTGAAAGAAAAGAGAGATAACAATATATTAATTCTATCATATTTATTACAAAAATATCATTGTCATTTCATTTATTATAATTATAGACTCTAAATTAGAATAATTAGTCCCTATCCAGAATACCATAGTACTTAAAAGAAAAAAACAATGTTTACGAAATATTTATTTGCAAATAGAAAGTATTTTATAGGGGTTTGTTTACATAAAGATAAAAAGGAGCCTTTATTATCATACTCGGGTGACTGTCTTCCAAAAATTTTATTCATTTTCCAAATACTTACTTAGCGCGCATGTGTACGGCCTCTTGTTAACGACAACGGACAACGGCCTGGTTTTTATAACGGGCGACGGGCCGACGCGCAGTGTTCAATAGGTTAGTGTGGGTATTTGTTAACGCGACGGGCACATACCCGTTGCAACGAAACTCAACGGATACGCGGACGTCGCCCCTCGGCGCGACGGCAGTCGGTCCGATGCAGTGGACCACGTCATTTCATAGAAGTGTGTTGATGACGACGGATGTGCGCACGTTTTTATCTATATTCATATCTATATAGTCATTCGAAAGAAGTTAAAGAACTTTCTTCCGTCTTTCTTTAAATCCTCCATGAGAGTAACACTCCATAAGACTCTCTTTCTAATAAAATAGGATGAACCCATAGCTTCTTCCTTCTTTTTGTAGCTGCTGCTTTTTGTATAAATAGTAGGCTAGAATAAGCTTTTTCTTTGCACTTGACATAACGTACGTGTACTTCTTCGCCCTTCCAGTACAGAACTGATGTCGACAACAACGGACGCGCTCACGTTATATTTAGCAGATCGTGTACAAAGGTAACCGTTTCCCGTCGGCCCGTTACCCGTTGACAAAAACGGTCGTTAACAAGAGGCCTACGTCGCCGCCGCCGGGCCGCTTAATTGTGTAGACTAGACGCAATTGTGTCGCCGCTGCCCCCGCGCTTTCGCTGACAAGCGGGCGACAGCGGTGAGGCGGCTCTATGGGAGACCGATCAAGTTCGCATATACATAGAAATTCACAGAATAGCAATGTTGTGGCGAAATGTCAATGGTTCCATCTACGAGCGCTTTTAATTTTTGTGAAATCACATAAATGTACTTAACATTTATGATGCCCCCATTTTTATTGTATTTCTAAATATTAACATTCCAACTTACTATTTTTTTGTCAAGCTTTTGGATGATTATCTATCTCTATTTATGAAATTTCAATAAAAATTATAAATGTAGGAATAATTGCTTGCATGGGTTGAGGTCCTAACCTCTTGTGACAGCAGAATGGTGTACCAATCTGTAATTCAAATTTACATTGGATAACACTCTGTATTATAAGTTAGAGAGGAGCCCTTTATACCTCTGACTCACAGACACGATTCGTGGTATCCTCTCAGTGTTTTTTAAGATTAAGAACAGTTTTAGATTTGAAATATAGTCCTTATTGGTGAAAATATTTTTGCAGCCTGCACCAGAGCAGATAGTTGGAAAAGAAAAGAAGCGAAAAAAGTTGGATGAAATAGTACTTGGTTTATCGGCGGCGAAGAGTGGAGGTTCCAATACGAGCGTTGCGGCAGAGCCCACTCGCGACCGGGGCTGTTCGATGTTGGCTGACGTGACCGTCACTCCGGCGGGGCAGTCCGCTCCCACAACATCAGCACCCTCGCAAAAACCTTTTTCAGTGACCGTAACTAATGTGCCCTCGCCTCAATCCAGCTCTAAGGAGCTATCATCTTTTCTTCAGCAATCTTTGGAACAGAATAAACAAAAGTGTGCAAATATTGTTCCAATGAAATCGTACTCGCACGAAGCCAAGGTTAACAAGTGGTTAGCGGAACAGGCGAACGTGGATTCACGTCGGCGAGGGTTGCCTCCTCGGCTGGCGCCTGAGGAGCACGTCCCGGTGGTGCACCGCGTGACGGGCAAGCGGCTCGCCGGCCACAAGGCGCCGCAGCTCAAAAACCTCGCGCACTGGATAGCCGAAAACCCCATGTACGACATAGATGCCAAATGGACTGAAGGTATCAAGGAACACGTCAAATTGCCCCAAGATGTACGAAGCCAGAGGCATTCGCCGATGCCGTCTAACGCACCATTAACTGAACGTAAAAAAGGCCGACCACCTACCTTAGACAACCCATCGACAAATTCACATTTAAACCAAAGTTTAGCTGGATTAAATCCCGCGTTATTGGCGAGCCTTTCCAGTTTAAATGCATTTGATCCAAAAACTTTGGCTGCTACCTTATCAAATTTAACTGGTTTTGATCCTAAGCTATTGAACACATTTGATCCTAAGTTGCTATCCAGCTTGACTAGTTTTGATCCTAAAAATAACCCCTTATTGAATTTCAATAGTATGCCTAATTTATTGGGTAACATAGCTGGAGGAAATATTTTTGCAAATCTAGCTGGACTCGGTCTATCTGGATTTTCTTCCCTTGACATGAACAATCTTGGAAGCACTAACATTGCCACTGATAGCAAGTCTAAATCCAGAAAACCTGCGGAAAGTGGAAATAGTTCAAATTCGAAGACTACAAATTCACAGTATCCATTTGTATTTCCAAATCCAAATATGCTCTATCCACAACTTGGCTTGAGTAGTTTGAATCCTTTTGGCATGCATTCTGGGATGACATCGGCATACGACGCGCTGGGCCTTTTAAGTAACAACATAGTGACTAGTTCAGGAGCGACAACTTTACAAGGGGCCACTCACTCTTCTGCCCGCACCAATACTAAGACAACGACACCGCGTTCATCCACCACCGTCACAAGTTCAAATACTTCACGCCAGCAAAAAAGTATAGATCGTCAACAAGCGAGCCAATTACCACAAATTCACTTGCCACCAGATCCTTACCTATTGGAGACTCTATCTAAACAAAATTTAAATTACGACGCAATGTTAAGGCCTGACAAACGATCTAGGGATGATGACGCTACAGCGACGGATTTATCAAAGACTGATAAAAGAAAATTACCATATGACTCTCTTCGATCTCAAGTACCTCCAGAGTTTGTTGCTGTCCAAGAAAAGCTGTTAAAAGGTGATAAAAAGGATATTGATATCAGTAAAATGCTTTTGGAACAAATGGCTTCAGGTGCTTTAAGCGCCAGTCTAGTTAGTTCTGTGGAGGCCAAAAAGATGAAAGAAAATGAAAAGGATGCTTATGAGAAACTAAACAAAAGCTCTTCAGAATACATAGCTAGAACATTAACATCTGAGGATGGCATTAGTGGATCTTCATTGTCAAGCAAAAGAATACACAGTGAAAGTATGAATGAACCAGAAAACTTAGCAATAAAGTCATCAGAAATTAATGCTGCAAAAAAAATAAAAGAAACAACTAGTGATGTTTCAGCAATTGATAAACAAACTCCTGATCAGGGTTCCAATAGTGGTGAGATGGATCTTGAGGATTTGATTGCACCGTCAACTGTCATAAAAACTGGGATGAAAGCAAGTGATTTTGACAAAATTCCTATAGATACATCTTCTGGTGACCGTGAAGATAAATTGCATTCAAAAAGTATTTATAATGATGAATCAAATATGTTAAGCAGTCTTGAAAATGTTAATGTTGACTGTTCAAGCAAGGCAAGTTGTGAAAGTAAGGATAATGCAGGAAACAGTGATGATGGTATTGCAGATATGTCTTCCAATGATATAACTCGGAAGGGGAAAAAGAAAAGTCGTAAATCATCTGAAGACACTGCGCCATCCTGTCCTCGAAGAGAATTAAGATCTAGTTCAGGACGTCAATCGATTGATACCATAACAGGCCCTCACCATTAGTATTGTTCTTTTGTAGACAATGACAACATGCAATATAATTTCTATGAAACGATATTCATATGTTATGGATTATATTATGTAACTTATAAAATTGTTTAGTTTGTAGTTATTCCATAGTTCTCTTAGGTTATAAGTAAAATGCATTCTTGTATAATATAATCAGAAGACTGGATGGTTATTATTTACAAAAACTGTTAGCATTTCCCTTACATCATTTTTCATAGTAGTCTATGAAGTTTTACAATACTTAGTGTTTAGTTTCAGTATTGTTTATTGATGTTTTAATATGAAAAATTAATATTGTATGGCCTAGTTTTAGAAAACATTAGGTTAATAAATTTATGTATTTTAATCACATTTTGAAAAGATCTCCAGATATTGCGATGTTAGTATCTCAAATTCATGATATGATTGATGTAATAATGACAGAAAAAATGCATATGAAGATGGGTAACACCAAACACCATTTCCTAGCGTAACACTCGGTGGTGTAATTGGCCCTGATAAGTAAAGAAAATGTTGTGGAATTTTATTTAGCAGACTTTTGTTCAGAATTATTTTACTGGTGTTATTATAAGATAAAAGTCAAACACTGGATGTGATAAAACTATTTATTACATGTATTTTATTTGCATTGTATTCCTCTACAAATGAATTGTATTATATTTGTGACAAATCATGAATAAATAAATATAGAACTGATGTCTTATAATGTTTATTAATTCTTCATTCACTGGTGCTAGTTTAAATCCGGAACTATGGTTCGACGCCCTCGCTAGCTCATCCATCAGGTAGCTGTCTGGATATGCGGCGGAGTATCGACGCCGCTCGACCCAACTGGTGCACATACCTGGAGGCTATTCAGGGCCGTTCTCTGGCTGCGGTGAAACTGAAAACTATAAACTGAGATTGGTCGCTTTGGTGTGGTGGCGCCTCTGGGTCGCGATAAATATAGCCGGATGCGAGCTGTCTAGCGTGGAAATTTATCTCTTCCTCATACTCTATAGAGTCGAACACGGTAAGGGGAACAGGCACATGGTGCTACTTGACCCGAGAAGAGCTGTACTGACTCCCTTACCGCTGCTTCCGTGTAAGGGCTTTAACGCTTCTGGCCATGGGTGTAATAGGGCCGGGAGCGGGTTACTATCCATGCTTAGCCCCCTACCATAGTTGGCGAGCGACAGGTGGCCACCACCTTTTTTTATAGCGTAAGGGAATACATTTTGCAATATCTCTGGGCCTGGGGGGACGGCAGCGGAGGGTCATTCATAACGGTCGGGCGGTCCTCCACGCTGTTTTCCGAGCGGAAGAAATAGCGAGGAACCGACTGTCAGACTATTGACAAACCTGCGCCCTTGACCCGCACACGACCGTGACTGCTCTACCCATGGCTACCCTAGGGTGCCTCGGGGTCAGCCAGAGTCCGCGAAGGGGCTAGATCACGCTCTCGCCCTTGGCCTGGTCTACGGCCAGGCCGAACTCCAGGTGATTAGGACGCGAAAAACCGCGGCCATGATCCAATCTTGGTCAGTAGAGTTGGAAAACCCTGTTGCTGGCATTGACACGGTGGAAGCCATGCTACACAGCGACCATTGGTGGGTGGGTGCGGCCAATTTCTGCGAGACGGTAGTGTCTCGAAAGGAGGCCGTGGAACGAGATATGGAGAGAGATGGAAGTGCGCATGCGTCTCGCGGGCGCCGACGTCAGTCGGGAGCCCGGAGGCGCAGGTATGCGAATGATCTCCCCCCCTGAAATACCGCTGCAGGGGCCCTCTAGCATCTAGGGAGCAGAGAAGTCTTCACCCCTGTTGACGAAGTTAGTTTGCCTCTCCCGGGGCATTCTCAAGCACTTGTGCGCTAGGATCGGTGTAGGTGTAACTACGTTCTGTATCTCATGCCTTTCCTACCATAAGCGCGGGGCACATGGGAGGAGGGTGGTTTTAGTGGGGTATTGGTTAGTCGAGTCTCCACACAAGCCGGTTGATTATTGTTTGGATTGCCTAAGTGGAAAGCCTCCATGATCAACAACGCTCTAATCCCTAGCAAAGGACCCGGTATCTGCGAAATGCATATCGCCCGCCTTAAAAAAAAAACGGCTAGATCATGCACCCGTGGCCCTGGCATAAGGGTGAAGTACGAAACACCGAGGGGTTTAGTGCGTATTCTCCTGGCCGTGGTGTTACAATAGCACATCATACATGAGGTGCTAGTGCCACGCCAACCTGGCGAATTCCACACACCGGCCGTGATTTTCCCTCTTCGTGCGGCTGGCGGTACTCAAACGGGTTTTCCCCCCGCAAAAAAGGGTGCCTCGCGGTGGACTGCCCTATTTCACCGATAGCGGGGGGAGGGGAGAAGCCCGCGAAGTTCCAGAAATCCAACCCCTAGAACAAAGAGTCCTAACCCAAGACCGCGCTCTGAAATGGACAGTCCGTACAAGCTGAGCTGCAGCCGCTAGATTGATTCTTGGACCGTTCCAAGAATGGAACCAATTAGGAATAATCCCAGGGGAAGAGGCCAGGTGGAACACCACTATCACGAAACAAAGAGTGTGAAAGTTATGGCTCGGGGGTGAGGTTGGGTGGGACAACCGTCATGCGACAACTATTGGCTATCGAAAATGTGTAGCTTCGCTCGTCGTCTCGTATTCTTCCACACAAGCGACGGGTATGGGACGCATGTTTAGCGGAGTAGTTGGTTCCGCCCTGAGTCTTCGCACACGTTGCGCGGCGCGTCCAGTCCCACCCTCATAGCCGAGAGGGACTCAGCGTGGTACAAAATGTATACCCACTGCGCATCAAAAATTAAAGCCGTGGTTGTTTTCTCAATAATCTTTGTTTAGCTGGCCTTTTAAAATAACTACAACACAAGGTGTTTTTACTGTGTACCTTGTTACAACAAATTTCAGAACGTCTAGCGCTACCTAGCGAATACTCGAGCGAAAGCAAAATAGACATTGATCAAAGTCGATGGTTTTTGTCTATGGCAAATTTTGAATAGCAAATTAGGAATCGTTGTAATAAATATTAGAATATATCCTAAAAATTATTAAAAGAAGAATTAGGTAAAATAGTGAATATAGTCAAGTTGACAAGCAGCGCCTCTTAAGTCGAGTAGTCGAAAAACTACCTCCCACGTGTTTCTATCTAAGGATGTGAGGTTGTTGTCATATAGGCTTTTTTTTTGATGCGCAGGGGAATATTACCATACTGAGCGGCTTTCGGCTGTGGGCATAGATGATGCACTATATATAAGATAGACGCACAAGTCTCGATTCAATTTGGCATTTTTACGCTTATGCCCTCGTATAGATGGAGATGCAAGCGAAAGCGCGAGAACTTGAACCAGTATGATTCTATTCTCTTATGAAAATTCTAATAAACCAAATACTAATGGCATTGCACATATAAAGTGCAATGCTATTATTACTTTGTTTATCAGAATTGTTTTTGATCTTGTATAAGATAAAGTAAATAAAAACAGGGATATGGCTTATAATTATTTATTCTCACAGTAGTGATATTAATAAAACTCTTAGTTGAAATAATGCTTATTTACATTATTATATATTTGTAGAAATACAAAACTCTGTAGAAACATAAACAAATATTTATCAAGTGATTATTAACAAACCCATGCACAGACATAAATGGTAGAATAAGAGAAATAAATCGGCAGTGTCCATTCACTTCTGGAGCAATAAATTAATGTCTGAAAAAAAGATTATGGTAAGATGGTATGAAAGAGATTAATTTTAAAAACAACTCCTCTCTACTTTAAACCTTGGTAAGTTAAAAAAAGTGTATTATAAATCTTTCATAATAACGCAGTCGGCAGTAATGCTATAAGCCACAAAATGATCATTCTTCATTATGGATATCATCAGCCCAACTATTACCCATATCCATAACACATGTGTAACCAGTGACATCTATCCAATAGTCTGTAAAGAGGCACCGGTTACTCTTTAATTGTATAGATTTTTTTAAATTATGATTTTGCAGGACTTGTCAATGTGTTTTTGTAAAAATAGTATATATAGATTTAGTTTATACTATTTTTACAAAAACACATTGACAAGTCCTGCAAAATCATAATTTAAAAAAATCTATACAATTAAAGAGTAACCGGTGCCTCTTTACAGACTATTGGATAGATGTCACTGGTTACACATGTGTTATGGATATGGGTAATAGTTGGGCTGATGATATCCATAATGAAGAATGATCATTTTGTGGCTTATAGCATTACTGCCGACTGCGTTATTATGAAAGATTTATAATACACTTTTTTTAACTTACCAAGGTTTAAAGTAGAATATAATGTTTTAGCTAGCTTCTTACTCTGAAGGTAAAAAAAATGGTTTTCAAAATGCTCGTTGCAAATATGCAACGAGCATTTCGAAGACCAATTTTTTTATAATACGACAGATTATGTACATGTATACTGTGTATACAGCACTCTTTTCCGATAAACGGTAGTTTATATCACTTTTCAGTGATTAAATATTTCCAAAGATGAGCTTTCAGTTCCCGCCAAAACACGTCAAGCCAATGCTTTTTTTATGTTTATGAATTGGCAACTAGGCCTTTAAGCCAGGCGCAGCTGTATTGTAGGCTACAATCGACGCCATCCAACAGAGTTCTTGTGAAAACTTGAAAGGCCACATTTGACTATACAGTTCACTTTTCTCACAAAACACATAATTACTACTCAAAAACTATCAATATCCTACAACTATTGTTCATTTTAGAGTAATTTTACACATTTTTAGAAAATAAAACTGCACAGCACAACATCTCCTTTCAGTTCCCGCCAAAAATTCCTCAAAAGAAAATATGTTAGTCAATGTTGCGACCCAGCAAATTATTCAAGTCACCAGATATTATTAGAATAATAGCCCAGGAGCCGTATATTAGTCTACTATGTGGATACTGTTCACAGCAATATTCGTTAAAAAAACTGCCAGTCGTAGGACTACACGTCAGAACTGAACACGTGCCTAAAGAAGTTTTCACTTCATAAATATAGAAACTGTTATATGAAGCAAGTCTTCTATTCTATTTTTGTTCTAAATGGCGCCAACGCATAGGCATTGATTTTGCCAATGACACATAGAGAGTAAAGTGACAGGTGTAATTTAAAGGAAAAACGCTTTAGTCGGTATTCGAATGCAAAGACCTTCTGTCATCCTGTGGACAAAACAAACATATGTTAGACTATCTACACTATAAATGAAATCACGTAGTTTCGAAGTTAAGAAATCCAGGGAAAGGTGTCAAATCCGTTATATACGCAAATTGTTACGCAGTACCAAGCTAATTCGCAATATAAGTAACACGGGTAGTAGTCACGTAGTAGACATTAGTCAGCCAATGTTTATGCTACTTTAGCCGTGTCATAGATTCTTAGAAAAAAAATCCGGGTTTACCGGAATATAAAGTACAGTAGCATTTGGAAAAGAACTTAAGGTATTGTTCTAGTGAAATTGTATCGGAATTAGTCAAGTCGTTTTAGTAAAAATTATATATGCCTATTCTATTCAATTCTAGAATGGCCCGACAGCAATAAGAGCAAGATGGATAAATTTCTAACTCATAAATTTATTACTTTTAATTTTATACTATATTTATTATCTACATTGTATTCATTCATAATCCTTAGATATTTATGTATTATTTCAATTATATACTTATTTTAATTGTTAGAACCTAAGTAAACTAATTCCATGCATTACTATTTAACCATTACTTTGCTGAGGAGAGGATTAAAAATTTCGCCAAATATCGTGAGTATTTTTTTCTATACTTTACATTATTTTCATAGCTGTTGAAGTATCATTACGCTTTTATAAGAAAAAACCGTTGCTTCCTATATTTAAAATATAACTAACCAAAAATTCCCTAGATCTAGTGACAATATCACTTAGGTGACTACACTGTTGGAGTATAAGGTTGCCATTATTATAATTGAAATATCATTTTTGTTATCATCAATTATTGACACATGACCCAGGTCAAAAATTTTTAAGAAAACCAGATCTATCATGTTATAAATGAATCCTAATATAATTTATAATAATCTTTTTATTACGAGCTGGTTTCAGACATATTAAATGAAAAATTTGTGCCATCTAGACATTTTAAACGTTAACTAATCTTAATTTTTCACTGTACTCTCGAGAAGATCACGCCACGGGTATTTTTCAATTTTTGATTTTTTTAAAGAACAAGTTGCATCGCTAATGAAAATGTTTGATGAATGAGTGATTAAAGTTGCTTTTGTAAAAATTATCATTTATTAAGAATGGATACCAGAGCAGCTAAATTAGCACTCGCTCGTAAAAAGGTAAGCTCTTGACCTGTGGAAAGGTGTAATTAATCTATTATTATTGTAAGTATAGAATGATTTCAATGTTTTTATCGTAATTTCTCTACCTGCCTATAAAATTCACACGTATACCGTGGGGATCATTCTGTACCATACTTTGACCACTTTTTATTGTATTTAATACAGTAGTTACATGGACTTTCGTCATGTTTAAATAACAACGACTTATTATGATTGTTAAGCAAATTATATATTTATTTCATTTTATCATAAAATAAGAATTACACGATGTCTTCTATAGAAGACATGTATGATGTATACATCATAAAAGGTATCAATATTCTGTAATTCTCACATATTTTTGTTGCACAATTACCAAACTTGTTATAATGTATCTGCATCAATGATATTTACAGTTTATTTGGAACCTTTGTCTGTGTAATTATTAGTTTCTTCTAAGCATGTGTCCGCTATAGCAAATCGTAACTAAACACAGTTGACATGCCTCTAACGTACCATATCGGTATTGATAAAGCAAGTAACGGCTATCAGTTATCTAATATCTAGGTACAAACATCTGAATAATCACAATAGCTGGTTAGATTCAGTGATTCTGTTTTCGCTACGTTGGTAACCAATAAAACGATAATAACCAAAATAAATATGCCTTCTCTCTCTTTCTAAGTGATTCCTAACTTGCAAAACAGAGAAAATGCTTTATTGGCTAGCAACTTAATCACCATTATCCAGCAACGCACAGACTAAGGAGAGATTAGCAACATTTTACAAATATTGTTATGAACCAAAGACAACCTTATTTCTATATAACTATTGCTTAACTATCCTAAAAAGTCAAGTAATATGAGTAGATACTTTAGTAAGACAGACACTATAGATAAGGCAGCTAGCATATTTACATTATCGACTACAAATGAAAATGATACTGATATTCGGCAACGGTTATCAATACCAGTATTGAAACCAAATATGGGCTAGATACCCGTTGCTAAAAAACAAATTACTGGTAATGCTAACTGGCACTCATAGGTTATCATGCTAAACTATGGCAACATAATAATGTTGCTTAATTTTCCATTTCTTAATCATATTTTTTAATCTATAATATACAATTTATTTTTATAATAATCCAATATATTACACTAGTTGCTAGCTTAAACCATTAATGTATAGATGGATCTTATGTAAACAAAAGCATTAAGTAATCTACAGATATCTGGAACTGAATTTTAAGTGAGTGAGGGGCAGAATGTATAGGGGGGAAGGATACTTACTCCTTCTGCAACTGTTTTGTCTAGAAATTGTTTAGTTCTTGAGATATTGTTTTTTGTAAACATAACCTCACTTTCTTTGCGAGTTAGATATAGATATAAGCCTGGACGATTTTAATGGTGAATGTGTAGGAATATATTTAAGACTTATTTATAACAACTAAAACTGCTTTTAACCACTAAATAATCACTAAAACTGATTTTAAGTCTAAAAATGGAGTTTAACTTAAAATAATGAAGCCACAATAAAAAGATCTGATAATGAAATATATTTTTTTTATAGTTCGATAACTCTATATGGAGATGTCACTAGACATTAGCTTTAGGCCAGAACCGACTGTAACCATTTACTATTTATTTTATACACACAAACAGTCAGTTAAGTATATCCATAACTAGGCAAATAATTGCACCCTCGCCAACAGTCAGAATGTATATATCAAAAAAAAAATTTTTTCATTGCTTAAAGGCCAAGTTACTAACCATAAAATTAAAAAAGAAAACATAAGTATATGATTTACATTTTTCTTATTTTTCAAATGACATGAGTTGCTCTGTTGTGTTTTATTTCATTTTTAACAACTTTATGTTGTGTTTCTGGACTATTTTGAATCTTTATATGTTGATTACTGGATTTATATTGGATTTTTCAACTTTGGACCTATGATATAAGTGCAATATTAGTGAAAAATATAAGTGAGGTTAGATTTACAAAAACATTAATATCTCAAGAACTATACATATTCTCCACATAGGAGTTGCAGAAGGGGTAAGTTTTCCTGGCTCCCCCCTTCATTACTTATAATAACCCGGGCTTATATCTATACCACACCCATTTTTGCTACTAATATTGCAGTTATATCATAGGTCCAAAGTTGAGCAATCCAATCACTGCACAAAAGAAAGCCAGTAGTCAACAAAAAAAGAACTAAAACAGAATGACATATGTCAAAATGGAGGCCAATAGAGATGAAAATGATAAATCAATAGTTTTTCATCCATTTATTTTTAACCCACATAAAAAACTCAAATGTTTTAATTTTTATTTTTGATACTTAAAATGGATTTTGAGTGGTTTTAAAAAAATTATAATAAAGGATCTGTTCTGCATGAATATTATTTCAAACAATACATCAATGTTCTTGTTCACAATCACAAAACATTCATGTATCAATGTCATTTCAAGAGATGTTTTAACATCAACGTTTTGTTTGAAAGAATTCTGAAATTTTGAACTAGTTCCTGTTATAAAAACAGTTACTTCATGTAATATTTATAATCTCAATAAAAAATAACAACAGGTTAAGTAGGCATCTATTTAATTAAAGCTATAAAAACTCGGCTGAAATAAAAAGTGATATTAAGATTTTTTATTTATATAAAGTAATTATTACTTTAAAAAGGTTTACCCATATTATAATAATATCCTATCATTTGCTTAATGACAAATGTTCTTATTATTTTTATAAAATTAATGTACCTATAGATCTATCTATACCATTGTAAAATTGCCGTGTCTGTATATTGAAGCTATTAAAAAAAATGGAGATAAAATATTGAACTATGGAGAACATGAAACAATTCTATCTATAGCAAGTTTTCTGACTTAAAATCTGCAGTAATGTACATCTAAGCAATCCTGGGAGATTTTCTGAATGGTGCAGTGTTTAGGATGCAAAATCTGTTGATTTTTATACATTTTTTTCAATGATTGATAGTTAATTTTTTGACTTAATAGCTGCGGTACCTTACTGTCCTGGTAATCCAGTGGGATTTTTCCAGGAGCGTTTTAAACTTGTTAAGGCACATAAATAGTGGACGATTTGCACACTATTTTTAATAGAATTATATCTAAAATTCTTTTCTAAATGCTTCAATTTAATTAAATAAAATGAAAAGCTTTTTACGAGATCCATAATGAACATGTCTTACAATAATATTTTAAAAGGTCAGTATTTTTTTAATTTGTCAATTTAAACAAAAAAAATTAAGTATTCCGTTTTTGGACCCCTGTCAGGTAGTGGCCTCCTCCAGTTGCGCCCAGTAATCCGTCTCCGCGGCCACTGCGAGCCACCTTGGACCTTTGTTACAATTATCTTGCAAAAATCCTGACTTTTCTGAGATCATATATGGTTCAAAAAAGGCATGAGAATTGACCGCGTTACTCTTTTTAAGGTATGGTTTGGTAAATCATTATTTTTCATACCTGACTATACCGGGAGCTTCTGTAATCTTCAGGATTTCTTAACATCGAAACTACTAGACCAATTTTTATGCAGTTTTTAAAAGTCGCTACGTGATTTTATGACTTGCTTTCTGTGTCTAAGTATTAGAAATCATTAGGAAAACAGTTGAAGTTGTTTACGTCTTTAGTAATATTACCTATTTGTCCTGGGGTTTTACGGGATTTTACAAGATTCATTTATTTTCATACTAAAATACACATTGGCTTAATAATACACATTGGCTTAATACAAATAATAATAGAAAGTTTCTATTGTTTCGGACAAATCTTTAGTATAATTTTTTTTATTGCCTGAAGCAGGCAAACAGGCGGACGGTCCACTTGATGGAAGGTGGTTACTGTCGCCTATGGACGTTTGCAACATCAGAGGCGTTGCCGGCCTCTAAGAAATTTTATAATGCCCTTGTTAAACGACCCCATGTCGTAAAGCAGGGGGGAAACCTCGGCGGGTAGTTCAGTCCAGATCATTGTTGTACGCGGAATAAACATTCTAGAGAACCGTTGCGTAGTTGAGTGTGGGAGCTCCAGGAAATGGGGGTGAACATCCCGTCGATGGCGAGCGGTGCGGTTGTAAAAATGAGGCGTTGGCACCAGATCAAACAGTTCCTCGGAACACTCTCCGTTGTACAGCCGGTAGAATACGCAGAGGGACGCAAAGTCTCTTCGAAGGTTAAGCGATTCTAAACCACCTGTTAGTATGCGATCGTCGACTATACGAACTGCGCGATGCTGGATGGAGTCGAGAGGGTCAGTCTGGTAAGCGGGTGCTTCAGCCCATAAGTGTGAGCAGTATTCCATATGCGGCCTAATTTGTGCTTTGTAAAGCACAAGTCTTTGCCGCGGGGTGCAATACTGTTTAGACCGGTTTATCACACCAAGCTTTTTTGAGGCAAGTTTAGCCTTGCCTTCCAGATGACCCCAAAACTATACGTCGTTCGTTATATTGACGCCAAGGATCCCGATACTGTTGGAGATGATAAGGGCGTTACCCGGAACTGTGGCGCAGGGACAAATAGGGTCTTTTTTGCAGAGAATGCGCAGACCTTTGTCTTTGTGGGGTTAAATTGGATAAGATTTTGACGTCCCCATTCAGAGACTCGCTCCAGGGAGTTCTCTACTTCAGACATAAGTCTGACCCGAGTTTCTTCCACTAGCGACCGAGGAACATGGGCCCGGCTGGTATATCTGGCGCCATCTGTACTGTCATCCGCATAGCAATGAATGTTCTCTATAGACAACTGATCATTGATATGCAGGATGAACAGTGTCGGTGACAGCTCACAGCCTTGAGGCACATCAGCATTGATAGGCTTGGTGGGAGAGCAGCAAACGCGACCTTGATGCTGCGCCCACCAAGAAAGCTGGATAGCCATTTGCAAAGCCCCTCAGATATCCCGTATGATGGCAGCTTCCTAAGAAGTGCCCTATACCAGACCCGGTCAAAGGCTTTAACTATATCTAGGCTGACTGCCAAGGCTTCTCCCTTGCTCTCAACGGCTTCTGCTCAACGGTGGGTTAAGTATACCAAGAGATCCCCAGCGGAACGACCATGGTGGAAGCCATATTGTCGGTCGTGGAGTAACCCAGAAGTTGCCCGTTGATAATCCGCTCCATCACCTTTGAGAGCAAGGAAGTAATTGCTATAGGCCGGTAGTTGGACGGGTCAGTTTTATCACCTTTCTTTGGGGTAGGATGCACAAGGGCAACTTTCCACGAAGACGGGACACGGGCCAGGACTGGAGAAAGCTCTGGAGCACATGTCCTGACCACAATAGCAGGTATACCTTCAGGCTCAGACGACTTCTGGACGTCGAGGGAGCTAAGAGCTCTATGAACCGCTTTTTGGATAAAGCGAATCTCTTTCATAGAGCTCTCATACCGCGGTACAGTAGGCGGGGTTGCTTCCCCGTCGTCAAGTGTCGAATTGGCCGAAAAGATGTTGCCCCGAAGTTCGGCTTTTTCTCTTGCGGTATGAGCCTGTTGGTCGTCCGCTGTGCGCAATGATGGAAAGGACGGCCGGTAGAAATTGCCCTCGACAGCTTTGGCGAGCGACCAAAATATTCGCGTTGCAGAAGTATAGCGAGCAAGCCGTTCGCCTATTCTGTCGATATGCTCAAACTTTGCTCTCGCAAGCTGCTTTTTGAGGGACTGGGTGGCGGCCTTGTATTTCTTATTTTAGATCGGAAGTCTTCGGATCCTGACATTGTTTAGCTGCCTTCCATGTCCGATAAGCTGCCTGCTTTTGGTTTACAGCCTCAGCGCACAGCTTATTGAACCATGGTTGGCTTGAGCCTCCGATTGGGATTACAGAGTTAGGAATGTAACATTCCATTCCCTGTAACACCACTTCGGCGACTAAGTCTGCACAAGTATCAGGATCGTCCATGGAGAAACAAAGCCACCTCCAAGGGTAGGATGCGTAGAACTCGCGCAATCCATCCCAATTTGCTGACCGATATTGCCACACCTTCCTTTTCCCATTGGAGTTAGGCCGTTGGGGAAAAGGAATCGGCACTTCGGAGGATACCAAGCAGTGATCAGAGGAGCCCTGACCGAGATTTGGTAGTTCTCCGGGGTTGTGGTCAGCAGAAGGTCCAACAAAGAGGGCTCGTGGTCGACTCGTTCCGGTATACGGGTAAATCTCGTGACCAATTGAGTGAAACCATAGGCGAGAGCAAAGTCGCGGGCAGTAGTACCCGGCAGATCAGACCTCGGAGAACTTAACCATTCGGTATGGTGAGCGTTAAAGTCTCCAAGGACGATTACTTCTGCGGAAGAGTACTGCCCGAAAACTGTCGGTCGCGTCTTGGAAATACCCGAAGAAATGAGCTATCTCAGTCCTATCGCATTCCCTGCCGTGAGACCTATACAGGCACGAGTAAATTCGAGTGGAACCACCGAAATCGACTCGCACCCACAAAGTACCAAGTGGATAGGTCCCTGTTTTCAAGGCCGTGGAGACGACGAAAACAAATGTCCTCACGAACAAACAAACAAACCCCGGCTTTTGGAAGGGATTTGTGTTCCAGACTGTAGCCGGGGTAGTTTAGATATGACGTGTCCGCAGGGGAGGAAATTTGCATCTCCGTTAGAAATAGTAAGGCCGGCTTCGTCGTCTCGAGGTGTTGATGGACGGCGTTAAGATTGGTGTGTATGCCCCTGATGTTGCAGAAATCCACCCGAAGTTCGAAAGTCAATTCCGCTGAGTTACACTTATTATTTCTTCGACGGCTCATTGAAAATTAAGTTAAGAAGAGAGTTGGAAGTGTAACAATATTAGCACAAAGAGATTTTTTCATTTATAAAACTTATTTTGATTTTGTTAAAAATAAACAAGTCTACAAAATAATTATTTCCTTTGCTCCAAGATTAATTTCAAGATATTTCTGATTTATAATTCATATTTTAAAATAAAGTTGCATAGCAAAACAATATTCTTCGATTTTCCACCAAAGAGTCAAATTTCATTTATATACGTTCAGTAGTTTTCACGTGATGCTCTGAAGGACAGAAATACAAACTAAAATTCTAAAAAATTACATTTTCGGAATCTGCGGGCCGATGGTAGCCCCTCTGATTATTTTTTTTTTTTAATTCAACTAGAGTTTACCCCGCGGCGGCCGCGGATCAACCTCTAATTCGTCCTTATTTAAAGAGCAGGCGTTAATACAAGTTACATTGTACCAAATTTTTATGTTAGTGCTATTTGCACCCGCAAGATTAATTTCAATTTATATAGCAAACTATCCCATCTCCCCGCATGAAAAGTATTTATGTCCATATTCGGTATTAAAACAAAATTACAGTAAAACCGATCAAGTATTCTTAGTAGCTTTCCGTGAAAGCTTAACAGAAAGCCATACACTACTATCGCAGTTTTTATAGACTATGAATTTTTATATCTATAAATTTGAGAAATGATTGGTCTCATACAAACTTTCATCCTCTATCTCAAACCGTCCTAGTTTTATTTATCTATCCCCCGTCTATGAAAACTACACAAATGACAATAATGACATAAAGGACAAAAAGGACAAATATGGCCAAAATGACGAAAATGGCAAATCACAAAAACCTGTCCTACTTTTTGGGATAACTTTTACATAAATCTATCCTATTATCCGAGATAAAAAGTATCCCTTGTCCACCCTCGGTATTAAATTACATATATACCGAATTACAGCCAAATCGTTCCAATAGTTTTTCCGTAAAAGCATAACAAACAGAGAAACAAATACATTTTATCCCGGTAACTATCCCATGTTTCAGGATAAAAATTATCCTATGTTCATCCTCGGCATCGAAAATATATATATACAGAGTTTCAGCCAAATCGGTCCAGTAGTATTTCCGTGAAAACGGAATAGACAGAAGAATAAGAATGCAGAGTTACCTTCGCATTTATAATATTAATAGGGATGTATAAACTTGATGCATAAAAAGTTGGACTCCAAATCAACCACGATAAGACTGAGTATCTTCACATGAAATGGTACAGGATACTTACATTACACGCGAGGACCTTCATGTTGGAGATGCTCAGTATAAGAGGGTAGCCAAATTTAAGTATCTGGGCTGCACAGTTACCGATACGAACACTCGAGGGGATGAAATACACGTACGTATTCAAAACGCCCTGAGATGCTGTGCAGCCTTACATAAGGTCATGGTGTCCCGGCTTCTAAACAGGAAAACCAAAATTAGGATTTATAAACCCGTCATACGGCCCATCCTGATGTACGGTTGCGAAGCCTGGACGCTTACCTTAAAGGAAGAGAACCAGCTATTAGTGGCTGAAAGAAAGGTTCTCCGTAAAATTTTGGGACCAACAAGGAGAGACGATGGTAGCTGGAGGGTCCGAACCAACGTCGAAATTAGAACCTCGTGGCCGAGCCTAACATTATAGGTGAGATAAAATCTCACCGCCTCCGTTGGCTCAGTCACGTGGAACGGATGGGAGAGGATCGAAGTGCGAAGAGGGCCTATTTGGGACGATCGGATGGGCGACGCCCGGTCGGTCGCCCCAAGTACCGGTGGAGGGACAGAGTGGAGGCTGACCTGTGTCAGCTTCAAGCCCATAACTGGCAAGAAATCGCACAGGACAGAAGCAGGTGGCGTGTTCTCGTCTCGAAGGCCAAGACACATTTTGGGTCGCTGAGCCAACGGAGTTAGTTAGTTAATCTTGACCCCCTACAGATTTGTTACGTTATAGATAGATAGGTAATATCATAAAATTAGCTTATTCTGACACAGTTTTCACTAGAACAATAGCTTACATTCTTTCTTTAATGCTGCGGTATTTTGTATCCCGGGCATTTCTTGTAATATACAAGTAATAGATGATAGAATGTTACTTACCCCTTACCCGTGACTTCGTTCACGCTCTACTTGAAATTCCTGCGTGATTCGCAGTATACAAAGTACCTCAGCATTTAAAAAAGAATGTAAGCTATTGTTCTCGTGAAAACTGTGTCAGGATAAGCTAATTTTTAGCCACCCAAACAACTACAAACCGCTCTCGGGAAAATTACCGCGGGATTCCCGGGATAAAAATTATCACACATTTTATTACATAAAATTTGCTATTGAGCAACGAAAAATAACATTGGAATAAATGCCAGGTATACTAGTTGTTTTCTTTCTACGATTTGTTCTGAACTGTGTATGTGCTCTATAATGCAAAAACTTCTACGAAAACCTGCCTGTTCCACGGGTTGATTTTTTCTGTCTGCTTCTATTCTATTTTCTATGCATAATGCGAACATTTTGTACATGGCTGGCAGTAGACTAATCTGTCTATAATTATTAACGTCTCAGGGATAGCCTTTTTTGTATAGAAGAATTATTTGTGCTTTGCACCAACTGTTGGGCATCGTTTGTGCTTGGAGTATATTGTCAAAGAGAGTAACAATGTGGCTAACTAAAACAATTTTCCTAGCTTGCTGGCTTCGTTTGGGACGTTATCTAGACCCTCACGGTGCTTTGTCTCGTCCCAGGGTCAACTCGTTCTTTATTCCGCGTGACCTCTCTGGCGCTCCTCAATACGACACTCGCAGACTACCTACAACGCCCGTTTGCCATCCCACACCGTAAACCACTCAACGCTCCCTCCAAACCCTGCCGTAGCTTCAGCGCACTCACCGGTACTCGCTTCCGACTCGTGTCAGGGTCCTCTTCATCTGCATATTGAACCGCCGACGACCCTCTGCAGCCCCAGCGCGTAGACTGGTACTTGTTTTCGAGGTTCCCCTTCTACTCTGCTAGTCAGTCGTCTTCCTCCAGTGCGTCAAACTCTGCTCCTTCGCTCCTTTGATCTAATCTTCTTTTTGTTTTTGCTTCGCTAGCTCGTGCGAGTCTCGCTCGCACGTACGAGAGTGATTTCGTGCGCAACTTGTCGCGTGCATATATACCTGTACTAGATTCCAGAATGATCGCTATTACGCCTTTCAACTGTATGTATATCCTTGTTCATCAAGTATTCCCGTCCTTGTCACCATTTCCAGAAAACTTCGTGTTATTCTAACCCATGTCTGGTCCTATATCACCCTCCTGATCGTCGTGTTTCTTTATTTCTAAAACGTCTATAGAACGTTCTACGATGATATTATTAGGGCGCAGCATACGCTCCATACCCTTAAGGGGGAGAAATTTCGCTACACGTATCCGCCACAATACCTTTTGGAAAAATGTGTATTCTTGTGCCACATTAGCGTTCGTGTAGAGGGCACCGCCGACGCGCTGCCGCCACAATTCTGTTCTGTGATTTTCTATGTACAATATGTAAACGTTGCCCGCTTTCCCATACTATGACGCCACCGCTGTGGTTCGCTTGACAGTGAAAGTGCGGCAGCGTCGTGGTGGCGGTGCAATGGCGGCGCGAGTGTTTACAGTTGATATTAATAATGTAAATATGTTTTAGTTAAAGGATCATCAAGACAGAAAGTTGAACTCATCTCCTAAGAGTAGCTTATTTATAAGCTCTGACCTAGATTTAAATCATGGATATACTACTGAATCCCTATCTCCACTGACAAATCCACTTTCTTTAAATGAGGAAATTTTGAATCAAGAACCAGATAAAAATCCTCCACAACTGCAGCAAAGTTTAAATGTATCAGAATATATGCAACCTGAGACAAGTGTAACTGAAATATTAATTTCAAGCAAGAGGAATATGGAATCGCAAATACATGATCTACAGACCCAATTATCTACATTAGAAGATAATCACAACATCACAATCAATAATTATAAATCTGCCACCCAGAAAATACAATATTTGGAGAGTGAGCTAGAAAATCTGAACATTAAATACTCAGATGCAACAAGAGAGCTAATGACAAGAGATGAAGTTATTAAAGAACTAAATGCTATAAAGACAAAATTATCTGACGAAAATGTAAACTACCAAGAACAGCTAGAATTTACTAAATCTATTCTAACTGCTAAAGAAGCTGAAAACAATTCTCTTCACGGTCAGTTATATAACCTGCAAAATCAGTTTGACGCAACTGTGCTACAACTACAGCAACTTAACAATGGATCTACTGGACAATTACCTAACAGTAATGGTAGCATGCAACAAATTGAACTCCTGAAACAAAAAAATGTCGACTTGGAACAGCATCTCAAAGTCTTACAAAAAGAGAGAGATCAGATAAATTCACATTATGAACATTATACAAATGAATTAAATGAACAACTAAGGTCTGTTGTGAAAAGAAATGAGAATCTTACAAAAGAAATTCACGATTTGTCTAACAGAGAAAATAATCTTATAGATCAAATAAGTGACATGGAAATAAGACTGCAAAGTTACATAAATCATAAAAATGGAAACAATATAACTGATTGTAATCAAATATTTGCTGATCTTAACAAAGTCCAGGTAGATGTTTTTATTTACCATGTATTTATCCTGGAATTAGTTAAAAATGTAGGAATTGCTTTGCACCTCCCAAGTATAAAAATATTCTACATTACACCACCATAAAGAGGTTATTTAGAATTTCAAAACATAAAGGTAAAGAGAAACCGTTATGGTTTTATTCTACTCTCTGTCCATCACAAGTGATTGAAAAGTAGTGCATTAAATATGATACAGAATACTATAGTTTGGAAACACTTTAGGACATCCAAATACAAAGAAACTATTTTTTTTAAAGTGGGATTGAATTAGACTTTAATATATATACATATTCCACAGTATAACACGACTAGCTTAAGCCTATTCCACAGTACAACACGACTAGCTTAAGCCTATTCGCACAGTGCCACTTGTTTTATTTTGTCTCAAGTTCACCTAAAGTATGATGTAGAATTTTGGTTTGAAATTAATAGTTTCTGTTAGAACAATAGATAACTTGTAATGAATATCAAAATAATGAAGTCTCATTTGAACTATCGCATCGAAATAGGTCCAGCCGTGTAAAGAGAGTACGAATTAGTCATACGCCAGTCTGTCTCGAACAGTCTGGCGCTGCATATATTTAAATTGTATAGTTTCATGCAAAATCTTATATATAAAAATGAATCGTAGAAATGTATGTACGAGCATAACTTGAGAACGACTTTACCGATTTTGATGATATTTGTAATGTGTGTTTGAATGGGTCCCCGGATGATTTCGATTCACAATTGGAACCGGTAGGTGGCGCTGAAATCGGGTTCTAGAATCCTCCTAATTACCTGGAGCTATTTTGGTGATTTTGTTTTTGTGTGTTTGAGTGGGTTTCCGGATGGTTTAGATTCACAATTAGAACCGGTAGGTGGCGCTGAAATCGGGTTCTAGAATCCTCCTAATCACCTGGACCGATTTTAGTGATTTTGTTTTTGTGTCATGAAACAAAGTCTTCTAGGAATTCAGAAAACATGGCGGTACGAAGTTCGCCGGATCAGCTAGTAATTTTATAATATACATAATACGACAAATAAAGCTTAAAAATAAAAGAGTCCACTCGTTTGCCGAAATCCTGCTACGATTTAAGAAATCCTAACTCATCTAGAACACATTATATTATATAAAAGTAAGATTGCATAAAACAGAATAAGGAACTTAAAGCCTTAAGATAAAATGTCACCCATGTTCCCTCTAAAATTAGCAAAATTTCATAGTAAACAAATTCAAATGGAAATTAATTTCTGTAGAAAGTTTTACTGTGTTATAATTAGTATTGTAGGTTTCAAATGCTTTCAATGTTTATTTTTTCATCTAGGAAAAATTTGAAGATTTAAGCCTCAAACATGATGAATTACAAAAGTCACATTCTGAATGTATTACGAAGCTTAAAGACATGGAAGAAGTTAAAGACTCAGATCATGAACTTAATATTAGTTTAACAAAACTAAGTGCTGATATAGCCAGTGATAAAGTAGCAGCACAAATAGCTACAGAGCAGAATAGAAAATTAAAAGAAGATATGCAAAGATTAGAAGAGGCGTTTGTTAAGATGGTAAGTTCTGATGATCATTTTTTCGTAGTAATATATAGGAGTCGACAAACGTGACGTAACTGAATACATACGTTAAAAATTAAATCTACTTTCCACTCTATCTACAACATTTTAAGGAGAAATAGCGACAAGAAACATACAACACCACACTTTACTGTGATTACTGATTAAATATTGTAGTCTGTTGAAGTTTATTTTCTATGTACTTAAACATTACACTAATCTTTTACATATATTGAACCACCGAATGGAACATAAAGAAAGATTGTCTAAGGATAAACTTGTATATTCTCTTTTTCATAAATTTGTATTTTTGAGCACATCTTATGCTCAACTCCTGTGTCTCCATAAATTCCTTACAATGTTTAAATTAATTAATCTACACACATATAATTTCATAATAATTAAGTTTGCATTGGATGTAATTAGTTCACATAAATAATTCACCCAGAATAATACTAAAATTACAAGAGAACGTTTTGTCAATATTTTTTCTTTCCAGAGTAAAGACAAATTGGAATTGACTGAAAAATTAACTGCTGAAAAATATTTGACCCGAGAATTGACATTAAAACTGGCTGACATAGAGGAGAAGGCAAAAGAAAGTGAAAATAAGTTAAAGGCAAAGGATGGAGAAATGATTCGATTACAAGCGAATTGCCGCAGTACAGCAGAGAAATATGAAATATTATTAAAACAATCTCAATTTAATAATGACACCTCTGATATGAATTCAAATAAAATCACAACTCTCGATTCGCCAACAGATACAGAAGTTTCAAATTCTCACTCAGTTGAGCATTCTGAAAGTAAAGTCGTTTGTGACCTAGAAAATGAAGTAAAATTTGAGAAAGAAGATGCAATGAAAAAACTTCAAGACCGTTTTCTCAAAATAATGGACGAAGTTGCCAATTTGTCAGATGAAAAACATCGCTTAGAACATATTATTCTTCAGCTACAAAATGAAACTGATACTATTTGTGAGTATGTAGCATTATATCAACAGCAACGGAGTTTGCTGAAAAGAAGAGATGAAGAAAGAAGTGCTCAGTTAAAAATATTCCAATCTGAATGTGAAAGACTGCGGAATCAATTAGAGGAGCTTACAAGTATCCTTCTTAGATTTGTTGAAGATAAAGATTTGTCTTTGTATTTCCAAGCAGAGTCCAAGCGAGTTGATAAAGAAAAAGTTATGAGTCTGCTATCTACTTTAAAAACAAACTCAATAATAGATCCAACACAGAATACTTTGGATTTCAAAGCTTTCTATCCTTGTAATTGTTGTTCTGGTAAATTAATTGAAATTTAATTAACATAGAAAGGGATATAATTAATAGTGCTCGACTATTTCAAAATTTTTGTTACATGTAAACAATCTCTATAATAAATAATATGGCTGTTATTAAATATCGTTTTGGTAAAAATATCCGAGTTATGTGTTTTCCTATATTAGTTACATTCAAGGCTACGCGGAATTTCAAAGTGTTGTTCAATTTATGCTTCAAATACATACATACAATGATATTGTTCAATAATAATCAAAAATAATTTTCGAGGAAAGTATTTTGTATTATAAGTTCTACAAGCTTTTTTTTTTCTTCTGAATTTTCCACCTCATAGTTCTTAAGTCAGGCGAGGACACAATTTCATGAGTTAATACCTCGGCATCTATTTAAATAAAAGTCATTGTGTTTTCAAAATAACTAACAATACCCCACACGGCTATGAACACTGAAAAAAATCTACCCCTAGTTACAAACATGATGGGAAGAAAACTATGGGAGGCATAGTATTTTTTCACGATTTCACAACATAACGTTCATCCATGCAGACCTAGTAGTTTCTTAGAAAAATTACTGACATACACAGACGGCATGACGATTTCATAATGATTCCGATACCAAAATGGCAAGAGAATTTTTATATTTTATTTTTTAGGGTACTGTAATCATTTTCTTAATAATAAGCCTCGTGTCCATATGCATAGGTATACCTAGGCAATCAGCTTGCGCCCGTGGTGCCCTATGCCCGGGTGCCATACACCCCTTGTATTTTATTTGTAAAAAAAAGACAGTCAACCGCACTTACAGCAGTCTTTATGCTATGTCAGTTCCTGATCAGCTTCCTTGTGTAGCGGTCACGAATGCGCTCCTCACACCTATTTAATACAATTTTCCGCGCTTTTCTACCTGGAAAAGCGATAAATTGTTAGTTCTGTGTACAGGTGATAGTGTACTAGTGTTTGTTCGTTTGGATTGCGGTGCGGAAAGCAGTTTTGGCCGGTGAGTCCCATTTCTCCGCTTGCTAGTGTCGTGCGCAAAATCGGTTGCGCGCGCTTTGTAACGGTTTTTTGTGTGTGTAGTGTTTTCGCGCGCCTTTCTGGTCTCCTCGTGGGTCAGGGCCTCCAGCAATGGACGGCCCAGGCACCCCGAAGGCCCCCAGGGAGCCGAGTGTACCGCGTAAGCGGGATCACATCGGCTCCAATAATGGATGGGCCATGAAGGAGATAGGGGAGACGCGGGAAAAGAAGTCTTCCCTGGTTCGTCGCAGCCGCAGCGCCGCGGAACCTCGTCTCGGGCGCCCGGGTCCAGCCGTTGTCACGGCTACCGGGCCGCCCGCTTCGATAGGGGGTGCATCGGCGGTGGTCGACCTCACCGCCGCCGAGCCCCGCGAAAAGGAGAGCGCGACGATGGGGCCGCCTTCGGCTCCCGTCGCGCCTAGGGCTCCCGCCGTGCGTGCCGCGCGCAAGAGCGCGGCACACACGGCCGTAGGTAGGGAGGTGGTGCTCGCCGCGAACTCGGCCGTTCTTATGGCCGTGAGCGCGGCGAACGCCATCGTAGAAAATGTCTACCGGGCGCAAACGCCACCTGCACGGGCTTCACCTGTGCAGGGGTCAAGCGCCTTCGTGGACCACGTGGACATCGCGCCGTCGGGCAGCGTATCAGACTCGCTGGAGTACGCGCTCGACGACGCGATTCGCGTCTTCTGCGGCCCGCACACCGAGGCGGCTGCATGTGCACCGACACCGGTTAGGTCGGTGTACACAGCGGCCGGCTCGGCGACAGCGGGGGGCGATGGCCCCACGACGGTGTCGGCTAGCGCGCGGGCTTCACCCGTGCGCAGCGTGGGGGACGACCGCCCCGCGACACCGGTTGCCGCGCGGGCTTCACCCGCGCCAACGACCGGGGTCGTTGTTAGGGATGGCGATATAGGTGCGGTAGCGGCGACCCTGTTGTCTTCTTTCCCTACTGGGACTGTCGCCGCCACCGCTTCGTCCAGCTTCATCCCCGAGTCGAGGCAGCGGTTCTGGGACCGCAGCGCCGACTCGGAAAGCACATCGGGTGCTTCCACGCCGGCGCGGGCGCGATCGCCGCTGCGTCGCACGGGCGACGCGGCGGCGAGCGTGCTCGCAGGTGCGGAGGCCTACCTCCGCACCGAAGGGGGGGAAAAGGGCCGCAGGGCCAGGAAGGCCACTTCTGCCAAACTGGCCGCGGCTAGCCAGTGCGCCGCGCTCATAGGGGACGTGCGTGTGCTCGGCCCTGGGGAGCTCCGCCTAGCGGCGAGCGCCCAGGTCGCCCAGACGTCGGGCAACCTGAAGGGCGCATACGTGCGCCGACTAAAGGAGGCTGCGTCCCGGCTGTCCGACATAGTCGACACGCTGGTGACGCGGAATCCGGAGTCGGAGGCCTGGAGACTCGGCAACGACAATTCCAGGCTGCGCGCCGAGCTCAACTCTCTGCGGGAGATCCTCTCCTACCGCAAGGAGTTTGAGGAAATGCGGAAGGCCATGAAGGCCTCCGCTGCGGATGCGGCCTCGGCTCCCGCTGTGACGGCGGAGCCGGGTCCCGTTCCCACTAAGCGGAAGGCCAAGGCCGCCGCGGCGGAAAAAGTCCCGGCCCCTGAGCCGGTTCATATATCCGCCGCGGTCCCCAGAACGGTTCCGGCTACCGCCGTCGTGGCGGAGCCGGTTCCTACACCAACCGCTGCGCACACCGGTGTGGACTACGATATGCTCACGCATATCATCGCCCGCACCGTGGGCGCTATGCTGGACGCCCGGCTTGCCGGGATTGAGGAGCGGCTGCCGCCCGCGCTAACTTTTTTCGTCCGCCGCTCGCGGCGGACAGGAAAAAGGCTGCGGAGGCACAACCGCTGCCTAAAACGGAGGGAGCTGCCGCCGCCGCCCACCGGGCCCCGAGGGAAGTAATTCCCGCGGTACCGATGGAGGTGGTGGTAGCCCCCGCCGTCGGGGTGGCCGACTCCCCACCGCCACCCACTCCCCCCAAGAAGAAGGGGGTAAAGAAGAGGGCGAAGAAGCTGCGCCGAGCCGCAGCTCTCGCCGCCGCCTCTGCTCCGTTGCCTAAGCCCGGGCCACCGGCCCCCAGGCTCATGGCTAAACCCGCGGCCGCGACACCGGCCGTCGCGGTACCCGCCGTCGCGGCACCTGCCGTTGCGCCACCATCGGCTGCGGTGGCCCCTGCCTCCGCCCCCGTTCCGGAGGGGGGGGCGTGGTCCACGGTCGTCCGAAGAAAGAAGGGCAGGGGAGCGGGGGCGGAAACGCCCCGCCCCCCTCCCTCGGCGCAAGCACCGGCTCCGCCATCGGGGCGGAAACCGGCGCGCAAGCCACGGGCTACGAAGCCCGTGCTATTTCAGGAGCCGAGATCGGCAGCAATTATCATTAAGTTGCTGCCGGAATCGGCCAAAAACGGTATTGGCTACCGGGAGGTCTTCGCAAAGGCCGCCTGGGTGGTCAATATCACAGAGTTAGGCCTCAGAGAGGGGCTGAAAGTGACGCGGACCGCCCGGGACGCTCGACTCCTGGACTTCCCCCCAGGACCCGAGAGCGCAACTAGGGCGAACCGCGTCGCCGAGGCCCTTCGTGGGGCACTCCAAGGGATGGCCGAAGTCATCCGCCCCGTAAAGCGTGGGGAGCTTTACGTCTCAGGGCTGGATGAGTCGGCCACCGTAGATGGGCTTCGCAGTGCCATCGCCAGCGTGTGCAACTGCCTGCGCGACGATGTCAAGGCGAGGCACATTGGCATAGGACCTGGGGGGATGGGCGCATCATACGTGATGTGTCCCGTCTCTGCAGCCAAAGCCATCGCCGAGCGGGGCCACCTTCTGGTGGGCTTCACCTCGGCGAAGGTGGAGGCTCTGGAAGCCCGGCCCATACGTTGTTACCGTTGTTTCAACGTCGGCCACGGCACCCAGACTTGCCCGGACTCGTGCCCGGACCGGACCGGCTTGTGTCTCCGCTGCGGCAAGAGCGGACACAAGCAGCCGGACTGCACAGCCCGCGACCCCCACTGCGCCGTCTGCGCGGTGGGGGGCAAACGCGCTACCCACCCGACGTTGGCGAGGCACTGCCAGCCCCCATACGTCAATGGTAAATTCCTCCACCCGAGGGCGAATAAACAACCGGCGAGTGGAAGGAGGGTACCTATGGACACCTAAATGCCCAATACACCCCTAACACTCTTCCAAGCTAATGTTAACCACTCCCCCGACGCCCAGGACTTGTGCCTGCAGGCGATGGCGGAGTGGCAAGCAAACTTGGCCGTAATAAGCGAACCTTATTACGTACCCCAGCCAGGAACTGGGTGGGGGATCTCGACGATGTGGTAGCCGTGGTCGCCAGAGCCGGATCTGGCACACCGCTCACCAGTCTCGAAAGAGGAAAGGGCTACGCGGTGGCGGAAAGCGGATGTTACGTCATCATAGGCGTGTACCTCACGCGGACCCGCCCCCTGGCGGAGTACGAGCTCGCCTTGGACTCCACTAGGGCAGCCGTCGGCAGACTAGCGCCAAAGACGATATTCGTCCTAGGCGACTTCAATGCCAAGCACCAATCCTGGGGGAACGCGATTACCGATGTTAGGGGACGGGCGGTTGAAGACTGAGCGCTTCAATCCAACCTGTCCATCCTGAACCAGGGGTCGGTCCAGTCCTGCGTGCGTGCGCGGGGTGGATCGATCATCGACCTGTCATTCGCCACACATGCGGCCGCCCGCAGAGTGGTAGGATGGAGAGTGCTGGAGGAGGTGGAGACTCTGTCTGATCACTTGTACATCAGATTCGAGCTCTCCCCCTCGCCTAGCGCTAACCCTGTTCAGGGCCCCTCCCGGCTCCCGCGTTGGGCTCTTACCAAGCTCGACGCGGAGCAGGCCGAGGAGAGGGCTATCATCGAATGCTGGACCAATCCAGCCGACCTGGGGAATCTGGAGGCGCAGGCTGAGCACATGCGCAAATCCCTCAAAAGGATTTGCGACGCTGCTATGCCTCGAGCCAAACGACCGCCGCCGCGTACATCGGTCCACTGGTGGACTGAGGAGCTGGCTGAACTGCGGAGGGCAGTCCGCAGAATCAGCCACAGGCTCAAACGCAGCAGACCGCGTCGTCCTCCAGACTATGTTGAGGAGAATGGACTCGTGGGGGAGTTCAGAGAGGCCAGAAAGGCCCTTTCGATCGCAATTCTGCGAGCGAAAGCCCGGGCTCCGTACGTTTTCAATAGACTCAGAATACGATGTAAATCTAAAGAAAATAGAGTAATAAAATTATAAATTGCCATAGCTATCTCTGCGAGGGTTGCAGTATGGTTCAATTTTAAGATTATTCGATTGCAGATTTTTTGAGCTATATCAACATAATGCTCCCCATTTCGTTTAAGAAACAAAACATAATTCAGTTGACTAAATAATAATAAGTGCTAAGATATAAACTCCTTGGGGTATATTAAACATAGATAGTTCAAATTACAGGATTGTTATAAAGGAGTAGCAAGTATTGTTCAATTATAATCATTGTAATAACCTCGCGCACGAGATTGCTGCCATGTGGCCTAAAGAGGCAACGATCATCATACCGATAGTGGTGTCCCTTAACGCTCTAATAGCGAAGAGCTTCGAACGACTTCTAGACAGGCTTTGGCTTGGTAAATGGATGAAGGACGAATACAGAAGGCGATACTCCTGAGCACGGCACGTATTATATTATGTGGAGGTTCCCGTCTCTGGAGCCTTAACCACCAGTAGCCTGGACCATAGGCCTCGCTGCCGGCGAACGTCATCTTTTATATTTTTTTAATATATGTCTATTTGTTTTGTAATAAAAAGGAAATAAATACAAATGTGAAATAAAAAAATCTATATTAATATTTTTAGGAGAAATTTAACACCAAAGAAAAAAAGTATGTGACACCGTAACAGATACGTTCCTACCATGACATGTGTATACTAGGTTTTATGCAGATAAATAAATTGTAACTTTATTGCGGCTTCTTCATCTGGGATAATGTTACAGACATAGATCGTTTCAGACAGATATGGCGATGGGTTAAATGCTTTATGTAAGATGTGAAATTGTTAATGACGTTAAATACTGACAGATAACGAATGTATATGTCACCGTCAATTCGTAAAGACTTATCTCGCGAGATTGTAAACTGTCGAAATATTGTGAACCGAACATTCTGCTTACAATTTAACGTTAAAAATTGTGACATCTAGTATGTATTCATTATATAGAAAAATAAATAAAAAATCTCTTAGTAATAAAAAATTTCTAAAAAAAAGAAAACGACTTCAAAAGTAGCTAAAAAGCTAAGAATAAAATTGTCTACATCTTGAAGTCGGCGCCAAGTGAAACATAAAAATTACAAATTACAAAAAAATTGCAATATTTTGTTGTAATCCCTATTAATATTATAAATGCGAAAGTAATTCTGTCTGTCTGTTCCGCTTTCACGGAAAAACTACTGGACCGATTTGGCTGAAACTCGGTATATATATATATATATATATATATATATATATATATATATATATATATTCATTTAATGAAGTGAATCGTCTGGGACAAATAGTAGTAACATAAAAATTTAATACAAGTAACCCGTGTTGTAACCTCTTTAAACAAGAGGCACGCACCAGAGGTTGACCCGCGGCGCGGCCGCGGGTTAGGTAAACTCTAATAATGTATATAGTAGTGATGTAACGGATATCAATTTATAAACATTCGCGAAAGCGAATATCTGCCGCCGATATTCGCGAATAGAAATGCGAATGCGAGGATTCCATTTCAAATTTGGCGACATTTGTCTATGGCTCCGATTTGACAGATGACATGGCGCGCAACTCGCTCGCACAGTCGCACTCACTTGTCATTGTTCGTTTGTTTATTACATGTAGAAAAAGTGAAATTAGTGATTTTTAACACGAGTAAATCAGTTATTAGTGAAATATGGACCTATTTTACGCTTTGCGATGCTGAACGAGCTAGATGTAAACTTTGTAACAATGAATACTCTCTTAAAGGAAGAACTACGTCTATGAGAAATCATCTGAAGTCAATGCATAAAAACGAATTCTCGGAGTTGGAAAAATGCGAAAAAGAAAAACGAGACGCAATGATTCGACCTGCGCCATCTTCCCTTAAATGTTCTCAATCAGACGTTCAACAAATGACGCTTCAAGAATGCGTCGAAAAAACTAAACTATGGGATCACAGGTCTGCGCGGGCTTAGTCAGTTGATAAATCTATAAGTGAGATGATTACGTTGGAGGACTTACCGTTTAGTTTTGTAGAAAGTGTTGGATTTGTGAGACTTGTGAAACACTTGTGTCCATCATATACTTTAAAATCTCGCCAGTATTATACTTCTTTTATATGGCAAAATGAGAGAGAAAATCCTTGGATTGTTAAAATCCTTTGAAAAGATGTCATTTACTAGTGATATTTGGTCTGATTCTTGTTCGGGTGTGTCACTTCTAAACTTAACTTGTCATGGGATTTCTGAAGATTTTGAAAGGAAAATGATAGTATTAAAAGCAGAAGTGTTTAATGACGGCCGCCATACCGGAGAAAATATTGTTAATAAACTTGAAGGCATATTGTCGTTATGGGAAATACCTAAAGAAAAAGTTAAATGTTTAGTCTGGGATGGGGGTGCAAACATGAAGAAAGGAGTTTCTTTATTAAATGTTCATCACATTGACTGTGCTTCACACAAAATTCAAAACTTATTAAAAGAAGGACTGAAAGCTCAAGAAAATGTTGTGATTGCTATCACAAAATGTAAAAAGATGGCTATACATTTTCATCATTCAAATACTGCTCAAGACGACTTAAAACATTACAAAAAAGACTTAATCAGAAACATCTTAAGATGATACAAGAATGTAATACAAGATGGAACAGCACCTTTTATATGCTACAGTGTATTTTGCAAATTAAAGAGTCTTTATGCATCATCAAATAGCGTAGCGTAGTAGAGTAGCAAATGACGTCGACCCTCTCACTTGGTGGAAGGTAAATAAACAGAAGTATGGCATTCTTTTGCCTATAGCGAGGCAATTTTTAGTGACACCACCAACAAGTGTGCCGAGCGAAAGAATGTTTAGTGGTGCTGGGCTTATTTATATGCCACATCACAACAGACTTGAAGGAGAAAAGACTTCTAAGCTTTTATTTTTGAAATTCAACATTTCTCTAGTAAAATTCGATTATTGATTCATTCTCAGTTAATTATCAAAGATGTTATTATATATATATATATATAGAAGGAAAATATTTTAAAATTTGTCTTGTTTTTTGTATTATTTACAGTTTATAAAAAAGAGATTATTTTATTTTTTGTATATAATATAAGAATTTAAGATAAGACTAGTAGTTGTTTTGTTCTCTAAAAAGTTTAATTAAGAATATATTTTTATTTTGTTTTCTATAAAAAGAATATTTGTTTAAGTTAAAAATAATAAAAAATTAAGTTTCATATGAAGACTGATAAAAGTTTAAGGAAGAATTCGTTTTTTTTTTAATGTGTTATTAGTAAGTCGGAAAGTTGATTAATTATAATACAAAACCAATACCAAATGTTAAGGCAAAAACAGATTATTATTCAAATAATTGCAAGACTTTTTAAGTTAAAATGCATGGTTTTATAATAAAAATCGTAAGAAAATCATGTTTTTTTGTTTAATTTACCTGGACTTATTCATTTTTTTAGAATGTTCATATACGCAAAATATTCTCATAAATTTAGCGAATGCGAACGCGAATACAAATATTCGCGAAAGCGAATATTCGTTACATCACTAGTATACAGTAATTTTTATGTTTTTCAGTTACTCTTGAAGTCGGTTGCTTTTTTGTTTGTTCATCTTATTTTTGGACAGTTGCTTGGAAGATTTGAAAAAAAAGCGAAACTGATTTAAGAATGAATGTTACTTATCAAATGTCTACTCTACGCCGATGATCAGGTTATACTTGCGTCATCGGAAACGGAGTTACAGGAGATGGTAACAATTATGAACGAGCCTTTTGAGAGAAAGGGTATTAAAATTAATGTGAAAAAGACGAAAGTTATGGTGTTTGAAAAAGATGAAAGACTGACAATTTCTAATATACAGATAGGAAACCAAAAGTTAGAGCAAGTCAGAGAATTTGTTTACTTAGGGTGCATGTTTACCAGAGATGGACAGCGTGAAAGGGATATTGAAAGGAGATTATAGCAGGTGATAAGGTGAATGGAGCGCTAAACTCTTTTATGAACAGCCAGAAAGTGTCTGTAAAGGCACACTTGGCTGTCTATAAAGGGATGTTGGTGCCAACCCCGATGTATGACAATAAAAGTTGGGTATGGCAGAAGAAGCATGAAATTAGGATAAAGGCAGCTGAAATGAGAGGTTTGAGAAGTATATGTGCGGGTAGCTTGAAGATATGATAAGGAACAAGGTGATAAGGGAACGTTGTGGATTGAAAGAAGATGTAATAACAAGAGTTGAAAAAGGAATGTTAAGGTGGTATGGACATGTAGAGAGAATGGATAAAAGTAGAATCACCAAACAGGTGTATGGCAGCATTGTGAATGGTAGAGTTGCTGCCGGTAGACCGAGACGAACACATCATGATCAAATATCAGAAGTGTTAAAGAGAGGTCAGGTAAAAAGCATCTCAAATAAACGTGCATGTATGAAGAAGTTAATGAAAGTAGCGGAAGCGAAAGTTTTTGTCAGGATCGTCACAAGTGTAGATCCATAGTCTCTGCCTACCCCTATGAGAAAAAGACGTGATATTATGATTATGTATGTTTAGATTTTTCTTTATTTTTAAGAGAAAATTTCGTTAATTTTTTTACCATTATGTCAAAATTATTAATTATCTACTAAATAATAAATACATACTTGATGTCACAATTTTTGGAGTGCATTTAGTGTATTTGACTGACAACTGTGTTTTATTTCTAACTTTATAGACACAGAACGACTTACCGTAAGACCGACCAAACAGCGCGCGAGGTACGTTCCATCCCATCCCATTTCACAACTTGACGATTTCACGTGAATAAATTATAATCTACCGAAAAATAATACGTTAAATTGTAAGCAGTATCTTCGGTTCACAATATTTCAACAGTTTACAATCTCGCGAGATAGATTATAATCTAAGGGTATTTGCAATTTGACGGTGACATATATACCACTAATGTGGCTATGCATTAACGGCGTTATTATTTAACGCTTTAAAAAAGACGCATTGGGCCACAGTCTAAATCTTTAACAGTAACGCAGATGAAGTCCCACCACGGAAAACAATGTTAGCATTTTTAAGCAAGTTTAAAATATAATATTTTCGAGTAAAAAAGAGAAGTTATTTGACAAGATCGGTGGCACTCGCATAAAGTCAGCCTATTCCTTATATAGCCTGAATAGAAATATCTCGTCTTTCCATCATTTAAGTCTATACAAGGTTAATTTGTTATCATCATTATTCCAACTAATTGCTCATTAATTGTTAGCTAATTTCTATTAAGTATAAATTGAATAATAAACTTTGGATGTTCTATAAGTTGGTCGATGTTTCAAGCTTTCTTTTGAGGTGATTACTACAATACTCGTTACTGAATTATAATGTTGAGTAGTTAGTCTGTACTTTGTACTAGACGATCTTGATAAAAATAAACATCGTGCTTTTAAAAACAATATTTTGCTAAAGGTAAAATTTATATTTGTAGGAATATTAACTACCTAAATGTCTCAAGTCAGACAATAAAAAATGAACGGCGTGTGGAAGGAGGGTTCGTCTCTAAATTTGTCAATATTACTATGAAACATTGTTCATTGCAACATTGAAAATGAATAAAACATAAGTATTAACGATAACTTTCGCCGGTTGTTGACATGACACACCGCGCCGGCGCACAGCCACGTAGTATACCACGCTTACCGCTAGTTTTTAATGTTATAATATTTTTTTGTCTAAATTCCATTAAACAAAATATTCATTCAAAAACTTGTAAAAATCTGAAATAATATATAATATTGGTTTATAGAAATTTTATGAGTTTCGAATTATGTTAATGAAATATAATAAGTTTCTCCCTAATCAGATATTTGGAAAATAATTTTATTTTTCATTTAAAATCAAGTTGTTTACGATATTTTAAAATTTTTCTGGTAGCCGTAATTTTTTGCATAATTCTAAAAATAAATTTATGAACTCGATGACATGGTATTGCTCAAATTTAAAGTTTCAACCATCATTAATCAGGTTCCTTGTTCAATATTAATAAAAATTGTTCACAACCCAATATTTCTAATTCTAAACTATGTCCAAATGTGTTATCTCTAGCTATAGTGCAGTTCTTAAGGTAATTTTCTGTGATGCACAGACAGACACCGGGATGAGACAATAACGGTTCCTTTATACCTATAAATAACGGAACCCTAATGCTTAACTAAATACAATACGAAACTTGCCATTGACTAGTAAAATAATTATGTCTACTTAAGTATAGTAACATTTAAAGTTCTTATGGCTCGAGTGTTACACAACCAATACAATGTTTTAACAAAATTTGACACTAGACTACTGACATCTAGGTTTAACACCGGACTGGCTGCTGTATATAATAAATAACAAGCATTCTTTTTTGTCAGTTTAAATGTGTCACTTGCCTCACTTGCGATAGTCTCTGAGACTTATATAGGTGTGTCTCATGAAGAAAGTCCCGCGGCAAAAAATGGAACTAATCATACAGATTAGGCCAGCCACGTTGTAATGTTGTTTTTTTTTATCAAGTGTTTTAATGCAAATGTTACATTTATATTATTATTCTACTTACTGATACTATTAAAACAGCATCTTTCTAAAACTATTTTATCTTTGTAACATTTCATTGCAAGACTGTAGCTCCCCGTCTGTGGGACTTCTTTCGTGAGATAGTCTAGTACTAACATAGTATTTTTTTAATTCTCTGGGACTCTTGCACTCAGCGACAGCACTTGAGCATCAGCCAAAATGGCACCAATCAATCAAGCACAAAAATAATGTAACAGCAACCTGTTCGGTGGTTATAGTGAAGGTGATAAGTAGTTTTTTTTATCTTTACATTTACCGGAACATTAATAATCAATAGATTATGGAGAGTAGAGGTAAAAACCATCTCCATATTAAAACATGTCAAAAGCTATTAAATTGAGGCCACCAATATAGCTAGAAGGTAAACAGCTCGGCGCACTTTACTCCGTCTCTTATGGCCAGATCCTATATCTTATTAACCGTTGATTTGCTTACTGTTAATTATTTGACGTAGGCTCCATTCAAGTAATGTTAAATTTCTACCAACAATGACAAGGCAAGTGAATGATTAGTAAGATATAGCATGTGTGTGTGTATATGTATATATATATATATATATATATTAGAAAACAGCTTAATTGATAGTGAATTTGATTTTAACCTCGAATAACTTTAGACCGAGTTGACTTATCAAAAAATAATTCAAAACCTTTACAGTACAATGTATCGTTCATTAGATATAAAAATCAGAAAAAAAAAACAATTTTTCCTGTAATATTCTTATGGGAAATCGAAAAGTACGATGCGGAGATCCTTAATATTAGTATTAAGGGCTGATATTTTACAAGGCCTATTTTGGTACCTAACAGAAACTTTTGTGTATGGTTCCGAAAAAAAGAAACTTTATTTTCTGAATCATATATATATATATATGTGTGTGTGTGTGTATGTACAAGTCGTTCGTGGTTATAGACGGAGTGAACTCGTACAGTGCCATCCTGGTCAATTTTTAAACCAATATATATATTCATGCTCATCACCTAACACTTTTTCAGTTTTATCTTTATAAAGTTTGTAACGCTTACCTCTACTCTCCATACTGTGTATACTATTATGTAGTATTGGAAAATTGTTACATAGCTAAACGTCAATGTCGTTTCTCATACTTGTCTATGCTAATATTTCTGCAAAATGCTTCTTTAATATATAGATCTTGCAATTCGGTCTTTACTTGTGGTAAATACGTGTTAAAGTGTGTGAAGACCAAAAATGCGTATGATTGGACGGAACGTTTGCAACTGATTGTTCCGTCAACACGCACAGTATCGCAAACTACGCGTTGTGAATAGCGTAACTGACAGCAAAGCTTTTTTTTTTTTGGCCAGGGGAAATCCGTTTGAGGACTAAGCCGCGACAGGCACAGAAGCCTGGGGGGATGTTCGCGACCCGATGTGAGAGTGTGGGATTCGCCAGATCGGGGGTGGCACTAGCGTGCCCGGTCAGAACCGGTGCAACGCTATTGCCACTCCCCAGTTAGGGATACCCACTAAAACCCCTGGGTGTTCCGTCCTGCGCCTTATGCCAGGGCTACGGGACTGCGGGATTCCCAACTCCGCGTGCCCTGGCAGGCGTGGGCCTCGCTCACTAGGCCTCTTCCAATGCCAGGGGACTACGCCCCTGGCCACAGCTAGGTCTTTTCCGTGCGTGGGGCGGTCTGTAACGCGCCCCACGGGAAGAGAGATAAGCGCGCGCGGAACACTCGCGCTCTCATCTCGACGGTATGTGCGGGTGAGTGAGAACCCCTATACCCCAAGGGGCCCCACCCGCGCCGCCCGCTTACGGCGGCCGAAGGTCACCATCCGACCTCCGGCGTCGGCGCGTCCTCCTTTGGCGGGAGCGGAGCAGGGAAGTACGCTCACGCTCCCGTTCCGCCTCCTCCTTCGCAAACATGACTTGCTCGCAAAAGGAGGAGACGGCGTCCCATCCGGCGGAGCTCCCGACCATGGTACGTACCACGGCCGGGAGCGAGGTGTCAAATCCGGTATGGGCGACGAGCTTCCGGCGCTGCTCTGTTCAGGCTGAACACTCCTGAAGTGTGTGCAGCGCCGTGTCCTCGTCGCCCGTGTCACAGTGATGGCACCCTGACGTGGCCTCGCGGCCGAGGCGACACAGGTACCTCCCGAAGCAGCCATGCCCCGTGAGGACCTGTGTCAGCCTGAACGTCAGGGTGCCGTGACTTCGTCCAATCCATTCTTGCAGAACGGGCCTCACCGCCTCGTTGGTGGCGGGGCCCGCGCTGGGGCGTCTTAGGCGTTATTCCCAGACCCCCACGGCTACCTGGCGGAGCTCCGACCGGCACGCCTCGGTCTCTCGAGGCGCGGGTCTGGAGCCTCTGGCCAGGGCCTCTTTGCGCCACGTGTACAGTGACGCTAGGACCCTGGCTTCCAGGTCCCATGGGGTGGATCCGGCTAGTAGCGAGGCCACTTCGAAAGACACCAGTCAGGCGGTCTGACCAGACTGGGGCCCCATAAAGGGCCATCGAACGTACGATGCCTTCGAAGAGTTTCCGGCACGTGGCATTGGGCCCCCCGACGTTGGGGAGCAGGCGTGACAGCGCACCAGCTGCCCCCTTGAGTCTGGGAAGCAACTGCCGAAAGTGTGCCGAAAAATCCCACCGGCCATCGAGGACCAATCCGAGGTACTTCAAGGTCTCCCCGATGCCGATGCGGATGCCTCCTACTATGATGCTACTGTCCGGAGGTGG
The DNA here is from genome assembly GCA_039645545.1 of Dendrolimus houi. Lineage (NCBI taxonomy): Eukaryota > Metazoa > Arthropoda > Insecta > Lepidoptera > Lasiocampidae > Dendrolimus > Dendrolimus houi. The sequence goes on along the minus strand of CM077126.1, from coordinate 15,236,689 downwards.
ACGCTTGCGAGGGCCGTGAAACATCACGGCCTCGGTCTTTTGTAACGCCACCTTCAGATCCTGCATACTATTGTCGACACCCCAGCCGTGCCTAACAGGCACGCCTGCCGATGGGTCCCCCCGCGCGCGGCGACCAGTGTATCATCAGCGTAACAGATAACACTGACGCCCGGGGGGACCCGACACCTCAGAGTAAAGTCGTATGCGATGTTCCACAGGAGGGGACCTAGAACCGACCCCTGTGGAATACCGCACACCATGGCTCGCCGATTCCAAACCTCGTAGACCGGGTAGATGACGGCTCTTCTATTTAAATATGCCCCGACTATACGGCGGAGGTAAGTCGGCACCCTGAAGTAACGGAGTGCCTCCATAGTGCATGCCCAGAGCAGAGAATTGAAGGCGTTGGCGATGTCTAAGGACACCGCCAACAGGACCTTGCCCCGGGAGACTGCGTCCTCCGCCAGGCTTCTCAGGCGCATGATGGCGTCGATCGTGGAGCGCCCTGTGCGGAAACCAAACTGGTTGTCCGCCAGATCCGGCCCGGTCGTCGAAAGGTGCTGGACGAGGCGGTCGACGATGATACGCTCGAAGAGCTTTCCGACCTCGTCCAGCAACACAATGGGCCGGTAAGCGGACGGCGACTCCGCAGGGCGCCCCTCCTTCCGCAGCAGGACCAGCTTTCCAGTCTTCCACCGTTGTGGAAACTGGCCCTGCTCTAGGCATGCGCCGAAAAGCCTCATCAGTCGGGGCTCCAGGGCGTCGTAGGATAGAACCCACGCACGCCCTGGTATGCCATCAAGGCCGGGGGTGGTGTTCTTGGCCTTTAGCCATAGCATAGCCACCCCCAGCTCTACCCGGTCCACGGTGGGCACAGGGTCTCTATCCGCGCTGGGCTCCGCCTCTGGCGGTGCCATAGCAGGAGGCATATGCTCAGCCCGTGAAGGGAACAGAGCGCCAACTACGTTGTGGATGACGTCCCTGGGGAGAGACTCGGTTAGCGGAGGCGCCCAGGCACGGAGCTTGTTCCGTGCCATTTTGAAAGGGCGCCCCCAAGGGTCTTGGTTTAAACTATCCAAGAGCTCCCCCCAGGCAACGTTCTTTGCGTTGCGAATCTCTATTCGCAGAGTCTTCCTGGCGCTTCTGTACCCCTCGTACAGCTGAGCCTCTACGGTCGCTGCGTCCGCCACGCGGCGACGCCGTCTTCTATGGCGGGTGTACTGGCGGCGCGCGCTATTGCACGCGCGCCTTAGCCCCTCAAGTACGGGGTTCCACCAGTACACCTTTCGGAAGGGCTGGAATCGGCCCCTCCTCGGCATCGCCGCATCGCAGACGCTAGTAATGAGCGACCGTAGGTTTTCTGCCTCCTGCTCTACATTTACATCGGGAGGGTTCACCTCGGGCCCTGATGCCCAGGTGGCGACGATCAGGGCCTCTCTGAACGCCTCCCGATTCAACTTTTGCAATGCCCAGCGCGGGCAGTCACCTACCGGGGACTCTCGGGACGGCGTGTCCGGATTCCGGGCGGAGACGCTGAACCGTATATAACGGTGGTCGGAGAGCGTCTCCACCTCCGTGACGACCCTCCAGTCCCGCACACGGCGCGCCAGTTCAGGGCTGGCAAACGTGACGTCTACTATTGAGCCGCCCTGCTGGCGCACACACGTGTGTACTGAGCCCCGGTTGAGAACTACGAGACCCTTTTCGATGGCCCATTCTTCCAGTGCCTCGCCACGGGGGCACGTACTCGGGGAACCCCAAGCCACGGATTTTGCGTTGAAGTCCCCGAGCATGAGCACGGGGCGAGGCCGGCTGCGGGCCACAACTGTGCCCACTTCCTCGATCCATCCCTCGAAATCGGCGAGCCTTCTATTCGGGGAGAAGTAGCCACCAAGGACCACCATCTCCCCGATTGTTGCCGCCACATAACCTCGTCCCTTTACGAGATTGGCTAGGGGAGGGCATGCGGCGGCAGTCCGGACAATAATGGCCACTGAGCCATTCAGGTGGGGACCTGAACAGTCAGAACGGGGGCGGGGACGTAATATGGCTCGGCGACCACGGCCAACTGAATTCCCCACTGCGCCATGCTCTGGACCAATAAGTCTTGTGCAGCGGCGCAGTGGTTCAAGTTGCCCTGGACCACTAGGAAAGCCATTGGAGAAACTTAGTTTTATTCCTCCATCCTAGTGGTCCCGGGCTCCAACATCGGCGACGGCGGCGGCAGCGCTTTCTTTTTGGATGTGCGTTGCGGCAACGGTGATGTTGGTGATGGTGGCGGCAAAATAGTGGTGTTTGCCGCAGCAGTGGGACCTCTCTTTTTATTTTTCTTTTTCTTCTTCCGGCCTTCCTTTGTTGACTGCTGCGACTTGTCGGCGTCCTTTTTCCTGGTTGTGGTGATGGTAGTGGTGGGAGGGCCCGCACGTTGAGACACCTCTCGGGCCTGGACACCTTCACTTCCTCTTCCAGCAGAACAGTTCGGAGGCGCGCGGCGAGGGCATCAGCTTTATCCCCGCTGTCCTTACCGGGGAGAAGGAGCATACGAGCCCCCGTCCATGCGGTCTTCAGTTTCACCCCGGCGATGCCAAGGTCACTGAGCTTGATGTTGGCTTTCGCCTTCTCCATTACGTCCGCGTAGCTGGTGCCCTTCTCCACGGCCGCGGGTAATAAGGTGAGTATCACCGCGGTCGTGTTGGGCACCCGCATACGCAGACCCTTTTTTGCCTGAGGCGCCGGCGGCCTTGGCCTCGCCTTGGGCTGTGAAGTTCTTCCTGCTCCGGGTTGGGTCGGTGGCTTCTTCTTTTTAGGCTTGCGAGCCACCACCGACCAACCTTCTTCGAGCCTTTGGGACGGTGTTTGGGTCACCGCACCAGCTCGGTGTTGACCTGGAGTTAGGGGGGTACTTTTTCCCGCCGAATCCACCTGACCGGTGCCTCTTCTCCGTTTAGGGGTTGGCAGCGGAGGAAAGTCCTTGGGAGGACGGTCGACCTCTCTTCTTCCGGACGCCGCAAGCGGCTGTAGATTCGTCCGCCGAGTATCTGCTGTCAGCGGCGGGCGGACTCGCGTCTCCGGGAGAAGTCGGTCATCCAGAGCGGCGAGCTTTGCGTCCATCATAGCCCCTAATGAGAGGGTTAGATGGCGCAAGAGCTCTTCCTTGATTGAGGGATTTTACGAAGGTGCCCTTCAGGCCCCTAGGGACCTTCGCAACGTGTCGGATGACACCCAGGGCGTTCTTCACGTCTGTTTCGACGGATTGAGACGTCCTAGCCCCCATTTCATCAGGTCCGGGACCCGAATGACCAAGGAGCTCCGGGGCCCGTCGAGCGATACGCACATCTTCAGCAGCTCTAATCAGCTCGACGGTACTCTCTTCATGGTCCTTTTCCAGGTCCCGGCGGCCGGTCTGGGCAACGGCCTCCCTAGCTCGTACCAAACTGGCAGACTCTTCCGTGACTCCCACGGAGGGTGGAGATACCCTTCGGGAGGTTTTCGAGGCCAACTGACAGCAAAGCTGTCTTAAGCGTATTGTACGCCAGGGTGCGAAAATCAGTTTATCCCCAACAATAAAAATAATACTTATTAATTTTTTATGTTTCATCTTTAAGGATTCCTAGCCGTTTGGAAAAAACAGAACTCTCATTCATTTTTCATGTCCGTCTCTGTCTGTCAGTCATTTTTATCAAAACTACTGGATTTATATACATAAAATTTGACAGGAAGATGTAGTGTCTATATGGCGTTATACATTGGTGGAGATTATTTGAGTGTCCTTAGGGATCTTAAAAAATCATGATGTTCTTTAATGACTTTTTTTATTGAAGTCATTCGGTTTGCACCCCTTTGGTCCCCGCACCCGGCTGCCACGCACCCCTTGCATCCTTGAACAAAGACGGCCCTCACTGACAGTCGAATCAACTTAGATACTTTTTTATCGTCTTATAAAACAAAAAAGCTCCGCCTACATTTTGTATATGCTTAGTAAGTTATGACGTCATATCAACGAGCGTATCAATTATTGTTAAAACATTAATAAAAATTATTATATATTTTAAAAGTATTATGATAAAAAAAGTATTTTATACGCCCGCTGTTTTAAATGAAAATTGGTTTCGAATTTATTGTGAAATGTGTCAGCTACCCAATTGCAAGAACTATACTTCAACTAACTATACTATACAGCCAGGGTGTTAAATTAAATGTAATATTTACTTCTACATTAAATAACGATTTATGCTTTTTAAAGTATATCCTAAATATAGATATTACGGACGTAAACATAAAAGAACATTAATTTAACATTATTTGGAAATTAATTGCATTTCTTAAAAAAACGCGTTCAAAAGATAATAGTACAATTTAAGTAAAACAAAACACTGCCAAGAAATAAAAAAATATTTTTATACCTAATCCTGTTTGCAGAAGTAAATAAATAATACTACCTTACTTTTTGATTTTAAATTTGATATATGAAAATCAGGGCTTGGAAATCGAAAAACAGTAGAACCAGTTATATAGCCTGTAAGTACATAGGAGCTTTTATTTTCGATTTTGCTCTACCTTTAACCTTAATTAAACGGTTTTGAGCAACAAATGTTCGTTAAATAGATTTGTTGAATAACCCGGTTTCGGACGATTTTTGCCGTACACCTTCAAAGTGCAGCCATGTGGTTACACCAAGTTTTCGGTCGCATACAAAAACATATACTAGAAACAGTTGTCATGTAGAGAAAGTAATTCTCGCGGAATAAATCGGTTAATGGAGGATTAAATAACAAGCTTTTTAACGTTTACACTACGAAAGAAATAATTGGCTAAAACCGAATAAAAAAATATATTAAAAAGCGGTTAATTTTAATCCGGTTCCAAACCTTGATGAAATTTAGCATATCATGAAAAATATTACTTTTTAAAATCAATAATATTACACAAACAAGTGAATTGTTCAACTCACCTTTTTGTTGGCATTGCATTTGTTCTAATTCCAATTATAATTCACAGCATCAAAGCGTTAGCAGTATGGAAGGGGAATATTAGGTATGAGAAACAGTGTACAGTGGTGGCGCTATGCGTCGGCGTCCGGCGACGGTCTCACGCCCTGGAGTGATCTCGCGAAAAAATTTGACCATGTTATTAAAAGTATAGTTATTCGTAGATATTTCCCTACGCGCAAGTAGTATTTATCTAGAGTAGTAATAGAGTAGATCTATTTGAGAAACACGATAATCCAAGAGATACTATCTGCATTATCAATTCTGTCAAGTGAAGTAGCGGCTGGTGTTAACTACGACTAAGTAATCTTGAACAAAGTTATTGGGACTGAAAGCCGAAAAATTTGTTAGTTTTAATTTGTGATTGTTTATGTAATTTTTTGTCAACGTTTGATTAGCGATAAAACTCATATAAGTACTCATACATCAGTTTCATTCTGTTTATCGTTTTCTTTCTGACTGGGAAATGAAAGATGCCTCGCAAAGCTGATGTCGCCGACGTCTACATTAGGTCTGGCACTGCTACTGTGTTTTTTAATGTGTCGCCTTGATGGTAAGTTCCACTTTGTTTGCTATATATCACTATTATCGATTGGCCGTAATTTCGTGTATCTACGCAAGCCCGGCTTTCACCTGTAAGTTTGGCTCGCGTCAGCTTCTAAGGTTAAATGGGCATTACGATTTACAATACTAATACCGGTCTCAGCTGTGAGAGAATGAGTCCGATATTCATAAATCGTAGTGCACGCTTATCCTCAGAGGATTACGCAAGCAGAACTTTCACTAACTTTAACGTTTTTTTAGATTTCTTGTATATTTTGTTTGTGTTTGTTCGGGATTCACGTAAAAATTACTACGACGATTTCGATGCGGTTCGATGTCGCCAAACGACAGAAAATTCATAGACTTAAAATCTGCGCTACTTTTTATGCTGGGAATCCTGCAGGAAATTTTCTGGGAATGATTTAAAATGGCAAGATTTAAAAAAATCGAATTACAATGTGATTTTTTATTGATCGACAATAAATTTTATGTAATAAAATGTGTGATAAAATTTATCCTGGGATTTTCCCGGGAGCGGTTTGTAGTTGTTCGGGTGCCTATCATATTATTATATTAGCTTATTTCGACACAGTTTTCACTAAAACAACAGCTTAAATTCTTTTTTTTATACTGCGATACTTTGTATCCCGGGAATCCCGCGGGAATTTTCCACGTCAAACGTGGACGAAGTCGCGGGCATATCCTAGTAATATAATAAAACGCTGATTGAGAGTTTGTTTTTTTTTATAATAAGAAGTGTAGAATGACTTAAACGCTGATTGAGTTTTTTTTATAATAAGAAGTAAGTGTAGAATGACTTAAACGCTGATTGAGTTTTTTTTTTTATAATAAGAAGTAAGTGGTAGAATGACTTAAACACTGACTGGTCAACAGAAATGTAAGATTTTCATCTTTTTAGGCTTACATTTTAGTTGGGTGATTATCATACCTAGCATTCTACTTCCATTACCATCTTACAATTAAAAACGTAATATTATTGAGCTTCCTTCGTTTACAGGGCCTTACATATGCAATGTTTTTGTACTCCATATAAGGAACTCCGACGTTGCATTTCACAACTGTCGAATTGTTTAGATAATATATACCGTCAAAAATCAATCGCCTTTTATTCATTATTGTATTGTATGAGCGCTTATTACTAAAACATTTGTTTAAATATTTATTAGGAATTTTTAAATATATCAATACATTAAATACCATCTAAATGTCTTTTCCAGGTTCCAATATTAAACCTGAAAAGGAGAGAGAAGTATGTTGAGATTTACTAATAATTACAAGAAACAGTTGGTATTTCACACCATGGAACAAATATATTAGTTATTTTCACTGTGTTCCTTAGATGACACTAGTTACTTGTTACTTGTAATTCATAAGGAATTACAAGTAACTTTACGTACATAAATCATTGGAAACTCATTGGTTTCATTTTAATAATTTTTAAATAGGATATTAAAAAGAAACTAAAATATTAAGACGAGACTTCGGCTAATGAAAGTAGAGACCGAAAAAGCACGGTAGATTAAAAAAAAAATCAGTATGGCAACTCTAAACTACTGGGTATCTATACATATAATAAAACTGTAGAGGTTGAATTTCTGTACAATGAAAAAAAAATGCTAAAAACCGAGTCAGGGGATTTAAGAACTGAAATAGAACTAATTTAGATTTTTTCAATTTTTTTTCTCTGTTTGTCTGTCTGTTTGTACCGGCTAATCTCCGAAACGACTGGACCGATTTAAATGAAATTTTGTATGGTGGTAGCTTATATTCCTGGTCAACATATAGGATACTTTTGATCCCGAAAAATTCAAGAGTTCCCGTGGGATAGTTAAAAAACCGCACCACGCGGACGAAGTCGCAGGCATCAGCAGTTATTTTATAAAATCCTAGTCTAGATTGTCCGGAAAAGATCGCTTCTTAACGACAGCCCATGCGGTGATGCAGGGGCAGTTTTTTTATGTGTTCTGGTTCATAATATTTAATTTTTATTTCAGTCTGAATTATGTATAGGCTCATATCATATTAACCCATATCATAATCAGCATCAAAATAAAATTATTTGCCAAAATGCCAATTTTCTACAAGTTTAACAATAAATTATTTGCTTTTTATATTAGCGCTAGGACGTCCAAAAGGATGGCAATATTTAGAGAACAGAAAAGTAGGTACTTACTATTTAGTACTAATTTTCTTTCTTTGGAGTCTCAGTTCCTCCATCATTTGGCTGTAAATAATATAACAATAACCTTGGTAATCACAATGCAAGAAATTGATCTGATTAGTAAATGTGCTAATCCAATATACAGTGGTGGTCATATAATTAAGAACGCTGATTTAAAGTGAAGATTTTTTTCAAACTAAGACACTAAACTAATTGCATGCAATTTTTTTATTTCTCTCGATATCGTAAAACTTTTCCATAATACCGCTGTATTCATTGATACAGATATTCATTGATATGATTAACTAAAAATAAATAGACAAACTTTTTACACTACTTCTAAACATAGTATTCCTATTTACTGGCTGGTCACGTAATTAAGAACACTAAATAGTTTATACCTTTATTCAAATTTAAATAGAGAACACTCAGTCGATTTGTTACTGTTTGTATAATTTTGGCGCCATTTAGTGCTGTAAAAGACTAAAAGTGATTGCTTCTTATGAAAAAACAATGAGGAAAAATAAAAGTTGTGATAAATCTGCAAGGGAAGTAATAATAAAACTTCGCCGGAAGAATTTGTCTTATAAAAAGATAGCCGACCATCTGCAATGTTCAAAAACGATGGATTTCCACGCTGTAAAGCATTTTACTACGTATCAAACTACTTCGAATGTTCCATGTGTACCTAAACAGAGAAAAACAACTCCTCGAGATGACCGAAACATCGTTCGTATGGCAAAACAAAATCCTTTTAAAGGGTCCAATGAGCTGAGAAAATAATATTTTGGTGAAAACAACCCTTCAGCAATCTCAGCACGCACTATTCGAAGACGTTTGGTAGAAGAAAAATTGAACGGTAAGATAGCAAGAAAGGTACCCATGTTGAAACTTTGCCACAGGCAAGCCCGGCTTGCATTTGCGAGAAAGTATGAAAACTGGATTGTGCGACAGTGGAAAAATGTACTTTTTCTGAGGAGACGAAAATAAACAGAGTATGTTCTGATGGAAAACGATATGTACGACGTCCTCCAAATACAGCATTCGACCCTAAGTACACGAAAGTTACATTAAAGTACGGTGGTGGAAATGTGCAAATTTGGGGGTGCTTTTCTGGACATGGTGTTGGACCTGTAAAGTTGATAGAAGGTAACATATCCATGTTACCTTCTATCAACAAAAATATACTGGAAGAAACAATGTTACCTTATGCTGAAGACGTTCTACCAGTTATTTGGACATTCCAGCATGACAATGATCCAAAGCACACTGCACGCACCGTAATGGAATTTCTTACAGCGCAATCAGTTTCTGTCTTAAACTCGCCAGCTAACAGCCCAGATCTAAACCCAATAGAGAATCTGTGGTTTGAAGTAAAGAAAAAGGTTTCAAATACACAGTGTGGGAATTTAAGAGAGCTGTACGACGTTTTTTTAGAAGAATGGAACTCTATTTCTCTTGCGAAATGTCAAAAATTAATAGAGTCAATGCCTCGCCGGTGTAAAGCAGTAATTAAAAGCCGTGGATATGCTATTAACTATTAATTTTAGTTAAAAATGTATTAAATTGCTTTTTAAATTTCTCGCGCTACATATTATTGTGATTTTTTAAATGTGAGTGTCATACAAAACAATTCCCGAGCAGTTTAATAAATCGTTCTTAATTATTTGTCCAGCTTCAAATACTATTTGAATGTATTACTTTGGTAAAATAAATAAAATGTGAAAAAAAAATAGTTATCGATTTTATTCTTTATTCCTAAGCCACGTTGCTCTATTAATGCAGCTATTTTATAACATAACTAGTTGCTTCTCAGAAGGTACACATCACTGTGTATGACACGATTTAAATAAAAAAACTTCTAGAACTTCAAATCGTTCTTAATTATATGACCACAACTATAGAAGTCAATGAATGAACTGATTGCTTCAAAGTTTGTGTGGGTGAACTTGAATTCCGGTTACCATAAAAGTTGACATATGTGTACTTTCAGTAAAAAGGATGATTACAAGGTACGTATATATCCGTAGTTTTACACATGATGGTCAAACCAGCGACACTAAAAAAAATTTTAGTTAGTTTACGTAAAGGGCTACCCGAATTACACCCATGTATGTTTACCAAAATTCTCAGTTTTGAGAGATGGTAATATTGTTTAATTGAGTCATTCATGGCAAAAGGGGTAATATGTGCAACTCAAGTGTTATAATTTTCAATAATAGTGCTCAAAATAAAATTATTTATTATAAACAATTTTAAAATGTCTACGTTTCCTGAAAGATTATAACTATTTATATATTGCATGTCGCCATTTCCAAGTTATGGAATGACAAAATAGGACAAATTTAATTTTAAATAAAATTCTCAAGTTGGGAATTTTCTATCACAGTACGTTTGAAGGTCATTTAAAGCAAAAAATGGCCTATTAATAGTAACTTTTTTGTATTATAAAAGCTTAGACTCTTGTACAGTTTTTAAAGATACTTTGGAACTATGGAGTTACCTTTTTCTATTTTTAATTTGAGATTGAAAATACGAGTCTGATTGGCTTCAAGTAATATTTTCACTTTCTAGTATAATTTTTGGAACTCGCTTTAAAGTAAGGGTGCTGATTATGTTACGTGTAAAACCATAATTCATAAGGACTTAGTTAAAAAAACTCAAATAAACATACGAAAAAGTAAAATTAAGAATATTTAAAGCCGGTGCGATTTTAAATATTTTTCGATGCGGATGACGGAAATTTCACGGATGCAAAATTCCCTGAAAATCAATTAACTCGAAAACTAAAATTTTTGGTAAAACATTATAATTTAATAATTTATTATAATATCAGCCCATAAATGTCCCACTGCTGGGCTCGGGCCTCTCATTATAGGGGGGAACGGATAGTATACCCGCCACGTTGGTCCAAGGCGTCTTGGCAGGTTTGACATATCGGTTATCTCGATGTGCAGGTTGCATCACGATGTTTTCCTTCACCATTGTTAGCACGTGGTAATTGTAACAATATGCACATTAGATCAGAAAACTGACTAAGTGGTGCAAGCCTTCAGGCCAGGACCGAACCCGCGCCCTTTGAGTTTGAGATACTTGCGCTAGCCATTACGCTACCACGATTTTTGTTGTTTTCTTGGTGGTAAAACATACTTAGGTGCAATTTGAGTAGCCCTTTATGTAAGCTAATTAAAATTTTCTTTTGTATGTCACTGATCTGGCTACCCTTAGTTTTCAAACCAACAAAGAAAAATCTCAAACACTGCACCCTTATAAATTCGTCATCTGTGAACATCACAGCCATTTCACTTGGAGACTATTGACACTATATTTATCTAGAGGAAAGGTATCTATCGAAAACCATATTATAAGTAATGATTTAGTGAAATTGTAATGAATAAAAAATAAAAATTGGAGGTGGCACACATTACTGAGGAATAAAAAAAAAGAGTTTACAGATGTGTGTATATACAGCACGTAAGGCGATTTTACTAGATGTTTTTATGTGATGTCAGCAATAGTGGCTTTTGAATCGCCCGAACTTGAATTTAGTTTTAAAACTTTTATTCTGATGTTAACTTTTAATATTTTTATAAATCATATTTTTCAAGCTATTTAACAATTACAATGAAACATGGAAATATTGCTAATTTGAAACCTAAAAGCAGAGATAATAACCTCATAATAAGAAATGAGATCTCTTAAATTAGGAATTTGAAAGCATATCAAACTACACATAATGAAGACTTACATAGTGGGAAAGTATGTCTGTTAGTTGTCAAATCAAAAATGTTCTGTTTTTCAAAAATACTTGATATATCATATCAATGAAATTATGAGGATCTCGTTTCTGGCTATAAAATATTAAAAATAGCAAAGGTGTTAACCATACCTCTATATATTGATGATAAAGAACAACGCCGTATACACAGCCTATTGATACTAAAATTTGTATGACCAACCACACAATTACATTACACACTTGGGCCTGCCCAAATAATTCCTTTCCATTTTTAATACACAGCATGGATTCTGTGACCATAATGGCTCCATACACCCAGCACTGGGTGCCAACACGTTTACAATTTGGATCAGTAACATAAGTGTAGTATTGCCTGAAATTACACAATACATGTTTTTCCTTTTTAAGGTGCTAATGCCTAAAAACAAAAAGGAACCCAATAGTCTCAATCAGATTTCTGTCTATCTGTGTATCTCAGTAGTTATTTGTGTTCTGGGCTATATATATATATATATATAGCCCAGAACACAAAATTTTGTGAAACAAATTTAATACCAATATTTGAAAGTAAACAGCTTTATCATACAGAGTGATATGTTAAGATTTCTGAAAGATCTGTACACTAGAAGTAGAGTATGTTAACTTTACAAAAACCTGAATTATCAATACTAGCCTATAATATGACTTATAAGTAGTTACAAGGATAATTTTTATGAAGGGATGTCAGAACATATACTAAAGGAAAGGGCTTATTTTTAAATATTATAATATTTTTTTACATCAGTTAAACATTTACCAAAACAATATTCAAAAATGATAGCTTTTGACGTTTAAATTATTAGGGACTTGTCCTAATTTCAAGTGTATATAATAAGATTTTGTCACACAGATTAACAAATGTGTAGTGAAAAAAATTGTTCAAAAATACAGTTTCACTCTGTTAATCTATTGATGTATGCTCTCTTGTTCCATCAGGATTCAAATAGATATATTTTGAATGAGAAGCAACCTTAGCTTACTAGCTTACAAAATTGTTGTGATTTACTAATCACAACAATTTTATAACATGCTATATGTAATGTAACGATGAATCTTGAACTAACCTCACAGATGGAGCAACAATAACTCCTACAAGACAAAGACGTGCTATCACCAGAGGATGTGATGGAGGCATTTCAAATATATGTTTCAGGAAAAATGTGTTCAGTTCAGAAATTTGCCAGAACACCACCAATTGACTGAGGGCACAAAACCTCATGTATGTGCTAGTTGGATCTAACCACCTCACAGGAGTCCACTGTACTGGTGTAAACTGTAGTATAGCTCTTTTTATTTTGCCTGTTGTAGAAGAAATATCCCTGAAAACATTATATAAAATAATTTCTTGTAAATAAACTATATTGTCAATTGTAAATTACAAACAATTTAGAATGTAAAATGCATATATAAACCTAACAATTGCATAAAAATGAATTAAAAAATTACCTTATGCTAACCCATTTATATTCCCGCATTTCCAGGGCTTTGCAAATTTTAAGCCCAACCCATATGCCCAAGCCATTACATATTAAAACATCTAGAATTAGGGAATCCCACCAACATTCTAAAAAATTTGGTAACAAATGAGCAAAAGCAATTTCAGTTATTTCCCACATTATAGAGATTGCCCACAACAGTCCTGCATGTCTAAAGAGAACAGCTTTAAACATCCAGCCCAAGAAGTGACCCCATGCAAAAACATCCACATGGGACCAAACCTTTGCAAATGATATATCAGAACAATTAACAGCATACTCCTGGAACATAATAAAAAATATTGAATATAGTAACTTTTAGCTTTAAATTATTTTAAATTAGTCTTAATTTGAGAGCATAATTCTCAATATGAAACAAGTTTACAGATATAATATACCTTGTCCATATCAATGTGGAAGTTACGGAGATTGGGATCAATCCAATACATTATTTCATAGACAGTACTATAGCTTTGAAATAGTAAGAATAACAATGCAAGGAGGTATAGAACAGATGTTCCAAAGACTATTCTCCAAACAGCCGGATGAGGTCTTGTAAAAGGTCCATTAGGAAATGTAAGGACAGAAACTATAAGAAAAAAAAATACAACACAACATATTCCAGACCAAATATTGTCCTGAGTACTAGATTCATCCCTGAAATGAAAACAAATATTTTTTAATGAATAAGAAATATGGGCAATTATTAAATTACACTAAATTGAGTTAAAATGAATAGATGTTATTGTGTAACTTTTTCATTCTAATTTTTAAAGGCTGCCTAAATTCAAAAATATATAATTTTAATATATGTTAGTAGGTTAAAGCTAAAAATTCAGTTGAACTTTTGCACAGAGTAGCAGGAGATTAAGGGAAATTAAGTTTAGGGGTATACATACACCTTATATATATCTAGACTAGACCTGTTATTTGGGCCAGGAAACATGTTTTTAGGGTCCACCAACAAGTTATGAATGAATAATGGGAAAAACAAAAATACATTTGATAAACAAGGTTATGTCACTTTTATTGATAAAAAAGTTTGATTTGTGTTTAGGAATACACTTACACTTAATATATAAATATTAAAACTGTTTTTTAGTATATAGTATATTGTAGTAAATGAGTTTTTAATTAGTTATTAGTTTTAAAGTTTATAATAATAAATCACAGTACTGTCACTTTTGTTTACTTTACAACGATAAATGTTAACAATTCAATATGTCAATAATATCGATTTTTACATACGAAAATCATTTGATATGTCAATAATATCGATTTTTAAATACGAAAATTGATTTTTTTGCTTATATATTGCAAGTTTGAATTAGTAGTATGTTGTTAATTGATTTATTTTTATTAAAAAATTGATGTATAATTTGCTATACCTACTCTATTTGCCGCCATATTCATTCCATTTCTCTTCTAGTTATATGAATGTACTTTGTGATTTGTTTTGGACTTTTTGACGACTTGCGCAGTTTTGGTTATATTGATTATTTTTATGTTGACTGGCATTCTCAGTGGACTTCGATTGCATTGCTTAACTTTGGATTTTTGCAAAATCCTCTATCTGAGTTTTTGGGTGTGATATAGATTAACGGGAGGTAAATTAATGGTGATTTGAGTTAGGGATATCCTTACACCTTATTTATAGTCACAAGGTTGTGAGGGGTGATCGAAATTCGAGACCAGTGACTAAAATGGTGAGTTGGTTAGGTTAGGTTAGCCTTTAGACTAAAGCGCACGATCCGAGCAAGCGAAGCGAGCATGCCACGATAGCGGATGGCGAGTGACAGAACCGACTGGTCACCATTTATTCATTGATAACTATTTAAATGATGGTTACAAATCGGTTGTGACATTTGCTAACCGCTGTAGTGGCATACTCGCTTCACTCGCTCGGCTTCTGGGCTTTTAGTCTGCATTTTTAGACTGTTTTGAATGGTTTTAACATTGACCACTAAATTTTTCTGCATTTCTCGTCTTAAAGACAAGAAATAATTTTAATAAATATGTACACCATTAATGAAAAAAATAAAGTAAAGTTATGTTTACAAAAAAATATTTCACAACTACATGTCTCCTAGACATAGGGGTTGCAGAAGGAAGAGGTACTCCTCCCCCCCCTACTACTTAAAATTCAGTGACCGCTATTGTAAAGTTTAACCAAAAATTCTGATAGTTTTTTGATATGTTATAGTAAAATGGACATACATCTATACCCGACATCATAAAAATAATATAGCAGTACTTCTTCTTAACATTAATTACATAGAGCCTGCTACAATATATCACAACATGTACAAAGCTGGCTACATATATATCATACTAAGTATTAAAACGGATTCCCAGTAGCAGCAATAGCCACTTACCACTGCATAGATTACAAGCTTGTCGGTGAACCTTATTGTCATAATAAAATGTTAAGGTTACATCATTAGGTAGCCCTCCATTGAAGGATGATAATTACAATGATTACAATGTTTGTGTATAAAAAAAACAAATTATACCTTACAAATGCTGTATAAATAACTGAAGCTATGGAAACAGCCAACAAAGTAATGGTATGTGGTTTGTAAAAAAATTCAAGAGAAATATCGTCAACCGGTCGCTCGTTAATAGAGCTAAAGGCGTCCATGTACTCATTTGAAAGTGGTGTAGAAGCCATCCTAATTTAACTTTTTTGTGTACTCTTCATTCCCAAACTCTGTTTGTAAGTATTAATAGAATTAATAATAAATTTTTAATATCGTTTTAGATTCCTAAAATTTTCAAAAATTTGTCAATATGAGTATGACAGTTGACAGTCACAGACTCACAGCGGAAACGTCATTTTTTTTTACAAATTTCGTTACCTTTTGGTAGGCCTTTGGGTCAAAAGCAATAGACTTCAAACAATAAACTTTTGCATCAGTTTTTTTTAACTACCTTCAGAAATATTAAAAATGAAATTAAACTTAAAAACCAATTTACTAACCAAAAATCCTCTAAAATTAAGAGAAACACTTATTTTATTAATATTTATTTAAAACATTCGAAAGAATCCTGATAGTTTTTATTAACCTAAAGGTCTATTAAAAGGTCGTAAATTTTGAATTAAGATAATTTTTACTATATCTCAGATCCATATAAAGTTTAGATGCAAATAGCAAATATAGTATATAAGCACCTATTTTTAATAAGCATATCCACACAAATGCTAAAGATTTTATGAATACATTAAGATTTATTTTCACACT
Organism: Dendrolimus houi; assembly: GCA_039645545.1. Classification (NCBI taxonomy): domain Eukaryota; kingdom Metazoa; phylum Arthropoda; class Insecta; order Lepidoptera; family Lasiocampidae; genus Dendrolimus; species Dendrolimus houi. The sequence goes on along the minus strand of CM077126.1, from coordinate 15,220,481 downwards.
CGACGATCTTGTTCGATGTTATGTCAAGAAAGACAAATTTCTTTTGTTTTTGTTGGCACTGTTGCTTGTTCATACACAAGCAAAAACCTCGAACATACGATCGGAGACAACACTTTATAAGAAGGTTGTAATTTGGAATTAGTAGCAAAGGTTAAAGTTGAGGTACTTAGAGTACTTAGATCATATAAACGTCTAGATGAGGCATCAATTGCACAAAAACGGCCCAAAAAGTGCACCAAATTTGGTGCACTCGCTCCTCACGCCTGTTAGTGTCGTTTCGACTACTTTACTGGTTAGAGGAAAGGATAAGGATAACATGTCATTTCATCGGAATACTTAACACTTTTCTTATGATTTCTTTGTAAAAACATGAAATTTAATTTCGATATTTCAAAGATTATCGAGTTGATTGATGTTGTCAGGTGAAAAGTGTGTCGTTTTTCCAAAATTTGGGGAATTTTGTTACGATTTTTAATGAAATATGAATAATAAAAAAATCTATACAAAACAGACTTACATTTACGGAAATAGGTGTGTAATAATTTTTAAATATATTTTTTGTATAGTTTCATTTTATGTTACCTAAAACATGTTATGAATTTATGGAGATATGGTGTACTGACATTTTTTAGTACATTATTGTCATAATTAAGACATTAATTTTGTCTATATTCTGTTAGCTTCTTCATCTCCATTAATTCCTAATAAAGAAATAATTTAATATATTATTGTTAGTTTTAAATTTTAGTTTATAAAATAGTCAAACCGAACACGACAAAGATATGAATATTTTTGTTTTAATAATAGTCCTTTTTAAGTGGTTTAGTTGCTCTTAAGTCCCTGCACTAAACTATTCCGTGTACCTACCCCGTAGTTCCTATTACTAATATAAATTTGGATTACACATAACACACCCAGTATAAACCCATCGAATCGTTCCAAGTACACTATTACAAATGATTTCACTGATTTTTAGCGCAAGAGAATCTTTCGGGTTTAACTAGTCGTCTTATAACCTTCGTGAACATGTGTAACACGAAAATAATTTGCTATTATGAATAGTTTTTTTAGAATTATTACATTAGTATTGGTAATTAAAGGACTTATAAATATGTACTAATATCTGTACAGACATTTTATTACGAATTAAAATTACTACATATACTATAATGTGTTATGAATTCATTTGTGCTTGTATTTTTTTATGGTTCGTTCCAAGACACGGCAACTTTTGTTGCTAATACTTTAATTATAAAAAAAACTAAAACCTTAGAGTAATATTAAATTATAAAACATAAAGCGATTAAATAATAATGATCATTTAAACTTTTCAGTTACATAAAAAAATATTTAATTATAAAAAATGGGTAATATTTTTTAGCTGATATCCCGAAAACACGCACACATTGATATTTTCACAAGAGTGAATATAGCAACGCTTCGCCTTTTTGATGCCTTTTTTGGCGGTGTTGTTTGTTAGCAATGCTCTCTCTAGACATGTTATATCTCAATCTTAGAGTAGTATAGGTCGATGCAAACTTTATGGCGGCTCGGAACATCGCTCTTTCCGTTACGCAGAACACGGTTTTAGGTGTTACAGGGACGAGGTCATCGGAGGACGAGGTATATCCTCGCTCGCTCTTTCGCTAGCTTTCTCGTTTACGGGACTTTCCGGCACTCGGCTTATCAGGGCTGCCACTTTTGCGCTTTCAGAGCTAGATATAGCGCTTCTTTTTAAATCTTGCGCTTTTTATGATATAGAAAGAAAGACTTTATTTGAAGAAATAGCGACGTAATTACAGTTATTATTACATTATTACACACAGAGCATATTTTGATAATTTGTACGCCGCATTTCAGTAAACAAGGTTTGCACTCGGTATATTGCTGTGCCGGAGTTATATCAGACACAACGCTGATTTTCAGTGCAAACCTTTCTTTTGGCGTAAGACCAAAATGACCTGATTGATAAGCAAATATCTGATTATTTTCTTTGTTGTTTAATGTACATTAAATTTAAATAATCCAAAGGTACTATATATCATGTCATAGCAGTTGATAAAAATTACAATATAAATTAATTCTTTGAGGATTGTTCAACCACATATACTAGATCTTTAGGGTTTCGTAGTCAAACGACAAGAAAACTGGTTTATCTTTGCTTCTACGGAATCCTTAAGTTTACGTGGTACGAGACGCACTTGCTGGATATTTTTTGTAATTTTGATCATGTAACAGAATCTAGCGCTTTTTTCCAACTCATCTAGGAAGCGCACACGGGCAGCCCTGCGGCCATTACGGCGTAGATATAGTAGTATTGAGCTACGCCCGTACACAGCACACACGCGCGTCTAAGCCTGAGTACGTAGAGCGCAAAAGTTTGTTGTTTTTTGTTAATGTTCCATTAAGATTCTTTCATTATCATATTTAGTTAAATTTATTGTTGTTATTGTCTGAATTTTGGAATCAAATTGTGTAAAATATATGTAAAAAAAAAAACTAGTCCCAAAACAGCAAGCTTCCGTATACATGGTAAGAAAACAAACGGAAAGAAACGACTAGATAGGTTTGTGAAAGTAAGAAGGATAGAGGAGTACAAAAAGATAACGCAATTATCGACACATTGACAGACGAATGTATTATTCATCCATGTCTGAATCTATCACTGAGAAGGAATCCTGTTCAAGCAAAGTCGAAGAATGCAACAGTTCTGTAGAAAATGGCTCCTCCGCAAAAGTTTTGGCCGCCGCCTTGGGGAGTCCTATGTCCAGCAGTGGAGTGCGGTAGGCTGACAAGGATGGAAGGAAAACATTATTGACCCTTTTTATACGTGACAGACCTATGCTGGAATCATTATTTTAATGGCAACTTTTAGAGCCGGCTTGACTGGTGAGATACCACGCTCTCTCAGAATATCGGCTTGGAATGGTTAACACTGAGCTGATTGTGTTTCAAACGATGAGTGGGAGTTCCATTGGCCCACTTGCCACTCCCTATCTTACATTCCTAATTCAATCCTCCTATTTCATTCCCCTACCACACCGCCATTGTAAATGCGTGCCATTTTCATATTAAAAACGTTAAAAAATTGTGACTTTCTGACTGATATTTATGTATGCTTTATTATTGTACTGTTTTATCGCAAATTTGTTGAAATACGTATGACACTCGGGCGGTTGTTGGTTTTTACAAACTGGTTTGTAGAAGTCAACCTAACGCACTAGTATCATAACTAACTAGTATCATAACTTGTGCGGTTACACCGTACAGGTGTAACCGCACAAGTTAGTTATTACTTCCGCGGACGAGTCGAGTCAGTTCACGACCATCACGCGCCGATGACACTCATGTCATTTTGAACTTCAATAAACTCATTGAATATCAAGTTATCTTTCATTTATTATGGTGTTGGGTATCACCCAATACCTTATGGTCCTTCGAGCGTAGCCCGCTGGCCTATCAAGGACAAATTCAATCAATTGTGGCTTAGTAATAGTGGCGCAAAAGCACTCATTCGTCATATACTCAAGTGTGCCAACGCAGGAGAAAACATCTTCCAGACTTCATGCAGACCTGAGTGTAGACCTGGAGCTCCAGGTCTACACTCAAGTAAGATCTTTCCGATTTTATATTTTCATCTTAAATATGTCATTAATGCAAGACTTGCTAGCTACTCAAGAACAGCTGTATAGAGCTATAGAAAATCTGTATTCAAACTTCAAAAAAGACGGGTCTGAAAGAAAGACTGCGGAATACATCAAACGTAGAACTCATACGTTGGATTCATATTGGGCCAAATATAATTCAAACCGTATTAAACTCTGTGGGTTTGGAATTAAGTCTCATTCTTATTTTACATCTAATCAATTCGAATCCGTCAGGGAATATTACTCAAAAATCAGGGCTATAATTCAAAATTATTTAATCAGGTAGGAATCAAGACCTCCAACGCCGCTTCTCAAACCTGCAACGCCATTAGGTGTATCAAGGGCAGTCACCAGTAAAGTGGAAGAAATGCTCAGAAAACAGCAAAGCAATTTCAAGGCATTCAACCGCACACTCAGTGCAATTTACCTTGACTCCCTATCAGAGAAATGGGAGTTTGAAGACATTTAGAAGTCAGTCCAATCAAGGTGGACGGCTATCGATGTCCTACACTGGGAAATCGATGGCGAACTTCTCGAAGAAAACGAGGAGTACGAAAAAACATTCAGCATGTACGAGAAGAAGTACAACGAAGTAAAAAAGAGCATCAGCTCTAAGATATGGTCACAGGACTACAGGGAAAAGTCTACACCAGTCATAGGTATTCCCACATTCAGTGGAAATTATTATCACTGGATATCATTTAAAGATTTGTTCTCGGAGGCCATACACAATAATCGATCATTATCAAATGCTCAGAAATTACAATTTCTAAAGAGCAAACTTAAAGGCGAGGCTGAAAAATTAATTTAACATCTACATATCTCATCAGAAAACTATCAAATAAGTTGGGATATTCTAAATCATAGATATAACAACGTTAAGTTAATATTAAATGCTCATCTTCTCATATTCATGAACCTTCCTACACTGCAGCAGCAGTCGTTTTCAGCTATTAAAAAGATACATGACACCACTAATGAGTGCCTAAATGCGATTAAAAACTTAGGAGTCGATATATCAACGTGGGACCCTAGAATTGTGTATGTACTGACTCAAAAGCTGGACGTAGACACCCATAGCGAGTACGTCAAATCGCTCAAAAACTCGCGAGAGGTGCCATCTCTTCGGGATCTTTTGGAATTTCTTGAGACGAAATTCACGTCTTTAGAAGCTTCTAAACGCAAGCCAGAAACATCAAAACCCTCTCAGAAGGAGATACCTCAAGTATCAATCAAAAAACCGCATTTTTACAATTCGTTATCCACTAAAAAAAACATCAACCATCATTTAAATAAAAACATGTTCACATTTAAGCAACTAAGTTGTTCTGTTTGTAGCGAAAATCATGCTATATTTAAATGTAATACATTTCTCCATTATCAACCGGACATCAAAAGGAAAACCGTAAAACAATTGTCATTGTGTAAGAATTGCCTTTATAATCATGAAGATAAATTAGTTTGTCCGTCAAAGAAAAGGTGTAATAATTGCGGCAATGATAACAATACATTATTGCCCGACGCCTTTGGCATACATCAAAGCGCTTCTAGTATTTCAAACACGACACCGCATTCTCTTCAGTCTCAGCAAATAAGTACTAATGGGCTTACGGGACATTCCGGTGAAATATCACTCATCACTGCATTGGTCAAGGTGCAAGCAGTGGATGGAACATTTCATATCATGCGTGCTCTTATTGATCAGGGTTCCCAAACTTCGCTCATATCAGAAAATGCAGCACAGATCTTAAACTTGCCGCGTAAACGATGTAAGGGTATTATATTCGGCGTAGAAGCAAAGGAAAACGGATGTAAGGGCATGACTATCAATTTCATCTAGATATAATGATGACTTCATTTTTCAAGCAGATGTATTTATTATGAAGCACTGGGTGAATAACTTACCAAATAAATCATTTGGCAAACCATCATGGTCTTATATTGAAAACTTACAGTTGGCAGATCCTGAGTTTTACAAAAGCCGTTCAGTAGACATTCTATTAGGAGCAGAAACTTACAGCTCCATTATTCAAGAAGGTGTTATCAAGGACTCTGATTTAATGCCAGTTGCTCAACAAACGCGACTTGGATGGATTCTATGTGGAAACGTTCAATCATTTCAATGTAACGTAGTCAGTATCAATTTGGAGGACATTCAGAATTTTTGGGCTATTGAGGACATCAAAGAGGACTTAATGTTATCAGAAGAAGACCAAAAATGCGTAGACTTCTACGAAGCTACCACAACACGTCACTCAGAAGGAAGATACGTTGTACGTTTACCGATGCATCCAGAAGCAGAAGAAAAATTGGGTGAATCAAAGCTGAAAGCGGTGGCTCAATTTTATCAATTAAAGAAAAAGTTTAAAAAACAAGTTAATATCGCAAAGGATTATAAATTATTCATCAATGAGTACATCGCCTTAAACCACATGCAAATGACACTCGGCAATAGTACTATGAGTTATTACATGCCGCACCATTGTGTACAACGCGCTGATTCAGTAACTACGGCACTTCGTGTTGTGTTCAATGCATTGCAAAAAACTAGTACTGTACACCTTCGTTTTTCAATGTAAAATGACGAAGCAAACGTCATCGCGACATACCAAGCGGTCGTTGCTAGCAGAAATCTCTAAGCTTTTCGACCCACTGGGATGGCTATCACCTGTAGTTGTTCAATTAAAACTACTTTTTCAAAACGTTTGGCTCATAGACTTGAAATGGGACGACAAAGTACCTGAAAACATTCACTCAGAAAAGATTAAGTTGAGATCAGAGGTCGAAAATATCAATCAGATAATAATACCCAGTTGGATTGGTTGCGGTGACGCGTCCACAATGGCTTATGCTTGCGCGGTATATGCATGGATATGTCGACAAGAATAAGTGTTTATCTCTTTAATTGCCGCCAAAACTAAGCTTGTTCCGATCATCAAGACGAAGGAAAAGGACACCAAGGTATGATTGCCAAGGTTAGAATTATGTGGGGCTCACCTACTTTCTAAACTGATGGTCAAGGTCATTCAAAGCCTTAACGCACACACTACAGAAATATATGGTTGGTGTGATTCAACAGCTGTATTAGGTTGGCTGCAAGGAGAACCAAGCAAATGGAAGCCATTTGTGGCCAACAGAGTTAAGAAGATAACTGCCATTATGACGTCATCATGTTGGCGATACGCCAAGTCAAATGAAAACCAGCTGATTGCGCCAGTCGTGGAGTATGTGTCAAGCAACTACTAGAAAATTCACTCTGGTGGAACGGTCCTAGTTGGTTATCATCACCAATTCAGTCAAGTCAATTTGAAGAAAATATTTACACTACAGATTTTGAGACAAAGAAGTGTAATCTATTTATTGTTGCCACGCAATAAACGGACAACAACATAATTCAAATGCTAATAAACAAATATAGCAGTTTTACTCGGGTAACACGAGTACTGGCATGGATATTACGAGCAATATCGCGTAATAAAGTTCAAGGTTCATATTTATCAGTTCAAGAATTGCAATATGCAAAACTCAAAATTATCAAATATGTTCAAGCCGAACAATTTTCAGAAGAAATCCATGACCTTCGTCAAGGAAAAGTACGTCCCAAAAGCAGATTTCTTCAATTCAATCCATTTTTGGATAAAAATGGTTTGTTAAGAGTGGGGGGGCAGACTTAGAAACAGCCATATAAGTGAAGAAATGAAACACCCTCTTATCATTCCTCATGACACTTACGTAACAGAGTTGTTGATAGATCAAGGACACAAGTCCACATTTCATGGAGTTACGCGCCTTACCTTGTCATGGTTAAGGCAGATATACTGGATTCTTGGTGGAAACAGAGCTGTCAAAAAGCGTCTGCGTTCATGTGTCCTGTGTAGAAAGCACAATCCCACCAAGCTATGTCAGCTGGTGGGAGATCTGCCTGAGGCAAGAACAAATGCATCGAGACCTTTTCATCACACGGCCGTTGATTTCACGGGATTTGTGGACATAAAAGCGAACAAGGGGAGAGGTGTAAAGACTTCAAAGGGATATGTAGCAGTGTTTGTCTGCATGGCAACAAAGGCCGTTCATTTGGAGCTCGTTTTGGACCTCTCTTCGTCTAGCTTCTTGGCAGCATTACGAAGATTATCAGCAATAAGAGGCCCTCCACGTCACATGTATAGTGACAACGGAACAGATTTCGTTGGAGCAAATAAAGTATTAACAAAAGAATTTTTTAACTTAAAATCAATTATATCAGAAGAATTTCACAGTGAAATCAGTGAAATGAATATAGAATGGCATTTCAATGCTCCGTCATGGCCAAGCGCAGGAGGGTTATGGGAGAGTGCAGTTAAGAGTCTGAAGCATCATTTAAAACGGGTAATAGGCGATCAGAAGCTTACTTACGAAGAGTTTTCGACCATTCTTACTCAATTAGAATCATGTCTTAACTCTAGACCACTATAGATAGATAGATAGATAGATAGATAACACTTTATTATACACCAATACAAAAATGAACTTAAAAACTAAAATTATATCTAGTTGTGTTCAAAGGGCGGTCTTATCGCTAAAAAGCGATCTTTTCCAGACAACCCCAGGAATGAATTGAGATGATAATGGCGATGGTGGCATACGTAACATATAGTACGAACTACATATATTTTAATAATAAATACATAAATGATATATATATGTAGATATTTTATATATTACATAGATATATACTTAATATTCATACCATACAAATACATATCTACAGAATATATAAATATTTCTAAATGAATTTAAGTGTCATATTCCAACGACAGGTAGTATTTTTTGATCATGGTTTTAAATATCGCTAGCGATTTTGCTTGTCTGATAGTAACAGGAAGCGTATTCCAAAGCTGTATAGCCTTAACAGTAAAAGAATTGTTGTAAAAAGTTGAGTTATGCGCAGGAGTGTTCAATTTAAGTTTAGTAGAAGGGCGTAAATTATGAGAGCATGAAAGAAATTCAAAACGCTGTTTAAGGTAATTAGGAGTACTTGGGACAAATAAAATACTATAGAGAAAAGAAAGAATGTGAGTATTCCGGCGAAATCGAATTGGCAACCACTTGAGTTTTTTTCGGAATTCAGAGACATGGTCATGCTTGCGTAGGCCAAATGTAAACCTTATGCAAACATTTTGGAGGCGCTCAAGTTTATTAAGTTGTTCTTGGGTTAAATTTAGATAGCTGGCGTCAGCATAATCAAGGATAGGAAGTAATAAGGACTCTGCTAGCTTAATTTTGGTGGTAGTGGGCTAGAAGTTCCTCAACCTTCTAAGGGATCTGGATGAGAGATATAGCCACCGGCTTAATTCGGTGATATGAGGTCGCCAACACAGCTCACTGTCAAATATAACACCAAGGTTTTTTACCTTATCACTAAAAGGAATGATTGTCCCGTCAAACATTACGCTAGGTATAGTACTCCAGTCGACCTTATTAAGCATCCGTGAGCTACCGATGACGATGACTTGAGTTTTTTCAGGGTTCACATGAAGCCTAAAAGACTTTCCCCACTGCAGGGTGCGTTCAAAATCTATATTTATAGTTGAAACTGCTTTTTCCAAGGTGGTGACCGGTGATTGTGTATAAATTTGTAAATCGTCTGCATAGAGGTGATAGGTTGCAGTGAGTTGATTAGAGATGGAGTTAATAAAAACAGCGAACAATAAGGGAGAAAGCACGCCGCCCTGAGGAACACCAGCATTGAGTTCACACCATCAGCAATAATCATCCTCGACGCGAACCCGCTGCCGGCGGCCATACAGGTAACTGTGAAACCAGTCGATTACAGTAGGAGATATGTTAAGTGAGCTTAGAATACCAAGTAATATTTCGAAGTTAACGTTGTTGAAAGCACTACTGAAGTCGAGTAGCGATAGCACAGTCAATAAACCATTATCCATACCATAACGGATGTCATCGGTGATTTTCACGAGGGCAGTAGTTGTGCTGTGGGCAGGACGGAAACCAGATTGATAGGGATTAAGGAGAGAATGTCGATTAAGGAAAACACTTAACTGTTGGTGGACTAGGCGTTCAAGGACTTTAGAAAGGAATGGCAGAATAGATATGGGACGGAGCTGAGAGAAAGAAACAGGATTAGGTTGTTTAGGAAAAGGAATAATCTGGGCTTCCTTCCAGGTGACTGGAAAGCTACCATAAACTACAGAAGCATTGAATATATGGGTGAGGATAGGGTTGATGACATCCAGTATGGGCAGAATCATGTTGCGACTAATACCATCGCTACCGACAGCGTTTGAGGTAATGGATTTTACAGCGCTCTTGACATCACTATCAGTAAATCGACTTAATAAGAATGGAAGATAATCGGGTGTTGGCAAGGCGGAAAGAGCATTTAAAGTATTAGACTTAGATACAATGTTAAAGTCAGAAGTAGCTGAGAAATGTCGATTTAAATCGTCAATGTTGAGTTCTTTAGGAATTGGACTATTTGTTTGCTTGCCAACTCCCAGCGTTCGTAGAAATTTCCAAACTTTAGCTGGGCTTTCACTTTCGACTGACTCGTGAATGTAACGGCGTTGAGCGTCCCTAAACACTCTATTGCAGCGATTACGATAACTTACGAATACCATTCGGTTGACTTCGGTAGGTTTAACTTTATATTTGGTTTTAGCCTTGGACTTTTTGTGCATCAGTGATTTGATGTCATCGGTGAGCCACGGAGCTGGCAGATGTTTTATTTTTATACGGCGTAAAGGTGCATGTGAATCATAAAGCCTCAGTAAAGCAGTATTAAACACATGCAAGTTTTCATCAACGGTAGCCGCCTTAGCCACCTCAGACCAGTCGAATTCCCGAGCATCCTTAAGAAGTGCGTCCAGATTCATATCACCAAAATTTCGCTGCAGGATAATTTTGGGTTTGAATTTCGGCGGACGTACATTATAAGAAAGGTAGATCAAATCATGATATGAAAAAGCCTCCGCCGAGCACTGGCCATGTTTGGAGACGTGAGAAGGTGACGAGACCATCATCAAGTCAAGAAGAGAAGGGGTCGAGTTAGGAAAGCGATGCGTTGCACTAAGCGGAAGAATATTGAGATTTAGAGATCGAACTAAAGTTTCTAAGGAAGATGACCGATGGTTCCGTTTCAGAAGGCAGGTATTAAAGTCGCCCATGATGATGGTATGCGAGTATGAAGTTGAGATGTTTTCTAAAAGTGTTTCAAAGGAAGAAAAGTAATTGATACGAAGGGAAGAGATATAAAAGACTCCAAGTAGAATTTTGGCACGAGCAAGTTCTACTTCTATGAATAAATGCTCCCCAGCATCAGAAGTTGGGAGTTGTGTAGACGTGCTTATAATTTTGTAGGGAATATGAGATCAAAGGTAAATAGCAACGCCTCCACCTCCACTCCCGACACGGTCATTACGGATAAGATGGAATCCTGGTAAGATATACGAATTAAAGGAAAGGCAGGGTTTTAACCAGGATTCTGACACTAATATATCGTGCAAGGTACTTTGATTAAATGACGCCAACATGTCTGAGAAATGAGCTGGAATACTCTGCGCATTTATGTGTACTATACTGAAATTATGAGAAAACTCCGAAAAATGAGTTTCTATAACATTTTGAAGTGGTACCAAACTGGAAACACTGTCGTAAATACTATCAGATGTAGACGAACAAGAACAAAAATCTGATTCAGAATCACTAACGCTGTCGTAATCAAGAGCCATAAATTATAAATATTAGAATAAAAAATAATATATATATTAAATAAAAATATATACGTGAGAAATAAATAAATAAATATAATTCAATATACGATTAAATCGCAATTCATCTGCCATGTGTGTGGATGAAATAGCAGATATAAATGTTAACAACACAATACATTAAGCAATATTGATTAAAAAAACGCATCATTCCCAAAAAAATCTTGTTACCAGACCATAAATACAATACAAGTAATGACAAATAACATTGACATTGACAGTAGTTGACGGTTGTGTAGTATTTATGTTTACGACGTTTACCTACATATTTCAGTGTACCTACATGTAGATTAAATAAATCATATAAACATTAAACAGTCGGAATATAAATAAATGGACAATTAAAATATGTAAGCTCGTCGGAGCTTTATTGATCAGAATCCATCATGGCATGGCATGATGTATGTGGGTATATTTATGAAATTAACATCTTTTGTGATCTTTACCAATGCAATGTTTCTATTGCTTAAACAACAATCATCTCTCTTAATATTAGCACTGATTACGTTATAATTCACTTTGGTTAAGGCAATGAATCGCAGTTCGTCAAATACTCGGTGCGCTGGCGACCATTTTCTAGGAGAAGCTTATATATTCCTTCTTCCCGCCACCCCGCTTCCACAGTCACGACGCTCTGCGAGAGTGACATTGACAACATATCACTCTTGACAGTATGACAGTGACGTTTCAGTGAACCGTCTATAAATATATCAAAGTAAGGTGATGGAGCCATTAACAATAAAAATAAAATGAACATGCAATAATAAAATAGTAATGAGGTTATAAAGCAAAGAAAAAAGACAATAATTAAATAAGTACTTACAACGGCCCAACTACAACAATTAGTATAATAATAGACGAAAATATACACTGTGAAAAGAAGTTAACAAGAAATAAAGTTTAATATTAATACAGCTAATAGTCCTGGTACAGAGGCCTAAGGGTTATCTTTGTGAACGTGACGCCGGTCGATGGGGTTTACTTGCAACAACCGGTTCTTTAGGCCCTGGCGGAGGTACTTGCTGGTCTACAGACGACAAAGAAGGCAGACTGTCTAGATCCCTCAGGTTCTCAATACGATGTTTAGTGCCATCACTGCCCAGCACATAAATCGTACCATCCCGCGTCCAGCAGTTCCTCACCACGAAACGCTGCCTGGCTTGGGTGAAAAGGCGGTGTCGTCTCTGTAAGAAACTCTGACATCGTGATCCCAGTTCCTTTAAGCTGAGTCTTTACAAACCAGACCTTATTGCGATCATCACCATCACACAGCTTAAACAAGATGGGTCTGGGCCGCTCACCTGAAATTGCTGGTTTACCCATCCTGTGGGATCGGCGTATGTGGGTTTCCTTGAAATTAACCAACTTGAGCCTTTCACTAATGATGCTAGTGACAATAGCTGTAGTGTTCTCCTGCGCTTTCTCCGGCACCCCATGAAGCAGAAGAATCTTCCTCCTGGTCCTCATCTCTACCTGATCGACAGACTGTTATATAAGGTCAATCTGCTCCTGTGGGGCACAAAGAGACTTCACAATAAATGTCTTAAAATTGTAAAAGTCAGTAGCTAAGGCAGCAGTAGTGGTGCTCGTAGCAGAACCCTTGTGTAGTTCACTCTCTAGGGTATCCATACGCTCAGCAAAAGTGGCAGAAAGCTGATTCATGGATTCTTCTATTCTATTCTATTTTTGTTGATACTGGCTCCAACGCCTTTGGCATTGATTTTGCCAATGTCAGAGTAAAAGCGACAGGTGTTAAATATAGGAAGCTAAAAAAGATAAATTTTGATGGACGGTATTCTTTTTCTGGTAACCTGAGGACAAGACAACACAAACGGTCATATTAGACTAACTACTTATAAAAATATATTATTAAGCTTTAAAAATCTAGATAGGATATATACATATTTACTATATACTAAGGTTAATAAGAAGTTAATATTAATGGGACGAGGAAGGTCAGGGGGAAGAAGGTCATATAAGGGCATAGATAATTTTGGACAGTAAAAGAATATATGTTCTAATGTTCCTTCGTCAAGGCCACATTCACACAGGGAATGATCTCGTACCCTGATTTTAGCCAAAAATACTGGAGTGTATATGTGTCCTAATCTTAAGCGAATAATGGCAGAAGTTATCTTTTTGGGGAGATTGCGGAATCGGAAGAACCATGGGGATTGGCATAAATGGGGTTGAAGTTCGCCGTAAAATTTGCCGGTAGATTGGCGGGATCGTTGCCAAGAATCCTTCCAGGTATTGAGCATTTGTGATTTGGATATGGCTCGCAGGTCCCTAGGAAAACATTTATTGAAATTATTGGAACCTGAGCAGATAGCAAGTTTGGCACAATTATCAGCAGTCTCGTTTCCACTGATTCCTGGGTGACCGAGGATCCATGCTAAAACAACTTCTAAACCCATGTCATAGCATCGGCAGAGAGCAGCTTTAATTTGCAGGGAGATAGGGGATATATCTTTAGATTGAAAAGGCGGCTTTGAAAGATCTTGTAAACAGCTCAAGGAATCAGTGAAAATTATCGCTTTGTTGATTCTGTGTGACACAATATAAAGAGAGGCTTCGAGTATAGCAATAGACTCCCCTGTGAAAACAGAACTATAAGGGGGGATTTTATAGTTGAGGATGATTTTATATTTGGGAATCCATACAGCTGCACCAATAGGACCATTTGGGGTTAATTTAGAGGCATCTGTAAAAATTGGAATCCAGTCAGGCAACTTCTCAAGTAATATATTATTGAATAATTGATTAGCAACAGGGCTATGTTTTTCGATACCAAATTTGAATATGATTTTAGGCTGAAACAGCAGCATATTAAAATTAATTTCAAATAAAGGGTGCCTGTAATTTTGAAAAATTGGAGATGAGAGGTTTTTGTAATGATTATAAGATTTAACTAGTAGGGGAAGACTCTTGTGATTCCAACAGGGAGCGGAGGAAGTTAAGTCAGATAGAATATTAAGGCTTTCAATAATGGGATGGTTTGACAGCTCTAGAGCTTTATAAAAGTATCGGTCAGCAAACAACTGTCTACGCACTGCGAAAGGCGGTTCATGGCATTCGATTTGCAGGGCATTAGTAGGAGACGACTTCATGGTGCCTGTGATAATTCGTAAGCATTTAGCTTGGATACGGTCAATTTTGGTAAATGCAAATTTATTACAAGGCTCTAGTACGAAGCACCCATAATCAAAGTGACTCCTAACTATTGCATTATACAAGAGTTTTTGATTATAAGGGTGAGATCCCCATTTAACTCCAGAGAGAGCTCTTAGAATATTAATATGTTTTTCTGCTTTCTCGAGAGACATATTTGAGATGGGGTATACCTGTAACCTTTGAATCTAAATACATGCCTAAAAACTTCACAAAATTAACGACTTCAATAGGGTTATTGTTCTTTTTCGGGAAAAAATAACTGCTTTACTCTTTGAATGAGAAAGTAATAAGTCATGATCTTGGAGCCATGTGTTAAGGTAATGGAGAGCAGAGTTTAAGCGAGAGTTAATATCTGAGAATGACTTCGATGAGGCATATAAAGCGATATCATCGGCGTATTGTAAGGTGTTGCAAAAACAGTTGACGGAGGTGTCTAAATCTGCAGTATATATATTGTAAACGATAGGACTGAGGACAGATCCTTGGGGAAGACCCTTCCACACAAGCCTAGGAGAAGATACACTACCATCGGAGGAGCGGACCATAATGGATCTTTCCATGAACATTTCGCATATTATGTTTACCATTCTCACTGGAATAGTCAGATTGAGCATTTTCTGCCTGAGTAAATGTAGATTGACGCTGTAATATGCAGATGATATATCTAAGAATATACCAACAACATGTTCATTGCGTGAAATGGCTGTCCATAGTCCCTTTTCCTCTTCTAAACCCAAATTGACTTCTAGGTAAAAGATCACGATTCTCAACAATCCATTCCAAACGATTTTTAATGACATGCTCCAAAATTTTTGCTAAGGCTGAGGAGAGAGCGATAGGGCGATATGAGTTTGGATCCGAAGGGTTTTTGCCTGGCTTTAATATTGGAACAATGATTTGAGCTTTCCAAGAGGAAGGGGTAAAACCAGATTGAAAATAGAAATTAATTAGGTTAAGGAAGTACAGTTTAACAGAGTTAGATGATTTTGAAATGAAGAATAAGGGATACCATCTATGCCTGGAGCCGAATCGCGAAGATGGTCAAGGGCACCTGATAACTAACTCTGCAAAAGAAAAATCCGAATTCATTGGATCGGAAACAGAAGAAGAGATGTCAGGAGGACAAGATTTAGATGGAACAAAAAGGGGAGCGAGTTTATTGAAAAATTCAGAAAGCCAAGAGGGATCATTTGTAGATGGATTTGAATCAGATTGTGATTTGCGGAATACTTTTATCTTTCTCCATATCAAGAATGCAGGCATTCTGGGGGTTAAACTTTCGCAGAATGTTTGCCAGCCAGAGCGTTTCCTTTTAAGAAGGAGTCTCTTGGAATGAGCGAATATTCTTTTAAAGTCTAGAAATTTTGATAGTGTAGGATTAGAGGTAAATTTTGATTCAGCTTGTTTACGTTTCTTGACAATGTTAGAGCATTCTGAATCCCACCATGCTGGAGGGGGGATTTTTGAACGAGCAGAGTTCTTTAATGGAATAGATTCTGCTGCAGCAGAGGAAAGAATGTTTATAAATTCAGAGTAGGCAGAAAGTAAATTATCCTGGGATACAGAAGGGATAAAATCTAGTTTAATTTGAACTAAAGAAGAAAATTTGTCCCAGTTGGCTTTATGGAGTCTATACTTTAGAAGAGGAGGGCATGTTAGGGCCGGGGGAGAGGAGTCGGACAAAGAGATTAAAATAGGGAGGTGGTCACTACCGTAAGTAAATGAAAGAACTGTCCATGATAGTTTACTGGATAAAGGGGAAGAACAAAAGGTTAGATCTGGAGCACTAATATTTTGAGTAGGGGTAACTCTGCGGGTAGGAGACCCATCATTTAGAATACATAAATTTAGATTATCTAATATTTCCAGAAATAGCGGAGAAATTGAGTCACAAAAGGGGGGAACACCCCATAAGGTGTGACGGATATTAAAATCCCCCTGAATAATCAGAGGAGTTTTGATAGAGGATAAGATAGAGGATAATTCTTGAAGGCCCTCAGCGTTTGGATGAGGAATGTAAAGTGAAACAAAAGTAATATTATAGGTTAAAACATGGACAGCAATAATATTGAGACCAACAGAATGAGGGGGGAGAGGGATTTGGGAAAAAGTTACTTTTCTGTTAACAAGAATAGCACATCCTGCACGTCCATCATCTCTATCATCTCGCAGACATGAATATCCCAGAACCCTAAATAGGGAACCAGGTTTTAACCATGTCTCAGAGCTGGCAAAGATGATGGGTCTGTATTCGTTTAAAAGGTGAATAATTTCATAGTTTTTATTCATTACGCTGTGGCAGTTCCATTGTAGAAACTTCGCCATTTTTGGAGAGTGTGTTTAAGAGGGATTATGGATTGAACAAATTGAAGAACGTTGTACGGTAGAACTTCTCCAAACTTGGAGAATATATTTATTAATGTCATAGATAAAAGTTCTGATAAGTTTTCACTCGGAATTAAATTATTTTGGGATTGATTACCCAAAGCACAGCCATTAGGCATAGATGACGAGGGGTTTGACGTAATTTCAGAATGAGCATGGGAATCATAAGATTTTCCTAAAGCAGGTCGAGGGCGTCTCTCGATATAGGTTGTCTTTTTGTAAGAGGAAGTTGGAGCATGATTATTAGGGTTAGATTGAGGGAAAGTTGGATAGGAACGAAATTTGCTATGAACTATTGGTCTTGTTGGGAAGGAAAAATTTACAATATCTGCATATGGGGTACGAACTGCTGGGAATGCCAAAGCTGCTTCACTGTAGCTAATGTTATCCTCAGACATAGCATTTTTGATTAACTTTTGTCTTGAATGTTCTGGGCACTTATATTCTATGGCTAAATGGTTACCTGAACAGAATAAACAAGAAATTCTGTCATCCGGAACTTTACACGATAGTGAATCGTGTGGACCAGCACATCGAGAGCAGCGAGGGCTGGAACGGCATTGGTCACGAACATGTCCAAAGCGGCAACACTTGTGACACTAGATAGTTGGTAAGGTATAGCGTTCAATAGGCAGAGACATATTGCAGCAATAAATACGTTCTGGTAATTTTTGACCTAGGAAGGTACAAACAACAGTACCTGTGGGTTCCCATACAGTTTTGCCTTCTATGCGTTTTTTCCTGTTGAGTCGTCTTGCCTTTATAACTAATGGTAACCCTGGTCTGCATTCTGTTGTTGTCACTAAATCTTCTAAAGTCCAATCGAGTGGAATATTACGAGCAACACCCGTACGGGTGACTTGATAACGTGGAATGGAGGCAGAGAGGTCATTACTGGATAATAAGGGATTGGACACAAAGAAATTAGCATCTTGATAGTTTTTGAAATATACGGATGTCTTATTTCTGCCAGTATTGCGGATTTCATCAACTCCGGGGACATTATTGTTATAAATAATTCGAGCAATTTTGAGAGTTTTCATGGTATTAGTAAGATTGGGTAAGTCATTCTCTGTCTTACGAGATACAACAACAGCATAGGGACCACAGTCATTTTCGGAATAATTGAGGTCAGAGGAGGGCTCGTATCCAGGTCTGGTGTACGTGTGTTGTACGGATGCAGATGCGGGACATAGAGTGCCGCGTTTTTCATGAATATCATGACTAATTATATTAGAGGATCGTTTTTGGGCAATTTTATCTGGAGATCGGATTGAAACCGCCAACTCATCTATTTCTCTGTTAAGAGAAGTCCTCCCTATGTCAGGGGGGACATTCTCTCCTACGGAGAACGACATTGTAAATTATATTAATACTTACCAATACTTAAATAAATAAATACCACCACCAACACAAAAACACAACACAAATCCTTGAGATTTTCAGAAAAACAATTAATAACGCGGAAAGGTTTCCAAACACGTGCTATTCACACTTGGGCACCTGTCACTTTCATGGATTCTTGAATGGCATCCATATTGGCAGAAAATTAACTTACAGAAATTAAGTATGTTGTGTTGTGAAGTGATAGGAAATAACACTTGGCAGATAACCTGGCTATAAAGTGTAAGTAATCATGTACTTGTGCTTTAGTTTTAGTGGTTTAATAAATTATAAACTTAAAATAATTAAAGAGATATTTTCCAAAGCTGTTACTTTTTACTCCTACCCACACGAAAAAAAAAACTATGTGCTATATCGGAAGATCCAGACAATATAAATTACCTGACACCTTCTATTTCCTTGCGAGTGGACCTCTTCTCACTATCGTGGAAACCGAAAAAGATGAGCGACAAGATGGCAACGTGCTCAAAAGATTTTCTAGAATATTTGGAAACGTTGGCGTTCCGAATATTTAAGTCAATTGTCATCAAGACCGAAGTGGCAACAGTCACAACAAAATATGAAATTAAATGACATAGTAATCATACACGACGCCAACTTACCTGCTGGCAAGTAGGCGCTGGGTCG
This sequence comes from Dendrolimus houi, assembly GCA_039645545.1. Taxonomy (NCBI): domain Eukaryota; kingdom Metazoa; phylum Arthropoda; class Insecta; order Lepidoptera; family Lasiocampidae; genus Dendrolimus; species Dendrolimus houi. Next base: position 15,201,478 of record CM077126.1, on the reverse strand, counting down.
AGTCATAGATCTACACCCAAGCAAGGATGGATATGTCAGAGTCGTATCGGTCAAAACCAAAAATGGCACCTTGAAGAGACCCATAATCAAGTTATCGGTTTTGCCGGTGAGGTCCGAAGATCAAAACACTGCAATCATTCAAAAACCTTCATCAATAACGTCTGATAATCAAGAAAAAAACTGTCCCAAGCAAAAGGGTCTCGAGTCTTAATATTATTTCAAATATTTTATTGTTATTTATGTTGCTTCTATATTCAGTGGAAGGAGCATACAATATTTCACGTTATCATGGTCAAAAGGGCCTTTATTTCGATAAAATTTCAAATATGCGTCTTATTCAACACCAGTGGAAGATAGTTGTGTATTATGACATGCAACCGTATTGGCAAGGCTCACATGTATTTAATGTTTACATAACACGCCTTGAGACATTATGCAATCAAGTACAAAGGAAATCCCACTGTGATGTGGTTATGTTGCAGCTACGGCACGGATTCATGAAACTAGAGTACGGATTCATGAAACTAGAGTACTACGAAGGCATGCTGCTCGGCAAAACTTTTGCAGAATGTGTCATCAGATTAACGGAAATTAAGTTTAGGGGTATACATACGCCTTATATTAGGTTGGGGAAAAAGTTTCTTCGCATTTTATATAAAAATTCAAAAGGTTTTTCTATAAAGTTTATTTACATTTGACTAAAGTATGTAGGTGCCCTTTTGTTGGATAACTTTTTGCCATCTTGTAGGTAGGGACGTGATCCCATTGCTATAAAAATTTTGGGGCTTCTGATCAAAAAACTGCGACGAGTGGTTTTGGCAGTCCTCTCGTGATGTTAACCTGACACTGCCTAAAGAATTCTGCAGAGACCGAAACAGGTGAAAATCTGAAGGTGCAAGGTCAGGACTATACGGCAGATGATTTAACACCTCCCAGCCAAACTCTCGTAATTTTTGCTGAGTGGCTAAAGATGTGTGAGGTCTAGCGTTATCATGGTGAAAAACCACATCCCTTTTGTTGATTAATTCCGGCCGCTTTCTCTCAACTTTTTGCTTTAATCTCATCAGTTGTTCGCAGTACAGTTCAGAATCGATGGTCCTGCCTGGCGGTAACAGCTCATAAGGAATAATGCCCTTCCAATCCCACCATACACACAGCATCACCTTGTTGCGAGTTAACCCGGGTTTCGCCACAGTCTGTGAAGCCTGACCGGCCTTTGACCACGATCTTTTTCGCACGTTCTTGTCGTAGGTGATCCACATTTCATCACCAGTTATCAGCTTCTTCAAAAATGGTTCGGTTTCATTACGTCATAATAAAGAATCACAAATGAGTACACGGTTCATTAGGTTTCTTTCAGTGAGCTCATGAGGCACCCAAATAGCGAGCTTTTTTGTGTACCCAGCTTTTTTCAAATGCGCCAAAACCGTTTTGTGGTCAATTCCCAGTTTTCCAGCTACATCGTAACTACTAATATGCCGATCATGCTCCACTTTTTCAAAAATGGCATCAATTTTGTACGTAATAGGGCGACCACAGCGACGTGCATCTTTGATATCAAAATTTCCGAATTGAAAACGCTTAAACCAAATTTGCGCTACTCTCACAGATACTGCATTAGGTCCATAAACATCACAAATTTTTTTCGCGGCTTGTGTTGCATTTTTACCTTTTTTGTAGTAAAATTTTAAAATGTATCGAATTTCTTCATTAGATTCACTCATTTTAACAATAAGAAAAACAATTGAAAATCACATATTTTCCTAATTTGAATTTGGAATTGTCTTGTTTAAAATTAAAACTTTTTAATGATACCAAAACCAGCCAGATACAAATGGCATAGCCAAAGAGATCTTATTACAAGTTCATACATACTATATGCGAAAAGACCTTTTTCCCCAACCTATTATATAGACATTAGACTTGTTATTTGGGCTAGGAATCACGTTTTTAGGGTCCACCAACAAGTTTTGAATGAATAATGGGAAAAAACAAAAATACGTTTGATAAACAAGGTTATGTCACTTTTGTTGAAAAAAGAAAATGAAATTTGTGTTTAGGAATACACTTACACCTAATACATAAACACTAAAACCGTTTTTTTTTTTAGTTTAGTAAACAAGTTTTAAATTAGTTATTATAATTTTAAAGTACATAATAATAAATCACAGTACTGGCACTTTTTACTTTACGACGATGAATGTTACCACTTAAACAATGGCTACAAATCGGTTCTGACATTTGCTGATGCTGCCGTTGCACGCTTGCTCTTCTTAAAGGCTGTAGTCAAAAGTCGCGACCAGTGACTTAAACGGTGAGTTGGTTGGGTTGGATTAGTGTTTAGACCAGAACCGACATTGATAGCTATTGAACTGGTGGTTACAAATCGGTTGTGACATTTGCTGACCGCTGTCATGGCACATTCGCTTTGATCGCTTGACTTCTGGGCAAAGTTTGCGTTTTTAGGCTGTATTAAATGTTTTTTACACTGACCACTATCTTTCTTTTGCATTTCTCATCTTAAGACATAAGAAATAAGTACACCATTTTTAAAAAAAATAGTAGTTATGTTTACAAAAAAAATCATATATCAAAAAATACATGTCTCCTAGACATAGGGGTTGCAGAAGGGAGAAGTACTAAAATGGTCAAAATTGTGCCTATATCAGATTATTTGGCGTTCAACCTAAAGAAGTACACCTTCTTGCCAATTTCACAGGAAGAGCTGCATAAATGTGTCCAATATGACTCTTTCACTAAACTCTGTTCAATACAAAACCCAGAATATCGGCGAGATTCAGACGGCGATATTTGTCAAAAGGATCAGAAAAATAACCTTTGCAGTACCATATCTACGCAATGTGTCGATACATGGATGGAACTATACAAACTGAACAATTTTATTCTGTCTTGCTGCAATGTTCGTACTCTTCGAATCATTTGAAACCAACATATCTCAACGGAGCAGATAATAGGAGTGAACATATTTGCCCTGGGCAATGATTGTATATTAAGAAGTGACACTTTCACAATACATGCACACCGTCAGCAAGGTGTGGAGGTCAACGTCAAGCCTACTATTATAGCCCCTGATATCGCGCCCATTAATAACATCATTAATATACAGATACCAATTCATGAGAATCAAATAAATGAGACAAGTCTTTCTGAATCTATACAAAACATGTCCAGAAGGATAGAGAACATCCAGCAGGCGAGTGGAGAACTTGATGACTTCAAGGACTCTACAATGTCATTTCATGACGTTCACCACTACGTGGCCATTTACTGTGTGGCCGCTGGAGGGCTCGCGTTTGGTGCGTGGTTATGGCTGCGGTCACTGCACCGCCGCACCACCAATTCTCCGACGATCCCCGTGCAAAATAGTGCAGTGCAAAATAATCAGGTGGATAATTTTAGTGAAACAAGTCAGAAACCATGTCATACGGATCGTGGTTGCTCGCCAGTGTTAATTGAGTGTAGATTTAGTGACCCGAACCAATAATGTCGGTCTCACATTGTAGTATCATTTACTAATCTAGTTTTATTCAATATTGTATGTCATAGCATCCACTCATACTAACCACTCATTAATTCATTTCTTCTCCCCCCCGGGAGTATGTACGGTGTAACCGCACAAGTTAGTTATGACTACCGCGGACGAGTCGAGTCAGTTCACGACCATCACGCGCCGATGACACTCATGTCATTTTGAACTCCAATAAACTCATTGAATATCAAGTTATCTTTCATTTATTACGGTGTTGGGAATCACCCAACATCATAAATAACAATTATTTTTCCCTGAACCCTCCCGTACATAATAAATACCAAACAGCCGTCAGCACTTTCAATAAGATTTTTCCATGAGCCAAACTGTAGACTATAGGTAATACATACCTCCGAAATAATAAAACAATTCTAGAAAAAAATAAACCGACTTCAAGAGAATTATCATCCGTGCAGGAATGAGCAAAGAATACAATTTCTTGCGGCCGGGCGGCCTGTCGTAATAGGCGCCAAAACAATCCACAGCCAGGTGGTAGAGTATTTGCCGGACTGGATGGCTACCAACCCTGGTCTAGAGTATGCCGCCATAACAACCTTGAGTTCTGTTCTGGCATTAGTGATCAGGTTCCAGTCTCCCTTAAGAGAGCAGCAGCGCATTTGTAGCACCTATGGTGCTGCATAAGTCCATAGGCGATCGTAACCGCTTTCCATCAAGTGGGCCGTCTACCTGTCTGCTGTTGTCATGCGATAAAATAAAATATCAAAAAGCATGAAAGTACTATTTTCTACCACATCTTGAAGTCGGTCCGAAGTAAAACATAAAAGTAAATTTATTTTGCATTTTTTTTGTTTTATTACGCACCTACTTCAAGAGTTGTAGAAAATACTTATTTTTACTTTTTAATTACTTGAATTTGGTTTCTATTTTGCACTTTTTAGTTATGTATATGGTGCCCAAGAAAAATGAATGATTTATATTAACTATCCTGATGCTACTGAATCTAAAGCAAAAGGAATCATGAAAATCGGTTTAAACAAAAGAGTTTGTTTGGTACATTAAAAAAATATTTACATGAGCTGAACCTCCTCCTTTTTAAGTCGGTAAAAATAGTAGATACATAATTAGCCCTTATTAATCTCAACTTGACTGTACCTGCGCACGCCTTTGCTCGCAGCTAATATCGTAGCCGCCATAAAGTTTGCATCTAACTATACCCAGGGCGTTCATATGACAAAATTGGATTTGGTGTTGGGCTTTATTCCTATTTCATTGAAGTACTTTTTTAAGGACCGTGGACGCTAGAAGGTTAAGTCAAGAAAGACAAATTTCTTTTGTTTTTGTTGGCACTGTTGGTTGATCGTAGGAAAATAAAAGCCTCAAACATACGTTCGGAGATATCACTTTATAAAAAGGTGGTGAATTGGAATTATTAGCAATGGTTAAAGTTGGGGTACTTAGAATAGTACCCCGGGCGTCATTTGATGAAATTGGATTTGGTGTTGTGATTTAATCACTATTTCATTGAAGTACTTTTTTAAGGACCGCGGGAACGACGTGTTTCTCAGGCCTAGCTGCCAAGCCATAAACCTAAATAAAACATGTTGATTATTTTCTTTTTTTGTGTGAAAGTTATAAAATAGGTTATTTTTTTAAAAAAAAATCTGGGCATAAACCCAGATTTTTCTGATTGAATTATTTGTTAGCGTAAGTGTATCGCTTTTGAAAGAGCATATTTTGAGGGCGATAAAATAAATTTTAATGATAACTAACATTTTGTGTATTATAGATCTTTTCCCAGTATTTTTTTGACATAGTAAGTAGTACCTTAACAAATTTCAAAATGTAATTTTGAAGGACATCACCTCGCTTGGCTGGGCGATCTTGTTTTTGTGTGGAGAAACAATATCACACCATTCACTCATTTACTTTTCCATGGCCTCTGTGGTCTAATGGTTTGCCTTCGCTTGGGGTTTTTGGCGGGAATTGAAAGGAGATGTTGTGCTGTCCAGTTTTATTTTCTAAAAATGTGTATAGTTATTCTAAAATGAACAATAGTAGTAGGATATTGTAAGTTTTTGAGTAGTAATTATGTGTTTTTGTGAGAAATGAGAATTGTATGGCCAAATGTGGCCTTTCGAGTTTTCACAAGAACTCTCTTAATGGCGTCGATTGTAGCGTACAATACAGCTGCGCCTGGCTTAAAGGCCTAGTTGCCAATTCATAAACATAAAAAAAGCATTGGCTTGGCGAGTTTTGGCGGGAACTGAAAGGTGTTGTGCTGTGCAGTTTTATTTTCTAAAAATGTGTAGAATTACTCTAAAATGAACAATAGTTGTAGTATAGGTATTGATAGTTTTTGAGTAGTAATTATGTGTTTTGTGAGAAATGAGAATTGTATGGCCAAATGTGACCTTTCGAGTTTTCACAAGAACTCTGTTAATGGCGTCGATTGTAGCGTATAATACAGCTGCGCCTGGCTTAAAGACCTAGTTGCCAATTCATAAACATAAAAAAAGCATTGGCTTGGCGAGTTTTGGCGGGAACTGAAAGGTGTTGTGCTGTGTAGTTTTATTTTCTAAAAATGTGTAGAATTACTCTAAAATGAACAATAGTTGTAGTATAGGTATTGATAGTTTTTGAGTAGTAATTATGTGTTTTGTGAGAAATGTGAACTGTATAGTCAAATGTGGCCTTTTGAGTTGTCACAAGAACTCCGTAGAATGGCACCAGCTGATAACCTACAGTTCAGCTGTGGTACACATAAGCTTTAAGAAAACGAAGAAACTACATTATAATCTAAGATTTGGCTTAAAGGCCTAGCTGCCAAGGCATAAACCTAAATAAAAAAGCATTGGCTTGGGGAGTTTTTGGCGGGAACTGAAAGATGTTGGGCTGTGCAGTTTTATTTTCCAGAAATGTGTAAAATTACTCTAAGATGAACAATAGTTGTAGGATATTAATAGTTTTTGAGTAGTAATTATGTGTTTTATGAGAAATCGGAACTGTATAGTCAAATGTGGACTTTTAAGTTGTCTCAAGAACTCCGTTGAATAACCTACAATTCAGCTGCGCTATACATAGGCTTAAGAAAATGAGGAAACTACATTAAATCTAAGATCTGGCTTAAAGGCCTAGCTGCCAAGCCATAAACCTAAATAAAACATGTTGATTATTTCCTTTTTTTGTGTGAAAGTTATAAAGTAGGCTATTTTTTTTAAGAAAAATCCGGGTTTAAAAAATGGTTTGTTGATTGGATTGTTCGTTAGCGTAAGTGTATCATTTCTGAAGGAGCATATTTTGAAGGTGATAAAATAAATTTGAATGATAACTAAAATTGTATGTATTATTGATCTTTTCCCAGTACTTTTTTTACACGGTAGTACTTAAACAAATTTCAAAATGTAATTTCGAAGCACATCACCTCGCTTGGCTGGACGATCTTGTAATCTTCAAGTAAGTAGGGGAAAAAGTCTTTTCGCATATAGTATGTATGAACTTGTAATAAGATCTCTTTGGCTATACCATTTGTATCTGGCTGGTTTTGGTATCTTTAAAAAGTTTTAATTTTAAAGAAGACAATTCCAAATTCAAATTAGGAAAATGTGTGTGTTTTCATTTGTTTTTCTTATTGTTAAAATGAGTGAATCTAATGAAGAAATTCGATACATTTTAAAATTTTACTACAAAAAGGTAAAAATGCAACACAAGCCGCGAAAAAAATTTGTGATGTTTATGGACCTAATGCAGTATCTGTGAGAGTAGCGCAAATTTGGTTTAAGCGTTTTCAATCCGGAAATTTTGATATCAAAGATGCACGTCGCTCTGGTCGCCCTGTTACGGACAAAAATGATACCATTTTTTGAAAAAGTGGAGCAAGATCGGCATATTAGTAGTTACAATGTAGCTGGAGAACTGGGAATTGACAACAAAACGGTTTTGACGCATTTGAAAAAAGCTGGGTACACAAAAAAGCTCGATATTTGGGTGCTTCGTGAGCTCATGAGTAATGAGTACACGGTTCATTAGGTTTCTCTCAGTGAGCTCACTGAAAGAAACCTAATGAACCGTGTACTCATTTGTGATTCTTTATTACGACGTAATGAAACCGAACCATTTTTGAAGAAGCTGATAACTGGTGATGATAAGTAGATCACGTACGACAAGATCGTGCGAAAAAGATCGTGGTCAAAGGCTGGTCAGGCTTCACAGACTGTGGCGAAACCCGGGCTAACTCGTAACAAGGTGATACTGTGTGTATGGTGGGATTGGAAGGGCATTATTCATTATGAGCTGTTACCGCCAGGCAGGACCATCGATTCTGAACTGTACTTCGAACAACTGATGAGATTAAAGCAAAAAGTTGAGAGAAAGCGGCCGGAATTAATCAACAGAAGGGGTGTGGTTTTTCACCACGATAACGCTAGACCTCACACATCTTTAGCTACTCAGCAAAAATTACGAGTTTGGCTGGGAGGTGTTAATGTATCCGCCGTATAGTCCTGACCTTGCACCTTCAGATTTTCACCTGTTTCGGTCTCTGCAGAATTCCTTAGGCAGTGTCAGGTTAACATCACGAGAGGACTGCCAAAACTACTTGTTGTGTGTTTTTTGATCAGAAGCCCCAAAATTCTTATAACAATGGGATCACGTCCCTACCTACAAGATGGCACCTACATACTTTAGTCAAATGTAAATAAACTTTATAAAAAAACCTTTTGAATTTTTATATAAAATGCGAGAAACTTTTTCCCCAACCTAATAGAATACGAATTTTTGATACTATCGCAATGGAATTGTACTTTGAATATCTCCGCAACACCAAGATATTGAAATAGCAGAATTGGGCCCCTGGTTGTACCCGAACACTAGAAATATGCTTGAGATTAAACTTCACTAACCCTATGTTAGCGACTTAAACTTGCCGCGTCGGTGGGTTAAATATTTAGAAGTTTAACCCTGGGGTTATTTCTAAATGTTGATGGCGCAAGATAAATTGTCAATTTAACCCTGTGTTAGCACTTAATTCCAAGTTAGTTGAGCTAACCCAGGAATGTGCAAGTGGGCCTTAGTGTTACCGTCATTACCAGTTGGGTATGTAGGTTTTTTAATTATATTGGGGTTTTCGACCATGTCTAAGATCCCCCTGCTTCACCAGACCCTCCGGATGAGCATATCAATGATGATATTATAATCGAATCTATGACAGTAGATAACCCTCTTCAGGATCAGAGAGTAATATCAGTACAGAGAAAACGACTTTGGGGCGAATTACAAAGAATTTCCGTCCAAAAACCTCGTCTCTTATCTCCAACGATGCACCTTATGTCTCATTCCTCACTAAACAATATTTATCAATATAAAGACCAGGATTTTGGAGTATTTTTGGTACATGTACACGGGTTACAACTCCACCCAAAGGCGGACACAACAATAAATAAAATCCAATTTGGTTAAATTCTATTAAATACAACAGTTGGTAAAATTAGCAAGTTGAAGTGGTTGTGGACCTGTCGCGTCTGCCCCAGGACCGATGGCCGATGGAGCAGACGATTCCTGGAGTGGTCTCGTCGCGCCTCGGTAAACGTAGCGTCGGACGCCCTCCACTCAAATGGACCGACGACCTGCGTAAGGTCGCTGGTAGGCGCCGGATGAGGAAGTCAGAGGACAGGGAGAAGTGGTGCCGACTTGTGGAGGCCTACGTCCAGCAATAGACTGCGAATGGCTGACGTCGAATGGACCGGGAAATAGTGGCTAAAGGAGACAATAAACTACACCCGCCAAGAAGTATATAGAGAGGACTCCTTCAAGGATCTGTTCTAACCCCTCTACTATATAACATTTAAAGTTACGATTTGGAACAGTTAATTGTATCTTTTTGCTAACATCTTACAGTATGCAGACGACATTGTCCTCTAACCCTTTGCAGATAATGTAAACCAAAAGAATACAGATTGGACAGTGCATTGACATACCTAGAGATTTGACTAAATAACAATGGCTTAGATCTCGCTCCATCTAAAAGTCGCGCAAGTTTTTTCTCGCAAGAGGAACCCTCCTTAAACTATATCAGTTGAAGACCTTGTAAGATACTTAGGTTTCTACCTCGGTTCTAAAATGTCTGATTCGTAACATATAAAGCTACTTTTCATATAAAAGAAAGATGGAGTCGAGCCAAAATATTATGCGTTGTCTCTCTGGGGTGTAGTGGGAATCACACCCCTATTCCCTCAAACTTATTTATAATGCTATAATTCGTAGCGTTCTTGATTATGCATCTATTATAATAGAACCTTCCTTAAAGTCGGTATTAGATCAATTAGAAAATTGGAAACTTTCTAGCCACAGTAGTTAAAAATTTGGTGTAGGATGTCTATTTTTGACATTTCAAATTTCTGCCTGTTGTCGTTTAACTAAGTGACATGGAATCACACAGTACATTAATATATATGAATTTTTTTCTGATTATTTTTAGAACTGCTATAACTTGTCCTCTCTGCTGGCATCTGGTTGACGTCAAGTTTCGGGACACTTTGTATATAAAATCTTCCTTGAAAAATTATCTAACTAATGGTGAAGACCGCTTAAAAATCCGTTGCTTGGTTTAGGTTTAGTATAGCGACACACCTGCAGAACATACCGGGCGGAAAGTTCGGCAACGGAAGGACCGGCGCTAACGGCGGAATTTCCGCTGGTGTGTCATAGGTAACTTAAAAACGTTGCGAGCGGATTTAACCGAACTGTCCGCGCGGTGCTTTCCACAAGTGTGTCGATACACTTAGCGGATTTACAGACAGGCAGACGGGGAAAGCGACTTTGTTTTATTATACTGTTTTTCACGGATGCACCCAAATTAACTCCAGACAGTCTTCTAGGTGCCACTGTCTGGATTCCTGAATTTAGGATCATTCTCAACTATAAAATCTCCCCACACAGTTCTGTATTTACTGGTGAGGCTATTACTCTCCTGGAGGCCATTCAATACATGGAATCATGTCACCTTAGTAAATGTTTAATTTTAACACACTCTCTTAGCTGTCTTCAGGATTTATCTAAACTTCCCTTTCGCACAAAAGAAAACTGTTCTCTGACACTAAAAATCAAGTCTCTCAAAACTTGTGACATGACCTAGGACTTGAAATAGTTTTGGCATGAATCCCAGAACATGCGGGTATCAGTGGTAACGAGACCGCCGATAATTGTGCTAAACAAACTGTTCATACAGGATGTGATAAATATACCAAATGTTTTAGTAGACATCTTCGTCTCGCAGCCAAAAAAGACATGTACAAATCATGGAATGACATATGGCAGCAATCCCGTCAGACGACTGGCAGGTTTTATGGCTAATTGCCACTACATATTAGTCAAACCTCGTGGTTCTCACGCTTCCGCAACTTGTCAAAAGATGTAACCACAGCTGTAATTCGCCTGAGACTAGGTCACGTCTACTCTACCGTGTTCTTAGCTAAAAAGAGTTCGCGACCACTCTCTGTGCGAGTTTGACCTGGACGAAAGGTCATTAGACCACATCTTCTTACACTGCCTTAATATCTGTACCCATATTTATGATATCCTACCCTCAAATATACCCTGTCTCGTCAATCTTAACTACCTCCTGACATTAGTTCACAATAAACATTTTCGAAGTAAATTTCTATCTCTAAATAATATCTAAATTGACTAAACCCTTTTTATTTTTCTACTCTAGCCTTAAATATAATCTATGTAAATTATTAACAATAAATAACATGAATAAGTAAGGTTGGGGGTTAGTTTTAACATTACTGTTTATTTTATCCTCAGGTTTTCAGAAATCGAGTACCGTTCAAAATTAGCCCTCCCTCTTTTGTTTTTCAAGCTTTTATTGCTTTTTAATAATCTCCTGCCGCTATTACTCTGGATATTGGCAAAATCAATGCCAAGTGTGTTGGAGCCACTAAATTTTTAAAAAGTGAAGTGAAGTTTTATACTATGTAAAGAGAATACCTTATTTGGCTTTCGGCGCAAAAACTTCAATGTTTTGAAAACTTGTGTTTTTATGTTTTTAGGATTCAATTAATAAATACTTATCACAATATTTACCGATGTTGTAAAAAAACATAAGGGTGCGGTATAGTTATACGGCACATTTATTTATTATTTGAAATATAAAATTAACTTTGGGTGGTTATAAAAAAAATAACCACGAAGGCTGAGGTGGGGGAGCTCGGCTTCGCTTCGCTCCCGCCTTAGCCTTCTAACCTATATTAAAAAAGTTCGGATCTGTTCATAATAAATAAATGTGCCGTATAACTTATACCCCACCCCTACTGTGTCATACATAGAAAACCGTGATTAAAAATTTGCTGTCTTATTCATAGAGTTGAGTAAGTTTGAACGCTTCTTTAAGAACCATAAAGAAGCGTTCAAACTTACTCTAACCCTCTATGAATAAGACCGATAAAATTTATCTGTAGCTATTCAAAACTGATACATGATTTAGATACCCATTTGCAAATTTTAAAGAAATAAAACCATGGATTTTTCCTTATGTTTAATGTTTTTATTAATAATATTATTGTGTCAATAATAAAAATATTTAAAGCCTTGCATATTTTTAATTTTCCCTTTAGGTTTTAAACAATCTAATTAATTTTATATTTATAAACGAAAACAAAAAAAAATAACACTAACTAATTATTTAACTGCTGGTACAACTTTTATCACTATCTTATAATTAGTACCATTACGCGCTCGCACATACCAGACGAATGTTTAAAATCATGTCAGTTTTAGCAAATGTCTTTAGGCTAATTTAGGATTGAAATAACGCATACTTATAACATACTCCAAGACTCATACAATTACTGTTTCCATTTAAACTTTTAAGATTAAATAATGAATAAAAAGTAAACAAGTGATGATTAATGAATGATGATAATCAACATTTACTTACTACTTACTCCGGGTCCTGGTACTTTAAAGTAAGCTCATAACAGTATTTTAAGCTCAACAGTAAAACCGGTATCGGCGGAAATGATTGTTCACTGTCATTTAAAGTCACAATCCACAGCAATGAGAGAAAGTCTTAGTGGACATCCGGTAGTCGCCGTGAGTCCCACATTACCTCAATGTCTGTGCTTGGGCAGTGGGGTGTGCCCACAGACCATCCTCAAGGTGTTGATATGTAAACATCTAAAATATCAACAAAAATCCCCCCCTCAAAGCGCGCATATTGTTACCGCCAGACTGGAGAATAAGCGCGACCTTGCCGCGCCACCGCACTTCGTTATAAAACAGACGTCAGCCATAGGGTATGGGGAGTAGCAAAGTTTGTATTACTAGATTTGTGCGAACCGTGTCAATAAAAAGGAAAGAGACATAGCTCTTACGCTTAGAAAAGCTGTATCACTCCTTTAACCCAATTAGCTCAGTAAAAACAAAATAGACATTGCTACGACATATTATCTTTCAAGAGCTGAAAGAACTAGAGCGAGCCATATTGCGATATGAATAGCGAAATTTTAGTTCACAGTTCACATTGCCACTTGCGTGAACAAAATATATAAATAAATGTGCTCAAGTATTCTCAAATTTGTTTTTATAGGCACAAACATTTATTTACACTACTGTACGGACGAAATTGTGTTCTGGTGGGCAACTAAGCCAATTGAGCTATTAATTTACTAAGTGAATGAAATACAAGTTTTATAATGGGAATTAGCTCATTCTTGCCTCTCATTCGTGAGCTACCCATCTCTAATATCTATTATATTATAAAATTTTAACATGCATGTCTTAGTGTCTGTACATTGAAGCTATTAAAAATCTGGGGCGATTTCTATGCGGTTTTCGCTGATCGGCAGCAAATTCGTAAGACTTAAAATCTGCGCTACTTTTTATCCTGGGAATCCTGCAGGAATTTTTCTGGGAATGATTTAAAATGGCCAGATAAGATAGCAAATTTTATGTAATAAAATGTGTGATATTTTTAACCCAGGATGCCGCGAGAATTTTCCCGGGGGCGGTTTGTTGTTGTTCGGCTGCATAAAAATGAGCGTATGCCAACACAGTTGTCATTAAATTTATATTCTTTTTTAAATGCTGCGGTATTTTGTGTCCCGGGTATATCGCGAGAATATCAAGTCAAGTGTGGACGAAGTCGCGGGCATATCCTGGTACCCACAAATAATAGAAGCTCAACGGCGATAGCGGACGGCATGTTCGTTGTGGCGTCTACAGCGCTTATGATTTATGGTATCAAACCAGTGTTCCTGCGTGGCACAGCCGAATTAATTCGGGTATTAGTATGGTTCTATGTGAAATTTGACAATTATAACAGACATATTATAGTAATTTAGTCGTTTACTACAAATCATAGCTGGAGTGCATATAAATGTCGGTTAGGCAGTTATTCTTACCGATTATGCATATTATTGCGATTACAAGGCACTGATAGATACTGTCGGAAAATACAGTAAGGGAAATTGCATCTTGGCCGTGCGTACCGTGTATACTTTAACGGAGAGGCCAGAGCGAAGTAGCGGAATATTGATGGACAGACATTACTAAGTATAAGACTTATGCACGTATCTCCTGTTGTCTCCTGCCACTTTTCTGCTTACTGCGGTGGCAGTGGCCTTAATGTATTGTAAACCAAGGTTTACGAGTGAGTGTGCGGGCTAGCTATGCGCAGTGTTAAGTTTGCGAAAATATTTTATTATATTGAATACATTTTTATAATACAAGTAAATATATATTGCTGTTTCTCAAAGTCCACATAAGTTCGCTTGGTCTGTACGCCGCAGTACAATAATCTTACAATACAATCTTCTAAAATACAAACATTATTATCACAATAAAGCTCCATAAGTGCACGAAAACATACAATTATTCTGGAAAGTTATAAAATCATACTTTTAAATAATGTTTCTTTGTTTTCGGGATTCACACGACCTGTCCATTTAATTATTGTCAATTCATATAATATTTTGTGTTTCTTATTTTAACATAATAATATAAGTACAGAAGACAGAGAGGAGAGATTAACAAAAAAAAACTAAGCCAGTGCGAGTCAAGATCCATTCGACTGTTAGATGGTCAAATACCCGTAGTCTTTAAAATTCACATTAAATCAGTCGCGATCAAATTAAGATTGATTCAATATTTGCAGACTAGGGGTCCAGGTGGAAAATGATCGCTGATAGTGCAATGTTACAAACGTTTGACATTCAGGATCAGAATTTTATTTCGTTTGTAAGGTAATTCGGTTCGGAAATCTTAACCAACACACTAGATACAGTTTTTGTATTAACCCAACAACTGTGTCATACTGACAAACAGGCGCCATGATTAAGAATTTAAGAGTTCCTCAAAACTTAGCTGCAAGAACCCCAAGACCACATTCTTGTATTTTCATAGAAATGAGAGTTAAGGTTTGTAATCAACAATATTAAACATAATAATTTATTGGTTTGAAACTATCTTAGATTTTTTAACTTTTATAAAAATGTATTTCATTTAGTTCATAAGATTTTTTGTATAGAAATATTACTGTTAGGAAAATATACAAGAGCTTTGATTTATTTAAAGGCTTACTTTTTGCATAAGTACTTAATATAAAGTAGTCACTGAAACGAAGTCTTTCAGCCGATATCTATATTATAATAAATCTGTAAATGTTTCGATTTTGTACAATGTGTTTAAGTGTAAATAAAATATCAGGGGAACTAATTCGAACCAGCAGATTCCGAAAATACAATTTTAAGATTTTTTGTCTGCATCACGTGAAAACTACTGAACAGATTTAAATAAAACTCGACGTAGAGGTAGCTTACATCCCGTGGCGTAACTTAGGATACTTTTCATCATCGTTTTCGTGGGATAGACAAAAATAGCGCAGTAGCTGGCGCTGAGTTCGCATTTTTTTTAAACTACTAAATTTATATGTATGAAACTAGACATAGTGCTGGCTTATAACTCGAATTAATATTTAGAATACATTTTATCCCAACAAATGACGACGTCTCCTTAGAATGGACGGATTAGCAAGCACAATAGATGGCGCTGCAATCGCTTTTTTCAATTAACTAACAAATATCTACGTTGTCATAAACAACATTTTTTATTTTATCTTATTTTATTGTCATGTCATTCATTGTTACTTCCGATCTGGTTGACTTCGACTCCTTTTGTTGGGCAGTTGTCTAGATTATAGGGCTTATTTTCTTTGTTATTATATGTAAAAAACCGAATTAATTTTATGTAAGTAAAATAAAGCCACTGCCTTTTATACTAAACTGAGTCGACTTAAATAAAGAAATGGATTTTATCGTTCTTTCCACATCTTTTCTTGATATTTTTTTATTTTAGATCTAACAATTAAATGTATACATAGCCGAAATCGCAAAGTAAATGCCAGTCATTTATAATAACTAACAAATTTACGCTCTTTTGCGCTTTCACAGATAAGTTTTAGAAGATTATTTTAAAAGCATAATTTTGTACCTACCTGTTTTGATATATAGGTAATAAAAAGCTTAGATAGACGTGCGAGCAAGTACGAGTACTCATGACCTCTCTCGCTCCGTGTCACCTGTAGTACGCAAATGTTTAGAAGATCCTCGAGCCAAAAGTACGCGTATTTGCTAGCACATCACGCGCACGTGCGAGCAAGTATGCTTTAGGGTTCCGATAGCTAAGGGAAAAAAAGAAATATTGTAACTCCGACGTCTGTCTGCTCGTGAGTCACAGCAGTTTATCTCAGGAATTACAATATAAGAATCATCAGTGTTTGGCGTCTGTCAATGATCTACAATATAATTCTGATTGAGAGGAGTTATGTGGATATGACGGTCGCCTGGTGCCTGTAGAAAATTTGAAAATTTATGAATATTTGATACTGATTAAATACACAAACCGTGTAAAATCAGATTTGAAAAGAAAAATTTATATCATAATTACAGTAGATATCTAAGGCTTTAGAATAGAGACGTTTTCCATCTCTCTATCCTCCGTACTTAATACATTAACCATGTGGCACTCAGAGCAGCTGCTGAATTCTCACAATATTATGAACTTAACTCGTAGCAGTCATGGGCATATGGCGGCTGGCGTTCGATACGCCCTTGAACCACAGGAAAATAAATACAATTTTTTGTGACCTTAAAATAATTATGAATCATTTTATGTGGCAGCGATCTTCTATTGCATGTTTATTTAACATAGGGTTACCTATATATTTGTTTGCACGTTCCTTCAGGGCTGTCTTAACAGCTTAGGCACCGGGGTGCGAAAATCAGTCAGAGCACCCCACGCCAACAGTAAAACATTAAATTTATGTAATCCCTATTAATATTATACATGCGAAAGTAACTGTCTGTCTGTTCCGTTTTCACGGAAAAACTACTGGACCGATTTGGCTAAAACTCAGTGTATATATATATTCGATGCCGAGAATGAACATAGGATACTTTTTATCCCGAAAAATGGGATAGTTTTCGGGATAAAAATATATTTGTCTGTTTGTTTGTTATGCTTTTACGGTAAAAGTACTGGACCGATTTGGTTGAAAATCTGTATATATGTAATTTTAATACCGAGGGTGGACAAGGGATACTTTTTATCCCGGATAATGGGATAGATTTATGTAAAGGTTATCCTAAAAAGTAAGATAGGTTTTTTGTGATTTGCCATTTTCGTCATTTTGGTCATTTGGGTCATCTTTGTGCTTTTTGGCCTTTTTGTCCTTTTTGACTTTTTTGTCCTTTTTGATCTTTTTGTCCTTTTTGTCTTTTTTGACCTTTTTCTCCTTTTTGGCCTTGCCGGGAGATGGGATAGTTTGTGATATAAAATGTAACTTAATATATAATAAATAAATATTTAGCTCAAATTTATGTTAATCAAAATAATAATTTAGTGAAAACTAATTTATAAATATAAAATAATATTAAAATTGTTAATATTTTTTTATTACAGTTTATACCGCGATTTAACAGTGGCTGTAAAAAAGTTGGGATATGAGTCGCATATTTTATCTATGGTTCGCATAGTTTTTAAATTATTTTACAGCAGGGAAAATTTCCCAAGAACGAAAAGTGCTGTTTTCATCCCTGTGATCAAACAACTCCTAGCGTACTTTCAGAATATGAGAAATGAAAAATATATTTAATCTGTTGTTACTTAATAATAATCTTATACTTAGAATCACGGTGTTTATATCTCTATTTACGAAATTGCCCCCATACCGTCCTATATGAAACAGACTTTAACTTTACTGTAAACTAAAGTTTAACCTCTAGCCCGTGCTTCTTGTTTAAAAAGTAGGCGTTAATACAGGTTACATTGTACAAAATTTTTATGTTAGTGCTATTTGCACCCGGAAAATACACTTAATTTTATATCGCAAACTATCCGATCTCATGGCATGAGTATATATGTCCATTTTTAGCATTAAAACTACATTTAAACGAAATTACAATAAAACCGTTCTAGTATTCCCAGTAGTTTTCCGTGAAAACTTAACAGAAAGACATATCGAGTTACTATCGCATTTTTTATAGACGATGAATTTTTATATCTATAAACTTGAGAAATGATTGGTCTCATCCAAACTTTCATTCTCTATTTCAAACTGTCCTTGTTTTATTTATCTATCCTCCGTCTATGAAAACTACAAAAATGATAAAAAGAGCAAAAAGAGCAAAAAGGACAAAAATGACAAAAAGGATCAAAAGAGCAAAAAGGACAAAAAGAACAAAAAGAGCAAAAGGGACAAAATTACAGAAATGACTAAAATAACCAAAATGACGAAAATGGCAAATCACAAAAAAAACCAAAACCTATCCCACTTTCTGGGATAACCTTTACATAAATCTATACCATTATCCGGGATGAAAAATATCCCTTGTCCACGCGCGGTATTAATATTACATATATACCGAATCTCAGCCAAATGGGTCAAATAGTTTTTCCGTAAAAGCATAACAAACAGAGAGACAAATATATTTTTATCCCGGGAACTATCCCATTTTTCGGGATAAAAAGTATCCTATGTTCATCCTCGGCACCGAAAATATATATTATACATACTGAGTTTCAGCCAAATCGGTCCAGTACTTTTTCTGTGAAAACGGAACAGACAGACGGACAGACAGACAGACAGCTACTTTCCCATTTATGATATTAATAGGGATAAACGATGCAATTTTTTTTAGATTTTTTGTATGTTTGTTCGGGATTCACGAAAAAACTACTGGGCTGATTTCGATGCGGTTTTAGCTGTTCGACAGTTAATTCTTAACTTAAACTCTGTGCTACTTTTTATCCTGGAATTCCCG
This sequence comes from Dendrolimus houi, assembly GCA_039645545.1. Lineage (NCBI taxonomy): Eukaryota > Metazoa > Arthropoda > Insecta > Lepidoptera > Lasiocampidae > Dendrolimus > Dendrolimus houi. Next base: position 15,182,650 of record CM077126.1, on the reverse strand, counting down.
CGGAATTTTTTCAAAATATAAACTACATAAAATATTTATAGACTATCGTACCATAGTCCATTTTTTGCTGAACTACTAGGGCAACTGTTACAGGATGAACATAAAACCTAATTTACACATTCATAGCTGCAAACAACGCATTATTATTTTAATTAATTAATAACATCTTGTAAAACGAAACCGATTGGGATTTGTATTTTTATAGTTAGTAATTCCAAAGCCGAGCCCAGCTATACAATTGGAATATGAACCTCGCTCCATAAATCAAACTAACATCCACCACCACCTTGCACCAAATATGTATAAAAGCAATGTAGCAAATTGTCTAACCTACTCTTAGTAATTGATTTAGTAGATGTGGACGATCGTACAAAAACTGATCTTTGACTTGTATTAGTCGTGTTCTAGGAACGTTTTTGCGCCCATTTCATGTCATCTGCTCTTGGCTTGCATCCCGTTAAGGCTTCAATAATAGTTTCCAGCATGGACCAGAAGTGAAGCTTCTCCAAAGGCCAGTTGAGCCAGCCAGTGGTGATACAAAAGTAAGTCTCGTGCGGCGCTACATGGTGGATGCGGTGATGCCGGCGTGGCAGCACAATGTGCCACTCTTGCAAACAAACCACCCACGTGGGTAGACCGAAATACGTATGAGACCATTTGTGAATCTGAAACAAAGACATGTTTAAATTTACAGATACCAATTGTCATTACAGTCAGTCAATTGTATCATAACATAAATAATGCAGTAAGCGTATTTCGGGCCACTTTACTTTTATGCCTCAATCACATTACGCTTACTTCGCGACTACGCGAGGAAGTGCACAGCGCGAGTATGTATGTCGAACATGGCATATTCGCATTGCCCACTTCCTTTGCTACCTTCCTGTTTGCGGCCGGTGGAACAGGTAGGTATAATGTAAATGAGGGGTTACAAATATTAAAATATCCCGCAATCAAAACACTTGAACAACTATAATACATATTATCATAAATATTCAATCTTGATTCTGTCGTACCATCCTGTGGTCACTTCATCATTTGAAAGTGACCCTGAAATCTATATTAATTTGAATAGAGGTTATTTTCGATTTATTCAGTTCATAGAACATTGCTACCACTATCGTTTCAAAAAGATTACTTTAAAAATATGTTAACAGTGAAAGCAATATCACTTAGTTCTATAAATCAACGATAAAGAGTAATAAATAAGTGTTAAGCATACCTGATTAGTCATGGCTACAAAAATGCAGCACAAATACCAGTAGGCAATCCAGTGGAACTGTTTATCGATGCTGGATTCATCGTAAGTAGTTAGTTGCCACACAATTCGACCTAGAACAGGTATCGTTATGGCAAAATTGTCACCATTTGTTTCTATAAAGTCATGCCTAGTAATTGATGTAGGATCAATGTGGTGCTCCCGAAATGGGCGAATGAAATTCTGAAACAAGACGCATTTTATAAAATAAAAAAACATTTAAAATTTGAATAACGGCAATAAGATAACTATAACGAGCTAATAATTAGAAAACGATAAACATAGAATTCTAATATCATATGTAAATATTCAATAATATAAGGTTAGACAATTAGTGTAAGAATAATGTGTATCTTACTAAAAGAGGATGACATTCTTATATTTTTTTCACAGTTACGTTTTACCTTTAGATTAAAACGCAGTTTTTGTTTTCCGGTCGCTTAAACCTCAGGTTCGAAATACTAAATAAATAGAAGGTACACTTTAATTATATTTACTCCATATATTCCTTAAACTTTAAATAAACACCAAACATACTCGCTATAAAATAAACAACATCAAAATCAGAAGTATTAAAGTAAGAAATAGAAAGTATGTATGAATTGTAATTGGTCCAATAACTTTAATAGGTAAAGGGGTCACATCCATGACGTTACTCCTGTTTGTTAATATTTTTAGTTAAACTAAAATTAAATTTTAATAAGTAAGAACCTTCTTTTTCAATTTTGAATTCGGTTAAAAACAAGCGCGATTTACAATCGTGACGGTACGCCTTAATTATAGGGGGCCCAAATCTGCTATTACTATAACGTCAAAATCGTACCTGTTTGCCTGATTTCGGTATTCAGTTAATTACAATGGCGTGCCCGTGGCACGCCACTCGACACGCCACTCTATAAATAAGTATAGGCGAACTTGCGAAATAAATGTTTAAGTTAGCTAGCTTTTCAATATGCATTTCGACTAACGACATTTCTGCTACTGGTAATACCAATTTTTTTCTACCATTATATTGTCGCGACGATGTCGAAATGATATGGTGGATTTAGTGGAACACGAATTTTTGGCACTATCGCAAAGGAATCTTTCTTTGAATATTTTCGCAACGCTAAGAAATTGAAACAGCAGAATTGGGCCCCAGATTGTGAAAAAAAGTGATTTACTGTGTGTTTTTATCGTTTACAAAATGCCAACGCTGTCTTGGGAGTTAGCGTTGGATATCAGACCCTTCCTGTACCTTAATCATGCCCAAAATCCAAGCGTTAAAATCATACGAATTTAAATATAGTTTGAAATATTTTGACGCAAAGTTTTAACAATTTTATCAAAGATAACAGTTCGACGCTATTAACGAAAATTATTGTGACATAAAAATAATACAAATTTCTAAATAATTAGAAATTTGTATTATATACTTATAAAAGTATAATAAAACATCAATACATGATTATGCCTATAAATAAATATCTTGCTTTTACTTCTAACTACCGCAAAAGCACTCTAGTCTTTAGGTTTCCAAAGATGAAAGTACAGCTTCCCAGGAAGCGGTAGATTGCCATTGGCGTTAGCATACTTGAAATCTGACGGCCTCTGTGGTTGAGCGGGCTAAGCCTTTGCCGGCTTACCTCACTGCAAAGCAGAGGCTCCGGGTTCGATTCCTGGTATAGTCAATTTCGGAAACGTATTTTCTCCGTTATTTACTATGGTCTGGGTGTCTGGAAACGACCCCAGAGTGGTCCGTTGTATATTACCCATAACACAAGCGTAACTTACTTAATTTGGGGATATACAGTGTGTGTGTTTGTCTGCCGATTTATTATTATTATTAAATTGGAAGGCAATAAGGCTTTCTAGGGATAAGACAGGAGTAGTCGTAGATTGTGGGTCATTCGAAGTACTATATTAATTAAACTTTAAGAATAATATTGAAATTAACCTCAACGTTGAATTTTACGCCTGCATTCAGCATTGTGGTAAATAAAGGTTATTTTTAATAATTGTATTGAAATAAAATGCGTTTAATTAATTATTACTCAAAATAAACGAAACGATGGATACATTAACTTTTGATACGGACATTCCAATTTTTTGAACTTGTCAATTAATTTATAACATATTTTAATTTATATACTGTCTGAAATAATAAATAATTTATCAGATCAGTTTGTAGTATACTGGCCGTGTCTAAAAAGTTAAAATATTTTTAATTTACTACGAATACGAGTCACTCGCCACGCGCTTTTCAATCGCTATAGCTGTACTGCACCAGCCCTGCAGGTGTTAAAGCAAAGCTTTTAACCCTAAATTAGGTATTAATTCGATGTTAATTCCATATTTCAAAAGCCTGTATAAAATGTGAACTTATGAATACACATGTATAGAAATTGAATAAATAGAAACACACTAAATTGACCTACGATGTGAAAGTTACTTTATATTAAAATTTATTTAAAGTACAAATAAATTGTAAAAATACATTTCATTACCCAGTATTAGCATTATTCTTGTTATTAATTAGTAGTAAACTTACTTTAAAATTTAAATGCCTTTATTCAAAATATATCTATACCAGACATGGGCGCCGTTTCAGTCGGAGGCGACGCGGTGTGAATATTTCAGGCTTTTAGAAGTTACTTTATTTGAATCTAGTACATCTATGTTGGCTTTGAAAAATAGTTACAAACAAGATTCAAGCACCTAAATGTGTGAGCTGCAAACCGGGAATAAATAGGCAGAATTCAAAGATACGGACACTACCTCTGTTCTTTTCGGACTATCATCCATCTGTTCTATATTATGTTAGCAATTGAACTAATGGTTCTAGAGAACTGTCACTTTTAAACACCTAAATTGCCTATAGCTATAAACTAGCATGGAAATTGTTTACAACGCAACCAACGTCTTACTATCTTTTCCGCCGCGCCCAAGCGGTGGCGGCAGCCCTGTCAAACCTATACATACACATGAGTCTTACGATGCCACAATATCTACAATAATATAAGATTCTAAACATGCCCTGTCTGTACATTAAAGTTTAAAAAAAATCTGGAATACACTATATAAACTTATAATGGAGGACACGATGGAGAACACGATACAATTTTTTTAGATTGTTTGTTGGTTTTTTCGGGATTCACGTAAAAACTACTGGGCCGGTTTCGATGCGGTTTTCGCTGATCGACAGCTAATTTTTAGACTTAAACTCTATGGTGCTACTCTTTAACCTGGAAATCCCGCGGGATTTTTTCTAGGAATGATTTAAAATGGTCAGATTAATAAATATCGAATTCCAATGTGATTTTTTTACTGATCGATAGCAAATTTAATGTAAGAAGTTGTGTGATATTTTTTATTTAGGGAATTCCGAGAGAATTTTCAAGGGAGCGGTTTGAAGTTCTTCAGGTGCATAAAAATCAATTTATTCCGACATAGTTTTCACTAAAACAAGCTTACATTCTTTTTTAAATGCGGACATATTTTGCGCCGAGAATTTCAAATCAAGTGTGGACGAAGTCGCGGACATATTCTAATTCATACATAAAAGTTTGTTTCTGGCGGACGTAACCGCTCGAGCGTTTATTACCGGAAAGGAATGATTATTAAATAATTTTACAAAACTTCTTACACCATATGTTATTATTTTGTATGGTCAGAACATAAACGTAAATTATCGGACGCGTCTGCACATTCTTATAATGTATCATATGTAAAATTGTGAACTGCACCTGATTGGTCATTTTATAGATGCATAATTAATTAAGTGGTGTCATAAATCAAATTGAATAGGCACATCATGTTTTCTATTTTCAATTAGAGATGAAAATGTTTAAGAAATATACCTCAAAGTTTATTAAAATACAAAGGTCAAATAAAATAATAATTTAAAGATTGCAAAGCAATGTCAATAGTCAGAAAACACTTCAACCATTGAACAAAAATTAGAAGGTTGGTACTTCTTTGAGATTAGTAATGTTTTTTTTTTCATGTATAGGTTCATATTTGACCATGATCTAACTCGATTTGAGCTGACTGAATATAAATAAATTATTACAGTTGATCCTAGCAAGTGTTAGGACTAACTGTAATAATTACACATTACAGCTAGTCCTAGTCTGGCAAGTGCCAGGGGCACAGTTTGTGGGCTTTGGTTTAATGTGTACTGCTTGATGCTACATTCAGCCAAAATTTTGCAACATATTCTTCATCCACAATTTAGCAGGTATAATTTATTGAGCAGCCTTCGCAAATTATAAACCAGGTAATATTAATGTTTATGAATTTAATGAACCATCCACAATTAAAGACATTCTATAAATGGAAGTTCAAGTTTTGGCCTTACTCTTGGTTTGATTTATAATTTCAAACACTGTCCACTCCTAATAAATGACCACTCAGAAGAATTTTTATATTTAACACCAGGTATTATTTCTTAAGAAACCGTGACATTATAATAGATTACAATGTCACGATCTATTATGGTATACTATGGTATAATCTGTTTACAATTTGCCAGTTATTTAAAATTTATGTTATATTGTTAACTTTATAATCCATTCACTATTTATCAATGGTTTAATATCAGATCTGTTAAATTATAAACTAACAGTTTATATGATATTTCAGTGACAAAAACAAGTGAAGCAATGGTTTGTTTTACTAATTTAATATGTTAAATATTAGATAACAGTATACTTTGGCCCTATTATTTCATAATTGATTTTGTACAAAACCTACCCATTTCGGCTTAAGAAAATAAAATGAATATATTGTACTGTATATCTGGTTACTGTGAAAAATTTCTGTAAGTTTGACAGTAGCATATGAAGCTATGGATTTATTGTGACATGTACAGTTATGACCTTATATCAACATTTTGTTAGATTATATGAATTTAATCTAAATGGGTGCAGGCTTCTTAGCTAAATCATAAATGTTGTATAGCAGCAATGAATTTTATAGTTTGATAAGCAGTGCATTTTATGAAACATGAATGTACATTAAGCATTATATTATTAAAACTTTATTAAGTATTAAAATGTGATTTAATTCATTTAAAGTGCCTCTCACATTAAGAACACTTCATTATTGTGTCATTATCATTGCTAGACTAGGGCAGTAGCAAGTCCAGAGCTATTAAGTAAATAAGTTTTAAAAATATTATTTTTCAATTTATAATAAACAATCATAGCCTATATACCAACTACTACCCCAGTCTACCCCAGCAAGAGTTAACTTTAAAGTCAATGTTTAAATAAGGAACCTGATAAAAGCCAAGATAAATAATACATGAGTATGTTTCAGTGTGAACACAACAAAAGATGTCTCTTATATCAACAATTGCACTGTATTTACTTTGCCTATGATAGGTAGGTCAACAGCACCCCAAGTATCTGCAGCCCAGTGCACTACTCCTGAAGCAAAATCTGCTGTTAGAACCCCTGCTACCGCTGCTAGCAATAGTGAGGCGTCGGCGCGAATGTTTCTGACCATTAAAACACCCGCATAGAAACATAGTGTACAACATACCACCACGCATACCCACTCTTGTATTCTTTTGCCTGTTAAAACAAAATATACACATTGACATTTATATACAATAATAAAAATACTCAGTTTCTATATATCAACACCTTAAATTCAATATTTATTCGTAGTTATATTATTTCCACATTCTATATCATATACAACTTCGCATGAGACAAAGTGTAAACAAAGAAAACAGTATTTCTCAAACCATATTTTTATTCATTTAAATGTAGGGTGCCTAAATGTTTCATTTACTTATTATATAACAAAAAGAAAACAATAACCAAATAAATAAAAATGTAACACAAGGAGAAAGTTAACAAAAGTAACAAGGGAATAACAAGAAATAAATAAAATGGTCCTGGAACTTGCACTGTAACATCAACCTGCCTGGTTGCCTGGAAGAGATTGTCTCTTAGCAATAAGGCTGCCATTGTACTATCTTTTATCTTTTTCTACTTCTGTTTGTTTATGGTTTGGTGCACAATAAAGAATTATCTATCTATCAAGAAGCTGATTGATAGTAAAGATGGTGGATATAACCCGACCCATGACAAGACAACACATTAAAATGTCAAATGTTCACACTAACTGTACTCTATAATTTGGTAGTACTGAATAAACTTTGAGAATACATCTTTTTTTAGGTTTTTAGCATATAATATTTCTAAATTATAATTTATTTAAATGAAAAAAAAAATTATAAGAGTTACTTATGTTGTTCAAATTCAAAATAATGAAATAAGTATGGCATATATAGTACTTAATTATTATTTAAAATTTTACTAGTGTATTACTTTTTTAGTTTTTAATATTTTTACAAAATTAAAAGTGACCTATGAAAAATCTTTTTTATGATATGTTTACAACTTGTCTCACTTTTGCCTGAATACAGTAATATAAAAAAACTAATTAATAGAAAATACACATATTAAGGGCACACACACACCCTATGTAAAAAGGGCAGCCAATAGAAACTTTGTAGTTATTAATTTTTTGACTAAAAGAATTGTTCTCTATGACACATTTCCTGAGTAAAGTCTTTTCACTGAACATCTACGTCTAAGGAGTTTCTGGTTAAACTTTATCTTAGTGATCACTGAATTTTAAGTAGTAGGGGGCAGAGGGGGAGTGAGGGAGGAGTGCTTCTCCCTTCTGCAACCCCCGTGTCTAGGAGACATGTAGTTCTTAAGATTTTAATTTTATTTTGTTCATTTGTTTCATTATATTGTGACATTGGTGACCAGTCTGTTCTGGCACTCGCCGGCCACTGCTGCACACTCGCTTCACTCCATCGGCTCATGCACTTTGGTTTAAAGTCTAATCTAACCTTAACTAAGTCACTAGTCGTAACTTTCAACTAAAGCCTACAAGCCAAGCAAGAGTGCACTGCCAGCGGTCAGCGAGTGCCACAACCAGTTTGTGGCTATCGTCACAATATATAAGCAAAAAAACCTATTTTCATATTTAAAAATCAATAAACTAATTCAAAACTTGTTTACTAATCTCAAAAACAGTTTTAGTGTTTATATATTAATGTAAGTGCATTCTTAAGCACAAATCACACTTTGTTATCAACAAAAGTGACTTAACCCTTGTTTATCTAAAGTATTTTTGTTTTCCTATTATTCATTCAAAGCTTGTTGGTACACCCTAATCTTGTTTCCTACCTCAAATAACAGGTCTAGTGGCTATATAAAAGGCTTTGGTATACCCCTAAACTCGAATTACCCTTAATCTCATGCCACTCTTGGTAAAGGTCAGCCTAGCCCTTCTCTAAAATATTGTTAATTAAATAATTGTTAAAAAGAATATTTACCTGGGCTATACAGTTCAGCTAACTCTTGAGCCCCACGGTGACGTGGACCCCATCGGGGTTGGGAACCAACTTCGCTCGGCAACTGTGTGTTAGCATTGGGATCATCTTCATACATGGAATGTTCAAGGATTTCTCGTTCCGTTTTGACCGGAGCAAGTAATGTTGTAGCCATAGTACTCGCATACTCAAATCTTTCACAACTTAAACTACTAAGACCATCACGCTTAGCACACGGAGGTATAGGTAAAGGCAAAGCCATTCTTATAAAACAAAACTAACTAGAAATATATCATGAAGAAATTGGTTTTAACAAATTGGCTTTAATTATTAACGCCTTAATTATTTTAGGAATAATAATATAACACTACTTTAGCTTTCTTAACCAAATTATCTTTGGTGATAAGATAAGAAATTCATCAAAAAATGACAAAAATAATCTAATCAACACTGACAAACAAATGAATAACTATCGAATCAAACTCGTTAGAATAGGTACATGTATTCTGTGCTATCAAACCATAACTTTCCAGTTTAATTTTTTATGTTTATGGCTTGGCAACTAGGCCTTTATGCCAGGCCCAGTTGTATTGTAGGTTAATCGAAGCCATCCAACGGAGTTCTTGTGTGTTGTGTGTATTTGCGCAAAGACTACAAAGTCCAGCGCTTTTAAAAAAAAAGTAAATCAGAACGAATTAGCAACTAGTGTAGTTTTATTTATTCCGCATATTTAATATTGGCGACGAAATAGTTAAAATTGATCAAAATGACTTCATTTGGCATTATTTCAACATTTGATCACACGGTCCAGAGTTGGAATACATTTAAATGTCGCCTAACTCAATGGTTTATAGCAAATGGTATTAATGTTAAAACCGATGTGGAAGGTTCTGAATGACGTGCAATATTGTTATGCGCACTCTCTGATGGTTCTTATAAATTAGCCGCGGATTTGGCTGTACCGAAGGACTTACAGGAAGTGGCATATGAAACAATTTTAAAGTTGCTTGATGACCACTTCATGCCGAAGCGCTACGGGTTCGCAGAGCGGTACAACTTTTACGCGGCAGTGCAGCAGCCGGGTGAATCTCACACTCAGTGGGCGGCTAGACTGCGCGGACTCGCAGCCCATTGCAGTTTTGGGAGTGTAGAAGAAGCATTACGGGATAAGTTTGTAATGGGTTTAATGGCCGGGCCAGAACGTGAAAAAATATTTTCACAAGATATCAAAGAGCTTACGTTGTCAAAGGCAATCGATCTCATTGAAAATGTGCGATCTGCGAGGACTGCTGCAGCAGTAGCAGCTCCAGTGAGCCAACAGGGTATCTTCAAAATTGTTAATAATCGAAATCTGCGGTAGTTTGCGCTGTATGCGGGCGGAAAAATCATAGTACTACTGAATGTCGTTTTTCTAACTACACTTGTAAAAAGTGCAAAACAAAGGGTCACCTCCAAAAAATGTGTAAAAAAGTAAATTACGTCGTGGCCGGCCGTCTCGATACGTGTGAGAATGAAGACGATGGTAAGTGTTTCAATATTAAAATAATACGCGGAGAATCAATGACTGAATGGATTATAGTTAACGGATTAAGTTTACAATTTGAAATTGACAGTGGTGCTTTTGTAAGTGTGATAAGTGATTTTACATATAAAAAATATTTTAATAAAATTCCCCTTTCATCCCAGACTAAAGGCCTTTTATATTCTTATTCGGGCGCAGGCTTAGAATGTATAGGGGTCGTTACGCTACCTGTTACTTACAATGGAATATCACAGGAAATTAAGTTTCATGTTATTAGTAGGGGGCGGCCCACCACTTCTTGGTAGAGATTTTTTGTCTCTGTTCAAATTATAGTTGTCTCCAGTTAGTTTTATTAACTCTCAGAATGTCAGAAGTCAATTCCAATTGTTGTATCCTAAATTATTTTCAGATCATTTAGGTTGTTTTGACAAGTATGAAGTCAAAATTCAAACTAAGGAAGGGTCAAAGCCGGTATTCTTTAAGGCGAGGCTAGTAGCATTCGCCTTACGAGAAAAGATAACCAATGAGATTGACAGGTTGGTCAATTTAGGGGTACTGGTCCCGGTAGAGCACTCGGAGTACGCATCTCCAGTTGTTCCGATATTGAAACGAGACGGACCTGTTCGTTTGTGTGCTGATTTCTCTGTAACAATAAATAAGCAACTGGTAGTCGAACAGTATCCATTACCAACTGTTCACGAGTTATTCTGTAAACTACATGGTGCCCATGCAGTTTTCTAAACTTGATTTATCTATGGCATATAATCAACTTAAATTAGACTATGCTTCTCAAGATCTCACCTGTATCAATACACATCGCGGATTGTTTAAATATACTCGTCTTGTTTTCGGTTTAACCAATGTACCAGCAATTTTTCAACGAACAATGGAAAGCTTGTTAACTGGTATAGATGGCGTGCTATGTTTATTAGACGACGTTTTGATCTGCTGAAAATAGGGAATCCCATTTGAATAAATTGTATTTCGTTCTGCAACGTTTACAAGACGCAGGGTTAACTTTACAAAAAAGTAAATGTAAATTTTTCAAAGACCAAATACATTATTTGGGTTACGTTATAGACAAATCAGGCCTAAAAAAATCACCTGAAAAAGTAAAAGCAATTATAGATGAAACTACATAGTTAAGAGAGTCCGAGTTGTTAACTACATAGTTAACAACTCGGACAAATCGGACATTCCGGACAAATCGGACAACTTCGACAAATCGGGCAAATCGGTCAAATCGGTCAAATCGGGCAAATCGGGCAAATCGGACAAATCGGGCAAATCGGACAAATAGGACAAAGATGACCAAAATGGAAAATCACAAAAACCTATCCCACTTTTTGGGATAATCTTTACATAAATCTATCCCATTATCCTGGATAAAAGGATACCTTTTATCCAGGATAATGGGATAGATTTATGGAAAAACTACTGGACCGATTTAGTTGAAATTCGGTATACATGTAATTTTAATACCGAGGGTGGACAAGGGATACTTATCATCCCGGATAATGGGATAAGTTTGGGAATAGATTTATGTAAAGACTATCCCAGAAAATAGGATAGGTTTTTATTTTGTGATTTGCCATTTTGGTCATATTGACCATTTTGGCTATTTTGGTCATTTTGGTCATATTGGTCATTTTGGTAAATTTGGTCATTTTAATCATTTTGGTAAATTTGGTAATTTTGGTAAATTTGGTAAATTTGGTCATATTGATCATTTTGGTCAATTTGGTCAATTTGGTCATTTTGGTCATTTTAGTCAATTTGGTAATTTTGGTGATTTTGATTTTTTTTGTCATTTATGTAGTTTACAGATAGATAGACGGGGGATAGTAAAATAAAACTAGAACGGGTTGAAATAGAGGATGTAAGTTTGTATGAAAGACCAATCATTTCTCAAATTTATAGATATAAAAATTTATCATCTATAAAAAAATGTGATAGTAACTTGATCTGTGTGTCTGTATTATCTTTCACGGAAAAACTACTAGAAGTACTGGATCGGTTTTGCTGTAATTTTGTTTAAATGTAAGTTGTAATACCGAAAAGGGACATACCTAAATACTTTTCATCCCGGGAGATGGGATAATTTGCGATATAAAATGATTTGAATATTCCGGGGGCAAATAGCACTAACATAATTTTTTTATACAATGTAAATGTAATTAACGCCTGCTGTTTAAAAAAGAGGCACGCACTAGACTTGCGGCACAGCCGCGGGTACTGTAGTCTACTGACATAAGTCTCTAAACCAAAAGGTCCAGATTTTGCATGATACAATTCCCTATTTCATCACATCTGCCAATGTCTTGTAAGTTTTTGCATTTTAGTAAAAAATTGACTAACCCATTCAAATTACAAACGTTCGGTACAAGTGCAGAGATTTTAACTCCTTGAATTTTGCTATGATATGTGTCTAACTTTACAAGATTCGGAAAGTTTTCAACAAGACATCGCAAATGTTATCCAAATCTCAATAAATTACCTACATACCTACCGGCGCCGGCGAGTCCATAGTCAGCTCGCATTCATACTAATTACTAATATTATACCATCTGATATTTACTTTTATATAAAAAAGTTATGTCCAAAGAGCATAAACGTAGTAGGAGAATGGAAGAACTTTACTTCCTTGGTAAGAGTAAGGACTTTTGGGTGGGGTATAGTTATACGGCACATTTATTTATTATGAACAGATCCGAACTTTTTTAATATAGATTAGAAGATATTAGAATGGCTAAGGCGGGTGCGAAGCAAAGCAGAGCTCCCGCCTTAGCCTTCGTGGTTATTTTTTTTTATAACCACCCAAACTTAATTTTATATCTCAAATAATAAATAAATGTGCCGTATAACTGCCGTATAAATACCGCACCCAGACTATTAATATCTGTATTAAATTTGAAGTACCCTCTGGGTATAGTAAGTCCGACACAGCTACTCTCTATTTCAGTAGAGACGAACCCTCATATTCGACTTTGTTTTCGTATCATGTATTTGTAGGAAAAATCTAAATATAATCATGCGCATGCGCAGAGGCCGCTCTCTGTTACGAATGTACTGTACGAGCTACTTAGTATATTTTGCGAAAATTGTGATGCACAGTTAAATTTATTTATTTACATCAAACATTTTTGAAAATACCATGTACGAAAAGTAGGGGCGGTAAAAAAAGGCATTTGAAGTAATACACGACAGGTGAGTATGATATTTACTTATATTAATTTAAATTTAATTAAAAAATACTAATCCTTTATTTATTAGTACATTTCTACTTTCATCATCCGCATCTGTCTATAAGTAGGTATTGACTTACATTTATATACATTACGCTATGTTATTTGAATATTTCGTATGTTCTAGATTAAACTCTATAGGGAAGTATACCATTTATACTATGTAATTTACAGACAAAAATAATTTCAGAAAAAAATTGTTATTCGGAAAAAGCAAGAGATCTCGCAGATTGTAAAACGAGAGAAGTGACAAGGAAAACTTGGATAATGTTTAATTAAAAGTGGACGTGGGTTATTTGGTCACGATAATAGTGGTAGCTAGTTAGCCTACAAACGTTAAAATTATAATATCGTAACTTGGACGAGTAAAGTCAATCAATGACAAATTATATGACAACATTACAAATTAGATTATATGTAGGTAATAAAATAAAATAAAGTGTAAGATGTATTAGGTATAAATACATATATAGACAATACGAAACTCTATTGTCCTAAATCCTAAAAATAACATTTTAGTGTCTTGTGAATATCGTTTTACCGTCGATTGCACCACCGTATCAAGGGTGGTCGTGGTCAAATCCAAAACTATAATATAAAATTAAATCAATCAATAATTCTTTAGTCCAAAGAGTCTCTGTTATATCACACTACATCCAGTATGATTTCAGTTTGTATATCTTCTATGAAAATGGAATATAGTCAAGATGGGGAATCCCATTAGTGGTAAGTTCGTATACCTACCTCTCGTTATTTACCTGTTTTAAACGAAATTTAACGTCAACTACAATTTAAACATAGTTTAATTCTATCTATTCGGTGTCTTGCTGACCGATTTGTTGCCGTAGTTTCTCATCAAACACGGAAATAATGAGAGGTGTATGGAGTTCCCCTACTGACGGATTTCACCACCTTGACTATAATAATTTAATTATACCACCCGTTCTTTATTTCAGTAAACCGTTTCATGATCACAATGCCACGACACAAGCAACCGCTTACCCTAGAAGCGTCATCTTTAATAGCACTAGGAAATTGGATTGCAGATCGGGCGGAACAACAAATGATTCCAATTACGAAACTTTCTCAAAAGGATACAACCACAGCTCAAGAAGCATTAACCGAGTATATTGACTGTATCAAAGCGTATCTTCAATATAACGTGCCATGGATGCTTCATGATCAGCTCACAAACGAGACTGTAAGATCTTTGTGGGAGCTTCTAGAAAAGACTAAACACTCGTTAGGATTTCGAGGATGTATGGGAAAATTTATAAGCCAAATGAATGTTATAATAAGAATGGCTGAAGTAGTTTTTAACAACAACTTAACTACATTGTCTATTGACGCCATACCTAAAATGTTGAGATCTATTTTTTACAGCAAATTACCAATGCTAACTGGTCTGGTCCATTTAAATTTGGGTTCCCTATCGGGCGGGTGGAAAACTACTGATATGGAAGAAGCAGTTATAAAATCATTAAGGAACTTGCATTCTTTAAAGTATTTGTTTATAAACTATGACTGCACGGATAACATATTGCGATGTCTTGTTGAAAACTGTCCGAATCTTGTAAAGTTAGACATGTCGTCTTCTAAGAACATTACAAATAGCAGCATACATATTATAGCCAAATTCAAAGAGTTAAAATCTGTGCAGTTGTACCGAACGTTTGTAACTTTGGATGGGTTTGTCAATCTTTTACTAAAATGCAAAAACTTACAAGACATTGGCAGATGTGATGAAATAGGGAAGGTATTAGAATACATTAACTTGTATCATTCAAAATCTGGCCCTTTTGGTTTAGTGACTTATGTCAGTAGATATGCAACAAATGATCATCTACATTTAGCTGTACAATTATGTCCATATATAAGAAGTATGACTGTGTTTCACAATACTTTACAAAGTGATTTAATGGTATTGATTGGCTTGGGAGATTTGCAGGAACTAAAGCTACTGTCTTGTGATTTTTATGCAGATCAAATAAAGCAAGTTCTTCAAGTAAAAGGATGTAACATAA
Organism: Dendrolimus houi; assembly: GCA_039645545.1. Classification (NCBI taxonomy): domain Eukaryota; kingdom Metazoa; phylum Arthropoda; class Insecta; order Lepidoptera; family Lasiocampidae; genus Dendrolimus; species Dendrolimus houi. Next base: position 15,167,259 of record CM077126.1, on the reverse strand, counting down.
CACATTTACACTTAGAACACGTAGATCAAATAGATCTTAATGCTTTAATGTACATCAGTCAGATGTGTCCTTTATTAGAAAGTCTGACGCTTTATAATTGTACACTAATTCAACATACATCTCTTTATACCAAAAAGTTAGATATAGCACCGTTTAGGAATTTAAAAAAGATAACCCTCGTTTCGATGACCACGGATGAACAGTTATTGTTTATATTAACAAATTGCCTCAACGCCGAATTCATCCACATCGGGACTGCCGTGCAGCTTACTGACGACTTTTTACTCAAAATATTAGAGAACAATCCCCTTATATATTTAAAAGAATTAAGAATTATGCAGTCAGATTTCTTAACGATTCGTTCTGTACAAAAGATTATTGAAAGTTGTATGAGTTTAGAAATTTTGGTGGAAGTTGAAAGTTGGACTTTATTGACGGACATTGATCGAGAGTACATTAGAAATTATATAAAAGTAAATAACTATAACATTGATATAGCTCCCATAAGGAGATATGATTCATAAAAATAATTTAAATATTAAACGATACGTTTAATATTGAAATTATTTAAATTATTCTTTCTTCTACTCTAGCTAAGTTTTTAACTAAAACGATTATCTACATAGCAAACCCACTTGTTTCACAAACTTTTTTAGACCAGCCTTAATTTGTCTGTAAGAAATTGCTTTTAGTGATAAGACCACCTTTTGTTTTCTTTACTTAATAAATACTTTTTCAACTATCTTAATGTTATGCAATATTACTTATATTACATTTTTGCAAACTCCAAGACCTATTTGTATAACCATGTTTTTATGCAATAAATTATTTGATTTAGTTTTATTCGTGATATCCTGCTGCCTCGTTGCTCATGCCATAGATTGCATTGTCAATTATGATATTTGTAGTTCCGATAGGTATTACTACATAGCGGTTCTCACTCACCTGCATATGCCATCAAGATGGGGGCGCGAGAGTTCCGCGCGCGCTCACCTCTCCTCCCGTGGGGCGAGTTACAGACCGCCCCACGCCTAGAGAGCATGATGATGCCGGGGGATAAGTCCCCCGGCAATGGAAGAGGCCTCGTGAGGGGGGCCCACGCCTTCCAGGGCTGCGGAGAGGCTAGGTCATATACCCATAGCCCTGGCATAAGGCGAAGGACGAAACACCCAGGGGTTTTAGTGGGTATCCCTAACCGGGGAGTGGCAATAGCGTGGCACCAGTTCTGACTGGGCATGCTAGTGCCACCCCCGATCTGGCGAATCCCACACTAGGTCGCGAATTATCCGATCCCCAAGGTTCTGCCCTTGTCGCGGCTTAGTCCTCAATCGGATTTCCCCTGGCTAAAAAAAAAAGGTATTATTACATAAGCATGCGTCGGGAAGACCATGAAATTGGTCCTCGACAGCCGATGTGACTTTTCGGCAGCTTTTCTAGGTAGCATGGTATATTAAATTATAAATGAAGTTTGACATTTGTAAGAATTGTAATATGTCCATTTCGTGACATAGGTACTCATCATTTTTGTTACATACATATATTTTTTTTATAACGCTGGGGAATGCATTTGCGCACTCTCTCCGGGCCCGGGACCGGGAGGAGGTTATCGGAGGGCGTGTGGGACGCGAGCGAAGCCCCGGACAAAAGCTAGTTATGTTTTAAAAAGATGAACTGTGCGCCTCGCCGCCGAGCCGCAACGCAATTAAGATTGTAATAGATAGACTATAGACGCTTGACATAAAGAGATGTCTTAAAAGATCTTCACTTGCTCTTATTATGTTTGAGCTGCACCTGCGATAATGTTACAGCTATAGGCGATTTCAGGCAGGTGTGACGATTTATACAACGTGTTATTTATGTGTTACTGACGTTACATATTGACAGATAACGTACATATGTATACACAATAATGTGGCATTTAAACGATGAACTAAAGCAGCGAATGGATAATGGGGAACGGAATCTTATAATTAAATATGTGAAAGGAATACCACGGATTACTGAAAAAACGGACCAAAAAAACTAATTAGCAATAGAAATATTGCAAGAATACATTCACCAAGTTATTTTGTAGTAAATAAATACGAAGACATCCTCTTACATCCGTCTTCTTTAAAAATTATGTATACTGACCTACGCAGTATACGGACGGCGGGCAAACTAGATGAGATAAAATGCATTTTAAAAGCTATATCAAGTACAACTCATATAATTATTTTTACAGAAACATGGCTACAGTCTAAAGAGGATGCTAAATTATATGAAATACCTAACTACTCGCAGGTATACAACATTAGATCAAACAGAAAGAGAGGAGTCTCCATGTTTTTACATAAAGACTTAGATTACGACATAGAAGAAAATTTATATAATAATGGGAATAACTATTTGTGGATTTATATAAAGAAATTATCACTACACGTAGGTGGAATATATAAGACAGGAGAAACTAACTTAAACCAATTTTTGGAGACTTACTCGGAATAAATAGAACGAAGGAAGAGGGCAATTATATTTGGTGATTTTAACATAGATCTTCTTAGTAAGGACCACAACGCTACGAAATACCTAAATGAAATTAAGGAGGCGGGGTACGAAATATTACATAAAATCGATCAAATTAATTGCACTCGTGAAACATCTAAAACAAAGACAATTATAGACCACGTCTGTAGTGACATGAATAATAAGCCGTTTAATCTATCCATAGAAAAAAGCGCGGGAAACCTTCGAAGTTGGTGGGCGCAGTTTTTAAATATTTTAGTTTTACAAATTAATTTATAAGCTAATAGTGATCAGAATAGTTATCCTTTGTAAATATTAGTATTTTTGTATATTTCTATTCTTTAATTACTAGTCTAGTTCTCTTCTTAGGGTAAGTTTTTTCCAATTTTTATGAACGAGCCTCCGGACCTGGGGGGGCTTAGTGCCCCCCGCAAGTTCTTATGTCACAATAATATCTAATGAGTCTGGCATGGATACAGACTGTTCTTTGTCTAAAAGAACACTAAAGCGTGAGTCTGGCATACAACTGCTGTCGTTTTGGGCACACCAGAACAGTGCCGTTCAAAACCAAAATGTTATAAGTGTGGCCAGGGCCACACTGGTGATAGTTGCAATGTTGAGGAGGATCGCGGATCTTCTTGCTTATGTTCTGGGCTTCATTTTGCTTCTAGTAAAAACTGTCCAGAATACTCGAGGCAAAACCAAATTAAAACTACTATAGCTGAAAATAGCATATTGTATATGGAGGCATCCAAATTACTTCCCACAGTCTCTAAACCATATGCCAATGTTTTATGTTCTATGCCAAGCAAATCTGCCCAAAATGAAATTACAATTGTTCCTGGCTCACCACCCCAAAGAACTGTTTCATATAAAAAAACAGTTTTTGTTAAGCCTCGATCACCTCCAAAACAAAATAAAGGCTATGACCGTGAGGCCCATGATGCCTTAACAAGAAATTATAATATGCCTTCTCCCTCCAATGGTTGTGCTTTACCATCTCTTTCCAATGACTCCAATCAAACACTTGCTGATATTATTTTTATTATTTTGTCTTTAATAAACTTGTAATCTCAATCCAACTTAGGTATACCGAACAACACAGCTACATTAATTAATACTTACTCAACAAATCTCAATAAAAATGGACAACATGGACCAAATAATCCAATAGAACTGCAGAAGTGCAATCAATAAAAAACATGAATTAATTTACATTATAAATAAATGTAATCCCTTTATTCTTTCACTATCTGAAACTTGGCTTAAGCCAAATTACACCTTTAAAATCCCTGGTTATTCTTGTTTAAGGAATGACAGGGATGATGGGTATGGTGGTGTGTGCCTACTCATCAGGAATACTTTTTTTATATCTCCTTTTCCTCTTCCCCCACACAGTGACTCTTTTTCTATTATTGCTGCTATTGTAATAATATATGCTATGTTTCTATATATATCCTTCATCCTTCTCCACAAATTTTCAATGAAATAAAAAATTTGATTTCTCTTCTTCCTAAATCTTTCTTGATTCTTGGTGATTTCAACTCTCATCATAGATCTTGGGGCAGTTCAACATCTAACAGTTATGGTTATTTATATAGTTATTTCTTTGCCCTGAAAAATAAAAGAAATCCTATCATAAAATATCCTCGATTAAAATACAAATTAGTTGATTCTAAGTGGGAGCAATACAAATTATTAGTAGAAGAAAACCTTGCACAATCCTCAGATATAAATTCAGATTATTTTAAATGCATTTTACTGCAAGCGGCTGATAGTGTTTTTTCTAAGAAAACACCACATAATAATAAATTGCTATCCCCACCATGGTGGGATGAAGAATACACTAGTGCTATTAAAAAACGGAAAACAGCTGAGAAGAATTACAGTAGTAATATGTCTTCAGAGAATTACGACGCCTTGTTGGATATACAGAAGAAGACAAGGAAGTTATTTAAAAAGAAGAAATTTGAGGGTTGGAGAACATACTTTAGTTCTTTGACGGCTGAAACTCATTCTACTGTTATTTGGCGTAACATCAAAAGATTAAGATCAGCGACTAACCATTCTAACACAGCACTCCTTCCTATTGTATTAGCTGATCAATTCCTTGACCGTTTGGCCCCCGTTTCTGCCCCACAGCATGATTTAATTTGTCCTTCAGTATTTACTTCTGTCAATCCTTCTTCCACTTTAAATCAGCCTTTTACATTAGTTGAGTTGAAAGGAGTCCTCGCTCATGTTAAGGATAGCGCCCCCGGCGAAGATGGGATTCCGTATTCATTTTTAACTCATTTAGGTGAAAACGGCCTAAATTATTTTCTAAATGTTATAAACAAAGTCGTCACGACGTGACATTCCCCCGCATTGGAAGATCAAATAGTGTTGCCATTTTTAAAACCAAATAAAACACCTTCTGACGTTCAATCATATCGCCCTTCGTTTTGTCGTCTGTTATTACTAAAATTGTCGAACATTTAGTGAAAAATCGTCTTGAGTGGTATATGGAAAATAATGGGTTTCTCTCCCAGACTCAGTTCGGTTCGGCAATCCTGTGCGGTTTGCAGTCATCGGTTCCCAAGGAGCCATGGTTCCCCAAACTCTCGTTTGGTAAAACTGCTACTTCCATTTTGATTCGCATGCGCCTTGGACATCTCTGTATTCCGGTGCATTTACATAGACTTGGAATTGTCTTGAGTCCAGCCTGCGAATGCGGTGAGAGTTACTGTGACATGAACCATGTTTTCTTTTCCTGTCCTATGTATGATCACACTTCTCTTTACGATTCTTTAATTTCTCTTTCCGTTCCTCTTCCTACTTCTATGCCTTTATTATTTAAGGATTGTAAATTTGATATATATAGTATATTAAATTCATTTATTGTAAATAATCAAATTAAACTTTAATTTTAGTAGTTTGTACATATTTAGTAATTATTTTGACACTTTTTTTCCAAATTTTCGGAATTATTTTCTATTCGCGTTGCGTTTCCATCGTTTTATAAAACTAAATTGAAAAGCCATTTACACATGACTCTGGCTGAATGCACAAATCGTGCCAAGCCATTATTGAACAAAGAAGAAGAATCTATCTATAATTGAATCATCCCTCTCTGACCATAAACAAATATTCTTCCAACTTTTACAATCAAAACCTCAAATTAATAACTAAGTAATTTATGAAACTTTAAATTATGACCGATTATATAAATCAATGAAAGAATCCAACTATATAAATGAAAACAATAATTATACATATTTGAATGAATTTATATGCCAGCAAGTTGCAATTAATAAATCATAAATCCTCCTCAAAAAAATTAGATTAGTAAAGACATAATAAATCTAATAAATAAAAGAAATATACTTCGGAAAACAATTAAAATAAATCAACATGATACAGACTTAAAATCATAATATAATGAAGTGAAAAACAATGTGCACAAACTGATCAAAACCGCGAAAAAGAACTACTACTACAATTCATTTAAAGATTGCTCTAATAAGCCCAAAAAGATGTGGGATCTAATTAATAATCTAGCAAGAAATAAGAGTAAAAGCTATAATACCCCTCCTCAGCTCTTATTAAATACAAAATACATCACAGCTGGCACAAGCGTTTGTGAGGTGTTTAATAATTTCTTCTCATCAATTGGGGAACAATTAGCAAATAACATCCCAAGCAAATATCACTCTAATACCATCAATACCTTAATGTACAAACAAGACTATACTCACAATATAACTTTATCTGATCTAAAGTTATGTAGCACGGAAGAGGTCGGGAAAATCATAGACGGCTTAAACAGCAATACTAGTGGCGGGATAGACGGTATTACCACCAAGGCGGTAAAATGTATGAAAAGTCATATACTAGAGAGTTTGACTAACTGTATAAATTAATGTTTAACAGATGGTATTTTTCCGGACGTTTTAAAACTAGCAAAAGTGAGCCCAATTTACAAGTCTGGGACAGAAACCGATCCTGGTAATTATAGACCGGTTTCAGTACTTCCAGTAATGTCAAAAGTCTATGAAAGAATCTTATATAACCGATTGCATGAATATTTGTGTAGTAAAGATTTTTAATTGAGCAACAGTACGAGTGTCGTGTAAAGTCAAACACCCTGTCAGCCGCCATAGACTTAATAACAAAAATAAAAACAAATATGTCTAGGCATTTTTATTGATTTAAAAAAGCCTTTGATACTGTCAGCCACTCACTACTAATTGAAAAGCTACATAATATAGGTGTTCAGGCTATATCACTAAATATATTCAAGTCGTATTTACACAACAGATTTCAAATAGTTAAAATTAACAAGTTTAAAGGTAGTCACCGAAAAATTAATTTTGGAATTCCCCAGGAATCTATATTAGGAAGTCTTATTTTTTTAATATACATTAATAATATTGTCAATGTCGGACTGACAGAGTATTTCACGTTATATGCTGATCTATTTTGGTCACTGAATATATGACATTATTGCTGAAGCACAAAAAGAGTTGGACAAGCTTAATGAACGGTTCTTATATAACAGTTCGCGATCAGCTTCCTTGCGTAGCGGTCACGAATGCGCTCCTCACATCTATCTAATACAATTTTTCGCGCTTTTCTACCTGGAAAAGCGATAAATTGTTAGTTCTGTGTACAGGTGATAGTGTACTAGTGTTTGTTCGTTTGGACTGCGGTGCGGAAAGCAGTTTTGGCCGGTGAGTCCCATTTCTCTCTCCGCTTGCTAGTGTCGTGCGCAAAATCAGTTGCGCGCGCTTTTGTAACGGTTTTTGTGTGTGTAGTGTTTTCGCGCGCCTTTCTGGTCTCCTCTCGGGTCAGGGCCTCCAGTAATGGACGGCCCAAGTACTGAAGGCCCCAGGAGCCGAGTGTCCCGCGCAAGCGGGATCACAGCGGCTCCAACAATGGATGGGCCATGAAGGAGATAGGGAGACGCGGGAAAAGAAGTCTTCCCTGGTTCGTCGCAGCCGCAGCGCCGCGGAACCTCGTCTCGGGCGCCCGGGTCAGCCGTTGTCACGGCTACCGGGCTGCCCGCTTCGATAGGGGTGCATCGGCGGTGGTCGACCTCACCGCCGCCGGGCCCCGCGATAAGGAGAGCGCGACGATGGGGCCGCCTTCGGCTCCCGCCGCGCCTGAGGTTCCCGCCATGCGTGCCGCGCGCAAGAGCGCGGCACACACGGCCGTAGGTAGGGAGGTTGTGCTCGCCGCGAACTCGGCCGTTCTCATGGCCGTGAGCGCGGCGAACGCCATCGTAGAGAATGTCTACAGGGCGCAAACGCCACCTGCACGGGCTTCACCTGTGCAGGGGCCAAGCGCCTTCGTGGACCACGTAGACATCGCGCCGTCGGGCAGCGTCCCAGATTCGCTGGAGTACGCACTCGACGACGCGATTCGCGTCTTCTGCGGCCCGCACGCCGAGGCGGCTGCATGTGCGCCGACACCGGTTAGGTCGGTGTACACAGCGGCCGGCTCGGCGACAGCGGGGCGATGGCCCCACGACGGTGTCGACTAGCGCGCGGGCTTCACCCGTGCCCTCGGCATCGGCTTGCGCACCGGCTTCACCCGTGCGCAGCGTGGGGACGACCGCCCCGCGACACCGGTTGCCGCGCGGGCTTCACCCGCGCCAACGACCGGGGTCGTTGTTAGGATGGTGATATAGGTGCGGTGGCGGCGATGATGTTGTCTTCTTTCCCTACTGGGACTGTCGCCGCCACCGCTTCGTCCAGCTTCGTCCCCGAGTCGAGGCAGCGGTTCTGGGACCGCAGCGCCGACTCGGAAAGCACATCGGGTGCTTCCACGCCGGCGCGGGCGCGATCGCCGCTGCGTCGCACGGGCGACGCGACGGCAAGCGTGCTCGCGGGTGCGGAGGCCTACCTCCGCACCGAAGGGGAAAAGGGTCGCAGGGCCAGGAAGGCCACTGCTGCCAAACTGGCCGCGGCTAGCCAGTGCGCCGCGCTGATAGGGACGTACGTGCTCGGCCCTGGGGAGCTCCGCCTGGCGGCGAGCGCCCAGGTCGCCGACATCCTCCAGGTCGCCCAGACGTCGGGCAACCTGAAGGGCGCATACGTGCGCCGACTGAAGGAGGCTGCGACCCGGCTGTCGGACATAGTCGACACGCTGGTGACGCGGAATCCAGAGTCGGGAAGCCTGGAGACTCGGCAACGAGAACTCCAGGCTGCGCGCCGAGCTCGGCGCCTTGCGGGAGGAGAACCTCTCCTACCGTAAGGAGTTCGAGCAGATGCGGAAGGCCATGAAGGCCCCCGCTGCGGATGCGGCCCCGGTTCCCGCTGTAACGGCGGAGCCGGGTCCCGTGCCCGCTAAGCGGAAGGCCAAGGCCGCCGCGCGGCGAAAAGTCCCGGCCCCGAGCCGGTTCATATATCCGCCGCGGTCCCCAGAACGGTTCCGGCTACCGCCGCTGTGGCGGAGCCGGTTCCTACACCAACCGCTGCGCACACCGGTGTGGATTATGATATGCTCACGCATATCATCGCCCGCACGGTGGGCGCGATGTTGGACGCTCGGCTTGCCGGGATTGAGGAGCGGCTGCCGCCCGCGCCAATTCTTCGCCCGCCGCTTGCGGCGGACAGGAAAAAGGCCGCGGAGACACAACCGCTGCCTAAAACGGCGGGAGCTGCCGCCGCCGCCCGCCGGACCCCGGGGAAGTAATTCCCCGGTACCGATGGAGGTGGTGGTAGCCCCGTCGTCGGGGTGGCGGACTCCCCACCGCCACCCCTCCCCAAGAAGAAGGTGAAGAGGGGGAGTAAAGCAGAGGGCGAAGAAGCTGCGCCGAGCCGCAGCTCTCGCCGCCGCCTCTGCTCCGGCGCCTAAGCCCGGGCCACCGGCCCCAAGCCGGCCCCAGACTCATGGCTAAACCCGCGGCCGCGACACCGGCCGTCGCGGCACCGCCGTCGCGGCACGCGCCGTCGCGGCACCTGCCGTCGCGCCACCATCGGCTGCGGTGGCCCCTGCCCCCGCCCCGTTCCGGAGGGGGGCGTGGTCCACGGTCGTCCGAAGGAAGAAGGGCAGGGCGGGGCGGAAACGCCCGCCCCCTCCCTCGGCGCAAGCACCGGCTTCGCCATCGGGGCGGAAACCGGCGCGCAAGCCACGGGCTACGAAGCCCGTGGTATTTCAGGAGCCGAGATCGGCAGCAATTATCATTAAGTTGCTGCCGGAATCGGCCAAAAACGGTATTGGCTACCGGGAGGTCTTCGCGAAGGCCGCCTCGGTGGTCAATATCACCGAGCTAGGCCTCAGAGAGGGGCTGAAAGTGACGCGGACCGCCCGGGACGCTCGACTCCTGGACTTCCCCAGGACCCGAGAGCGCGACTAGGGCGAACCGCGTCGCCGAGGCCCTTCGAGGGCGCGCTCAAGGATGGCCGAAGTCATCCGCCCCGTAAAGCGTGGGGAGCTTTACGTCTCAGGGCTGGATGAGTCGGCCACAGTAGATGGGCTTCGCAGTGCCATCGCCAGCGTGGGCAACTGCCTGCGCGACGATGTTAAGGCGAGGCACATCGGCATAGGACCTGGGGGATGGGCGCATCATACGTGATGTGCCCCGTCTCTGCAGCCAAAGCCATCGCCGAGCGGGGCCACCTTTTGGTGGGCTTCACCTCGGCGAAGGTGGAAGGCTCTGGAAGCCCGGCCCATACGTTGTTACCGTTGTTTCAACGTCGGCCACGGCACCCAGACTTGCCCGGACTCGTGCCCGGACCGGACCGGCTTGTGTCTTCGCTGCGGTAAGAGCGGACACAAGCAGCCGGACTGCACAGCCCGCGACCCCACTGCGCCGTCTGCGCGGCGGGGGCAAACGCGCTACCCACCCGACGTTGGCGAGGCACTGCCAGCCCCCATATGTCAAGGGTAAATTCGTCCACCCGAGGGCGAATAAACGACCGACGAGTGGAAAGGGGTACCTATGGACACCTAAATGCCCAATACACCCCAACACTCTTCCAAGCTAATGTTAACCACTCCCCGACGCCCAGGACCTGTGCCTGCAGGCGATGGCGGAGTGGCAAACAAACTTGGCCGTAATAAGCGAACCTTATTACGTACCCCAGCCAGGAACTGGGTGGGGATCTCGACGATGTGGTAGCCGTGGTCGCCAGAGCCGGATCTGGCACACCGCTCACCAGTCTCGAAAGAGGAAAGGGCTACGCGGTGGCGGAAAGCGGAGGTTACGTCATCATAGGCGTGTACCTCACGCGGAGCCGCCCCTGGCGGAGTACGAGCTCGCCTTGGACTCCATTAGGGCAGCCGTCGGCAGACTAGCGCCGAAGACGATATTCGTCCTAGGCGACTTCAATGCCAAGCACCAATCCTGGGGAACGCGATTACCGATGTTAGGGGACGGGCGGTTGAAGACTGGGCGCTTCAATCCAACCTGTCCATCCTGAACCAGGGGTCGGTCCAGACCTGCGTACGTGCGCGGGGTGGATCGATCATCGACTTGTCATTCGCCACACATGCGGCCGCCCGCAGAGTGGTAGGATGGAGAGTGCTGGAGGAGGTGGAGACTCTGTCTGATCACTTGTACATCAGATTCGAGCTCTCCCCTCGCCTAGCGCTAACCCTGTTCAGGGCCCCTCCCGGCCCACGCTGGGCTCTTACCAAGCTCGACGCGGAGCAGGCCGAGGAGAGGGCTATCATCGAATGCTGGACCTATCCAGCCGACCTGGGGAATCTGGAGGCGCAGGCTGAGCACATGCGCAAGTCCCTCAAAAGATTTGTGACGCTGCTATGCCTCGAGCCAAACGACCGCCGCCGCGTACATCGGTCCACTGGTGGACTGAGGAGCTGGCTGAACTGCGGAGGGCAGTCCGCAGAATCAGCCACAGGCTCAAACGCAGCAGAGCGCGTCGTCCTCCAGACTATGTTGAGGAGAATGGACTCGTGGGGAGTTCAGAGAGGCCAGAAAGGCCCTTTCGATCGCAATTCTGCGAGCGAAAGCCCGGGCTCGGGAGGAGCTCCTCGAGACACTGGACCGGGACCCTTGGGGGCGTCCGTACCGTGCGGCCCGCAACACGTTGCGGCCCTGCACCTCCACGGCTACGGAAACGCTCGAACCCGAGGTCCTCCGGTCGGTTATCGATGGGCTCTTCCCGGATCCGGGGATCTTCACTCCCGATATGGGTCCAATCATTCCCGACACCTCGGAGGTGGAGCCTCACTCCATCACCGAGGAAGAGTTAGACGTCGCCCTGGACCGGCTCCGGGGCAGGAAGACGGCTCCGGGACCCGACGGGGTTCCGGGTCGGCTCCTCTTCTGGCCGCCAAACACCTACGCGGCCAGCTGCGGAACTGTTCGATGCCTGTATTCGCGCAGGTCAGTTCCCGTCGCAATGGAAGGAGGGCCGATTATGCCTGATTCCCAAGGAGGCCGTCCTCCCAACGATCCGTCCGCCTACAGGCCCATAGTGTTGCTTAACGAGGTCGCCAAGGTTTTCGAGAAGATCTTAGCGGAACGCCTCGTTAAGCATCTCGATACTGTGGAGCCGGGGCTAGCACAGACGCAGTTCGGGTTTCGGCGGAGGCGCTCCACGTTGGACGCCTTCGAGACACTGCGATCTGTAACGGACGACGCAGTCCAAGCAAAGGATACTGTCCTGGCGGTTTCGCTAGACATAGCGAACGCCTTTAACAGCCTCCCTCACGAGACGATTAGGGAGGGGCTTCGTGCACACGGAGTCCCCGTACCTCACGAGGCTGTTGGGCGCGTACCTCCAGGATAGATACATCCTTTGGGAGGGCGGCGAGTCCGAGAATCGCGCGATAGGTCGGCGACGCGTCGCGTGCGGCGTACCACAGGGATCGGTCCTCGGGCCGGTTCTTTGGAACGTCGGTTATGACTGGATCCTTCGGGTTCCGGTCCTGCCCGGAATAGGCTAATCTGCTTTGCGGATGACACCCTACTCACGGCACGCGCTGCGTCATTCGCGGAATCCGTGGACCTCGCCAACGCCGGGCTGGCGATCGTGGTCCGAAGAATAGGTAGGCTGGGCTTGAAGGTCTCCCCGCGAAAACGGAGGCCATCATGTTCCATAGGCGGTTTCGCAATCCCCGCGGACTTGTCCGTTACAGTCCAAGGGTGGACATTCGTGTAGGCCCCAGATGAAATATCTGGGGCTAATTCTTGATGGGAAATGGCTGTTCAAAGCGCACTTTGAGCAGCTAGTTCCTAAGCTCGTGAGTCCGCAGGCGCCCTCTCTCGGCTTCTTCCCAACGTGGGGGACCGGGGGGACGACTAGGAAACTCTACATGGGCATCCTTAGGAGTATGGCCCTGTACGGTGCACCCGTATGGTCCACTGCACTTCACCGCCACAATAGGACTTTGTTGTGCCGCGCACAACGGGTCCTGGCGGTGAGGACCATCCGAGGATACCGTACAGTGTCGTGGACGGCGTCGACACTCTTGGCAGGCGATCCGCCCTGGCCTCTCCAGGCGGACGTGATAGCCAAAGTTCGGCGCTCCCGACAGGATGCCCTCGCCCGTGGCCTGGTCTATGGCCAGGCCGAACTCCAGGTGATCAGGACGCGGGAAACCGCGGCCATGATCAATCTTGGTCAGTAGAGTTGGAAAACCCTGTTGCTGGCATTGACACGGTGGAGGCGGTTCGACCGCAGCTGTTGCGATGGCTCTCGCGGAAACGCGGGACCCTGACCTTCAGAATGACACAGATACTTACCGGGCACGGTTGCTTCGATAAGTATCTGTGTCAGATTGCGATGCTTGCCTTCACCCCAATGCCGCCAGTGTGGCGCGCTGGACACGGCGTTACACACGCTAGTCTCGAGTGCGCATGGGCACCTCAGAGGTTTGAACTCGAGACACTTGTAGGACCGATTGAATCGCTGGGCGATCTGGTGCAAGCCATGCTGCACAGCGACGATTGGTGGGTGGGTGCGGCCAATTTCTGCGAGACGGTAGTGTCTCATAAGGAGGCCGCGGAACGAGATAGGAGATGGTAGTGCGCATGCGTCTCGCGGGCGCCGACGTTTGGGAGCCCGGAGGCGCAGGTATGCGCATGACCTCCCTCCCTGAAATACCGCTCAGGGGCCCTGTCTAGGGAGAGGAGTCTTCACCCCTGACGAAGTGAGTTTGCCTCTCCCGGGGCATTCTCAAGTTATCGGTGCGTAACTACGTTCTGTATCTCACGCCTTTCCTGCCATAAGCACATGGGAGGATGGTTTTATATTGATTAGTCGAGTTATTGATTATTGTTTGGATTGCCTCAGTGGAAAGCCTCCATGATCAACAAAATCCTAGCAAAGGACCCGGTATGAGTTGGACAAGCTTAATGAACGGTTCTTATATAATCTATTAACAATCAACACAAATAAAACATCTTATATGATTGCCGCCAAAAACAAAAAAATCCCTAATCATAATCCACTAATAATAAACAACAATAAAATAAATCGTATAAAACAAAGAAAAGTATCTTGGCCTTTGGTTGGATGACAAACTAACATGGACACCACATATTGACTATGTAAGAAGTAAACTCATCCCAATCTTTGGAGTACCACGAAAAATTTCTAACTGTATACCTCACAAAGTACGGCTCATCATTTATAATTCCCTTGTAGTCTCACCTTGAATATTTAATAGAAATATGGGAATCAGCCTCTAATACAAACTTAAGCCTATTACAGGTTAAACAAAACAAACAACTAAACATTCATACTCTAAAACTAACCTATTAAATATTTCTCAAATATACACATATAATACCTGCATACTAATAAAAATATACACTCCAAGCTATCCTTTACTGTTAAAACGTATAAATATAATATCCGGAAGAAAAAGCAATTTCAATTAAGTCTACCACGAACAAATTACGGGAAAAAAACATTATGTTCGAAGGTGTGCAGTTATTTAATAAATTTCCAAACGACTTACAAAAATGTAAAAATATAAACTTTTTTTAAATCAAACTAAAAAATCTTTTATTAGAATAAATATAAAATAATAAACCGCAACATACATCGAAAACTGCATGCACCACATTAGTATTAAGATTTATATTGTATTAGTTAATAAAGTTCTTTAAACCTTATTCACCAATTTAGCTAATAGCACTAATTTATATCTATCTATACCATTCCCCTATAGTGGGAGGCCCGAGCCCAGCAGTGGGATATTTATGGGCTGCTATTATATATATATTATATACACTAATTTAGCTAATCATAAACGGCGTTATTTTTTAAAGCTATTAAACAAGACGCATTTGGCCAGTCATTAACACTAACGCACGTAGAGAAGGGGCCTTTGGTTGTTCTACCTATAATGTTGATTGATATTATTATCATTTTTGTAATGGTACGGTTTCATCTGCGATAGTGTTATGGATATAGGCCGCTTCACGCAGATAAATAGCGATGGGTTTTTTTTAATAACTCTACGGAATCGAGATCCGTATTCGATTTTTAAGCTTTTAAAATTTAAACACGGTTATTTTTGTTATTGTGTGTGAAATTTTTATTTGTGTTGTAGTGTACCTCACGAATAACTTATTATCTAAGCGATGGGTTTAATGCGTTATTCTAGATGCGACATTGCTAATAACGTTAAACATTGATAGATGTACACTAATGTAGCTAATTGTTAACGGCGCCATTTTTAACGCTATTAAACAAGAGGCATTTGGTCATAGTCAAATCTTTCACTCTAACGCAGTGCTAAGTGTGACGGCAGATAATAGTGAAATATTTATATTGTCTTAAAAGAAAAATCTAAATTGCAAATGTTGAAGATTTTGGTGATTGTGAAACAGGTTCTTTAGAAATAAATGTAATACAGTAAAAGGTTTATATTTTATTATTTTAATTACTTTTATAAAAAATTATCATTAATAATCGATTCTTGTTTTTATTGACGTTTGAACGTCAATTAATAATTCTAAATTATTTTTAAAGTTAAGTATCCACAATGTGTTTAAAACTTCCTGGTCTAATGTTTTTAGAATTCTCTTTATCATTAGAATTTGGTATAAGAGCAAACATATAAACTGGGTATATTCCATTAGGGAAGTTAGTTTGTTTACATTGCTTAACCCTTTTCAAACCAGATTCTTTAAAAATTCGTAAATATTGTTTTAAAGATCTGGTGACTGATGAATCAACATCATCTGTTTCTGATATCCCCGAAGATGTGACATTTTCTTTAATGACAATTACACCATTAGTGTTCAGAGCATTTCTGAAAAAGTAAGAAGAAATATAGTCCAATGAGTATAAGTTGAACACTTAATCACAAGTTAGTCGAAAAATTATTATAAATAATTTATTTGAAAGGGTCAATTCATATAAATAATCTATCTATAGTATTGAAAATTTCTAAACATGCCATATATGTACATTAAAGCTATTTAAAAAAAAAACAACTGGAATGGACTATATAAACAATGGAGAATATGATGTAATTTTTTTTAGATTTCTTGTATGTTTGTTCGGGATTCACGTAAAAACTACTGGGCCGATTTCGATGCGGTTTTCGCTGGTCGACAACAAATTCTTAAGACTTAAAATCTTCGCTACTGTTTAGTCTGAGAATCCGGCAGGAATTTTTCTGAGAATTATAAATGGGCTAGATTAAAAAAACGAATTCTAATATGATTTTTCACTGATTGATAGCAAATTTTATGTAATAAAATGTTTTACCACGGGAATCTCGCGGGAATTTTCCCAGGAGCGGTATGTAGTTGTTCGGGTGTATAAAAATTAGCTTTCATTAAAACTATATCTTACATTCTTTTTTAAATGTTGCGTTACTATGTGTCCCGGTAATCCAGTGGGAATTTCAAGTCAAGCATGGACGAAGTCGAGGGCATATCCTAGTACTATACTATAATATACACAGGGTGAATTTTTCAAGTTAGAATTCAGGGCCAAATCCTGAACTATATGAAATAACGAAAAACACTCAAAGCAGACTCGGGGCTGATTTTGACCAAAATTAAAGTGGTATTAGATATTTGAAAAATCAATTACCCTTGTAAGGAATCGAATCTGGAGGTTTTGAAAAAATAACACCTGTATTATTATACTAAATCATAGTGTAGCTTATAAGGATCAATTTCTGGGAAGGAATGTCAAATAGCAAACCTAGGGTAAGGGAACTGATTTACTATTTTAAATCATTTGTTTGTTACATATAAACATGCCATGGGCGCGGTATAGATATACGGCACATTTATTTCTTGTTTGAGATAAAAAATTAACTTTGGGTGGTTATAAAAAAAAATAACACCGAAGGCTAAGACGGGTGCTCCGCTTCGCTTCGCACCCGCCTAGCCTTCTAACCTATATTAAAAAGGTTCGGATCTGTTCATAATATATAAATGTGCCGTATAACTATAGCCCCACCCCATGCTATTTCTTATATAAGGATACCTAGCATAATGTTTTCCCCCAAAATTTCAGTTTAGACCTTGCCAGACTGATATTTACAGTTTGCTCAGATATTTAGCTATATGCTAACATAGAAACTAACTCTTTTTATCACAGTTGAATGTTTATAAGATATAAGAACAAAAAGAACTTAATATAGGCTTCTATGAAAATTTGTAAATGTTACATTTTGTAATATTAGGAAATCCACTCTAATTCCAGGAATATCTTTTAATTTTGTATAAAGGCAGTATGATATTTGAATTTGAATTCATAAAAATTACTGATTTTAATTTTATATTACATGTTTGGGGTAAACTTTAGAATTTCTTAACCTGAATCGTAGAGGGGGGGAGTAGGGGAGTGTACCCCACACCATTTCCAGCTGTCGCAGATGCAGTTTTTTTTAACAGAGGTGCCCTGGAGGGGCAGGAGTTGATTTGGAACAAATTTCATATCGTCTCCTTCATAGGAAGGAGAATCAGATTAAGGGGTGAATAGTACCTGCTGTCATGTGCGGCCTCTGGAAATGAGTATTTTATTTGAAAAAATGGCAGGTAATAGCAGTTGTTTCTGGGTGATAAAAAAAATAACCATCAGGGCTACGGCTAGAGCTCCGTTCTAACCTATAAGAGAAGAATTCGGATTTGTCTCAAAATTGGAGCTCCCGCCTAAGTCTACCCCTTAAATAGCCAAAATACCTCAATTTAAAAAAAAATATACGTGTTCATGTAACTCCAGCAGCCGGAAATGATGGAGGGTGATCCCCAACCCTTAATTCTACCTTAACAAGGCGAGGTACTATGAAATTCTTAACAAATACCCTCAGGGATTCTTTTTTAAATTAAAAAAAAGCCCTCTTCGGCAGCCGGAAATGGTGCCCCCCCAACCCCCGATTCAGTGTGCGAAGTTGTTACATTAGAAACGATTAAATGAATATTTATTCATTTATAATATAGTGGTTTTCATTTTTATGAAGACAATTAATAATAGTGTGTTGCTAAGTAACAAACTCAATTTATAAAACAACAAATAGTTTGTATGTGGATACTTCACATCCTCGGAAATTTGAAGAATTTATGTCAGTAAATTCTTTAGTCCCATTCTAGAACTCAAATCACGCAACCTCGGACCAAATAGTGGTTTAGTAGCATGTCGGCCAGTTGGAGTTCCGAGGAGACGTGTCTAACAGTAAATTCTCCATTGATAACACATTCTCTCACAAAGAAATGTTTTAGCTTAATATGCTTAGTACGCTTATGATATCCGTACTTTGAATTATGAGCAAGCTTTACAGCTGACTCGTTGTCTAAGTTCAGTACTGATTTTTCAGTTTTAATCAGGTCACTGATAAGACAATTCAACCATAAAATCTCTTGTGCAGATTCACTAGCAGCTATAATTTCAGCTTCAGTTGAGGAAATAGACACTGTCGTTTGTTTCTGACTTCTCCAGCTAATTGCAGCTCCAGATAATAAACACACCATTCCAGATGTTGATCGTCCGGTAGTCTGATCTCCTCCATGATCTGCATCACTGTAGCAGACTAAGTGTGGTGGATTTGATGTCTTCTTAAAGACTAATCCTTTCTGTTGGGTTCCTTTTAAGTATCGGAAGATTCGTTTTACTGACTGTACACCATTCTTGGTAACTGTGTCGAGATTTCTGGATGTGACACTTACAGCATACGAAATATCAGGTCTCATGTCTACTGATAAGTACGCCAAAGCACCAACAGCTTGTCTGTATGGAAAGTTAGCAATAAGTATTCTCTTGCTCTTCCATTTCATTTTCTTTAATTATGGGTGTTGGTGCTGGTTTGCAATTCAACATGCCATACTTTTCTAAAACTTTCTTTGTATAAGCCTTTCGACATAATGTAATGGACTTGTCCTTACTAACATTAATTTCCATTCCAAGGAAGTATGAAGCAGGATTATATGTTATCTTGAATCTTGTTTTCAGTTCCTTGATAAATTCATCTCCTGCTGCAGTTTGTTATAAGCTACAAGTCCGTCATCAACGTAAAGAGCAATAAAGCCCTTTGTATGGCCTCTTATTTGTATATACATACATGGATCTGATTCATTTTGTTTAAAACCAGACTTTTCCAAAAATTCGGCTATGCAGGTATTCCAGCAAAGTGGCACTTGTTTCAGTCCATATAGACTTCGTTTAAGCCTACAGACTCTTTTTGTACCGTCTTGATAACCTTCAGGTTGTTTCATGAATATATCTTCTTTTACTTCGCCGTTTAAAAACGCTGTTGAAACATCAAATTGTCCTAATTTTTATTTCATTTTCACTTTGAAAACCCATTTACAGAGTAGGGCTTTTCTACCTTTAGGCAGATCCACCATCCAATTTCGCTGTTCATAGCTTCTATCCATTTTTGTTTGTCCACAGACTCCACCGCTTCTTTGAAAGTTGAGGGTTCTTTGGGTTTATTCAAATTTTCGATTTCTTCAACAGCTGCTAAAATAAAATCATTGTATCTTTTAGGTGCTGCGATTGTAGTTCTATTCCTCAAAGACCTCGTTTGTGCGGTGGTATCTTCCTCGGTATCAGCATCAGCATTATGTACAGGGTCGTCGTTATCAATATTGTAGTTACTAGAGAGCGATTCATCCTCGCTTTCTATATTTACTAGTTCATTAGTGCTCTCGACTAAATCATGCTTTTTTTTATATATTTTTTTTTATTGCATGAGTTCAGCAGACAGGCAGACGGCCCACTTGATGGAAAGCGGTTACCATCGCCTATAGACATTTGCAACACCAAAGGTGCTACAAACGCGCTGCTGGTCTCTTAAGGGAGACTGGAACCTGGCCACTAACGCTGGAACACAACTCAAGGTTTTTATGGCGTAATACGCTAGACCAGGGGTGGTAGCCATCCAGTCGGGCAAATGCCCTACCACTTGGCTGTGGGTTGTTTAGTCGCCTCTTACGACAGGCCGCCAGACGACAGGCCGCCAGGCCGCAGGAAATTGTATTCTTTCTCCGTTCCTGCATTTCCTGTAAAATTGTATTTTGAATCATATCAATAATGCTGTTTTCTAGTTGATCATCTCCTTCGTTAAATGTTACAAGTACCCGCTTGCATAGTTTGTGCTGTGCCTTTGTGTCTTTAGGTTGTTCATTTTGTGAAATCGCTTTGAACAAAGTGGAGAGATCGTTTTGTTCTGTTCTTCGTAGTACATAGTCTTCAAAACACGAACATCCTTAGAGATAATTATTTTATTTCTAGACGGTATGAAGATTCTGAACGCTTTGGCTGTTTCAGAATATCCCACAAATACACCTGGAATAGTTTTGGTTCAAATTTATGACCATTAGTTCCTTTTCTTAGAACATACGTCTTACTACCAAACACATACAAATGATTAATGCATGGCTTTCTACCAACCCATTTTTTGAATGGTGTTTGATTCTGTATGGCACTATTTATACTCCTGTTTGATGGGTAGTTTGCACTAAAGACTGCTTCGCCCCAAAATTTTAATGGTGCCTTTGCTTCAATCATTATTGCTCTCGCTTTCTCCACGAGGGTACGGTTTTTCCGATCAGCAACTCCGTTTTGACTTGGTGTGTAAGGTGCCGTAAGTCTGTATTGTATTCCATGATGCTTTAAATAAGTGTCAAAGTCTCTGTTGACATATTCAGTGCCATTGTCTAATTGTAAGAACTTGATTTTGTTCCCAATTTGTGTTTCACATAACTCTTTGAACTCTTTAAATTTGTATAATACTTTGTTCTTATTTTTGATGAGATACACACGACTATAACGGCTATAGTCACCTATAAAAGTTACGAATTACTTATTTCTGCTTATTGTAAGTGTTAGTATAGGTCCACAAACATCGCTATGTATGATTTCTAAGCAGTGAGTTGTGCGTTGAGTTGTTTTCTCTCGAGGAACTGGTACCTGATGCATTTTTGCTTGAATGCACGTTTCACATTCTATTAAAGTTTCAGAAGCATTGAAGTCTAAGCCAAGTAAGTTCTTGTATTTCAGCGCTAATAGCATGTCTTTAGCATTCATGTGACCAACTTTTCTATGCCAGACATTGATGTTTGATGAGTTCGTTTTCTTTGTTTTTCTTAAGACTGTGTCATCATTATCATTGTCAATATTTGTAGACTGATGAGAATTGAACCGATCTTTGAATTAATAACCATTAATAATCGTCACTTTCCTTTTATTGAAGACTACAGAGCAGCCAACATCTGTCATCTTGCTGATGGATAATAGATTAGTGCTTAGACTAGGCACATAAAGTTTCTTTTTCAAATGTGTGAGAGCTGTAATATCCTCTTTGTTGTTGGAATGGATACTGTTCCAATTCCTTTAATCTCGGCTATATGGTCTTCTGTTGCAAAATTTAGTTTTCTTGATGTAGTCTCAATGGCTGTAAATAAATCTAGTTGATAAGTCATGTGAGATGTATGACCGATATCTAAAACCCAAATGCTGTTTTCAGGCATCTCGTTTCGTGTGAGCAAGCACTGCGTAGCCAAAATGGTTCTTATGAAAACTTTTCGATTTATCAAATTTTTCATTGTTTTTCTAATAGCAGTTAGTACAAATTTTATGATATTGGCGTTTAAAGATGTTACCTCTTCGTTTGCAAATTTTACAAGAAGTGTAGTATACTTCTTCTTATAATGATGATTCAGGTTCGTTGATAGTAGTAATGATGATGATGTGCATCATTCTCTTCAATTATTTTGATCTTTAACAAATCTGGCTTTGGAAGAGTGTCTCTGGATTCTATTACAACTCTAAAGTTCTTAAATTCAGGTGAAAGACTGTACAACATCATAATAGTTTATAGATCTTCTTTTATATTAACATCCATGTCAGCTAGATTGTCAACTTTATCCATGAAATTATTCAAATATGTATGTACATCATTTCCTTCTAAATTCATCAAAAGCAGTCATTTCAATAGTGATGCCTTTCTAGCCGGTCCCTTACTTGCATATGTGGACTTTAATTTGTCCCATAAATTTTTCGCAATATAACAATTTTTAATTTATTTTAGCTCAGAAGGAGCAATTATAAGAATTAATTTGGCTTTGGCCTGACCTTTTATCTCCTTCTTTGTCGCCTACACTCGATTCTGCAGATAGGGAAGTCTCAATATACTTCCATAATTTTTGCCTCACAAGGACGGCTTCGGCTTGAATCACCCAAGTGTTGTAGTTGTCTTGGGTTAGTGATTCAATTTTTATTCGTGACATGTCAGAAAACGCACAATATATTATTTTAAATTTATTCAATGCTCTGCTGCCATGTTAAATTAGAAACTATTAAATGAATATTTATTCATTTATAATATTGTGGTTTTCATTTTTATGTAAGTAAATTAATAATAGTGTGTTGCTAAGTAACAAACTCAGTTTATGAAACAACAAATAGTTTGTATGTGGATACTTCACAGAAATTCTAATGTCAACCCTATCATTGTACATAGCAAATTATTAAACACAACCATAATTTTGAAACGTTTATTGATTATATGTATTACCTGCAGCGGATTAAATACGAAACTAGGTCTTCATCTTTCAAATATCCTAAAACCCATTGATTCCAAATGACATCATATTTTTTAACAGGTGCGAATTCCTGTAAGCTGAGATTGTAGAGCATACCAATTTTGGTACTGTTATCTCCAACAAAACTTTTTATAGTATTAATAAACTTTTCATCTGGTTCAACAGCATCCACTAAATCAAACTGTGGTATTAACAAATCTTTAGTTATTCTACCGATACCTGCTCCACAATCAATAGCTAATTGATTTCCTGGTGACACTTTAGATGAAAGAATAGATTTCAAGAATAATTTTGAGCCATCGATATCGATCTGTGATATAAACCCGAATCCTCCTAAAACACCATCGAGGGTTGCAGGTATATCAGCCCAATACTGAAGTGCCTTATTGTATGATATCGAACCATTGACACTACTCATTCTGAAATATAATCTTAAATTAAACTCAAATCTATAAGATTTATAGTTATTATAAAATATAGAAAATAATAAATAAAACTTAAAGAAAATACTTAATTTATATCTTCTATTATTAATACTCTGAATTCTGATTATAATAGTCTGTGATTTTATTAGGCTTGTGTAACTCGTGAGTGAGTAGTTTCGAGGAACTGCTCACTTAGAGTGAACGAACTGAACTCATTCACCTCTGTGAAGTATTAGAGTCCCACGATTCGGAGCGTATCGAGTAGGTACGTATGCGTATTATTATTAAAGCCGGAACTGATTATCACAACTGATTTTTTTGCATGGAAATTTGTGATTACTGTTAGAAGATTACAAAAAAAAAATACATATTTGTCTTTTAGGAAAAAAGATGTCAAAAAATTAAAACATCAGGTTTTACAAAAATCAATGTAAATAGATTTGAATTTTAAATACACTTTTTTTTTCAAAATTTCACTATCAATGAACTTAGTATAGGAGAGGAACTAGGTAGTTATTTTCAACCGTTCTTGAGTCATGAACCCTTAGCAAATCAGTTCCATATCACAGTTAGGTAGTTAGTTCCGATCCTCGTACTCTATACTCTGTAGCTGTACGAAACGCGACGCGGAGCAAAATGAACTGCGGAACGAGTTCTCTTTACGGAACGAGATTTAGTGAACTCGATCATTAACATGAACGACTTTGCCCAAGTCTAGATTTTATATTTGATTGACCATAGACTAGATTTTTTTATTATTATCTGGTTTTAATGGACATAGCATTTTGCCAGACTAGTTAGGCACAAAACAATTTGTCTGATGCGTGCGTAAATCGCTGCTGACACTGCGGTCCCAACCAAAAAATAGGACGTTGTACTTTGTAGTTTTATTTTCTAAAAATGTGTAAAAGAACTCTGAAATGAACAATAATAATTGTAAGATATTATTGGTTTTGTGTAGGAATAACGTGTCTTTGTGATAAATGTAAATTATATAATCAATGTGGCCTTTCGAATTATCAGAAGAACTCCGTTGATTGGCGTCAATCGAAGGCCTACCTACTATTCGGCTGGGTTATACGAAACCTTAAGATGAGCGCACATTACGGGACGCGGCCGTTAGCCGTAGCTGGCGACACGTCCGAAACACTGTGCACACAACGTCGGACGCATCGAACGCAACTTTTATGTTACCAACTCTCCTTGGGGAAAACGCTGCAAATAAAATAATAAGAATAAAAAAATTACTTTATTGTAAATACTTGTCTTTAACAATAACATTTCGGTACACGTCGATATTACAGAATTTAAAAAAACATTAAATAAGCTGCTAAGCGCTGAATAATGTTGAGTGAAAATAAGAACATGTTTATTTTTTAATAAACACATGAACAATTTGTGGTCTGTTGCTGGGATCTTCTTTTAAGAAAATTTTACTTGAATCAGAAAATCCCACTCTTCCATGCTTTAAACATTACATTGTATAGTATTTAAAATTAGTTAGTGTCTAAAATGTTTTCATGTTATAGAAGACATAACACTGATATTAATATTGCATTAATTGCATAGGTATTACATAATATAAAGTTTTCAGTATGTTTTGTCATTTACATGACGCGCAAATGCTTACATTAACTAAATCTCTTGATACTATAACCCTACACTAATGTTTCCAAATTAATTTCAGTAAGTATACATGTCAAATAAATAAAAAAGAATTGTTAAAATTATTAAAACATGTTAAAGTATTAAATTTTAAAATTTCAATGTCATTATCATATTTTATTGTATTATCATTAATACATTCGTCTACGCTATAAAATAACCTATTAAGTTAAAAAATAAACATATATGGTTTGAATCGTTTAAGTGGTAGCTCGCTAATATTAGTAGGTAATTTATTAAATATTGTTATTGCCATACAATATGAGTTTTTCTTAAATATTGATAATTTAATTGTTGGGAAACATAGTTTTTCTTTATGTCTGGTTTTACTACCTTCCACCTCATATTTCGATTTAAATAAACAAGTGTTTTTTTACAAAAATATAAATTTCCAGAATGTGCAAACAAGGTAAAGGAAGAAATTCAAGGTCTTTAAATAATTGCTTACAGCTATCAATATTAGCTGCTACACAAATAGCCCTGATACATGTTTATTGTATTTTAAAAATTCAACAAACATCTATCGACATCCCCAAAACACAGTACCATATCTGAGTACTGAAGATACGTATCCGTAGTAGGCACACATTGCTGCCTTTAACCCAATAACGCGTCTTATACTTCTTAACGCGTAAATAAAACGATCGAGTTTTTTTGCTTTCTTTTCGATATACGCTTTCAAGTTACAGTGACTGTCAATTGTGATTCCCAAAATATACAGTCATCTACGATTTTTATATTTGTCAAGTTATGAATATATAATCTCATTTCATTTCATAAAATCTGTTTTGCAGGCACTTCCCATAAATAAATAAACAAGTTATAATTGATTGTGCTACGACGATAGTTAAAAGATTTTTAGAGGTAACATGACATAGATTGCTATAAAATGTCCGAATGCCCAAGGGCCCGTCCGCGACTTATGTCTTATAGTATGCACACTATCCAGATACGTTTTAACGTATCTGGATAGTGATTGTCCACTGACTGACTGGCGCGTGGCTTAAAAGCCACGCCGCTCAACTGCATCCTGCGTCCATCAGTCACGACTTATATAGTGAACGCAGCTTTATACATACGTCAGCATAATAAGATGTATGGAGTAAGATCCTCTGCCTGCCATAATGGCGAATACTACTACTGTCTCTGGACTTTAGCATCTGGCTGGAGTAATGTCAATTGTCATATGTCAATAATATAAATAGTTTTACTCATTTATTTTGTAGTTCTTTTCTTTTACGTCAAAGCGCTGTAGCTACAGGCCTTAAAAATGGTTTGTAAATGTATTTTTATATCTTAAAAAATCAATTATATTATTATTTTAAGTTTAAATATGAAATGGCAGAATAGGATAGTTATGGTGCAGCATTTGAATATTCTCCTGATTTTTGTCTGTGAACTAGTTGTTTAATTAAACGACAATGCTTTAAACGTTCCACTGTGCTCTGTTTATAGCAATAATAAATTAGAAATTAAACTAGCTTTTAGAACAGAAGTATTACTTACTAGTGGTACTATGTCGATTCTGTTGGAATTAGTTATATGTGTTGCTTTTTTCTTTAGGGCAAAGTTAAGTGCTCGGAACTTCGCAACAAAGACAAAAAAGAGCTATTTAAGCAGTTGGAAGAACTCAAAACTGAACTTACTAACCTTCGAGTTGCAAAAGTTACTGGTGGAGTCGCTTCGAAGCTTTCGAAAATGTAAGTATACTACTTTTACCAATGTAAACGTTAAGCACAACCAGTGCATAAATAACGCAAATTAATAAGAGATCCACCGACTATCATCATATCACATGCTAAAAAAAGTCTAGCCCTTTTGTTTTTAATTTCTTACCAAACTGATTTTGTTAAAATATATTACTATAAATATATCCAAAAACATGTTTTCTTTAAAGCAACTAGCAATATGTTTAGGAATAGCTTTAAGACTTATTTATAACAAATAAAACTGGTTTTGAGTGGCGAAAAAAGGTTTTTAATTAATTATGGCACTTTAAAATTCACTACAATGATCTGGTAATTTTGACAATAATAAAATGTGATTTAACTTTAGAAATATACTCGCGTATTGTATCATACTACTAAAACTGTTTTTAACCATTAAATGGCTGCGACTTAACAATCTGATACGCAAATTTTAAGTAATGGCTATAGGGGGAGGTATACTTACCCCTACTACAACCCCTAAGGTCCGGAGGTCTTAAATTTTTTTTATTTTATAAACATAACCTCACTTATTTTTTTTGTAAAATTGTGTCACTTTTGATAATAACAAACCGTGATTTGAGTTTATGAATGTACTCATGAATTGTTTATGAATGTACTCACGAACTACATATAACCGCCAGAACTTTTTGTAACACAAACTGTTTTTAATGTAGAAATAAAGTTTTAAATTTAAATGAGGCATAAGTCATAATTACAAAATTCATGCTAGACATAATTGATTGATTAAAAAGTGACAGTTATTGCTGTCACTTTTGTTTTTAATGGCTTGGCTAACAAGGTGTGATGATAAAAATAAATTAATCAATATGTCAATAATACTTATCGATTTTTAATTAAGAAATTCGAAATCTTGAGTTAATTAATTAATATATTATTTCATATAATTTTTGGAAATCTACATATTTCTATAAAAAGAAAATATTGACAAATATTTTGCAATTCTTGTTGCCGCCATTTTATTCCTTTTCAGTTAAGTGAATGTGCTTTTAAAGTTAATTATATTATACAGGCACCATATTTTATTTAAAGAGATCCCATACCTGATAACAGAGCCTAGCAAGCGAAGCGAGCGTACTGCGGCAGCGGCCGGCGAGTACTAGGACCGACTTGTACCCATTTACTATTTATTTTATACACAAGAACAGTTGGTTAGGTTAGGTTATATGCAGACCAAAGCGCACGAGCCGAGCGAGCGAAGTGAGCGTGCAGTGGTAGAGGCCGGCGAGTGTCAGAACCGACTGGTTACCATTTACTATTTATTTTATACACAAACAGTACGACGCCTTAAAAGTCTCCTATGAAACATTTGTTTTATTTATCAATTTAGTGGACGACTAACAAGTTGGTTTTAAATATTAGGTTGGGGAAAAAGTTTCTTCGCATTTTATATGCATTATTTTATCTGTGCAGGAACGGAGAAAGAATACAATTTCCTGTGGCCGGGCGGCCTGTCGTAAGAGGCGACTAAACAACCCACAGCCAGGTGGTAGGGTATTTGCTCGACTGGATGGCGACCACCCCTGGTCTAGAGTATGCCGCCATAATAACCTTGTGTTGTGTTCCGGCATCAGTGATCAGGTTCCAGTCTCCTTTAAGAGAGCAGCAGCACATTTGTAGCACCTTTGGTGTTGCAAATGTCTATAGGCGACGGTAACCACTTTCCATCAAGTGGGCCGTCTGCCTGTCTACTGAACTCCTGCAATAAAAAATAAAAGAAAATATATATAAAAATTCAAAAGCTTTTTATATAAAGTTTATTTACATTTGACTAAAGATCCCTTTGCTATATAAATTTTGGGGATTCTGATCAAAAAACTGCGACAAGTGCTTCTGGCAGTCCTCTCGTGATGTTAACCTGACACTCCCTAAGGAATTCTGCAGAGACCGAAACAGGTGAAAATCCGAAGGTGCAAGGTCAGGACTATACGGCGGATGCATTAACACCTCCCAGCCAAACTCTCGCAATTTTTGCTGAGTGACTGTGTGTGAGGTCTAGCGTTATCACAGAGAAAAACCACACCCCTTCTGTTGATTAATTTCGGCCGCTTTAATCTCATCAGTTGTTCGCAGTACAGTTCAGAATCGATGGTCCTGCCTGGCGGTAACAGCTCATAATGAATAATGCCCTTCTAATCCCACCATACACACAGCATCACCTTGTTGCAAGTTAACCCGGGTTTCGCCACAGTCTGTGAAAAGCCTGACCGGCCTTTGACCACGATCTTTTTCGCACGTTCTTGTCGTACGTGATCCACGTTTCATCATTAGTTATCAGCTTCTTCAAAAATGGTTGTGTATACCCAGCTATACCCAGCTGTACAGCTGGTGTACGCTTTTTACAAATGCGCCAAAACCGTTTTGTGGTCAATTCCCAGTTCTCCGGCGACATCGTAACTACTAATATGCCGATCTTGCTCCACTTTTTCAAAAATGGCATCAATTTTGTCCGTAACAGGGCGACCAAAGCGACGTGCATCTTTGATATCAAAATTTTCGAATTGAAAACGCTTAAACCAAATTTGCGCTACTCTCACAGATGTTCATTAGGTCCATAAACATCACAATTTTTTTCGCGGCTTGTGTTGCATTTTACCTTTTTTGTAGTAAAATTTTAAAATGTATCGAATTTCTTCATTAGATTCACTCATTTTAACAATAAGAAAAACATATGAAAATCACACATTTTCCTAATTTGAATTTGGAATTGTCTTCTTTAAAATTAAAACTTTTTAATGATACCAAAACCAGCCAGATACAAATGGTATAGCCAAAGAGATCTTATTACAAGTTCATACATACTATATGCGAAAAGACTTTTTCCCCAACCTATTATGAGAATGAATCAATATATTCATGCTATCAATTTTTAAGTACATTGCTGATAAAAAAAAATTTAATATAGGTTAAATATAAATTTTTTGCGATTACGTAAAAAAAAATCGTCTTTATTGGTCGCCATTTTGAATGGTTACTCTTGTAGTGTATATGAATGTGTTCTATTGTATTTTTTCTTCATTTTTGTCCAATTAAGCTGGTTTTTGGTTATTTTGGCTCTTTTTATGTTGATTACTGGCTAATTTTTGAACTTTGAAAGGATTTTTCAACTTTGGACCTATGATAGAAGTGCAATATTAGCGAAAAAATCAGTGAAAATAAATGAGGTTATGTTTTTAAAAAAATATATATTTCACTATCTCCGGACCTTAGGGGTTGTAGTAAAGGTAAGTATGCCTCCCCCCCTCCCCACTTCACCACCCCACTACATAAATTCCTGTATTAGATTGCTAAAATAATAATCACTAAAACTGATTTTAAGTCTAAAAAATAAAGTTTAACTTTAAATAATGAAGCCACAATAAAAATATGATAATATATATATTTTTTTCTTTATGGTTCGATAACTCTATGTGAAGATGTCACTGTTATATATATTGTCAGGTGGTAGGGCATTTGCTCGACTGGATGGCTACCACCCAGGGTCTAGAGTATGTGTCCATAACAATCTTGATTTCTGTTCTGGCATTAGTGGCCAGGTTCCAGTCTCCTTTAGAAAGCAGCAGCGAATTTGTGGGACCTTTGGTGTTGCAAATGTCCACAGGTGATGGTAACTGCTTTCCATGTGGACCGTCTGCCTGTCTGCTGAACCCAAGCTATAAAAAAAAAGATTATTGTCATAAAGTTCCTGCCTTAGCCTTCGTGGTTATTTATTCATAACCACTCAAAATTCAATTCATATCAAAAGAACTGGCTACTACTCAGATATCCATTACACAAATTTTAAGTAGTGGGAAGGGGTAAGGTATACTTACCCTTTCTGCAACCCCTATGTTCCAGAATTCTTGAAATATAAATTTTTGGTAAACATACATTCAACTACTTTTTCATCAAAATTATTGTGATAGATGGTGAAAGGTCGCGATCAGTGACTACAACAGTGATTTAGGTTAGGTTAGCTTTAGGCCAGAACCAACTGTAATAATTTACTATTTATTTTATATACACAAACAGTTTGATGCCTTACAAAAAATTTGTTACTTGTACTGTGTTTTGGTTATTTTGGTTCTGTTTCTGTTGATTACTGGCTTTCTTTTAGACTTTGAAAGGATTGTTGAACTTTGGATCTATGATACAATTGCAATATTAGTTAAAAAATAAGTGGAGGTTGTTTATCAAAAAAATGTTATTTTAAAAACTCTGGACCATAAGACTTGTAATAGGAGTAACCATACCTCCCCCTCCTCACTCCACCAACTCGCTACTTAAAATTCGTGTATATCTATAGATTTATCAAAGAACTATTAGACAGGTCAGAATCTTAAATATAGGTTAGAAGTTAGTTTTCGGGGTCTGAATGGTTCACTCTATGGTGAATATATCCGTAACTAGCTAAATAATCGTACTCTCGCCTACAGTCAATATGTATATATCTAAAAATATTTTCGTAGCTTAAAGGCCTAGTTACTAACCATAAACATAAGAAAAACATAAGTATTATCTATGATTTTCATGTTTCTTGTTTTTCAAATTCCTTGAGTTGCTCTGTTGTTTTATTTCATTTTTAACAACTTTATGTTGTTTTTGAACTATTTTGTTGAATCTTTTTATGTTGATAATTGGATTTATATTGAATTCTTCAACTTTGGACCTATGATATAAGTTCAATATTAGTGAAAAACATAAGTGAGGTTATATTTACAAAAACATTAATATCTCAAGAACCATGCATATTCTCCACATGGAGTTGCAGAAGGGGGTAAGTTTTCCTCCCTTCTCCCTCTTTCATTACTTATAATAACCCGGGCGTATATCTATACCACACCCTTTTTACTATAGCAACAATAGTATAATTTGTGATGGTAGGTTAAAAATTTATTTTGCATAGGATTTACTTAAAATACATACTTAGTATGTGTCTATGTTGCAATAGGAGTACCTATGCAAAATTTTAAGTCAATCCGAGATATGACTTCAGAGATCTAGTGATGAGTCAGTCATTAAGTAGTACTTCGTTTATATATGTGTAGATTAGTAATCATAGAGAAAAATAAAATAATTTATATGGGTTCCATTTGTGTATCTTGTATCTACTGTGCCATCTAAAATCAAATAAGTAGGCTGTAGTAAAATGTGTATATCTCTCTAATGATGATAATAATTTAAGCATTCATCTTTATTTTTATGGCAATTACTACTTCTGCAGTTTTATGCATACCATAATAAATGTATAATTTGGTAAAATATAAAATGCTTACTATAAAAGTGAATAGATGAGTCAAAGTGCATACTGAGAATATTTAATTATTTTATTATATTTGGGGAGCTAACAGCTGTAATCTTAAAAATTAGGGTACATATATATATAAACAAGGAAAAGCCATTGATAAGCCTCCACATATGGCACAAAATATTATTCTGTGCATGAAGGTTTAGTAACTGTTTTATAATTTTTCCCATTTTTTTATGTTATAAAAATGACATTAAGCTACAAATCATGTTATAAATCAAGTTATTAACCAAAATGTGAGAAAATCATTATTACAGCATAAGAAAGTGAGAGAGAAAGCACTTTTTGAAGTTCTATTAATCTTACTGGGCTGATTTTAATGAGGTTTTCTCTGACAAATAGTAAATTTCTGGCCTAAAATCTCCGGTACTTTATATCCCGAGAATTTTACGTCAATTTCCCTGGGAGAGGTTTAAAGTGGCCAGGTTGAAAAAAAAACATTGTTTCCAATGTAAAATTTTGACTGATTCGTAAAATCTTTAGTAAAAAAAAGATAAACTAATGGATTTTGTTTTAGTTTTAGATCTTATTTCATTGCATTAAAGTTCGAATTTGTATAACAATATACAGCAGTCAACATTTTTCCTTTTGGGTACACTTTTTTCCCATATAGCTCCCAACTGCCACGTAACTAGTGATACAGAACTATTCCAAAAATATATTATTTAAGATTCCTTCAGAAGATCTAAGGTGATCAATCCATTTAAAACCATTTTTATTATGTAAACAAACAAGTTTATTATGGATATCTATTTATTATTATTTAATGCAAACTGCCTTCTGGCTTGCTGTGTTTACTCAAGATTGATTAAATAAAATCTACTTGATATCATAATTTCTATAGATTTGTAAGTTAATTTTGTTATCCCTATTTGCCTAGACCTGTGATATATGTGTTGGATAAACAATAGTAGACCTATTGAGAATTTTTCTTATTTATTTCTTTTTTAAATTATATAGTGCAGTATTTTGCACTTTTTGCTGTATTATAAATATTAGTTTTTTACTTCCTTTATGACGATAAAACTTTCTATTTTTCAGACGTGTTGTGAGAAAAGCCATTGCGCGTGTTTACATTGTATATCATCAAAAGATGAAAGTCAATCTAAGAAACCATTACAAGAACAAGAAGTACAAACCCTTAGATCTAAGGATTAAAAAGACCAGAGCTATGCGTAAAGCTCTAAGCAAACATGAGTCCAAGATAAAAACTAGGAAAGAGATCAGAAAGAAATCTCTATTCCCTCCTAGAGTCTATGCTGTGAAAGCATAAATAAAATTTTAATATAAAATTGGTTTTTTAATATACTATAATTTTTTTTTCTGTCATTTGAAGGTATTTATATTGAAACGCGCGCTCACAACAGACATCCCGACCTAAAAATATAAAATTTAGAACCCGATTGCAGCGCCATCTATCGGGTCCAATTGTGAATCTAAATCATCCAAACAACCAACCAACTCGACGACACAAAAAATGTTAAAATTCCGTCCAGGGTATGGAGGGTAGAAGTAAGGAGTACCATCTCTGTATATGAAGAAGTGTCCATCGAAATGCATTACAGTAGGGTGGCGCCACTTTGGCATCAGGGTGAATTTTAAAGAAAGCGCCAAAAGTTATTATTAGAGTAGTATTATTATAGTGTTTTAGTTTTATAAAATTCAATATTACAAAATCACTAAGCGTATTATTCAAAATTTACGAAATAAAATCACTTCAAGTTTTCACATAACAATTCTTTGAGGTTATATTTGGTAAATTACTTTGTACACGTAAATAGTTGACGTTTTATAATAGCGTACTGTCACTAACTACTCTAGTCGCCAAAGATATTATAAATTTTTTAACTCTGCATTCTTCTACAACAGCTACATTCATACAATACCCTTTGTCTACATCAACGCCACAGTGGACGGTTTTTGAACTGTTATTTATAGCATACATCTGGACATTTTCAACTTTTCTCCCATGAGATGATTCTCCTTAACCTCCTTGTCTGCGATGCGTCTCCAGCATTGACGGCTGTGTTTATGTTTCACGACTTCACGTACATTGCTGTTATTTTTAACCGACTTCAATAAGAAGGGGCAAGGGCGTAGCCGGGGAACGGGGGGGGGGGAGCCCCCGATTGTATGAGCTTTACAAATTTTACTGGCAATGTCTTACTCCACGGCTACACTTGAAAAGTCATTCAGTACATTCAGACGCGTAAAAACAGCCGAGATCAATAATGATTGAAGGACAGGTGAAATGGGATTTGTATACTCAGTGTATATAAATAACTTGTAAATGAAAATTACTTTTAAAATAGATGTCTAATTAATTACATGGATTAAATTAAATAAATCCAATACTTAAACTGTAACTACTAAAGACATTATTAAGTTTAATACAAAATATTCCATAATAAATCCATATTTGTTTATTTGTTTGACTACCTATAAAGTTACATATACACACACATAAGAGTTCAATGACAGACACAGTATGTACACATTAACATTAGAATTTTATGAAGATTAAAAAAAACTAATCCTCTTGGTGCGCGTGTACACGACACACCCGCCTCTTCATTGTTATGAGGGAGTCTATGTAGCGGTGCAGTTTACGAGGGCGGATAACGTCCGCTATACACAACGGCTGTGCCATTTAATTACTATGTTACTCCCAAAAGTATCCGGCCTAACAGAAAAAATCAAATTTGGAAAAACTTGCATTTCTCAACAAAGTCCCCATTCGGTTCACTACACTTCTCCCAGCGATGTTCAATAGCTTTGATATCCTGTTTAAAGTAAGAACTGTCGAGCTTTTCAAAATTGCCATTAACCGCAGACTCCACCTCTTCAAGGTAAAAGATTTGTCAACAAGGCAAATCTTATACCATTGACCCATATTTTCAGGTTCGGAAATTAAAAAAAATCGTAAGTAACAGTAACGGATGTGTGAACTGGTGCATTTTCTTGATGAAACAACGCGCCTATTTTTGTTCCGTTGTGAGCAAATGCGGCACTCGTCTCGCGCAGAACTTTCTCATGTCCAAATTTTCAGATAATATGCAATGTATATAGTATTTTTTAAAATGCCTATCATGTCATAGTTTGCGCACTTCAGTCGACTGTCATCCAATATAATTTTTTGGATTTTCTTCACTTTTTGGCGTAGTCACCTCATTTAATAGATCAGTGCGATATTCGTCTTGGCAGCTCGTACGGCGTCGTTTGAACCCCTACCCAATATTATACTTTTGTAAACAAAGGAGCAGACTCCCCTAGAATAGAATCTAACTCGTTTTTGAAATGGGTTAGACCGAGCCCTTTCAAATGAAAGTATTGTATGACATACCAATGACGAATTTTCTCCATGTTTACAAATTCACTGAGAGCGTTCAGTGGTGATGGCTGTCAAACATATACTAAACAACGTGGCGAACTTTGATCTTAAGCTATATAAGGTAGTTACTTTATACACAGGATTTTTTTTTAAAAATACTTGCTATTTATACGTCAAGTCGGGTACTTTTGGAACTGCCCTCGTACATTAAGAATCTATTGTGACGTTTTTCTATTTTAATGGCATATTTTCGAAAAACGTAAAGAATAACGGTAAATTATACTGTAATCTATAATAGTGCGGTAAGTTGTTTTTTACAAACTAGTAGACGATGGTAAGCCCGACCCGTCGAGGGCTTATCGTAGTCCCGATTGACTCTTCTAGCATGTCCTCAGCGACTCGTGCGATTTTTTTGGAGAAAATTTAGGTCTTTTGGCACTGGCCGACCGGCTACATGTTTCAATACCCTAGTGATTATTTAAAATGATACGGATCGACTTGTGAGACACAAAGTTCGGCTATTTCTCTCAAACTTGAATTAGGATTTTTAGTCACTATTTCCTTCACGTTTTGCGATGTTAACTTTTAGTTGAAGACGTTGATGGCCTATCAGGGCGAGGCAATTCTTCCAGCATACCTCGACCGCTTTTGAACGCATTGTACCACTCATAAGCACGTGCTTTTGATAAAGTCGATTCACTGTAAGCCTTTTGTAACATACGCAGTGTCTCCGAACACGAAATTCCATTGGCGATGCAAAATTTGAGACAAACTCTGTTCGATGTTTTTTTCCATTATGAAATTCGCAATACACACTAACACTAGATATGATCTAACTAAAAACAGCACTGTATTTAATTTTAATCTAAGGGACCGATGCAACTCAAAACTCCGCGCCAAAATGAAACAGTTGTGTCAATCCCTAAAAGTAAAAAAATAAATAAAAAAATGGAAAACAAATCATCCATTCCCGATACTTTTTTGACAGAATTTATATATATTTTTGATGCCGAGGATGAACATCGATACTTTTTATCCCGAAAAATGGGATAGGTTCCGGGATAAAAAATATATTTGTCTCTCATTTTGTTATGCTTGTACGGAAAAACTATTGGAACGATTTGGTTGAAATTCAGTATAAATGTAATTTTAATACCGAGGGTGGACAAGTGATACTTTTCATCCTTGATAATGGGATAGATTTCTGTAAAGGTTATTCTTGAAAGTAGGATAGGTTTTTTTTGTTATTTGTCACTTCGGTTATTTATGTAGTTTACAGATAAATAGACGGGGCATATATATATAAAACTAGAACGGGTTGAAATAGAGGTGAAAGTTTGTATAGGACAACTTATTTCTCAAGTTTATTGACATAAAAATTCATCATCTATAAAAATGCGATAGTAACTCGATCTGTCTATCTGTTTAGCTTTTTCGGAAAAACTGCTATGAGTACTGGATCGGTTTTGCTGTAATTTTGTTTAAATGTAGTTTTAATACCGATAATGGACATAAATACTTTTCAGGCCGGGAGATGCGGTATATAAAGACGTGAATCTTCCGGGGGCAAATAGCACTAACTAAATTTAGTACAATGTAACCTGTATTAACGCCTGCTTTTTAAACAACAGGCACGGATTAGAGGTTGACTCGCGGCACAGCCGCGGGTTAACCAGAAATGTAAAATATGAAGTGAAAAATTGTTTGAGACAACTAATATTATGTTATGTTCACCTGGTAAATTACCATAAAAGGAACAAGAAATTAATACCAAATTGGTATAAACATTTATTCTGTGCAGGAACGGAAAAAAAACACTAATTCCTGCGGCCGGGAGGCTCGTCGTAAGAGGCGACAAAACAACACACAGCCAGGTGGTACGGCATTTGCCAGACTGGATGGCCATCCAGTCGGGCAAATGCCGTTTAGCCACAACCACTGGTCTAGAGTACGCCGCCATAACAACTTTGAATTGTGTTCCGGCATCAGTGGCCAGATTCCAGTTTCTCCTTGAAGGTCGGCAGCACCTCTGGTATTGCTTATGTCCATAGGTGACGGTAACTACTTTCCATCACAGTTGGTCCGTCAGCCTGTCTGCTGTGCTTCAGCAATAAAAAATAAAAAACATTTCTTAATTGTGATTTTTAGAAGTCAGTCTTCAATTCTAATATGCAAAAATATACTAGCAGTAAAGATATCGCAGCAGCAACGCCTATCGTGTCGTTGAACACGAGAACTATATTGAGAACCACAGATCACTTAAGGCGCATCCGTCAGCCGCGACTAACGGATGCGTCCGAACAATGTGCACACCAGAACCGTAAAGTCCACGACTTATAATATGGACACTTCACTGGACTTTCCTTATTCAGATACGTTGCAAGCCACGCTCCACAGCCGTGACTTATAATGTCCACTCTTTTATACTGAGATCTTCGATAGCCCTCTATATTTTCATGCGTTATTTAGACGTTTATATGATCTAAGATTAGAATATAATAGATTTGCATTAGTAACCCTAAATAAGTTCCCGCACCATCTTATATTTTTTTTACTTAGGTTTATGGCTTGGCAACTAGGCCTTTAAGCCAGATCTTAGATTTTATTGTAGTTTCTTCATTTTCATAAGTCTATATGTAGCACAGCTGAACTGTAGGTTATGAGCTGGTGCCATTCAACGAAGTTCTTGTGAAAACTCAAAAGGCCACATTTGACTATACAGTTCACATTTCTCACAAAACACATAACTACTACTCAAAAACTATCAATATCCTACAACTATTGTTAATTTTAGAGTAATTTTACACATTTTTAGAAAATAAAACTGCACAGCACAACGTCCCCTTTCAGTTCCCGCCAAAAACTCCCCACCTTATCTAATGCGTCTATGCACCCTTGTAAAAAGAAGGTTGAGTATGTCTGAAAGGTAAGTATAATATGTCAAAAAGGGGATTGCTAACAAACAACACCGCGGAAAACGCGAAGGGTTGCTATATATTTCTCCAAAAACTATCAACGTGTGCGTCGTGTTTAGAGGAAATCGGCTAAAAAATATTAACCTATTTTTTATGTAAATGAAAAGTTTAAATGATCATTACGATTTAATCGCTTTATGTGTTATTATTTTAATATTACAGAGGTTTAAGTTTTTTTTTAATTATTTAAATTATTACTTATAAAAGTTGTGTGTCTTGGAACAAACCATGAAAAGCAATCATCTTATTTCGCAGTTTACGGCATCGACGTGTTGCCACTTCGAAGATGCCTGCATAGTGTATCATCTATGATGCCTGCAGGCATATCTGGCATCAGTGGCATCAGTTGTGAGTTTGACATTTTGTGAGTGTGACGTATCCGCGACGGGCGTAAACGCGTATTCAAAGTGGTAAAATGTACTGTTACAAGTTGTGTAGCACGGTCTGTATCGTTACCATATCGAATTAATTTTGATTTGATCGATGCCCAAGTGTTATAGTTCTTTAGCAATATCGAGACATCAATTTTTTGACTGTCAACATTACGCACTGATCAAAGCGGAGAGTGGCAATGGCAACACCAGTGTAATAACGGCGGCCGAACGATTAAAACAACATAGGTACGAGCGCGCATGCAAAATTCAAGTGCCATCCCACTAAAATCTCTATATTCGAAAAAGGTGCTAGCTGCAGACTCAGGTAGGTAGTGTTTATATCGTTACTGCTAAATATAGAACCTTGAGCGTCGAAAAGGATCAAAATTTTACCCAGAGTGGTGTTCGATCGCCTTTGCTGGGCAATCGAATGCTACACGGTCCGAAAATGATAATAAAGCAAGTGGCGTTAGCTTTCACAAGTAAGTTTGCTTAATTTTGATCGTATTGTTTAAAATAACATTAGAAAACAAAATAAATATATCGTGTATTGTTTTTGTCATCGGTGTTGCCAGTAAAACGATTTTAAATTTACCACTTTTTTAGAAGTTTAGTTCATGAAAAATTGAATGCTGGAAGTGTGCGCCAGTAAATTCCGTGTGCCATAATAATAAAATTTCGGCAACGACTGTAATATGCTTATTAATTTTTTTATGATACTACATACATAATGTGTAGTCAATAATTATCATAAACTAGTATTAGGTTCAGTAGCAGTTGGAATGATACCTT
Source organism: Dendrolimus houi (assembly GCA_039645545.1). Lineage (NCBI taxonomy): Eukaryota > Metazoa > Arthropoda > Insecta > Lepidoptera > Lasiocampidae > Dendrolimus > Dendrolimus houi. The sequence goes on along the minus strand of CM077126.1, from coordinate 15,128,206 downwards.
ATTTACCTTAATCCGGCCAGATCTGGCCGGATTGACGCAATTTACTGGACGGATTGCAAACCCTACAAGAAAATCTGTAAAAAAATATTGTAAATATACGAGAACAATAATAATTACAATATTTATTACGCACTTAATTTCTTTTTCTTTCTATCTACAAACCTTGTCAAGTTTTTAGATCTATATTATTTATTAGCTTTATAAATAAAAAAAAATAAAAAGCTTTTATTTTTAGAAGGAATAAAAAAACACTTTATGAAGTCAAAAGTAGCGCATTCTACTATCAGAGGGCCTAAAGAAGTCATCTTCGTAGATTCATATGATGAACATGACAAGTATCAACATAAAGTTGAACCTTACGCTATGTCTTACAAGTACCAGTATATCTAGATACGTACCGATTCTTCGTTCACTTGGTGATTCTCCAAAGTAGACGACTTTAGGCCCTCAGCGTTAATTCGACCTTTGCACATGTTTTATTGAAATGTATTGTTTATAGTAAGATATTAAGCATACCGTGAAAACCAAATCAAAATCCGTTTACTACAAATATTTTTTCAAAAACATTTTCGATGTACAGACATGCCCCTTATAATAATTATGTACTAAATATATAATGAAAGTTTCATATTCTATGAGAAACAAGCAAAAAAGAACGTTAAATCTGGGACTTATTTCCGACTACTGGCAACTCAGTCTGTTTTCACGAAAGCAGGAGTTTTTGGCGGGAACTGAAAGGAGATGTTGTGCTGTGCAGTTTTCTTTTCTAAAAATGTGTAAAATTACTTTAAAATGAACAATAGTTGTAGGATATTGATAGTTTTTGAGTAGTAATTTTGTGAGAAATGTGAACTGTATAGTCAAATGTGGCCTTTTGAGTTGTCACAAAAACTCCGTTGAATGGCACCAGCCGATAACCTTCAGTTCAGCTGTGCTACACATAGCATAAGTTCATTTTAAACATGCTTCCGACTGAAAGACATAGATTCTATGGTCATGAATAAATTAAATAAAAAATAAAAAAAATCACGAAAGCAATGTCTTGTCTAATTTCAACGTAATTAGTTGGACTGTGGAAGAAACGAGACAAATATAATTTACTCGGTATAATGTATCGGTTTCAAAGCTACGTCTTTTGAACTCGCAAGTGGCTACGCATTTCAGAGAATTATTTGCAAAACGTTGCTACTCTAGTATATGTAAGCTCACTGATGAAAAGAAACTACATACGCAAATTCATAACACATTTTAGTATATGTACCTGTCGTTTTAATTCACAATAAAATATCTGTACATATTTTAGTGTTTATAAGTTTGTTAATTATCAATACTAAAGTAATAGTATTCTAAAAACATTATTCGTAATGGAAAATTATTTTTATAGTACACAACATGGTGACGAAGGTTTTTAGACGACTAGTTATGCTCCAAAGATTATCCCGAGCCGAGTCAGTGAAATAAGTTGTAAAGTCCATTTCACGAAAGAAGTCCCGCGGAGAATTGTGGAACTAAATTTGACAGATGGGGAGATCGGCCATGTTGTTTGTCGATGTTATCAAGGTGCGCTTGTTGTGGTAGATATTTTGTGAGTTTATTATAGGATTAGTGCGTTATAAGGTTTATTTACGATGCCAAAAGTTGTAAAAAGTGCAGGTCGAGAAATGATATTAAAGGTAAAGGAGTTCTGAGAAGCGGAACACAAGAATCACGGTGTTTTAATACCTATAAACAATGTTCGCAAGAGAGTCGCCGCCATGACAGGTAAATTTTGGGGCTGCCATATACAGATTTTTCCCGATTGATTTCTTACAGATTGGAATTAAGTTTTTTTATTGCACAACACAACACAACACAACAAAAAATTGTAATCTTATATTCAACAATAATGTAATTAAATACGAAAATAATCATTCAAACTTGTTTATTTTATTGCAGGTGTGTCAGAGAAAACTGTAACGAGAGTTACAAAAGAAGGCGCAACAGCGGCGAGTACTTCTAATGTTATCGTCACCCCAGGGAAGAGTCGCCCGCATACCAAAAAGTTCGACTTGGATGATTTTGATTTGTGCGCTATACGGCAAAAAATTCACAGTTTTTATGTTGTGAGGAAGGAATTACCAACATTGGCTAAATTACGTACAGCTTTGAGAGAAGACATAAATTTTCAAGGAAGCATCACAACATTGCACCGTATATTGCAAAGTATCGGTCTCAAGTATAAGCGATGCCAATCGAAACGTAAATTACTTATGGAATGTTATGATATTACCGCATGGCGTTCAAGATATTTGGAGAGAATCTGAAGAAGTCGCAATGTGGAGAAAAAACCTGTAGTATATTTAGACGAGACCTATATACACAACACTTATCATGCCAAAAGTTGCTGGCAAAGTGAGAAGGAGCCTGGGATGTTCGTGTCAGAATCATCAGGGAGTCGTTGGATAATTGCTCATGCGGGAACTGAAAATGGTTTTGTAAATGGTGCATTGTTAATGTTCAAATCCCAATCAAAATCCTCAGATTACCACAATGACATGAACTCAACTAATTTTTTGAAATGGATGAGTGAAAAAGTTATTCCTAACCTACCTGAAAGGTCACTTGTGGTAATGGACAACGCGCCGTATCACTGCACTCAAATAAATAAAGCGCCTACAATGTCAAGTATTAAACGTGACATGCAGGGATGGCTGCGAGAAAAGGGAGTATATTTTGAAGATACCTGGACAAAAGCTGTATTATTTGAATTAATTAAACAAAACGAAGGTCCACCTACATATGCCATGGATGCATTATTAAAATCTCACAATCATGATTTGCTAAAATTGCCGCCTTAACACTGCGATCTCAATCCGATCGAAAAAATGTGGAGCCTTTTAAAGAGACGGGTAGCGGATAAAAACGTGGGCCAAGATCCAAGAGAAATTGTACGCCTAACAGAAGAGGCTTTTGAGACTGTTACAGCGGAAGATTGGGCAGCTTAATGTAAACATGTACAGCATTTGGAGGAAGAATATTTAAAAAATGATGGTCTTATGGATGAAGAAATGGATCGATTTATTATATCCATGGCTAGTGATAGTGAAACAGAATCTAATTCTGTTTCTATTGACTCTTCTGACAGTGATCATAGTATGACCATCATAATTATTCAATAAAACTTTTAAATGTTATTTTATTTTTCTAATTTAAAGTTGGTCGAACATCACCATTTTATATTTTAGAAATTACAGGAAGATTTATTTTTCACTAATCTGACCTTAGCAGTGTGGACATCAAATAGGTACCTATATTAAAAACATTTTTTTCTTATCTAAATATTCGAGTAGTAGTTAATAAAATGAAAGTAAATGAATGATAAACTATTTCCCCTGATTTTCCCATATTTAACCCTGGCAACATTATGTCGCGCGAATACAGCGCTGCGTCTATGGGACTTCTTTCGTGAAATGTACTTTAATAATGGACTTGAACGATGGGTTCATACTGGATAGTTGGCGTTATATGTAATCAAAATTAAATTATTCCCAATAAAAAATAAAATCATAACAAAATATCCCCAAATTTTGAAAAATAACTCCCACTTATCACCATCTTTTATTTATCAAAATTAAATTTCATGTTTTCGTAAAAAATCATGAGAAAAGTGTTAAAGTTACCGATGAAATGAGATCTCATCCTTATTCTTTCCTCTTTTAAAATAGTTCAGACACATTTTAATATCGCAGGACGACACGATGATTTTTTTTTTGGGAGCTCTAACCATTAAAGTAGTCGAAACGACACAATATGCGTCCCCACACATAGCGAGTGCACCAATTTTAGTGCACTTTTTACGGCCGTTTTTGTGCAGTTCATACGTTATCTAGACGTTTATATGATCTAAGGGCTGAATTAAAACAACATTTAGTTTGCATTATTTTCTATAATAAATGCTTAGACCAATTTCATCTAAAGCCGATATTAGACGGTTTATTTCTGTCTTTCAATTCTAATGAATCAACCAAAGAGGTCCATATAAATTTGAATCATTCAATGTCATTGTATATCGTTGTTTCCTTTCAGTTTTGTGCCTTTCAACCAAATTGATTCAATTCGGTTGATCCGTCTAATATCAGCATAAGATTAAAATTTACAAGTCGTTCCAGGGTGATGCTACCGGGTCTAAACACGCGCGTAACAGGCCGCAACCAGGTTTTTTAAAAATATAACAGCTTTTTAAGAAACTTTCCGTTTGAAATGCATTGTTAATAACAATAATGACGCTTATCAGTTAATGGTAGTCAAACATGAATGATCTATCTAGCTTTATAGTTGACGCATTTTAAACCGAGTCGTCGGGCAATAAATGTCACTGACAGTAGGAATGTGCAGGCAATGCAACCAGTTATCGATACTTAGCTACCTGTGCACGCGGGGTCGATGCGTCATCGTGACCTTCATTAGCACTCTGACTCCTGATTAGTCGTTACGAGTAAGGGTTGTTATTTTTCTGTAAATATAATATTTTTTGTTATGACACTCATTACATTACTTACGCTTCGTTACGCAATACGCACAATGTAGAATTTATTTTCTAACGTAGTTTTGAAGAAATTAAATGGTGACATCAACGCTCAAGCTCGGGCTGTAATGCTCAACGTGTTCCAGTTTTTAAAAGAATTGAAAATTGGCCCTACACTGGGCTAAATGTGCGAGGCCTGGCGAGGAGCTCCAGGATAAGGACTTAAGGAAATCCATTTTAAGAGATTAAGCACCACCTCTGATAATTAGCCTACAGGAAGAAGACACAGATGGGGAAAATACGGCTGAGGATTTTTGAAGAACTAAGAATTACCCCTAGAAAAGATAAAAACGGCTCTTTTCAGGGCCACATTACGATCTATACAGTTTCTCTATGATTACGTCGAAACAAACATTTTATCTTACAAATTAAAAACTTTTATTTCCGCGAAAAATTATTCCTATTAAACATAATTTAGCATATCGATCGTACCTGTCCCGTTATCGATATGCACCTCTACAATTCTTACGCACATCACTGCACTTCTCCATAAGACCTGTAAGTGCGAGCGAGGCAGACGGATAAATATGATTTATGACCCGAAGCCTCAGTTTATAATGCGTCGACTATAGTTTAAAAAAAGCATGGTTGCGCCCAATGATGCGCGTTGGATAATCGCTCGCCAACAATTCTCAACACACAACCAACACAAAGCCCTCCGACACTTATGGCGTCATAATGAAAAAGGACTTACTTATCAACATTTTTGTCGACAATTAGTTATAAACATATTTGGAATCAGAGAAATATGGTGCATGTCATAGAAGAATACTCTTTCCAACTTATCCCAATCATTTGGGATCGGCACAATATCTTTCCCTTCCACTCTTCTATTCTGGCATACGTCCGCTGTTACACCACAAATCGCCATGTCATCGTCATATAATTCATCCATCTCTTTTTTTGTTATTTTTGTCACATGACTCATTCTTCCTCATTACATGCCCAAACCACACCACCTTAATCCTCTTTCTCTCAATTTTTCAGTCATAGGCACCTATGACTATCAATGACCCCTTTATGTACTCGTCACCAGAGTGTAGCCCGCGGCTATGCAGTGGGTCGAACTCTGGTGCGTACCTCTTCTTTAAAGAGCAGGCGTTAATACAGGTTACATTGTATTAAATTTTTATGTTAGTGGTATTTGCCCCTAGACGATTCACTTCATTTTATATCGCATCCAATCTCCCGTCTATCTGTAAACCACATGAATGACAAAACTTGACAACGAATTGAATTAATTTTAATTATTACGTAAGAATGCTGTTTGGTTCTGGTCGGCTAAGTGTAAAAAAAGTTTCCAAACGGTTAAAGAAATTATATCTAGTAGCAATGTACTTGTTCACTACAATCCTGACCTACCACTTGTACTTTCCGTCTACAGCAGCTCGTATGGCATTGGCAGCGTTTTGTCGCACCGATTTCCAAACGGCGATGAACGTCCTATTTGTTTTGCATCGCGTACTTTGAACTCAGCTGAGCGATCATACAGTCAATTAGACAAAGAGGCTCTGGCTATAATTAGTGGGGTCATTAAACAACATCAATATCTTTATGGTCGACATTTTATAATTAAGACGGACCTTAAACCTTTGACGTTTATCTTTGGACCTAAATTCGGTTTGCCGCAAACTGCGGTTAGTCGTTTGCAGAGGTATGCCACTAAACTAGCAGCTTATGATTTTGATATTGAATTTGTAAAATCGAAAGATAATTGCAATGTCGATGCATTATCACGCTTGCCATTGCCAAAAGAGCGCAAAGAGGGTGTCGGTTTGAATGTTATGTCCTATGTGAATTGTGTTGAGGTGTCATTCCTTATCAGTGCGAAAGATGTGGCGCTCAGAACACAGGAAGATGAAGTATTGAGAAATATTTATAATTATATTATCAACGGTTGGCCAGCCCAAGTGGCGATAGATAAGGAAAAGCCTTACTTTCACAGAAAAGATTGTATAACTACTGACAAAGGCTGTATTTTATATAATCATAGAGTAGTAATCCCCAAGGTATTACGACAACAGGTACTTAATGAAATACATGAGGGACATTTAGGCGTAGTCAAAATGAAAAATGTGTCGCGTGGTTATATTTATTGGCCCCAGCTTGATTCTGCCATCGAATCATTGTGTAGAGAGTATAGCGCTTGCCGGCAACAACGAGATGCACCACTGCGCTCTCAGTTGCACCCGTGGGCTTTTCCGACGCGCCTTTGGCAGCGAATTAATGTTGACTACGGCGAATTTCAAGGAAAACATTATTTGATAACAGTCGACGCTTATACCAAGTGGATAGAAGTACAAAAAATGTCCAGCACAAATGCGAGTTCAACAATTATTAAATTACGAGAACTCTTCGCGCGTTTCGGATTACCATCTCAAATTATTAGCGACCTGTGTCGCTCAAATTATTAGTGGTCCTCCTTTTAGCTCTATCGAATTTGCTAATTACATTAAAAGAAACTTGATCAATCACACAATCACAAGTCCATATAGGCCAGCTGGTAATGGGGCTGCTGAAAACGCAGTTAAATTAGTTAAAAGGGCAATGAAAAAGGCTGTTCATGAAGGTGTCGACATTGACACGGCATTAGCTCGGTTTTTGTTTCAGCACAGAAATTGCGAGCATGCTACTACAGGTGTAGCACCTGCTGTAGCCATGCTCGGTAGACGGTTAAGGAGTAGATTAGATATATTGAAACCATCTTTCGAAGTCGAAAGAGCTGTAGAATTAGCGGAAGAACATGCGGGACGGGCACGTCCCGGTGCCGAGAGACACGTACAGCCAGGTGAAGAGGTCTTAGTGCGCGACTACCGCACGCGGACTGAGAAATGGGCTCCTGCTACAGTGCTAGCTAGAGAAGCTCCGCTAACTTACAAAGTACGCGTTTCCGATGGACAAGAATGGAAACGTAACATTGACCAATTGCTACCAATCAGAAGATCATCCGGTTTTAGGCATTCATTGACTAGTAATATCGAAAATTCTGAAAATGAGATTGATATAGCAATTAACAATGGCGATGAGCATACTGACGTCACGCCCACTGCGTCTGTAGAAAACGGTCAAACCAACAAAAATCCCATCGGGAGTCCTAGCAATGACACACAGAACATAAATCCAAAGCCAATACCTATTCCAATTGATAACTGTGAAGGTAAGACTAACGTCCCAGTAGATTTAAGGGCAAATATAAATTTTAAAATTGTTATTCCTATTGTATACTATACATACTCAATGTCATATCAGTCAGTCATACCAGTTTACTTATTAACTTAAGCAATCTTGATATACAAATTACAGTTTATTTTATTAATATTTTCTTTAAAAAAAAACTAGATACTATTTTTTTTGTCACAAAAATTAAAAGTGTTATAATTTATTTTGTTGTAATCAATAATGTAAAGATATTTTTTTCATTTTGTATTAGTAGTTGTTAATTTTTAATTGTTATTTTATATTTATCTGTGTTCTTAACAGGGGGAGGTGTAGTGTATGTACAGTACATGAATGTATTATTTATGCCGGTAGTTTAAAATAAAATCAGTTGTGTCGCGTACTCGGTGTTTAAATCATCAATCCTTATTATATTTCCTAAATATACAACTATGACAAAGACAAAATGGACAAAAATTACAAATTCACAAAACCTGTCCTATTTTTCGGGTTAACCTTTACGTTAATCTATCCCTTTTTCCGGGATAAAAGTATCCTATATCCATCCTAGATATTGAACTTACATATACATATAGAGAATATCAGCCAAATCGGTCAAATAGTTTTTCCGTGAAAGCATAACAAACAGAGAGACAAATATATTTTATCCCGGAAACTATCTCATTTTTTGGGATAAAAAGTATACTATGTTCATCCTCGGCATCAGAAAAAAAGAATAATATATTGAGTTTCAGTCAAATCGGACCGGAAGTTTTTCCGTGAAAGCGTAACAGACAGACAGAGTTACTTTCGCATTTAGAATATTAATAGGAATTTCCCCTTACTTTATCAATAATTATTCTAACACCTTGTAATTTCATGAAATTTAAGAATTTGAAATGGAACTAATTAAGGCAACTCATATCATGATTTACTCATCAGATCCTGATTTGATGATTATGGGACCATCTGGAGTGAACTCTTTCGAATAAAAAAATATATTTGAAAACCGGTCCACAATTTGTGGAGTAATCGCGTAACGCATATACAAAAAAACATACAGCCGAATTGAGAACCTCCTCCTTTTGAAGTCGATTAATAACATGTTTAATGAATATGATTTAATATAAGTGAATGAATTAATGTAAGTGGATTGAAAGTTTTAATTAATATTTTCTATAAAAACAAGAAGGAACAAGTGGTGCCAACTGTGTCGCAAGTGTTTTACATGTTGTTTTTATAGGATGTTTGTCATTCCCTGGCCCGTGGTCTATAACAGAAGGTAAAACTGGCGTTAAACGACGCTGGACGCTGCTGCCGGCCTCGGATTGACGTTATACCGATAGTACATTGGAAATAAATGCGCATCGTTTTCCTCGTACACTATCTATGGTTGGACAAATTTTTAACAGGTTAATTGGCGACAAAAACGCGAAGATTTTACGCTCGAATGCTCATGAATGCGGCTCGCGACTACGACGTATGCGCACAGCGTGTGCACCGCTTCAGGTGGTGGAGAGAGACCACTCTAGTAAATTTTCATAATAAGCATTTGTCAGTCGCGGACAACTTCGTACGCAGCTTATGGCTTTTGTAACAGACCATCGCTTTAGTATGTTTCTTCCATAGTGCATATATTAATGTTATGTTAATTCTTATTGTCCTATTGTAGTTCCTACTGTCCAAAAAGGGTGTAACTCTCTAAATTTAACTATTAAATATGACGCATCCGCGATATGAATTATACCTCTTAACAGAACAAATGTATAGAATGTACTAACTCAATAATTGACTTCTTTACTAATAGATTAAAACTGTTGGACTGGAAACACTATTCTATTCTGTTTCACTAACCATAGCATGTGCTTCACTAGTTTTATACGGCGATTGACTGTAGTTCTGAGAGTCAAAGTTCTTCATGATTACTCTTCTTGCGATGAGGGAATGACCAAAATTCTGAAGGCAAACCTCTCGAGTCTCTTTCTCTTTTAACAAATGCTGAATATGAGGAAACACAATTTCCAATAAAGTAGTTAGCTTGACCTAAGATTGCTAAATCAAGATGAGGATCTGGTATACCCAATTTGACAACTTTTACTTCTAAACGCTTCAAAGCATTGTTTAATGTTGTTATCATATGATTTGAATCTGATGCAACAAATATATATTTTGTATCATTGAGTTTACGAAGAGTTCTCTTGATTTGCCTGAAACATGATTACAATTATTTAGTAATAATTTTAAAATGCTACTGGAATACTTTTCCTAAAGCATGTACGCGCATAATTTAAGAACGACTTTACCGATTTTGATGAATTTTTTGTGTGTTTGAGTGGGTCCCCGGATGCTTTAGATTCACAATTAGAACCGGTAGGTGGCGCTGGGATCGGGGTATAGGATCCTCCTAATCTCCTGGACCGATTTAGTTTTTTGTTGTTATTTTGAGTGGGTCCCCGGATGGTTTAGATTCACAATTGGAACCGGCATGTAGCGCTGGGATCGGATCCTAGATTTTTATTTTTTCAGGGATTTTTAATAATGAAAATGCACAATATCTCAAAGAGATACAGGACATCGTAGTTTTACTAAATTATCATAACCGGCGCGGCGGTTTGCAAATGAGTATTAAAGAAAAAGAAAGCTAAAATAGGCATGTTTAAGGTAACAAAATAAAAAAATAAATAAAGGAAAAAACAATCGCAGACTATAAAGACATCTTACAATAATGTAAGTCCTAAAAATTGGATCAAGCTTAACATTATTCTTGGAGAACGTTGATTTTCCGCGTGATTCTAGCGCGAAGTCACAGCAAAGTATATATTTGCCGAATAATAAAATATTTCTGAGACAATACTAACAAATAGTTAAAATATTAATTATACTAGCATTCCAAATAAATTTGTAGTGACTTAAATTTTTAATATCTTACTTAATAATCTCAGATTCCTCTGGTAAACACATAGACATAGTTAATGGTCCTCTTTCATTCTTATATCCAACACATTGTGGGGCTGCAAATAATGTTGGGCTATCTTTCACATGGCGACAGGCCTTCATCCAATCCTGCCCATTCCGTAAATGAATCCCAACAAATCCACCACCACTCATATTTTTTTTAATAAAAATTCTAGCTTTTCCTATGACTTCATCATTCCAATGTAAGTATCTGTGTAACATTAGGTTTTCTTTTTGTACAGGAAAACTAGCTGGTGCTCCTGAAAAAATTAAGAGTCACACTGACCCCCGTATTCATAATAGTTGGACGAGGTTTATCAGCTAATGAACATGATTTAAAAGGAATAATAATTAATCTACAATATGTCGCTACATAATTTTGTAGCGAAATCGTGGAAAATATAAAGATACTGACAACTAAGGGAAAATATAAAGATACTGACAACTAAATATTGAAAAAAAAAATTTGTGTATAGAGGCTTTTTGAATGAAGATTAATCCAAAACTTGAATACTTGTGGATACCTGACACTAGCTAGATGTACAATACAGTCGTGTGGGAGTTTGTTAGCAAGATATTCGCTTCCAAATTAATAAAGTTTTAAACCATGAAGTGAAAAATGCAGGTGGTAAAGTTTAAAAATTACTTTAAACGGAAGTTAGTTTTAACAAGATTGGTTCAGCAGTTTTTGAGAAATCGGGTATTTTCGATTGAACGCTTTTTAGGATTTCCTAATTAAATAATAAAAACATTGGATGTTAGTCGCCTCTACAGACCCCTTTAATGTGCATGGTTCGATGTACGCTTGGCTAATTTATTATGACTCAGCTAATTGGTTACCTGTAAAAGCAAGGACAGGCCATTTATTATATGGATACTTTTTCCTCCACTTTTCCATCATAATATTGTTATGAGCATCATAGTTAAGCGGCCCATAAAACTCAGAACCCACAAACTCTATATTAAAGGTATCCCAAAATGGTCCAAACGGATTACCAGATTTTGCATTGCAATTATTCTCGATTTCACCAGTTCTTTGGGTGTAACAAAATGATATTCTTTTATTTCTTGGCCAAACATCAGGTGCTACATCTTTCATGAAACTTTCCATTGTTACTACTCTATGATATTCGGAAAGTATATCTACTTTAAAATACGTGTCGAATGGTATTTGAATTGACTTTGGTTCTCCATATCTATACTCAACCCATGGCGGTAAAATTAATGTCCTATTGATTCCTTTACTGAATGCTAGAACTCCTAAAAAGTGATCTGCCTGATTGCCAAATCGACCTGTAATAAAAAAAACACCTTAAACATATAAAACATCTTCTTTATATTGCATAAAACAAAGTCTCGTTCAGCGTCTGTCTGTATATTCGCTAACTCCTCGTAAACCACGCAACGAATTTTTGAACGGTTTTCACCATCAGTTAGATAATTTTTCATTTAAGGTTTATAGTATTATTATAATTGCAAAGCACACAAATATTATTTATTAGTATATTGCAGTATTAATATAGCAACTATAGTTCAATATTTTGAATAACTGTAATCTATTTTGTTTACTTCTTACACTCATTTTAGAAGAATTGTTGAGGATTAGACATATTTAACCCCTAAATCTAGGATTTTTTGAGAAAACAGCTTAATTGATGGTGAATTTGACTTTGTCCTCAAATAACTTTTGACCAAGTTGACTTATCAAAAAAAAGCCTCATACCTTTTTTGTACAGCGTTCAATTCTCAATAAAAGTAATTCAAGCCCTTTACAGTACAACGTATAGTTCACTAGATATAAAAATCATAAAAAAAGCAATTTTTCCTGTGTAAGTATTATGGGAAATCGAAAATTGCGATGCGGACATCCTTTATATGTATTAGTATTAAGGGCTCATATTTTACAAGGCCTATTTTGGCACCTAAGAGAAACTTTTGAGCATGGTTCCGAATTTTTTTCTGAATCACCCTAATATATACATTCTCTCAAAAAATAACGGGAATGGATGGTTTATTTATGTTTTCAAATTCAATATTTTGTTTTTTTTGTTGTTAGATTGACACAACTGTTTTTCATTTTGGCGCGGAGTTTGAGTTGCATCGATCATTTAGATTAAATTCAGTAATGTTTTTAGTTAGATCACATCTAGTGTGTATTGCGAATTTCATAATGGACAACAACATCGAACAGAGTTACTCTTAAATTTTGTATTGCCAATGGAATTTCGTGTTCGGAGATACTGAAAATGTTACAGAAGGCTTACGGTGAATTGACTTTAACAGAAACACATGCTTATGAGTGGTAAAAAGCGTTCAAAAGCGGTCGAGATATGCTGGAAGATTAGCCTCGCCCTGGTAGACCATCAACGTCTTCAACTGAAGTTAACATCGCAAAAGTGAAAGAAATATTGACTGAAAATCACTGAGAAATAGCCGCCGCACTTTCTGTGTCTCCGTATCATTTTAAATAATCACTTGGGTATGAAACATGTTGCCGCTCGGCTAGTTCCAAGAGACCTGAATTTTCTCCAAAAATTCAATCGCATAAGAGTCGCTGAGGACATGCTAGAATGAGTCAATTCCGATCCAATATTCATGAAACGCATTGATACTGGTGACGAGACGTGGGTTTATGAGTTTGACATGCAAACTAGTTAACAAGCTTCGGGGTGGCGTCTTCCAACTGAACCGAAACCGAAAAAACCACACCAAAGTCGATCAAAAGTCAAAGTCATGTTGACTGTTTTCTTTGACTATCGCGGTGTTATGCACGCGGAATTCTTACCAGGTGTTCAAATGGTAAATAAAGTATATTATATGACCGTTATGCGGCGTTTAAGAGCAAATTTGACGAAAAAGGCCAAAATTGTGTAAGGAAAATTCTTGGATTTTGCACCAGGGTAATGCACCTTCGCACAAGGCCATCATTGTGAACAAATTATTGATCAAAAACTCAACAAATACCACCAAGCAACCATCTTATTCACCAGATACGGCTCCAGCCGGCTTCTTTCTTTTTCATAAACTCAAATTACCGCTTCGTGGCACCCGTTTTCATTCGGTAGAAGACATAAAGGAGAATTTGCGACGAGCACTAAACTCAACTCCAGAAAAAGCGTTTAAAAAATGTTTTGATGATTGGATTATTTGTTGGCGTAAGTGTATCGTTTCTGAAAGAGCATACTTTGAAGGTGATAAAATAAATCTTTTCCTGGTACTTTTTTGACAGAGCAGTATATATACACTTTACTTGAAATTTTTATACGTATGCAAAATAGAGCTACTTTCCAGGGATTAACCCGTGGCGTAGGCACGGGTAAAACTTTAGTCCTATATAATTATGTAAAATACTAGTTAATTCGCTCTAGCAAAATTCTAATTAAATTGCCATTTTTTTTTAATCTAAGGGTATTTCTAGGAGGCTAATGGGTTTTTATTACGAAAATACATGATTACTGGAAATTCGCGTAAAAATACGGATACGTAATGTTATTGAAAACGTATAATACGATTATTCTACTAAAACTTATTAATACAGATATAAAGAGTCGCAGAAAAGAAGGCGGCAAAATCCTCTAGTGGTTTCAAAGTTAGTAAATCCCGGAAAATTTCAAAAAGTCCTGGGATAGGCAGGTATGAAAAATACCATTTATTTATCAAACCATACCATAGTAAAAGTATAATCGTCAATTTTCATGCCGTTTTTAGATTTTCCTGGGACAAAAGTATCGGAACGATTAAAAAACAACTTAGCTATCGTTCAAATGAAAATTGTATATGAAGCAGTTAATTTTTACACATCCTAAACACTATAAATTGCTGTCAGAAAAAATCCCATGCGTTCCCGAAATAAAATCTACTGTAATATTTAAAAAGAACGCATGCTATTATGGTGACAAGAAAATATAGTGTCGGAGTTAGCCAATCTGTATGCTTTCTAATCACTGTAAAACGCTCCTCGGAAAAATTCCTGATATAAATACCGTGACATTTGATAAAAAGTAAAGCATGTAAGCTATTGTTTTGGTGCGTATCGACATCTGCTAATTTTTAGGCACCCTAATAATTTAAACTATCCCTGGAAAAATCCCATAAGATTCTCAGGATACAAAGTACAGCAGATTTTAAAACAAAATTGCAATCGATCGTTAAAAAAAATGTATCCGAATTAGCTAATTTTTATACACGTCAAATCACTTCCGGTTACAATCCCGCGAAATTAACAGGCTATAAAGTATAGCAACTATAAAAAAGAAAGTTAGCTATAGTTTTAGTGAAAGTCGTATCTGGAGGGTAGAGATATTCAAATTCAAAAGTTTTTACTCAAAATAAGTTCTACTGAAGAACACTTTATGAAGGTCATACATATAAGTTAAAATTTAATTTTACTTCTATTCTATTCTATGTACAGTCAGCGTCTTATAGAAAGGAGCGTCCAAGATGGTCAAATAGATAAGAACATCGAAAGTGATCATTAATATCGATACAACCAAGGTTGTCTAATAGTTCGAATCAGCCTTCTTATCCAAAAACATCGGCACACCAAGAACGCCAAATACATGAGTGCATTCAAGTCATCCATATTATGTTAACAACCACCTCGCCATATGTAACTAAGCAGACAAGTAGCCAAAACATAGTGACAGTCTAGAAAAATGAACTGTATTCTAAATGTGATTAGAGTCAAATCGAGATGATTCCATATTAAATCTATATTCAAATAGTATTATTACGGTTATAAAAATCTTTTTCATTTTTATGACGTAACTAGTATTTGCCCACGACTTCATTTTCATTACTTAGATGGCAAAGATTAAAGTAATTTTATCAATATTTATTAATGGATTTTTAATATGACAATACATGAATCCTGGATATATCCATAAAACCCCGACATTAGTAATGTTACTAAAGACTTATTCCACTACAAATGTCTCACTAAGGATTCCTAATAAATACAGACAGTGTCTTGTGGTTTGCGAACATTGCGTCAAAGTTGATCTAGTGGTTTGGAAGTGAAAGGAAATCCCGGGAAATTTCACGAGTCCCAATATAGTCATGTATAAATATGTCATAAAGGTTCAAACTATGCTATAATAAGAGTAACACGGCCAGTTTTCATACTATTTATAGGCGTATAATTCCCTAAAAAATTTTGGAACTTTCCGGCACTAAAGTATGGGAGTAAAAAACACGAAAAAGTGAATCCAGTTTCCGGAAGAACTACACTAGAATTCCCATGATATTAGCTTTTTCAGCATTTAAGTCAAAAATGGCTGTATAATAGTGAAAACCTCATAGAAATTAACATATATTTATAGAAAAAAACCTTATTTTTTTTAATTTTCCATCAATAAAACAATTTGATCCCAAATGGTTTTTTTGAATAGCTTCAATGTACAGACAAGGCTATTTTACAATATTAACTTAATTTTAACATTTCATTTGACGTAATACACTATGTATATGTGAGTTTGTAGAAATATCTACTAAAGAGTTTCAAAACACAAGAAATTTAAAATTCGAGATAAAACTTATTTTATTACCACTGAATAATTGATGTTTTTTGGATATCGTTTTAATGTCAAATACGTATATGAATTCTCGTGATCTATACTCAGCAAACAAATCCGAGATGCCTAGGATATAATATAATATACCCCAGTACTAATTAAAAAAGCGTAAGCTAACGTTCTGGGGAAATCGTATCGGAATCAGCCAATTTTTATGCATTCTAACCACTTTAAACCACTCCCGTAAAATTTTCCGCGGGATTCCTGGGACATAAAGTACCGAAGCGTTCGGAAATTCAAATTCAAAAGTTTATACAAAATAAATACATAGCTTAGCAACCTGTTCTTGCTGTTCAGGAGAAGAAGCGGCAAAAACTCTCAACAACACGACTAGCTCAAAATTGTTTTCATTTATATTTCTCATTTTATTTATATATTAATATCTCAAGTTTTTTTTTATAACTTTTGTACAGAATTAATACAGGAAAAGAACGTAAACCATTGTTTTAGTGTCAATTGAATCTGAATAAATAAATTGTTATGCAAATATATAATCTATACTATTCCCAGGAAAAATCCCGCGGGAAATCCGGATCAAAAGTACTGCAGTGTTTAAAAAAGAAAGTGCACTATGTTTTAGTGTAAATCGTAACCAAATCAGTTAATTTATATGCATACTAACCACTTTTAACCGCACCTGGGAAAATTTGCGTGGGATTCCCAGGGCATAAAGTATTGCGGTTTTTAAAAAATAATGTATTGTGTCGAAAATCATGTAGGAATAAGCTAATTTTTTAGCCTCCTAACAACTTTAATCCACTCCTGGGAAAATTCGCCAGATCCCTGGGATAAAAAGTATCATAGATTTCATTTCAGAAAGTTTGCTATCTATGAGTAAAATCATCGCATCGAAATCAGAAAGCTTTTTTATTCTGGCCTTTTTAAACCTTTCCCGAGGAAATTCCCGCGGGATTCCAGTATAAAAGGTAGCACAGAATTTAAGTCTGAGAATTTGCTCTCGATCAGCGAAAATCGAATCGAAATCGGCCTAGTAGTTTTTACGTAAATTCCGAACAAACAGACAAATCAACTAATAGACAAGAAATCTAAAAAAAAACATCGTGTTCTCCATCGTTTATATCTCAGATCACAGAAACTGTTTATATAGTCTATTCCAAATGTTTTCTTTTTCTAATAACTTCAATGTAGAGACATGACATATTTAGCATATTATAATATTATAGACTATCATCTTCCCACGAAACATCCTTCGCGTTTCCATGATGGTGATGCATTTGATAGTGAATTGCATGTATGAAAAATTAGCTTACGGTCTTATTCATAGAGAGTTAAAATAAGTTTAAACACTTCTTTGTAGTTGTTAAAGCAGCATTCAAACTTACTCTAACTATCTATGAATAAGACCATTAGTATTTAGTAAAAATGATAACTCAAAGATGCATACAGTGTTATCAAGTATTAAATAATGTAAACAAAAGTATGAAAAACATAAATAAATTAAGAGGACTGAAATATCTGGTTAGAAACAGGAACTTAAGATGATTTATAAAATTTATAGGTTACTAATAGCAGTCAATAAGTGATGCTTAATTGGAAAAAAACTGGTGTTTCTTTCCAATTCCAGTGCTTACCCTCGATCAAACGTAATAAATATTATTATGCTCATATCATCGTCCTCATCAATACACTGCTGTGATCAGGAGTGTTTTTTAAAGTTTTGATTCAAACACCTTCAGCGTTGATTTCGTTAATTTGAGATTATAAAAGTAAGGTGCTTTTCATTTAATGCAAATTTAGCAATAAGTAATTCAATTTGAAATACATAATTCGAAATACAATTTTGATCTAGTATGAAACCATCTCGATTTGACTCATTCGCCATATGCAACTAAGCAGACAAGTAGCCAAAACATAGTGACAATCTAGAAAAATGAACTGTATTCTAAATGTGACTAATCACATTTAGAATACAGTTCATTTTTCTAGGCGAGGTGGTTGTTAACATAATATGGATGACTTGAATGCACTCATGTATTTGGCGTTCTTGGTGTGCCGATGTTTTTGGATAAGAAGGCTGATTCGAACTATTAGACAACCTTGGTTGTATCAATATTAATGATCACTTTCGATGTTCTTATCTATTTGACCATCTTGGCCGCTCCTTTCTATAAGACGCTGACTGTACATCACAGGTCAAATGATGTATAATAACAATTTTTGTAACATGTCAACCTTCAAAGTAAATAATGTGGCAATTCTGATTCATTATAGTAAAGATAAGCTGAAAGTAAATAATTTTCTGTATGTATCTGTGAACTATGTATGGTCTCAAATGTACATGTTACCTAAAAAATATGATAGTTTATAGTGTTTCAAGTCATCAGGTTTTAAGTGTTTTACAAGTTTGCATCAGGTTTTTAGTACCCATGCAATCAGTAAAATAAACCAGTTGACAATTAAAATGAATTTGGTACCTAAGAAAATAGAAATAAGATACAGATTTCATTTTATTCTATAAAGGGGAAAATGCAAAACTTGAAGGAACAACATTGTGTTTTTTCACCTAAATGGTAGTCATAGATAAATCAATAGGAAGTGGCTTGGTTTGCAACTGAGTTTTAGAATACTAAAAGTCTATTATGGATATCAACAATGTATTCTATGCTGCATGATCATCATGATAGAAAGAAGCTTTATTTACTTCTCACTTAGTAAAGAACTTTCCATGGTTTAGTCGAAAGTATACATTATACTTACACAACAGTTCATGGTTATGGTGGGGCTTCACCTGCAATGATGTTACAGATATGACAATGGCTTTAATACATTATTTCAGATGCAACATTGTTAATGATGTTAAATATTAACTTATAACATATGTATATACACTAATGTGGTTATTCATTAACAACATTATTTTTTCGTACTCACATAAGATGCATTCCACGGCAGCTAAAAGTCGTATTCATATTACGTTAAGAGTAACTTTGCAGACTTATTTATAGTTCTTAAAGAATACTACAAACTTACTCTAACACAATATGAACAAGATGGAAAATCTTTCGAAATTGAAAAACATTTATGCAGATGAAGGGCGCGGTCTATACCGCGATATAATAATAGATAATAATATAATAATAGATTTTTTTATCTATATAAAGGGCTCCTTTATTTTCAGTAATGGGACGTGTGTTGAAGGGTGGAGGGGGGCGGTAGGGAGGGATACTTACCCCTTCTACAACCCCTATTTCAAGAAAATGTTCTTGAGATATTAATGTTTTTGTGTAGCAGTCAGCAAGTGTTACAACCAATTTGTAACCATCATTTAAATAGTTATTAATGAATAAATGGTGAACACTCTGTTCTGGCACTCCCCGAACGCTACCGCGGCACACTCATTCCACTTGCTCGGCTACACAACACTTTGGTCTAAAGTCTAACCTAGGTGACTAACCGAACTACTGTTCTAGTCACATGTCGCGACTTGTGCCAGATAAGACTGGTCACCACTTATTCCTTAATAACGATTTAAATGATAGTTATAAATTGATTATTATGACACTAGCCGACCTGAGGTTACATTTACAAAAAAATTAATATCTAAAGAACTATATATACATTTTCTTGACATAGGGGTAACTATTCCTCCCTATCCTCCCCTCCCATTACTTAAAATAAAGGTGCCCTATATCTATTCCCCACTCCAGATGAAGCTGTACCATTATAAACAATAAAAGTTATTTATATAATTATATGCTTATAGAGATTATAATTACATTATCCCTTAAGATATTATAGAAGTGATACTAATCTCAATGCAAAAAGTATCGTCAATAAAGATTCTATACTTACCCATACAGGGGCAATATACGACATATCCAGTCAAATCACTTTCTAAGGTATACACTACGTTAGAAAAGCAGATAAACGAAAACAACGCAAGGAACTCTCTCATTGCAGTGATATAACTAACTTTCTAGTTGTAAGTGATCAAGCGCGAAAATTTTCTAATTAAAAACTAACACCATTAAAATAACCTCATTTTCTGTGTTTATATTGTTTCTTTTTTAAATTATTTTATTTATGGATTGGCATTGAGGCCTTTAGCATGTTATATTTTTAAATTTATGGCTTAGCATCTATGCTTTTAAAACAGTTTTATTGTTTGTAATACTAGTTTACAGCAATGACGAATAACTATTCTAAATATAGTTATTGTTGTGTCCAATCAACTTAGCATCAACTCGCCAGCCACAGAGAAGTTAGAGTTAGGTTAATGGTTGTCGAATAAAACCGAAAATAGAAAATTCACGGCTTAGCCGTCAGCTAAGTCAACAACTTACCAGCTGGCCTAGTTAATGGTGTTGAAAAAAAACTATATTTCATATGAGAATTCCTGTCAAAATGTGCAGTAGTGGAACACTTGCAAGCCAATAGATGGCGCTATATAATAATTGAGGTCGAAAGCGATTCCCTAAACGTACAAAGAATATATACAAATTTCCAACAATAATAGATGGGCCTAGGCCCGCGAGGAATAACAAAAGCCTCGCTGGAAGATCTTCCTATGCCAAATCGGTTTTGTGAAAACGAACACACAGATCAGACAGACGGAGTTAGTTTCGCATTTATAATATTAAATAGGCATCTATGAGACAGTCTAAAACCTATCTACGACGAGCAGGCTACACAGATAGTCTGCAGCAGTCTTAGACAAAGAGCGAATATATTATGGTCAATAATTATTGCTTGTGCTTTGATTATATAACCTCTAGATTGGGCACGATGGTGCAGACGTAGATAAAAATATCAGGTAACTGTTGCCTTATAAGCGGCTCGCGGTCCCGCAGTGTCAATTTTGTTGCCACGGTGAATGTTCGTGTTACGTGTCAACTTTCAGTGACGTAAAATGTCGTTTTGTGCGATAAAAGTGTGCAGAAGTCACCTACCATCGGTAAGTAATTTAGAAGTCAGTATTTCGTAAAAATCAATTTATTTATTAGGTAAAATCAGTACAACGCGTACTTGAGCTTTTTGTCGGTGTTGCCGGTTTTACAAAAGCTAAATTCCCTAAGTGAGCGTCGAACTAGTATAGCTGGGGTCGACACGAATTGTCTTGAAAAGAAAACAAATTTTTGTCACACATACTACATGAAAAGATCATGTTCACTTATAAAGTGGTCTAATTTGTTTGTTTGTGTGGGAATGGGAATGGGTGCGAACGTAGGGATGACCCCCGAAGTCGCAGAACGAGTGCGCGACTCCGGCAGTCAAACAAGTTCCATACTGGCGCCTTTCTACTAGAAATGTGCTTCACACTAGGGATGTCCTGTTTTTTTTATTGGCTGACAAACACACATATTGTATATCCCCAAATTAAGCAAGTTACGCTTGTTTTATGGGTTATATACAATGGACTGCTCTGGGGCCGATCATAGACCATAGTAAATAACGAGAAAATACGGTTCCGAAATTGACTATACCAGGAATCGAACCCGGAGCCTCTGCGTTGTAGCGAGATAAGCCGGCAAAGGCTTAGCCTGCCCAACTACAGAACGTCAAGTAAGAGGCCGTTTGGGCTGTACCTCACATTATGTATATGCTCCACACTAGGAATGTCCCCTGATACTTTATTCGCCCGTATCTCTGGAGCGGCAAGCCCTACACTGGGGATTGGATTGTAGTTGATTCGACTGATTCGTTGATTCGAATTCAAAACCCAATAGTAGGAACAATTGGGTTTAAAAAAAAAACATTTTTTAAAAATATTTTAAAACTTCATTATTAATAATATTGATATTTAATGCAAAAAAATTCAATTAATTATAACCAATTAAATTTTTAAAAAATAACGTGACTATAAACGCGTCATGATTGGTCACCATAGTTGTGACGTCATAATGTTATAGCTATTTAATAACAGTACAGCGTTTACGGCTATAACACGTGACCAGACAATAATATTGAAAATTTATTGCTAAAAAAAACGAGTTGATAGTTGGTTCCGATTAGGTATCTTGATATATAAAAATAATTTTTTGTCTGTATGTCCTTTATGGAATCGTAAACTATACCTTTGATCATGTGATGATCTTTAGCAAAGTTGTTGTGCATGAGCCAAAGGTTTCTGAGTTGGTTCAAAATTGGACCCGGTAGGTGGCGCTGCTGTCGGCATATCGATTGAAGTTTTTCTGGGCAGGACGACGTCTGCCGGGACATCTAGTGTGTGTTATAGGATTTATTAAGGCAAAGTCTGATAATATTCCTGATGTTGATATATTTATGATAACCAATTTAAAAAAAAATGACGTTCGGTTTAATTCTGCTGAAGTTCGAAGTGCCAAGACATCAAGGTAAGTCTGTTAAAAATAATATAATAAATGAAAATATTTAAGTATTTATTCTTCATTATACTAAATATAATTATTTATTTCATAAATTGTAGAGTATCGCGTGAGAGTTACAGCAACAAAGCCATTTCTTTTTTTTTTTCAGGCGGGGGAAATGCATTTCGCACATACCGGGTCCTTTGCTAGGGATTAGACCGTTGTTGATCATGGAGGCTTTCCACTGAGGCAATCCAAACAATAATCAACCGGTTTGTGTGGAGACTCGAACCCATGGACGTACATGGGCTAATACCCCACTAAAACCACCCTCCTCCCATGTGCCCCGCGCTTATGAGTAGGAAAGGCATGAGATACAGAACGTAGTTACGCCCACACCGATCCTAGCGCACAAGTGCTTGAGAGTGCCCCGGGAGAGGCAAACTCACTTCGTCAACAGGGTTGAAGACTCCTCTGCTCCCTAGATGCTAGAGGGCCTAGGGAGGGCCTGAAATACCCCTGCAGCGGTATTTCAGGGGGGGGAGATCATGCGCATACCTGCGCCTCCAGCACCCGACTGACGTCGGCGCCCGCGAGACGCATGCGCACTTCCATCTCTCTCCCTATCTGGTTCCGCGGCCTCCTTTTGAGACATTACAGTCTCGCAGAAATTGGCCGCGCCCATCCACCAATCGTCGCTGTGCAGCATGGCTTGCACCAGATCGCTCAGCGAATCGATCGGTCCTACTAGTGTCTCGAGTTCAAACCTCTGAGGTGCCCATGCTGCGCACTCGACTAGCGTGTGTAACGCCGTGTCCAGTGCGCCACACTGGCGGCACTGGGGTGAAGGCAAGCAGCCCGCAATCTGACACAGATACTTATCGAAGCAACCGTGCCCGGTAAGTATCTGTGTCATTCTGAAGGTCAGGGTCCCGCGTTTCCGCGAGAGCCATCGCAACAGCTGCGGTCGAACCGCTTCCACCGTGTCAATGCCAGCAACAGGGTTTTCCAACTCTACCGACTAAGATTGGATCATGGCCGCGGTTTTCCGCGTCCTGATCACCTGGAGTTCGGCCTGGCCATAGACCAGGCCACGGGCGAGGGCATCCTGTCGGGAGCGCCGAACTTTGACAATCACGTCCGCCTGGAGAGGCCAGGGCGGATCGCCTGCCAAGAGTGTCGACGCCGTCCACGACACTGTACGGTATCCTCGGATGGTCCTCACCGCCAGGACCCGTTGTGCGCGGCACAACAAAGTCCTATTGTGGCGGTGAAGTGCAGTGGACCATACGGGTGCACCGTACAGGGCCATACTCCTAAGGATGCCCATGTAGAGTTTCCTAGTCGTCGTCCCCGGTCCCCCACGTTGGGAAGGAGCCGAGAGAGGGCGCCTGCGGACCTCACGAGCTTGGGAACTAGCTGCTCAAAATGCGCTTTAAACAGCCATTTCCCATCGAGAATTAACCCCAGATATTTCATCTGGGGACCTACACGAATATCCACCCCTTGGACTGTAACGGACAATTCCGCAGGGGGATTACGAAACCGCCTATGAAACATGATGGCCTCCGTTTTCGCGGGGGAGACCTTCAAGCCCAGCCTACCTATTCTTCGGACCACGATCGCCAACCCGGCCTTAGCAAGGTCCATGGATTCCGCAACTGACGCAGCGCGTGCCGTGAGTAGGGTGTCATCCGCAAAGCAGATTAGCCCTATTCCGGGCGGGACCGGAACCCGAAGGATCCAGTCATAAAACCGACGTTCCAAAGAACCGGCCCGAGGACCGATCCCTGTGGGACGACGCACGCTACGCGTCGCCGACCTATCGCACGATTATCGGACTCGCCGCCCTCCCAAAGGATGTACCTGTCCTGGAGGTACGCGCCCAACAGCCTCGTGAGGTACGGGGGAACTCCGTGTGCACGGAGCCCCCCCCCGATCGTCTCGTGAGGCAGGCTGTTAAAGGATTTCGCTATGTCTAGCGATACAGCCAGGACAGTATCCTTCGCTTGGACGGCGTCGTCCCTTACAGATCGCAGTGTCTCGAAGGCGTCCAACGTGGAGCGCCTCCGCCGAAACCCGAACTGCGTCTGTGCTAGCCCCGGCTCCACAGTATCGAGATGCTTAACGAGGCGTTCCGCTAAGATCTTCTCGAAGACCTTGGCGACCTCGTTAAGCAACACTATGGGCCTATAGGCGGACGGATCGTTGGGAGGACGGCCTCCCTTGGGAATTAGGCATAATCGGCCCTCCTTCCATTGCGACGGGAACTGACCTGCGCGAATACAGGCATCGAACAGTTCCCGCAGCTGGCCGCGTAGGTGTTTAGCGGCCAGGAAGAGGAGCCGACCCGGAACCCCGTCGGGTCCCGGAGCCGTCTTCCTGCCCCGGAGCCGCTCCAGGCTGACGTCTAACTCTTCCTCGGTGATGAAGTGAGGCTCCACCTCCGAGGTGTCGGGAATGATTGGACCCATATCGGGGGGAGTAAAGATCCCCGGATCCGGGAAGAGCCCATTGATAACCGACCGGAGGACCTCGGGTTCGAGCGTTTCCGTAACCGTGAAGGTGCAAGGCTGCAACGTGTTGCGGGCCGCACGGTACGGACGCCCCCAAGGGTCCCGGTCTAGTGTTTCGGGGAGCTCCTCCCGAGCCCGAGCTTTCGCCTTTCTGGCCTCTCTGAATTCCCCCACGAGTCCATTCTCCTCAACATAGTCTGGAGAACGACGCGCTCTGCTGCGTTTGGGCCTATGACTGATTCTGCGGACTGCCCTCCGCAGTTCAGCCAGCTCCTCGGTCCACCAGTGGACCGATGTACGCGGCGGCGGTCGTTTGGCTCGAGGCATAGCAGCGTCGCAAATCCTTTTGAGGGATTTGCGCATGTGCTCAGCCTGCGCCTCCAGATTCCCCAGGTCGGCTGGATAGGTCCAGCATTCGATGATTGCCCTCTCCTCGGCCTGCTCCGCGTCGAGCTTGGTTAGAGCCCAGCGCGGGAGCCGGGTGGGGCCCTGAACAGGGTTAGCGCTAGGCGAGGGGGAGAGCTCGAATCTGATGTACAAGTGATTCAGACAGAGTCTCCACCTCCTCCATCCTACCACTCTGCGGGCGGCCGCATGTGTGGCGAATGACAGGTCGATGACCGATCCACCCCGCGCATGCACGCAGGTCTGGACCGATCCCTGGTTCAGGATGGACAGTTTGGATTGAACCGCCCAGTCTTCAACCGCCCGTCCCCTAACATCGGTAATCGCGTTCCCCCAGGATTGGTGCTTGGCATTGAAGTCGCCTAGGACGAATATCGTCTTCGGCGCTAGTCTGCCGACGGCTGCCCTGCTGGAGTCCAAGACGAGCTTGTACTCCGCCAGAGGGCGGCTCCGCGAGAGGTACACGCCTATAATGACGTAACATCCGCTTTCCGCCACCGCGTAGCCCTTTCCTCTTTCGAGACTGGTGAGCGGTGTGCCAGACCCGGCTCTGGCGACCACGGCTACCACATCGTCGAGATCCTCCACCCAGTTCCTGGCTGGGGGTACGTAATAAGGTTCGCTTATTACGGCCAAGTTTGTTTGCCACTCCGCCATCGCCTGCAGGCACAAGTCCTGGGCGTCCGGGGAGTGGTTAACGTTCGCTTGGAATAGCGTTAGGGGTGTACTGGGCATTTAGGTGTCCATTGGTACCCCCCTCTTGCTCACCGGTCATTTGTTCGCCCTCGGGTGGACGAATTTACCCTTGACGTATGGGGGCTGGCAGTGCCTCGCCAACGTCGGGTGGGTAGCGCGTTTGCCCCTCGCCGCGCAGACGGCGCAGTGGGGGTCGCAGGCTGTGCAGTCCGGCTGCTTGTGTCTGCTCTTACCGCAGCGGAGACACAAGCCGGTCACGGCGACAAAGCCATAGGTTATGTTCAACTAAGTAGTAAAAATAATATTTGTATTGTAAAAGGACGGGTATGTCCAGAACACCGAGTTCGGAGTAAAGCTTATTCAGTTACTTTAACTATTAATGAAAAAATGATTTGTATACTTCGATAAATAATAATTAATAACAATGGTGTTAAGAAATATTTACATCGAAATCACCTTCACACCAAAAAAAAACCGATTCTGTTTTGGGATTATCACGGTGCACTCTGCTTGAAACCATTTATTTCGACGTTTGTCATCTTGGGAAACATTTATAAACATTTTGTCAGGAGTTGTTTTTGTAGTATTCGTATATAATGGTACAAAACAAGAACGATAACTTTTGAGGTTCGACATTTTCAACATAAATTTGAATATTTAACAATGACAACAAAATTAAATAGAACAAAACACTCCTTATTATTTCTATATCAACTGAGTGAAAACTAACATTATGACTTCACACGCGCACGGGTTTGTTAGGGAGCTGTTGGCGTGTCTTCGGTACTGGATTCAAAAAATAATTTTTATTTTGAAATAAAACTTTTGAATTATTGCGAAAAAAAAAATAGTTTTGTTATGAAACTCATATATGATCTTTCCATTTATCACAATTTTTTTTCAAAAACCCAATTTTGAGAATTGGATTATAATGTGAAAATTTTTTTTTGCCCAAAACTTCTTTCGGCCCTATCTCCGGAACGGTTGATCCTTGAACCTTCATATTTGGACTATATGTGTCAAAAAAGCTTATTTTTTTACTCGAAGTCAAAACTTTGACGGCTCCTAAACGGTTGAAACTAGAAACATGTTCAAGGTACTCTAAGAAAACGTCTCGAGGAGATCTACCCCCCTAAAGTGTCAAAACCTTAATGACCCGTATCTCCTAAAGGGCTCAAGCTAGACCCATGTTTATGGTACGCTAGCAAAAGAGCTAGACTATATCTATACAAAGAAAAAAAGAAGAGATTTTTTTTGCAAAATCTTGATTGGCCATATTTCCAGAACGGCTGGTGCTAGAGCTTCTGAGTTTTAACTTGAGTGCATAGTTTGGTACATGATGATGAAAAAGAATTTGTATATTTTTGATCCTGTAGTGTAGTGATACTGTAGTGCCTCGAGTATGTTTCTTGAGGCTAGATTGAACACGTTTTGTGCTACCCGGGAGAAGCTGCATTGCAATTTCTTGACTAGGGTTGAGAGGTGTAGAAACAGCATAATTGCGGCCATTGGCTAGCTGGCTATTACAAACAAAAATGTATTGGGACTAGTTGCAGATTGCTGCTTAAAATAATTAATTTAATGTAAAATATGTGTTAATGAAACGCTTCAATAAAAGACTGACCTACTGACTGACTGACTGATGTACATTTTTTTAAAGGTTTAATTTAATAATAACATTGTCTGTATACATACAATTTCTTGTTATTATGGATCTTTGTGTCAGAAATAAATAAATAACTATTGTAACACGGAGGTTTCATTCTTCAGCACCAACCTCTACCAACGCCTACGAAGAAATAAAGTTCACGTGACGTCTTCTGAGAGACTTCACTTATGTCTGCGATAAATATAAGACGTTTTCCTGATTACTAAACAAAATCTAAATTTATCTTTAACGTCATAAACAATTAATTGTGGTAGCTTAAAATATTAAACTACTATAGTGGCGCCCGAACAGGGCATTCGAATCAAAATTATATAAAATTAATATATTGGGAAAATACAAGAAAACCGTCACCGCAAGAGCGAATCTATTATTATATATTATCGTGTCGAATTTTCTTTTGGAACTAGAAGCATCACCGGTAGAGCATACGTTTTGGAACGCTCAATTATATCGTTTTTACCACTATGCCACCGAAGAGACGCAAACCAAAGAACAACGACAACGAATCCCCATCTACACCATCAGGCTCTATACATGAACCTGAAGTAACGATGATGACACAAAACATCACCATGTCTTGTGATATGTTACAAACTTTAGTTGCGAACATTACGCAGAACCAATCAGAAAATAATCGCATTTTACTGGAAGAATTACTTCAGACTGCAACTCCGAGAACACCAACGGCACAATCCGGCAACTTCGCGCAATGCACAGCTCGCTTCCATGGCACGAGCGGAAACATGGACGAACTCGAAGCATTTATTGAGACAATCGAAATCTACAAAGAGTGTACGAATATCAGCGACGACCACGCTTTGCGAGGACTACCTATGTTGCTGGTCGGTGACGCCGCCGTGTGGTGGCAGGGTATCAAGTCATCGGTCAACACATGGAGCGACGCCCTGTTTCGACTTTGTGGGATGTACAGCAGACAACTACCAGCACATCAAATATTTCGTGAGATCTTCTCTAAAGAACAGACTGACGAACGTGCTGACGTCTTTGTATGTAGATTAAGGTCTTTACTAGCCAAATTGCCTTACGAGTTACTTGAAGAAACCAAATTAGATATAGTATATGGATTATTAAATGTTAAAATTAGAGATAGGGTACCTCATGATTCAGTAAACGGGTTGGAACAACTTATTTCTAAAGTCAGATCAGTGGAGGAAGCGTTGGTAGAGGTAAGTGCCCTACACCCTCTCTACGCCACGACGGCAAAACCAATTATTATTAGCCCACCTCCACCTCCTTCTCCGACTTATATTAATAACGCTGACAATGTCAAACCGTCAACTTTATATAATACTGACAATAATAGTCAAAAAATAATTAAGCGCATACGACCAAAATGCGTTTATTGCAAAATTTTTGGACATACTGTAGAAGAATGTTAAAAAAAACCGAAAAATAAATTTACCGAAAGCGGTCTTGTAGCTCAGACTAGTAAAAACACGGAATTGCATTGTTATGGTTGTGGTCAGGTAGGTGTTATCCGCTCAAACTGTAATAAATGTAAAGTTACACAAAACTTCAAGAAGCCAGAGTTCCACACTATTTTATCATATGATAACGTCAGTACACAACCTTTAATTGGAATTCAAGTTGTAGGTCGTTACGGTTTAGCTATTCTAGATACTGGAGCAACTCATTCCATCGCAAGTCCGATGTTGTACCGTATTTTAACCGATGCCGGAATAAGTTTTAAGACCTATTCACGGACAATAGGATTAGCCGACGGCTCACAACAAGAGCACGCTGCTCTTGAATGCGAGGTCGCAGTATGGGTAAAAGACCAAGCTATACTTACTTACCACTTCCTAACGCAGAGACTAGAACTCTATTAGATAGGGATTTTATTACGCAAGCTAAAATTTTGTTAGACTTACCACATAACTGTTGGAGCTTTCATAGTAACCCTTTACATTGGTATCCTTTTATAATTAACCATGATTTAACAACCCACAGAGACACAGATTTGCGTGAAACGAAATTGTCTGAGATAGATAACACGTCGAAACTGGAGTTGAAAGATAATGAAGGAACCAAGCTTACTACAGATCAACGAGTACAACTCAACGCGCTCATCGTCAAAAGAATACACTGTTTTGCGAAAGACGGTCCTGCGACGGATTATGCTGTCCATCGAATTAAGACCAACCCGCTGCATGAACCTATCTCTTCACCCCCATACCGAATGTCACAAGGTAAAAAAGTACTGTTAGAACAACAATTAGAGAAACTTTTAGAAGGTGACGTCATAGAAGAATGCGACTCCCCGTGGGCTGCTAACGTGGTCCTCGTACCTAAAAAAGATGGAAGCGTTCGGCTATGTGTCGATTATAGAAAATTAAACGCAATAACAGAACCGGATCGCTACCCTCTTCCCAGAATAGAAGATGTTCTACATGCAGCAAAGTCTACAAGTTTCATGACGACATGCGACTTACGATCAGGATATTTTCAAGTTAAGCTCCACCCTGATGACCAAGATAAAACAGCGTTTGTGACTCCGCTTGGAACTTTTAGATTTAAGAGAATGCCAATGGGCCTACGTAACTCAGGAGCTACCTTCCAGAGACTTATGGATCGATTTAAGTCTAATAAAGAGTTATCTAAAGTTTCTATATTAACGTATCTCGACGAAATCATAGTCCTGTCAGAATCTTTTTCACGCCACTTGGAAGATCTAGATGCCGTGTTTGATAGGTTAGAGTTATACAATCTACGTGTGAATCGAGAGAAAAGTAAATTTGCTTGCGATTCGATCAAGTTTTTAGGTCATATAATAGTCCCAGGAGGGTTAGCAGCAGACCCTGATAAGACCAGAGCTATGGCTACAATAGCATCACCGAAGAATATCAAACAGCTTAAAACCTTTTTGCAAACGTCCAGCCGGTTCAGACGTTTTATACCAAATTATGCTGAAATTGCCAGACCTTTGATGAATCTTCTCAAAAAGAATAGTAAGTGGATATGGAACCCCGAACAACAAGACGCATTTGAAAGCGTTAAACAGTTGCTAGTGTCAACTCCAATATTGCGTCAAGCCGATGAAACAAAACCATTTGCATTGAGAACAGATACCAGTAGCTACTGTCTTGAGGCCGTACTGATGCAGGGAGAGGATGCTGATGAACATCCTGTTGAATATGCAAGCCGTATGTTGACTAATGCGGAAAAAAACTACAATACTACCGAACGAGAAGCTTTGGCCGTAGTATGGGCCGTAACAAAATTTAGAGGATATGTTGAAGGGTCCGAAGTAATTATAAAAAGTGATCATCAACCTTTACGTTGGCTAATGACACTAAAATCGCCGAGCGGCCGATTAGCAAGGTGGGCGGGCCCTCACGCTTCAAGAATACAATCTACGAATCGAATACACCCCTGGCAAATGTAACGCAGTAGCCGATACTCTTTCACGTCCACCCTGCGATGAATCTGGGTGCGATGTTTGTTTTATTGAAGTCGACTTACCTAGGAGAAATCCCAAAGACGTTCGTGAAAATCAATTAAAAGATCCCGAAATTCGTAAGATAATAGAGGATTTGGAACGAACCAATGATCCGTTTAGGGGGAGGAGTTGGTCAGACCGAGGTTTTATCGTATCGGATGGCGTCCTGTACAGATACGGACCACACGATGCTGAAGAAGAAACCGCGTGTCTAGTAGTACCGATACATGAACGCAACATGTTGTTGGCAGAGTACCATAAAGCGCCTACGGCTGGACATTTTGGTATTGAACGTACTTTAGATCGTTTAAGGGTGAAATATTACTGGGCTGGCATGAGACAATCCATTGTCAACTATGTTAAAGAGTGTATAGAATGTCAAAGATATAAAGCTGATAATAAGAAACCTAGTGGACTTTTACAAACGCCTGCGACTAACCGTAGATTCGAAGTAGTCGCAGTAGACCTTTTCGGTCCGTTACCAGTAACTCCTAACAATAAAAGGTGGGTTCTGATACTTGAGGAGACTTGTACTCGTTGAGTTGAATTATTTGCCTTACAAAATGCCACCAGTGCAGAATGTGCGAAAATTATGGTAGAAGAAGTATTTCTGAGGTATGGAGTCCCTCGGCGTATAATAAGCGATAATGGGGTACAGTTTATTAGCGAGGTGATGCAGCAGGTTTGTAACTCATTCAGTATTACACAAGTCCTTACGCCTAAGTATCACCCTCAAGGAAATCCAGTGGAGAGGAAGAACCGTGACCTTAAATCACAACTCGCTATATTGGTTCAACGAGTTCATAAGACTTGGGACGTTCACTTACCCGCGATCCGTTTCGCTATGAATTCAGCTGTCACTTCAAGTACTAGTTATTCACCTGCGTATTTAACATTTGGTCGAGAGATACGTGCGCCAGCTGATGTGGTAGCAGACA
Source organism: Dendrolimus houi (assembly GCA_039645545.1). Lineage (NCBI taxonomy): Eukaryota > Metazoa > Arthropoda > Insecta > Lepidoptera > Lasiocampidae > Dendrolimus > Dendrolimus houi. Next base: position 15,095,987 of record CM077126.1, on the reverse strand, counting down.
TGCGTAATATTGTGCAGAACGATAACGTTGTCACCGCTGTGACACCGTATTTACGTCGGATTTCAAACGCTTTATTCCAGGCGAGAGAAGTACAGGATAGAGTGCAAGCAACCTGGAAGCAATATGCTGATCAGCGGAGGCGTCCCGCCCCTAACTACACCGCAGGTGACTTGGTGCTTTTGAAGACTCAGGGGAGTAATGATACTTTGCCTGGCCAGACACCTAAGTTAATACCCAAACGAGGTGGGCCATATAGGATAACAGGAGCATCTAGTCCTACTACTTATACTCTAGAAAGTGTAAGTAATGGTCGAGTTTTAGGGAAGTACCATGTATCCCAGTTAAGTCCTTTTAAAGGAGATATTGAATCACCTTTAAATGAAAAACTTAAGCGAGGTAGGCCTAGGAAGCTGACCTAGATACGAGGGCGGTTAATCTAAGTGAGAGGGGGAGGATGTAACACGGAGGTTTCATTCTTCACCACCAACCTCTACCAACGCCTACGAAGAAATAAAGTTCACGTGACGTCTTTTGAGAGACTTCGCTTATGTCTGCGATAAATATAAGACGTTTTCCTGATTACTAAACAAAATTTAAATTTATCTTTAACATCATAAACAATTAATTGTGGTAGCTTAAAATATTAAACTACTATACTATTATTTAAAAGTCCGATTTAACGTAAATGTTAAGAAAGTAAATAGATCATAGTTAGAAAAACGAAAAAAAAACGATTTTTTCATTTAAAAGTATAAAATAACGTAACTTCCACTTGTCGGTTCGTAATGTTAAATGACATTGCTAAAAAGCATGGATACCTTTTGTTAGATTTCTTTTATAAGCATTTTAATTTAATCAATGCGCCCCACGCTTCTTGGCATAGTCATTGAACATTACAAAGTGAAGTTATAAGGGACATCCCCATTGTGAGGTACATACTGCAAAGCACTTGCCTAGTACAAAGCCACCAGTATGGAACACATTCCAATAGTCTCGCATGCTCGTTCGTTCTAGAAGACAACTATTTTTCCCATACAAAATCCTACATAAAACAGGGTTCGGAAAACTGTCAAAAATCATGTCAAATGTCAGATATTTTCCTAGTCAGAAGGACTCTTGAGTAGCTTGAAATGATATCGATACATCAATATCATGTAGTTACTATATTTTATCTCATTTTCTCACAGCCGAAACCCTATAAGTACATTTATAGTTATCTTTTTTTCCATAAAATCCAATGCACATCGTCCCCCTCCCAAAAGAAGTTTCACTTTAAAATAAATTGTAACTTTACGTTACCACTATTTATGATAGATATTTAAATTCCATTTTATATTTTTTTCTTTCTTGAAAAAGCATCAAGTAGACCTTAGCATGATCAGTTTTTCTCATAAATATTGTGTTTGTCTTTAGCTGGCATCTCATAAAACGGTGGAACGCGAGTGTAAGGCGCCGTCCTATTGTCATCGCTCGCGGGATTGTTGCGATGCGATAAAAAATGATCGTGCGACCGTGCGTTTAAATATACTGATAACTACTGAATGTCCTATTGAAGGTCGCGCGATCATGCGATGCGATCAAATTGTCTAGTTTTCATCGCGCGACCATCGACGCATCGTATTGATCGGACGATCGTCCGATCAAACATACTGATCAGTACTGAATGTCCTATCCAGAGTTGCCAACTCTGAATTCTAGAGGATGGTAGAATTCTTCTTAAAATACGGTAGATTTTCCAAAATTATGTTGTAATTTATATTTTAAATATGGTAGAATTACCTTGTTTATTTAGTAGAATGTTAAGGGTCAGAATAATTTAAAAAATATATTTTAATCAGAATCAGACAGTATATTTGTATCAATATTTTTATACATATATGTCGTCCACGTTTTCTTTTTTTAATGTTATTTACGATTAAAGAAATATTGCCCAATAGCAAAAACTGTGTATCTCTTAAGAGAGATTTAAGAGCCATTTCGAGTGTGATCGCATCACTCCAAAACACGATTCTAAACCGGTTTCATCGTACGATGAAATTGCATCGTAACAATCGCGCGAACGATGACAATAGGACGGCGCCTTCTAATCACACGACCGGTTTCATCGTATGATGAAATCGCATCGCAACAATCGCGCGAGCGATGACAATAGATCGGCGCCTAAGACAACTCTGTCACGCACACAAGCGTGCATTAGTTGGCCAGTTTCTATAGTAAGAATTATAGAGTGACGTCAAATCTAGAGGTTATATAATCAGACTGCTTGATAATCGCAGTATTCTCGAAGGGCAATTGCTGCTCGATACCTGATAAGCGTGAATGCAACTCTTAGAGTTGTCCTAATATTTCTGTGTAGTGTTTCCGACGTTTCGGCAATTTTTCAGTGTGTGGAAATACAAAAATAAAATAAAGTACCGCGCTTAAAACCGTTAGTTTTATTATGTATACAAGTCGGGAAAACTTAAGAAAATATTATAATCCTTTTGAAGTTAAAAAGAAAGCCAGTAATCAACAGAAAAAGCGTATATCATCAAAAAATGAAGAAAAATACAACAAAGCACTTTCATATACACTACAAGAGTAACCATGAAAATATGCAAAATGGCGGCCAATAAAGACGAAATTATAAATCGTGTGTATAAAATAAATAGTAAATGGTTACGGTAGGTTCTGGCACTCACCAGCCGCTGCTGCGGTACGCTCGCTCGGCTCGTGCGCTTTGGTCTCAAGCTAACCTAAATCACTGTTCTAGTCACTGGTCGCGACCTTTCACCACCCATCACAATAATATAAGTGATAAAATAGGCGAGGTTATGTTTACTAAAAATAAATATTTCAAAAACTCCGAACCCTAGGAGTTGCAGGAAGGGTAACTATACCTTCCCCACTGCCCACTACGCCCACCCACTACTTAAAATTTGTGCACTGGATAGCTGAGTAGCAGTCTATGGCTCCAGCCGACTTCTTTCTTTTTCCCAAACTTAAATTACCTCTTCGTGGCATCTGTTTTCATTCGGTAGAAGACATATAAAGGAGAATTCGCGACGAGAACTAAACTCCATTCCGGAAAAAGCGTTTAAAAATGTTTTGATGATTGGATTATTCGTTGGCGTAAATGTATCGTTTCTGAAGGAGCATACTTTGAAGGTGATAAAATAAATTTAAATGAATAACTAACATTTTGTGTATTAATGACCTTTTCCCGGTACATTTTTGACAGAGTAGTATAATAATTACGTGGCTGTAGTTTAAATCCCTTGAAAGTTCAATCCAAGTAAATAATTTGATATCAATTTGTTATAACGGTCTCCAGCTTCCAGAATCCGCTTAGCTCATACCCTTTCTGCTACATCAGCCTTTGATTTACTTTCCCATTCCCTAGTTCTGTTCCATCACCTGTTCTTTCCCCGCCAGCAGTAAGTGGGACACTTGGAAAATTTTGGGAAAATAACAAAAAATGTTCTATAGGTAAATATTTTTGTATTAAATCTTTTCAAAGTACCTCCACCAGCCTCTATACAAAGTTTCATGCGTCTGAACCAGTTCTCGAAACACTTTCACGTTTACAGCTTGCTCGGACGCTGACAGCGCATCTTCCGGCGACGAAAATTGTATCTCTGAGCTTTTTTTTTATTTTCGGGAATAAAAATAGTCACACGGTGCGAGGTTAGGGCTGTAAGCAGGGTGACCCAGAAGGTTGACCGGCGTGCTGCCTAGGAAGTCCCTCGTTTTGAGCGCGCTATCGGCGGGCGCGTTGTTGTGGTGGAATAGTAGCCTGCGGAGCCCTGTGTTTGGTCGCTTGTGGCTCACAACAGAGAAAACTTCTGCCAAACCTTTGATAGTATATACCATTTGTCGTTGATGCTTCTTTGGTTCCATAAAGGAATTGATGGGTACGGTATAGATATACGGCACATTTATTTATTATTTGAGTTATAAAATTAACTTTGGCTGGTTATAAAAAAAAGCACGGAGGCTTCTAATCTACATTAAAAAAGTTCGGATCTGTTCATAATATATAAATGTGCCGTATAACTATATCCAACTCGAATAGACACCAAGTAGCCAATTAATCTCAAAAAAACTCGCGATCAAAATCTTCCCTCCGCTTCTAGATCGCTTCATTTTGGTAGGCGTTGATTCGTTTTGAAACACCCAAACCGTCGACTGGCACTTCGTTTCTAGATCGTATTGATAAATCCAGGACTCATCTCCTGTTATGATGTCGTAAACACGCCGAGACGAGCCTGCTTCAAATTTGTTTATCATATCACGGCACCATTCCACCCGGGCCTGCTTCTGTGCATCGGTGAGGTTGTGCGGCACCCAGCATGAAACTATTCACCTCACGCGAAGATGCACGTGTAGAATCTCGTGAAGGCTTCCCGATCCAATCTGCAGTATGTGCTGAATCTCTTGATACGTAACTCGCCTATTGTCTTGGATTAAATTTTTCACTGCTAACACGTTTTCTTCCGTAACAGCCGTCAAAGGGCGACCACTTCTTTCTTTATCCCCCAATGTTATTCCACCACGCTTGAATTCGTTGTACCAACGATACACGGTTGCCTTAGAAGGGTCTTCATCCATGAATGCCATTTCAAGTCTATCATATGATTCGTTCGGTTTCAGGCGACACTTGAAATCGTAAAAAATCATAGCGCGAAAATGTTCCCGGCGCAGATCCATTTTTCAATGAGACACGATAATTTAAATTAGCTCGCAATGTGGAGGGAAATTTTGAAATGGAAACATACTTATTTTTAGTTATAAATAAATAATCATATTTTCAAAATAGATTATGACTGGCCAGTCTCTCATACATAAAAACTTTTTTTCGCATTACTTACTGAGTGGTCAGGTATAAGAACTATTTTAAAAGATTCTCAACTTCTCCATATAACAGATTTATAAATTAATTAGGCCGTTTATGGACTTAATTTCTAATATTGATGGTTTAGTGAGTTTTATAAATTGCAATAATCAAACTAAAAGACTGTTGACTCTGATAGTTATTTTATTCTACAATAAACCGGAAAAAAAATCTGAGGGATTTTTTACACTGCTTGAAGGCAAATTATTACTCATATCCCTTTTTTTATTTTGTTTTTGATTAACATCTATCATTGTATCTAAGGATTCAAAATAAGATATGTCCCAAAATTTAACATCATTATCATGAGAGCTTGAGGCAATTAGACGTCCGTCGTAATTTATGTCTAAACGTTCAACAGGCAAATTGTGTTGACCAACCACACCCAGTTGTCTTTGTGGAAACATGTGTGTCGCGCGTAGTATACCATCTTCGCCAGATGTCACTACTATGTTTTGAGTAACTGGTATCATACACTGTATCGTGTGTTTTTGTCCAACATATTCATCACTGTGAAAGCCAAACTCCTTCCAATTAAACAAATATAATTTGCCTATTGACGATCCTACTAGTAATTTTGTTTCCGACCGAAACAGGCCCATGCAAGTTAGTTCCGACTCATATTCTTCTGAAGTTGTGTAGATTTTGCTGAAAATTAAAGTATAATAAAAATTAGTCTTTAAATATCACTTATTAATTAATTTTGCTATGGTTTCGCAATTTAACAGGTAGAGAGTTGGAAACATCCAATTATCATTCATTGTGTAACCTTCTGAGCAAGATTAAAGAAGCTGTTAAACTAATGTAATATGTGACAAGTAAGAACGAAGGCGATAGTAAATTAAAAACAATCCTTTGGGTCTAAAACAGAATAATATACTAGTTTACCAAGAGATTTACCCTGAATTTTGCTTTTTGTGAATTAAGGCGTACCTAAAACGGAGTTTGTTATTTCACTCGCACCTAACCACATTTTAAAGGTATAAATTTACAGAATTTACTAGAAAAATCTGTAGTCTATAAACCCATTACAAACCTCAACAATAATATTATAAATGTTTACATATACATTTCTGTAAATTATATAAAAATCATTTTTCTGAAAAAAACAAATAGATTCATCATTTATGTATGAAACCTTGAATCCAATTGATTCCAACAAGGTATTTTCTGTGAACATTATTTTTGAGATTAATAAAATAGAGATTCCTTCTAATTAAATTCAGTTAATTTATATCTTTCTAAATGGGACATTGCGGGAGTGAAATAGCCCACTCCATTTAAGTAGCTTTATAGCTGGCAATATAAAATTACGCTATTTGATTATTCATTTAATACATTTTTTTGGCATTGTACCATTTCCGAAAAAACTATATTAACATAACTTTACCTTCCTTTAAGATCGATTGATGTAAGAGTTCCATCACCAGCTGCGCAAACTAAATATTTTTGAGCTTCATTTGTTATTATGTCCGATACATATTCTTCACCAATTTTTATACTGAAAATTGGATCTCGCTTTCTTGTATCCCACAACTTAACAGTTCCCCCATCATCGCCTGTATAAAAAAATTCCTAGTTAGATGAGTAATGTCGAAATGTATTTGTTTTATACTGCAACAATGTTCTGAAAATTTCAATATTTGGCTATGTTGGCCATCTTAGTAATTTAGCATATTGGGAAATAAAGATTTTGGGGTCAATTCATGTAGGATAAATATCAAAACCTTCCACTACTTAGAAGTATTTGTGCTTTTGAAATCACCTTACACTACAATACTTAGGTCTTGTGATAAACAGATAATGCAAAAAAATCTGTTCAAGTTGAGGTTTCCCTGATGGTGATGAAGACCCAGATTTTTACATTTGACTACAGAATTCTAAATTAAGGGTAGATATATCCGAATGTATTCCATGCTTTAAAAGCTACTTGAAACATTTTGTTCAAACCAATTTTCAAATAAAATGCTTGGAAAAATTTATTTGCTTGTACGACATCAATTACACACATATCTGTGCAAAAACATGTATGGTAAGTGATATGTATTTTTTCATAATTTGGTCTACCCTAATGTATAGTGCTCCATAGAATAAATTTTATCATAACATAATAAGTGTGTCGAATACTATTTCTGTAAGTAAGTAGCTAGCTATACTTAATATTTTCTGTTATAATAGAAGGCGACTGGTGGTCAAACAGTAACTGGACTGAGTGCCTAATGCAAACATTAGTTCACATTAGATGTATCAACAAAATTGAATCAATATGGTTAAAAAGCATAGAACTGATAAGACACAACAGTATTCAGTGAGGTTGAATGATTCAAGTTTAGATCATAGATCACTCTGATTCATCTGAATTAAAAGAAGAAATGAACCATCTAATTTCAGCCTAAGTGTTCCTTTTAAAACATGCTTTTATTAACTTCACCAGTATGCATGTAACAGAATCTTTCAAAGTTATTTTAGCTCACTTCCAGAGCTCTGTTAGATTTTAAATTTTGCATGCATCATATGGTCTGATGACAATACAATAACTTCATAACTTCGTCCTGATCTCCTGACTAGGATAATCAGTTCAATTTTCATACTAAATCTGTTGGAAAAAGTGCTAGAACTTCTTTATTAAAATTGGGAATAAAGATGTGATATGGTATTGCTCCATCTAGAATGTTAGTGAAAAGCTAGCGTGAAAAGTAAAGCTGTTAATGATTAGCTACACTAGTATATACAGGTGAATTCTTCAAGTGGGCATTCAGGGCTAAATCCTAAACTATGCTAGATAGCGAAAAACACTCAGTGTCGAGGCCGATTTTGACGCAAAACTGAAGTGGTATCATTAGACATTTTGAAAAATAAATTACCCTTGTCAGGACATACAGAATCGACTGGTTTTGAAAAAATAAACACTTCCTATATTATTATTATATAAGTCGTGGTAACGTAGTGGCTAGCGCACGCGAACCAAACTCAAAGGGCGTGGGTTCGATCCTGGTCGGGACGCATGCTTCACTTGGGCAGTTTTCTAATCTAATGTGCATATTGTTACAATTACCACGTGCTAACAATGATGAAGGAAAAGATCGTGACGCAACCTGCACATTGAGATAACCGTTGTGTCAAACCTGCCAAACCGCCTTGGACAAGCATGGCGGGTATACTGTCCGTTCCCCGTATAATCGGAGGCCCATGCCCAGCAGTGGGACATCTATGGGCTGATATTATATATTACTAGCTGTACCCGGCAGACTTTGTCCTGCCTTTAAAAAATAAAAATCTAGAACCCGATTACAGCGTCATCTAGGACCAAAAGTTAATCTAAACTCGAATCAACTTGAACAAACAGAGTAGAAAATTATTAAAGTACTTATATCGCTATTAAAAAATAGGGGTTGGTGGTAGAAGGATAAAAATTTAGGGTTGTATATATTTTTTTCAATGCTAAATCATAATAAAATATAAATAAGAAATTTTGTAAAAAAATTAAAAAATATATTTAGGGGTGGGTCACTCTTATCATTTAGGGGTATGAAAAATAGATGTTGTCCGATTCTCAGACCTACCCGATATGCACACAAAATTTCATAGAAATCGGTTCAGCCGTTACGGAGGAGTTTGGTAACTAACACCGTGACAGGAGAATTTTATATATTAGATTATAACAAATCATAGTGTAGTTTGTATGTTTGCTATCAAAGTGTTTTTTAGGTTTTTTCAAACAATAATATTCCATATGGTTTTTCATAAATCAGATAATATTACAGCAGTATTAACTATTCTTACCTGTGACTATTTTATTATTATCCAAACAAAACAATGTATATACCGGTTCTTCATGAGCATTTTCGTAACATGTTTTTAATTTTCCTGTTTCAACATCTGTAGCCATTATTACTTTATCCTGGAAAATATAGAAAGTAAACAATTTAGTAAATTAATATAATAAAATAAAAAATATTAAAATGAACAAGTTGGCGGTAGGCTAAATAAAACTTTAACAATACTCATTGACAATTGACATCTTTGTCTTCCGTGATCACGGCTACTGAAAAGTGGCCGAAACGTCGGAATAATAAAAATCAAATAAATTACCGCGCTTAAAACCGTTAAAACGTATTTTTATTATGTATAATCACGCTCAGAAGGTTTGCCGATGACTACTTACTATGATTGTGTTGTATTACTTACTATTATTGTATATACTTATGTAAAGTATATACAATAATAAATTTACAGTTTGTTTATAAAGTCGTGACGTTAATGTTTGAGGAACTAACAATAATCATGTGTCTGGCAGCACCAAACATCAGTACATCTGTTGTCAATGCTGTCATCGAGTTTGAGTTGCAGAAAAGTTTTCCTTTTATATTATTTATTGTTATTATTAAACTACAATAAATTAAGACAAAACTACGCAGCAAGGTTGAAAAAATGAGTAAAGTAAATAGGAGTGGGACGCGGGAAGTGATTTTCAAAGTTTTCCAGCGATGTTTAGCGGAGTACAAAGCTGGACGAATTTTGTGTGATTTGGACGATATTTATGGGCGAACAGCATCTATGACTGGTATGTAATCGTGTTATTGTTTGTTTTTAATCTGCCTGAAGCTAAAATTTACTGAATTTACGGTTTGGAGAGCGAAAAAAGGCATTGTTTACATTGCAGATTTTTAGGTTAGATTGACATTGCAAGTAGGTCATAATTTTTGATACATAGGGATGGTACAACTCAGTCCATTCAGGTTTTCTACCAATTCTGAATTTGAATTAATTGCTTCATGTCAATAAGTTACTAGTCCATTCGTTTATGTACATTCCTTTTTACTGCTTATGTTGTTTATTCTATTTTTACTTCTTTTTTCAGGAAAATCGGTGAGTACCGTTAGGCGGATAGTCAACGAAGGTCTTAAAAATGATGGAAAGTTTGAAACTCCCGGGAAACACAGGAAAGGCCGGCCAAAGAAAGAAATGTATGATTTTAATATTTGTGCCCTGCGGCAAAAAATCCAGTTCTTTTACACAGTGCAAAAAGAGGTAATATTTTTTGTCTTTAGTTGCATGTATTTGTGTGTATGTCTAAAAAGGCAACATTTAGCATACCAAATTTATTGTATGGTACAGTGAGATGCACAATCAATGGAACCTTTTGATATTTCAGGTACCGACACTCAGAAAATTGCAGGTGATCACTAGAACTGACCTGGACTTTAATTGTAGTCTCGAAGTTCTCCGTAAAATTTTAAAAGCAATAGGGTTTACCTACAAGAAATTGCAAAATAATAGAAAGGCTCTAATCCAACAATCTCATATTGCTGCGAAGCGAGAAGAATACTTGGCGATCATAAAAAAAAATCGAGATTTGCCAGAAGAATTAAGAAAAGATATAATTTATCTCGATGAGAGCTACATTCACTCTTCATATAAGGTAAAGCTTGTTCTTATTGTGTACATACCTATAATTTTTGTTTTAGAAAATTTACAATCAACAATCATGCTTTGTCACACATTACACGTCCTATCCTGATTTTTATATTAAAAACTAGCTTCCGCCCGCGACTCCGCTCGCGTGGAATTTTAGAGTTTCAGTTTACCCCCTATTTCTCCCCTTAGGGGAGGAATTTCCAAAAATCCTTACTTAGTGCTACCCTACACTCCCCAAGGAACATATGTGCCAAATATCAGCTTCTTGCATTCAGTAGTTTCGGCTGTGCGTTGTCTGTCAGTCAGTCAGTCAGTCAGTCAGTCAGTCAGTCAGTCAGTCAGTCAGTCAATAACGCAAGAGTTTTATATATTGTGAAAGTTTGTCTGTCTATTTGTTATTTCATAAATCAAAAATTTGCATGAAATTTGGCATCTGGGTGACTGGGAGACGACCTTAGGCTACTTTTTATCCCACGAGAACATAAAATACTTGGCAATACTGCGGGTGAATGTCAGTTGACAAAATGACAATAATTAAGAATATAATATAATATTATTTATTTTCTCACCAGGTCACAAAATGTTGGCAGTCTTTAAACATCAAAGGTGTCACAAAAAACATATCCAAGGGAAAGCGGTATATAATAGACCATCACTGGAAGCAACAAGGGGTTCGTGCCAAACTGCCTCCTTATATTCACCGGTAAAAATAAACTCGAGGACTACCACTCTGAAATGAATGGGCATAACTTTACCAAGTGGGTGAAAGAAAAACTAATACCTAATCTTCACGAGCCTTCGCTCATTGTAATGGATAATGCGCCCTACCACTCCGTCGTGACAAACAAGGCACCCACCTCTAATTCCCGCATAGACGAGATAAAACTTTGGCTATTAGAGAACAATATTGATTTTGACCAGACACTTAGGAAGCCAAATTTAATAAGTTTAGTAAAAAAAAAAAAATCTAGCCCCATCTATGCCATTGATGAACTTTTAGGAGAATATGGACACACAGTGGTACGGCTTCCGCCGTATCACTGTGATTTAAACCCTATTGAGCTTATTTGGGCTAACCTGAAACAAAAAGTAGCAGCACGAAATGTTGGGTCCTGTGACGTGAAGCAGCTTACTGAAGAGGCCTTCAACAGCATCACACCTGAGATATGGAAAAACTGCTGCCATCACGTCGAGACGCTGGAAAAAGAGTACTATGAGCGAGGACATCGCCTGTATCAAGACAGACTAATTGATTAAACGCTTAGGCGATGATAGCAGCAGTGATGACAGCAGCTGCTGTAGTGATGACAGCGCTGCTGATGAGAGTGGCAATAAAATATTCCTTGATATTGAATATTTGGAATCTGATGATGAGTCAGATGAGAGTGAGTGATTAATTATTTTTTTAACTATAATTATTTTATTTTGGTTCTGTAAAAAATATGTGTATGTATAACTAATGTGTCTTATTTATTTACTCATTTTACTTAAACGGACTCCCTAGCCTTTGTCCCAACTACGTTGGGGTCGGCATTCAATCTAACCAGATTCGGCCAAACATCAGTATTTTACACGAAGCGACTGCCTTCTGACCTCCACAACCCAGAACGAGGCTATACGATGTTCAATGGTTAGACCAAATGTCAGAGATTTTTGGCTACTGGGACTCTGACTACCCGTAAGTTACGGGTAGGTAACTTTGACAATCGTTACGGGCCGTAACGATTGTCAAAGACGTTCTAATTGACAACCAGGACCGATGGCTTAACGTGCTCTCCGAGGCACGGAGGAAACTCAAGATGTTAAGGCCACCCATCCCAGACCAACCACGGCAAGTGTTGCTTAACCTTGATAACGACGGATCTTTCTGGCCGTAACTGTCCCACGAGCTCCTCGTACTTATATGCATATATATTATTATTACCTCATACATATTATATTACTTAAACGAACTATTAGTATCAAAATCGTTTTGTCACACTGTAAAGAGTTGCTACATGCACGACAGCAGCGCCATCATTTATTTTCACGACTTTATAAACAAACTGTACTACAACAACTATTTATGTAACCTTTTTTGTCATCCCTACTGACCATCGACGCGTGACATCATGAGGCTATCGGCAAACATTTAGATACTAATCGAGAATTATAAAAAATATAACAAAACTATTTTGTTGCGATTTTTTGTAAATTTGTTACATTAGATAAGAAAAAAAAACTATATGTTGCGCATTGATAAATTTGTTATCATCCAAGAAAATTGTAAATACTTATATGAAGCAAACTGAGATATTCATTAATTACTACACTTTTACTGAAGTAGCACTCATAGACGCTAAAGTACACACTTAATTCTTTAAATGTAGCAATTTATTTGATTTTATTGATTTGATTTTGAACTATTGTTAATATTATATTAATGTCTTTAATAATAATTATATATTAATGTATTTAAGCTAAATAAACGCATAACAATTGAGTTTCTTTTTCTTTTATACTTTACCATTTGTTTATTTATTTAACTATTAATAAATTTTGAAATAAAGTGAATTCTAATGAAGTTTTGTAGGTACAAAAGTTGTGACACGTCACTTCTGCGATGTTATACTCTACAGCGCATGAGTCCACGGCACGCTCGCTCCGCGCAGGCGCCCACTTTCTTCAAGTTCGAACTTTTTTGTTTTGAATAGCTTCTCTAGTATGTAGTACATATAACTCAATGTCGATATCAGAACTTTTTTACTCTGGCCAGTTTAAACTCCCGTAACAAAAACTACCGCAGCTTTTAAGGCTGGCCGCATACACGCTCGGTTTCCTGATCAGGAATTCAGATTTGGAAACTTGGATGCTCTGCTTACATACTAAAGTTCAACTATTCAGTATTTAAATTCAAAGGGTATTTTCAGCAAGGCAATGGATTTTTTTTATATGAAAATACATGAATTCCGAAGATTCTTGTAAAAACCCAGGATAAGTAATGTTTTGACTTGTTGTATTCAGTTGTGTTTGTAAGAACTGTGAATTATTTGTGTGTACTTCTAATAAACTTTGTGATAGATAACTCCAACTGCATTTTACATTGAAATCTCACAAACTCATAACAATATCATAGAAAATATTAAATGTTTTGTAAGACCTGGTCTCAAACATTATCTAGAAAAGCAGGAAGCCAAGCTGCAAAAAAACTCCTAAAAGCTTATGTATAATGTACCTAAAAAGAAATTCAATTGAAAAGCAAACCTTAGCTGTAGTGAACAGTGTAACTCCTTCATGATCAAACTCAACATCTCTACAAGCTTTTAAATGTAATTCCATTGTGTTTAGTAATTTATTTTCTTCATTAGAATATTTATATAATAAGACATCACCAACAATATTGGCAAGTGCAATTATGTTTCTTGTTGGACTAAATGATATATCCACAATAAAATCTTCACAAGTTATCATAGGTGGATGGTCTCGAGGTTTCTTCTTTTCAGCTTTAATAGCTTTGACCACCTCGTCCTCTTCATCTGAAACTTCTTCATTTTCACTCATTTGTTGGTCTTCAGCCAAATTGTCTAAAAATATAATAAATACTTGAAAGTAGCTTAGGGGGAGAAGCAACCGCGTTTTATATGTGTAAAATTTTACATAAGCTCCATACAAGTTAATAATGTCAAAATTGTACTAATGGTAAGACGAATGGAAAGTAAGATATAGGAATTGGCCACTAATAATTGTTATCCCTATTAATCCCTATTAATATTATAAATGCGAAAGTAACTCTGTGTCTGTTCCATTTTCACGGAAAAACTACTGGACTGATTTGGCTGAAACTCAGTATATATATATTTTTTCGATGCCAAGGATGAACATAGGATACTTTTTATCTCGAAAAATGGGATAGTTTCTGGGATAAAAATATATTTGTCTCTCTGTTTGTTATCCTTTTATGGAAAGACTATTGGACCGATTTGGTTGAAACTCGGTACATATGTAAGTTTAATACCGAGGGTGCCCAAGGGATACTTTTCATCCCGGATAATGGGATAGATTTATGTTAAGGTTATTCCGGAAAAGATTTGGTGATTTTGTCCATTTCGTCCACTTAATTCACTTGGTCCTCCGGGTCCACTGAGTCCACTGGGTCCACTTGGTCCACTTGGTCCATTTTGTCCATGTTGTCTATTTTGTCATTTTTGTCAAGTTTTGTCATTTATGTAGTTTACAGATAGATGGGGGATGGTACAGTTTGCTATATAAAATGAAGTGAATCTTGCGGGAGCAAATACATAAAAATTTAATACAATGTAACCTGTACTGCCTGCTCTTTAAACAAGAGATACACATTAGAGGTTGACCCGTGGCCTGCGCCGCGGGATAAACTCTAGTCTATTTATATATAAAAACATGTATATAAAAGCAATTGCTGTTCGTTAGTCTCGCTATAACTCAAAAACGGCTTGACCTATTTGAATTTTTTGTGCATATTTCAGTGGGTCCCAGGATGGTTTATATTCACAATTGTATCTGGTAGGTGAGTAGGTGGTGCTGAAAACTGGGTTCCAAAATTTTTAAGAAATTTTTGTGTATGTCTAGAGTCCTGGGATGGTTTTAATTGGATCCAATTGGTTTGATTGGTAGATTTTTATCATCTCAGGGCAGGTCAAAGACTTCAGGGCCCGCTATTTTCAAATAATTATAAACTACTAGAGGTTTTTATGTAGCTATGCTGCGTGAAAAACCCTAGGTAGTAGTTCTATGTTACTCACATAAAATCTAAATTAGGTTTTTTATATAAAACTTTACTTTTTCTTGTTCAATTTACTACAATTACAAAGAAATTAAGTCCATATAGTCTAAACAGCTGCCCAATTAAACAGAGATGAGTCGCAGCTAACCTGATTTGAAGTAATATATGTAATAAAATGACTTGTTTCATATGACAATTTATTTGTTAGTGAATTGAAAAAACACAATTGCCACACTGTCTATTTAGCTAATCTGTCTAATTTACGGAAACAACAGCATTTATCAGGATAAAAAGTATCCTAAGTTACACCCTAGGATATAAGCTAGCCCTATATTGGGTTTCAATTAAATCCGTTCTAATGCTCTAACAAACAGACAAAAATTCTAAAAATTGCATCTACGGAACCCCTGGGGCTGCTACTCAGATATCTGGTACACGAAATTTAAGTAAGAGGGTGGGCGGAGTGGGTTGGTGGGAAGTTCTACTTACCCTTTCTGCAACCCCTATGGTTTAGAGTTCTTTGAATATAAATTTTTGGTAAACATAACCTCACCTAATTTTTCATTTACATTATTGTGATGAGCAGCGAAAGTTTACGACCAGTGACCAGAACAGAGATTTAAGTTATGTCCAGACCAGAGCGCACGAGTCGAGCGAGCATGCCACGACCACCATTTACTATCTACCACCATTAACCATTTACTATTTTTTTATACTAGAGATTACCACGTAGCTGCGCCGCGGGTGCAACTCTAGTGTGTTAAAAGAGGTTTAAAGAGCAGCCGTTAAAACAGGTTACATTGTATTATATTCTTATGTTGGTGCTATTTGCCCTCAGAATATTTACTTCATTTTATATCGCAAACTATCCCATCTCCCGGGATGAATAATATCTATTTCCTTTTTCAGTATTCAGACAGACAGATCGAGGTACTATCGCATTTTTAGATGTTGAATTTTTATATGTATAAACTTTAGAAATGATTGGTCTCCTCCTATACAAACTTTTATCCCCTATTTCAACCCGTTCTAGTTTTATTTATATATCTCCCATTTATCTCTCTGTAAACTACATAAATGATCAAAACTGCGAAAACTACCACAACTACCAAAACTACCGAATCAACCAAAACTACCATATCTACTAAAAATTCCAACCAAAGTACCAAAACCACCAAAAATACCAAAACTGCCACAATTATCAAAACTACCACAACTACTAAAACTACCGAAACTACCGAAATGATGAAAATAACCAAAATTACGAAAATGCCAAAACACAAATAAAAAACCTACCATATTTTGTGGGATAACCTTTATATAAATCTATCCTAGAATCTGGGATGAAAAGTATTCCTTGTCCACCCTCAGTATAAAATTTACATATATACCGAATTTCAGCCAAATCGGTGCATTAGTTTTTCCATAAAAGCATAGCAAACACAAAGACAAATATATTTTTATCCCGGAAACTATCCCATTTTTCGGGATAAAAAATATCCAATGTTCATTCTCGGCATCGAAAATATATATGTACTGAGTTTCAGCCAAATCGGTCCAGTAGTTTTTCCGTGAAAACAGAACAGACAGACAGAGTTACTTTCGCATTTATATTAATAGGGATAAAAGATTTATAATTTCGTCTTTATTGGTCGCCATTTTGAACATTTTCATGGTTACTCTTGTAGTGTATGTGAATGTGCTCTGTTGTGTTTTTCTTTATTCTTTGACTACTTACACTGTTCTTTTTAGTTCTTTTTCTGTTGATTACTGGCTTTCTTTTGGACTTTGAAAGGATTGTTCAACTGTAGACCTATGATATAAGTCTAATATTAGTGAAAAAATAAGTGAGGTTATGTTTATTAAAAAAATAAATTTCAAGGTCTCCAGACCATAGGGGTTCTAGTAGGGGTAAGTATGCCTGTATGGAGTGGGGAGGGGCCATTTCTATCATAGGTCCAAAGTGGAAAAATCCTTTCAAAGTTAAAAAAAGCCAGCAATCAACATAAAAAGAGCCAAAATAACCAAAAACCAGCTTAATTGGATTAAAATGAAATAAAAAGACAATAGAACGCATTCATATACACTATAAGAGTAACCATTCAAAATGGCGATCAATAAAGACAATGTTTTTTTTTACGTAATCACATTAATTTATATTTAACCTATATTAAAAAAAAATCAGCAATGTATTTAAAAATTGATATCATTCATATATTGATTCATTGTCATATTTAAAAACAACAAAGTCGTCCACTAGATTGATAAATAAAACAAAAGACTTTTAAGGCGTCATACTGTTTGTGTATAAAATAAATAGTAAATGGTTACAAGTCACAGTAACCATTAATGCCGCTGCCGCGGTACGCTCGCTTGGCTCTGTTATCGGGTAAGGGATTTCTTTAAATAAAATATGGTGCCTATATAATTTAATTAACTTTAAAAGCACATTCACTTAACTGAGAAGGAATAAAATGGCGGCAATAAGAATTGCAAAATATTTGTCAAAATTTTCTTTTTGTAGAAATGTGTCAATTTTCGAAAATTATATGAAACAATATATTAATTAAAACTCAAGATTTCGAATTTCTTAATTAAAAATCGATAAGTATTATTGACATATCAATTAATTTATTTTATCATTACACCTTGTTAGCCAAGCCATTAAAAACAAGAGTGACAGTAAAAACGGTCACTTTTTAATCAATCGATGATATGTCTAGCATGAACTTTGTAGTTATGCCTCAATTAAATTTAAAACATTTTTTTCTACATTAAAAACAGTTTTACTGTTACAAAAAGTTCTGGCGGTTATATGTAATTCGTGAGTACATTCATAAACTCAAATCACAGTTTGTTATTATCAAAAGTGACACAATTTTACAACAAAAATAAGTGAGGTTATGTTTATAAAATAAAAAAATTTAAGATCTCCGGACCTTAGGGGTTGTAGTAGGGGTAAGTATACCTCCCCTCTACCCACTACGCCCACCCACTACTTAAAAATTGTGTATCAGATTGTTAAGTCGCAGCCGCATATTTATTTATTATGAACAGATCCGAACTTTTTGCGAAGCGAAGGGGAGCTCCTTAGCACGGAGCCTTAGCCTTCGTGGTTATTTTTTTATATAAATACCCAAAGTTAATTTTATATCTCAAATAATAAATAAATGTGCCGAATAACTATACCGCACCCTTTGCCATAAACAACTCATTTGGCCAGTCAATATTACTTATACATTATCCCAGATTGAGCAAGGAGATAATACATACCAACCTGTATCATTTAACTCATAATACTCCTCACTTGCATCAGTGGATGTGCTTTCATCATCTGAAGAATTTTTATCGAAATCACGGAATTTAGTGGTCATGTTTTCGTACTGAAAAAAAGGATGGATACCTTCGATTTTTGAGGTTAACAAGTTAACAACAGACTACAAACTACTAAGGTTTTTTTTTTATAATGGCAAGCCTTTTATGCATTGACTTTGCCAATTTCGGGTGTATATAGAAAAGCCAGGTGATATAAATAGAATAACAATTAACAATTTGGCTGGTAAACTAAACTACTAAGGTTAGGATACCATGTGAGCCAATTGCACTGTGACAGTGACACTCAACACAGCCTACGTTCCACTAGAGACTCACATCACAACGACCACGTTCACGAACGCGATTTATCCCGTTCCACTTGTTTGCCGGCGTTACAATCGTAAACCCAGGTGGAACGGCTTTTCAACCCACCTATTGACATGGGTCGTTGTGAGCGTTGTGTGATCGAAAATGATGACGTCATTAGTGGCATTTTTCCCCATGACCACAACGACCGCGGTCGCCCTGTGGAACGGCTAACTGAGCATTTTGGGCGTCGTAAGCTATGAATGGAATGCCCTGTATGGATATTAAGTATTACAGACTACTAACTATAGCCTCCTATCGCCCAGGTTTTGTAACGCTTTCGTTAATTAGGTATCCAAGTCGCGAAAACTTAAGAAAATATTATCATTTTTAAAGTTTATGTTGAGGTTGGATGGGGCGGCCAGAGGAAATTAAGAAGAGCGGAGTACTTTAAAATGGGTTTATTTAAGACACATATCACACACATTACATGTTAGCAGGGAATCATTGCGAAAACACATTATTGACGGAACAGGAAGCTTAAAAATAGACAAACCTAAGTCTATCAGTAGACAAGCTCTAGTGGTGTGCCATTGTTTCTCCAACAATAGCGACTTTAGACCAGGGGTGGTAGCCATGGACGCCGTCTCCTCCTTTTGCGGCACGTTATGTTTGCGAAGGAGGAGGCGGAGCGGGAGCGTGAGCGTACGTCCTTGCTCCGCTCCCGCCAAAGGAGGACGCGCCGACGCTGGAGGTCGGAACTCGAACTTCGGCCACCGTAAGCGGCAGGCGCGGTTGGGACCCCTTGGGGTATAGGGGTTCTCACTCAGCCGCATATGCCGTCGAGATGAGAGCACGAGTGTTCCGCGCGCGCTCATTTCTCCTCCTGTGGGGCGCGTTACAAACCGCCCCACGCTGGATTTGATCACGACGTCGCCGGGGGGGTAGTCCCCCGGCATTGAAAGAGGCCAAGTGAGCATGGCCCACGCCTGCCAGGGCACAGCGGAGCTGGGAATCCCATTCCCGTAGCCCTGGCATAAGGCGCGGGATGGAACACCCAGGGGTTTTAGTGGGTATCCCTAACTGGGGAGTGGCAATAGCGTGGCACCGGTTCTGACCGGGCACGCTAGTGCAACCCCCGATCTGGCGAATCCCACACTCTCACATCGGGTCGCGAACATCCCCCCAGGCTTCTGTGCATGTTGCGGCTTAGTACTCAAACGGATTTCCCCTGGCCAAAAAAAAAAGGGTGGTAGCCATCCAGTCCGGCAAATGCCCTACCACCTGTCTGTGGGTTGTTTTGTCGCCTCTTACGACAGGCCGCCCGGCCGCAAGAAATTGTATTCTTTCTCCGTTCCTGCACGGCCACTTTTATTACGACAACATTAAAATTCAATATAAGGAAAAAAAAAATTGTCTCTTTTGATTATAACAAAGTGTAGACATATCGCTATGACAAACATCAACGAATCAATATGCCAATAATATTGATTATCGAACACATTGCGATGAAAATATTAGTTTTTTCGGACATTTATGTTGGGAGTTCAAACTGGTATAATTTGTTTTTAAAAGCTATCTATTATAAGTATTGTTTGAAGTATTCGTTATTACAAGTTAGAAGGCTCAGACAGGACAGCTCCTCTTCGGACGAAGACACGGCACCCTGACGTTCCGGCTGACACAGGTCCTCGGGGGACGGCTACTTCGGGAGGTACCTGTGTCGCCTTGGCCGTGAGTCGACGTCGGGGTGCCATCATTGTGACATCGGCGACGAGGATACAGCGCTGCACACGCTCCAGGAGTGTCCTGCCTGGACAGAGCAGCGCCGAGACCTCATCGCCATTACGGGATACGACCTGTCGCTCCCGACTGTGGTACGCACCATGGTCGCGAGCCCAACTGGATGGAACGCCGTCTCCTCCTTCTGCGAGCGCGTTATGCTTGCGAAGAAGGAGGCGGAGCGGGAACGTGAGGGTATATCCCTGCTTCGCTCCCGCCAAAGGAGGACGCGTCGGCGCCGCCAGGACCTTCGGCCACCGTAAGCGGACGGCGCGGTTGGGGCCTCTTGGGGTATAGAGGTTCTCACTCACCTGCACATGCCGTCGAGATGGGGGCGCGAGAGTTCCGCGCGCGCTCACCTCTCCTCCCGTGGGGCGAGTTACAGACCGCCCCACGCCTAGAGAGATTGAAGATGCCGGGGGATAAATGTAGCCTCCAGCAGTGGAAGAGGCCTCGCGAGGCCCACGCCTGCCAGGGCTGCGGAGAGGCTAGGTCATATACCCGTAGCCCTGGCATAAGGCGAAGGACGGAACACCCAGGGGTTTTAGTGGGTATCTCTAACCGGGGAGTGGCAATAGCATGGCACCAGTTCTGACTGGGCATGCTAGTGCCACCCCCGATCTGACGAATCCCACACTAGGTCGCGAATTATCCCCCAAGGTTCTGCCCTTGTCGCGGCTTAGTCCTCAAACGGATTTCCCCTGGCAAAAAAAGGACAGCTCCTCTTATTATGTATTTTTTTTTAATAATTGCCTTAATTACAAGTATTTTTAGTCCAAACTATTATGTAACCTAACCAATAATGATAAAACCATTATTGTTTTTAACATTGACCATTAACATAACTGCATAACATGACTTTTAGTAGCTACTATTAGTAGCTCTCTGTCTATTTGTCCGTCCGTCTGTCTGTTACGCTATCATGGAAAAACTATTTGACAGTTTTGGCTGATATATGGTACATGTGTAGTTTCGATACCGAGGATGGACTCAGGATACTTTTTATCCCGAAAAATACGATAGTTCCTGGGATATCAGTATCTGTCTGTTACGCTTTTACCGACAAACTATTTTACCGTTTCCCCCGGATTTTAATATAATTATATGTGGTTTCAAAACAATGAATGGACATAGAATACTTTTCATAGTGGAAAATAGGGTAGTTTCGGGGATAAAATTAGGTAAATACTATTCCGGAAAATAAGATAGTTTTGGAATACTGTCTGTTATTTCTACTAAGTACTAATGACTAATTAGTGACTATACTGACAGCTTGGAATTTTTTGACATTTTTGAACCTTTGCCACTTTTGGGTCTTTGGGACTTTTTTACTTTTTGACACTTTTCGGTACTTTCTGATACTGAAAGTACTTATTGATACTTTGGGTACTTTTTTGTACTTTTTTGCTTTTTCATTCATTTTGTTCCTTTTCGGTACTTTTTAGTACTTTACAATATTTTTTTATAAGTACTTGTCTTAAAGAGATTTTATTGACTAGTGAAATTTTAAACAAATTTAGTATAAATAGTGATACCAATTAACTTGATTTCTGTAATAAATGTTATAATATTTATTTAATTCATAGGTCCCTATGCTCCAGCTTTAATGTACGAACCACCTTCTGCATCAGAAATAATAACAGCAGACATAAACCAAAAGTCAACACTATCTACAAAACCTCCCATGCATTTTGAATATAAGTTATCAATTAAGTATTTCTATTATTTTAGGCAATATTCACAAGAATGAGTCTATTTCTTTATGTTTAGGACAGGATAATGCCTGCCGGGTTCAATAATTTTAAAACCTTATTTTCCTATCCCTATCAATTCCTATTAATATTATAAATGCGAAAGTAACCGTGTTTGTTGTCGGTTACGCCTACAGGGAAAAATTATTGAACGTATTTGTCTGAAAGTCGTATATTTAAATTTTCGATACCCAATATGGACGTAGGAAGTATCCTACGTCCATTTTGGGTAAAAGTATTTTATCACGGAAAATAGGATAGTTCCCGGGTTATCTCTGGAACTATCCTATTTCTACCGAATGTTTCTACCGAAATTTGGTATGCGAATAGTTTCAATACTCAGAACGTACCTTTTATTCTGAAAATAGGATAATTAGCGATATAAAATTAAGTACTTAAATCTTCCAGAGACGAATAGAGCTTCGACAAAAATATAATACAACTTAACATTTGTGAACGATTGCTCGCTAAATAAAAAAGTGTTATGAATAAAATAGATTTATGTCGTAAATATGTATATGTGTACACTTTGTATGTGTGTACACAAATACATGCATACTGAGTTTTTTTATATTTAGATAATACATACCTGTTTGTTTGCATTACAGGTCATAGGAAACCTCAGTATTCTAATGAAAGGAAAGAAATTATAAAACTTAGAAAGCAACTCAAACATCTATAGGAAAAATATAAGAGTACAACTAAAAGCATAAGGGCAGCTGCGAGAATTGCATTTTCAATTAGTATAATTTAGCAGTAACAAAGTTTGTTAAATTGAAACTTAACATTGTTTACAAGTACTGATTATCTATTTACAAAATTGACCAGAAATACAAATAGAATTGTGTTAATAACTACCAGCAAATGATATGTACTAAAAAAGTGTTATTACACACTATAATTTTATTTAATTTGTATAACAAAATACGTAAGAATCATTGTAACAGTACACTGACATATTGAGCATTTTTTAATTTTATATATCAATCAATTGTTGTCGTATTGTTTGTTTATAATTATATAGACATTAATAATTCTGATTGTATATATTGAAAGAAAAAACTTTTAAAGTCTAAGAAAGCTTGCCTTATTTGTTTGAAGATCGGACATTTCGCAAACAATTGTAGCAGATATCCAAAATGCTTATATTGCACTAAACGGCATTATTTCATAATGTGTCCAGAGATTAAAATTTTTCCCATTGATAACCAACCATCGACGTCAAATGCGGCTAATGCCAAAATGCCAAAAACGTCACACATTAATACGGCAAATATGGTAGATGGTGATACTTCCGATACGACAAGAAGGTCTAAAGACAAAACGCCGTGGTTACCAGATGTCAATATATCGAAAAGAGATTATGAAAAGGAAGATAATGATTTAGCCGTGGACGAGGGAGTTTATTTATGCCATAAAAACTCAACGACTTTGTTACAAACAGTTTTAGTGAACTTAGTTCATAATGGTAAGGTTGTTAAAGTGCGAGCATTTTTCGATAGCGGAGCTCAGCGATCTTATGTTTCTAAGCGGACCATTAAAGAATTAGGCTTAAGCGCTATTAGGCGTGAGTGTATGACACACTGTCTTTTTGGTGGAGTTAATACTACTATTCAAAACTATAACGTATATAATTTAAATGTTCAGAATATAGAAGGCAATTTTGAATTTATTTTATCCGCTTTAGATAAAGATAGATTATGTGGCTATTTACCACGACTTAGTGATCCAGAGATTTACCGACGCTTAAACAAGCAAAAAATATTTTTAAATGACAATGACTTTGACTGTACAGAAGTAGGTCTTTTAATAGGGGCAGATTATTCAGGTTTTCTTTTTACAGGTGACGTGATTCAAGTAACAGATACATTGACAGCTATAAAAACAAAGCTAGGCTGGGTTATCCAAGGTGTTACCGGTGCTGCTTATTCCTTGAGCCAAACAGCAAACTTCAATTGTTTGGCTCAGCTATGAGCTGGAAACAATTGGTATCAAAGACCCGGCTCAAAAGAAAAAACAGAGGTTATGGAAAGGAAATAATGAATTTTTTTGAAGATACAGTGGCAATTAATAAAGAAGGTCGGTATGAAGTCAATTTACCTTGGCGGGAAGATGTTAACTTATTAAATAATAGAACATTAGCTTTGAAACGTCTTCACTCTACAACCAAACGTTTAGTTTCTACCGGCAATTATAGTGAGTATGACAATGCCTTGAAGGAATGGCTACATAGTGGTATTATTGAACAGGTACAAGGTGATGATGATGGGCACTTCTTGGCTCATCATCCCGTTATTAAAGAATCAAGCCTAACAACAAGAGTAAGACCAGTTTTTGACGCATCAGCAAAGATGAACATGGCAGGTCTCTTAATTCTTGTTTGGAGCCTGGTATTAATTTATTGGAATTGATACCAAAACTTTTACTTTACTTTCGTATGTGCGAGTATGGTGTCACAGCCGATATTAAAAAGGCATTTTTACAGATAAGCTTGGCAGAGGCGGATCGTAAATATCTTCAATTTCTATGGTGGGCGGATGAAGATAGACATCAGTTGATTACTTATCGTCACTGCAGAGTTGTGTTTGGAGTAACTTGCAGCCCATTTTATTAAATGCCACCATAAGGCATCACCTCGAAAGTGAGTACATACCCTTACATTTAAAAACTACTGCAGATAAATTAAAACAGTCATTCTATGTTGATAATTGCCTTACCAGTTGTTCTTCGGTAGAAAGTTTACAAGAATTTATAAATAATTCGAAGGAACTCATGCTTCTATCTAAGATGGATTTAAGAGCTTGGGTCTCAGGGCCATCCAATGAAGAAACCATTCTTTCGGTTTTAGGGTTATTGTGGAATACAAAAACAGATAATTTAAAGATAAACACAAAATCTTTGAAATACAATGGAGAGCGTATAACTACACGTTTTATGTTATCTTTAGCTCACAGAGTATATGACCCGATAGGCTTTACGTCTCCTGTCTCACTTAAGGCCAAATTATTATTGAAACAAGTTCATCAGAAAAAAGTTGGTTGGGATGATCAAGTACCAGCGGATATAGCCAAAGCTTTTCTCAAATGGGTATCAAAGTTAGCTTCTTTAGAAGATGTTGCAGTTCCTCGACGTATAACATTAAATAGTATAGATGGTTCCAAATTATCAGTTCATATTTTTTGTGACGCTAGTAAAGATGCATATGCCGCTGCCTTGTTTATTCGCAGCGAGAGTGAAGGCATAGTATCAGTACAATTGATAGCCGCAAAGTCACGAGTATCACCTTCCAAGGATAGTAAAGATATATCGATACCACGGTTGGAACTATTAGCAGCCGTTATAGGGGTCCGTCTATACGTGCAATTTAAAAATGTTTTTTCTTTGGAACATTATTGCTGTTTTTGGACTGATTCAATTGTTGTCCTAACGTGGATACAGAAAAATGAAAGTTTGGACGTTTTTGTAAAAAATCGGGTGAAAGAGATTCGTAGTTATACCAATATAAAGGATTGGAATCATTTACCAGGGAATCTGAACCCCGCCGACTTACCTTCAAGTTAATACATTAACATGATTAAAAATAATCAGTGTGCATGCCTTAACTATGGCTAAGGGTATAGTGTCTTTCATGGTCTTAATATTACTCTTGTGCCACATTTTAAGCATAAATATAAAATAAATATGTATATTTTATTGACTCTTTATTTTTAAAACCCACCGAACTAAATCTTTCAACATAAGTTTCATCAATTTCTTAACAAACAAACAATTTCATAAATGTAAAATGCAAGGAGAGATTTGGGTAAGTAAGTACCAAATATACCAAATATTAACTATTTGGACAGGGTTTCCCCTTTATTGTTCAGCCTTTGAAGTGAATATTCACACAGCACAGTAAGCAATGAACATTTTTTTTTTATTGGAGTTGACTTTATGTTGTTGGTCCGAAGACCTCACAACTTTACCGGGGTTTTCGGGGCGAGTGCCTTTGCGAAGCGAAGGCGCTCGAGCCCCGGGGGCAACTTGCTCGAGGAGGCTCCCTAGGGAGTTTCACCTCGGTTGGACTGTTACCATGAGAGGGGGATGAATCTAATGATGCCCACCTTAGGGCGACACAATGCACTAATTGAGAGCGGGCGACGGGTAATATAAAGCCCGAGAGGAAGGATCCCGGCGGACCGGGATCGGCGGTTCGCGGTGGCCTATACTATCTTACTGCCGTTTCGCAACGTGTTATGTTTGGGAGAGAAGAAACGGCGGAAGAAACTTCCCAGCAACACGCCTAGTCTATCCTATGGGGTGGGGGCGGCTGTGTCTCCTGGCGTTCCTCACGGGGACGTGGAGAGATCGTGATTCGCGGCGTCGACGCCGCCGTCTGTGTCTGTCTGTCGGTGCCTGCCAGCCTGCCGTCCTAACCGCGGGCGGGCTAATCCGAGCCAGCCGTTTTGTGATATCGTCGACCTTGTCCGTGAGGATGTTACGCGGTCGTCGCACGAGAGCCTTTCGTCGAGGCTTATAATCGGACGCGGACACGACGAGGGGATTTCGATGGTGCGGCGCTAGATCGAAATACTTACGCGAGAGCGACGTAATGTAGTTTTTGATGGAGGGAAGCTCCAGATCGCGGTGGATGTCGACGTTACGCATATAGAGGGGAGCACCGACGGCTCTGCGCATGAATTTATTCTGAACGATTTGCAGTTTCTTTAAAAGGGAAGGCTTGGCATGGCCGAATACCACACTCGTGTATGTCATGATCGGGCGGATGCAAGTTTTATATAGATTAAGCTTGTGTCTGAGGGACATTTTGCTTCGTTTATCTATCATGGGTGCTAGACGACCCATCACAAATCGCGCTCTATTCCGGACTATAGTGATATGCTCGTTGAAGCGCAAGTTCTGATCTAGGTGACACCCAGGTATTTGGTGTACTTTGCCCAGGGATCTCTTGTTCGTAGAGCGAGATGGCTTTTAAGCGAAGGCAAGCGCGTTTGGGAGAGCGAAGCGTGCCCGGGGAAAAGAACATTGCTGCGCTTCTCTCCGGGTTTACCTCTATCCTCCATTTGCGAAACCATTCGCCTAGCTCTGTTACAGCTGCCTGTAGCCGGACGCAAGCCATTTGTCGGTTGTGATCTGATGTATAGAGTGCGGTGTCATCCGCGAAGAGGGCCAACTCTACATCTGGAGTTTTTGGGATGTCGCTGGTGTACAGCTTGAAGAGTAGTGGAGACAGGGCCGAGCCCTGTGGTACACCGGCTGTGAGTGGGTGAGAGGACGAGCGTGTTCCCTCCACTCGAAAACGGAAGCTACGGCCTAGGAGGAAGTCTCGCAAGATGAGCACGAGTCTGTCTGGCACACCGAACTGGTACAGCTTGTAAATCAAACCGTTATGCCAGACCTTGTCGAAGGCCTTAGCTACGTCAAGGAACAGTGCGGCTGTTCCTATAGGGCGAGGGCGATGGGCAAAGTGGGATAGTATGTGCTCCGTGATGCGGTGCACCTGTTGGACGCATGAGTGCACGGAATCCAAACTGCTCATCGGGTAGTAGATGTTTGCTGACGGCAAAATCTCTAAGTCTAGAGAGGATGACCCTCTCGTAAAGCTTGCTGAGTGTGCTCAGTAGGCTGATTGGACGGTAGCTGGACGGTTTATTAGCCGGTTTTCCAGGCTTGTGAATACCGATGACGTCTGCTTCCTTCCAGATCGCGGGGAAAGAGCAGTTTGTTATGGCGGCATTGAATATGCTCACTAAGATTATAATCAAGTGGCCGGGGAGGAGTTTTAAGACGCGATTGTTAATGCCATCGATCCCTGGGGCCTTTCGCGGTTTGAGGGACTTGATCAGATCTTGCACTTCTTCGACCGTGACTGGGTCGAGTGTGGTTTCCGCTGGTAAGGAGGATCTACGTTCGACCTCGGAGTAGACCACCTCCGTTAGGTGTGACTGGTCGACGTTTTGTGTAGTGGGGGAGCATTGAAGCTCTAGACTCTGAGCAAGGCATTCGGCTTTCTTCTCATCATCGAACGCCTCGGTGTTGTCGGCTCTTTCTAGCGCGGGTATGACAGTGAGGGTATCTGATTTGAGAACTCTAGCCAGCTTCCAGTACGCCTGGTGAGTTGGTTCGATATCTCTCAACGTTCTGTCCCAACGTTGTTCCCTGACTTCCCGGATACGTAGTTTGACCTCGCGCTCTAGTTGGCGGAGTCGGACTCTGTTGTCTTCGGTGGGATATCTGTCGTGAGCTCTGGAGGCGGCTCTCTTTTCCCTCAGCAGTACCCTCACTTCGTCCGGCAGGCATAAGTGGCGGTCATCCTCCACTGGCACCTGTCTGGAAGAGTTCCACACTGCGGATTGAAGGTGGCTGGTGAGGGCCTCGATCGCCGTCTCCGTGTCTTGGTGGGATTCGATGTGGTCCGGGATGCGGTCCAGGTCTTGTGATTCGGTTGCCTTGAGGAGGTCCCCAAGTCTCAACCAGTCCACAGAGGTCCTAGTTTCAGATGTCTGGTCCGTCTGTGGTCCTAATTTGAGGATAACCGGGCGATGGTCCGAGTCTATATCGTCCATCGTTTCGATCGAATGGAACTGAAGAGTTACGCCCCTCAGTAATGCTAGGTCGAGAGTGTTTGGGGTCCCCCTGTCGCGGTTGGGGGGGTATCGTGTGGGGGTCATGGGAGTTATTATATCAAACAAAAGATTGTCTAATATATTTATTAGGGCTCTGCCATTGGGGTTGGTGGTATTGCAATTCCACTGTTCGTGTTTACAATTCAGATCTCCGGCTATTATAACAGCTGGGCCTAAGTTGAATAGGGCTTCTAGGTCTTTCTTAATAAGGGTTTTTTGGCACGCGAGGTATGCTGAGACTATGACTAGAGGTTGGTGGCCAGTCATTGCTAGTCTGCAGGCGGATACCTCCATACCTACTAGTGGTGGGGTGACTAGAGGCATGCAGTGTAGAGATCTTCTGAAATAGATCAGGGTGCCGCCACCACGGCCTATCCTATCATGTCTAGTGACCCGATAGTTAGAGATCTTTGGATCTCTTTCACTCGGTTTCAGGAAGGTCTCCTGCACTAGTAGTATATCTACTTGATTGGTAACCAGGAAGTCATGGACCAAGTCACGCTGGTTTCGAAGGCCGTTGGCGTTATAAGTCGCCAGAGTCAATGAGCGTAGTTTATTTCTACCTACATGCGCCATTTGTTACCGGTAACAATAATTTAACTAGGTTGTTTAGTTATAACGACCTAAGTACCTGGAGGAGGTACGCGTGGTCCATTTCGATCACGAGTTGATCCCGGAGGGAGGGTTGATCAGACTCTGCAACTTGTCTGAGTTTTCGAGCCAAGAGTTGGACCTCTGCTAGGTCGAAAGGCAAGTTCTTGGCGAATTTAGTCGCCAAGGCTAAGTCCTCCGCTAAAGAGTGGTGGGGTGACGGCCCAGAAGGTGCTTTTAAAATGGGGGCGGTGGCAGAGGTTGCTGGGGGTAGGCCGGCCATAATTGGGGCGCGCATCCTTAGTGGAGGGAACGCTTCCGTCGTGGGAAGACCCGTCCAGTGATTTACCACTGGAGGGGGGGCCGCCACGAATGCCGGTTTGTTCGGCACTTTTCTAGTGCCTTTTTGGGCGTTGCCCTTTCCGACCTTACGTTTGGGTCGGGGGGTGGCAGGACAGACTCTGTAGTTAGCGGGGTGACCCGCTTGGCCGCAGAGAATGCAGCTCGGTGGCTCCGGGGAGTCCCGGGTGCGTGTGCACTCCGAGGTCCCGTGGTCGCCCAGGCACTTGACGCACCTGGGACGGGATTGACAATGTAGGGCAGAGTGCCCATAAAGTTGGCAACGATGACACTGCCGCAGTGTATGTTTTTCGTGTGGGCGTTCCACACGAAGGCCAGAGAGGCCACAGACCTTCTCAAGTTCGAAGATCTTTTCCCCCTCTGGGGAGAGGTCGAGGACGACCAATACTAGGTTTAGAGGAGACTTTGTTGCGTCGCCTCTGTGCATACGGTGCACTTCGTGCACCGGTACAGCTTGGGACTTAAGATCCTCGAGAATGTAGGATTCGACACTCGATTTCCTGTGGGAGTCCGCGGATTACAGCCCGAAGGCGTTTTTCTTCCGGCAGGGCATAAGTGTAGTAACCGATTTTACGGTCACATAACAAGGATGTTAGGGAGCGGTGGTCACTTGAAGACATGACCATAACTTTGATGCCGTGTTGGGTATCACGGGCTTCTTTTATAGAGATTGCCTTACCTGGCAGCTCCTTAGCGAGTTGAAGCCAATGGGCTTTCTCGCGGATGATCAGGGGTGGCGGCGGGCGCTGTGAAGGTGGCCCAGAGCGGCTGGAAGGTGCCGCTGTTGGTTTTGTGCCCGCAGTGGGAGCGGGGTTGGGGGGGACCTCCCTCTGGGTCTTCCATTTTTTGGTACGATTGACGGTTATGAAACCGTCATCGTCCTCGTGGTTTAAGGGGATGTTCGTGGGAGGCGCGACATCCATGGGGGTGATTTCATCGGCCGGTGGAAAAGAGGCATCCCTGAGGTATTGCGGACCGTCAGGAGATAATTCGATTTCTCGACGAGAATCGATTACGCGGTGTATGGGCGATCGCGAACGCGATGTCGTCGAACTCGCGGAGCTCGATCGCGGTTGTCCCGACGTGGAACCGCGAGAAAACGAGGTGCGTGATTTTGGTGCCACACGGTGGGCATCGTTGAGCGGGGGTGCGGGCGGCGTGCGCACCGGTAACACGGCGGGTACGGATGCGGGGGGCGCGGGGGGCGCGGGCGCTAAGGCAGAGCGCAGGTGGTCAGCGATAAGCGCGGTGGCGGGTGTCGCGGGGGGTGCGGTGGTCGCGGCAGATGCGGGTGCGGGGGCCCCTTGCACGTGTAACTTGCAGGACACGGGTTTCTCGGAATTAAGTTCCGAGATAACGGACGCCATTGATTGGGACTCCGGAGTCCTCAAAAATTGATCGAGCGCTTGAGGGAATTGCTGTCGTAAAAACGACCGCAAACCCTCCAACAGCAATGGAGAGAGTTCCATGCCGTCCATTGTCCCTGAGGGGGACGAACGATTTGGTGGAAAAACCACCTGATGACGCACTTTTCACTGCACTGACAAAGAAAAAACACAGATTGACCGGGTGAACGAACGAACACGAATAACGGACAGCCGAGGCGGAGCGGGAGACGTGCGCGCGCGACGAACGACAACGGGCGAATGATGAACACGTTTTTTTTTTTTTATTGGATTTGACTTTATGTTGTTGGTCCGAAGACCTCACAACTTTACCGGGTGATGAACACGTCTAAACACCACTACGCTTTTTATACGAAAAATGCTACCCTGCAAAACAATAACATTGCATCATTGCTAAAAATAGCAATATTTTTTATCTTTTTATTTAATTTATTCATGACCATAGAATCTATGTCTTTCAGTGGTAAATATGTTTAAAATGAACTTATGCTATGTGTAGCACAGCTGAACTGTAGGTTATCAGCTGGTGCCATTCAACGGAGTTCTTGTGACAACTAAAAGGCCACATTTAACTATACAGTTCACATTTCTCACAAAACACATAATTACTACTCAAAAACTATCAATATCCTACAACTATTGTTAATTTTAGAGTAATTTTACACATTTTCAGAAAATAAAACTGCACAGCACATCTTCTTTCAGTTCCCGCCAAAAGCTCCCCTAAAAATAGAAATTACATCATAGTGTTGCCAGGATCATAAAAACAATTATAATAATTTGTTACTGATGCACTAAATTATCTAGACGATCATTTAGTGGGCTTATAAAATTAACTAACCGGTAGAAAATGGTAATTTAATTATAAATCGAATCATCTGATAAATCGACTAAAAGTATTATCTATGACGATTGTCTATGTCATATTAATATACACTGTGGTTCTCATTACTACTGTGATGGACATCTTGTAACATAAATTAATAAAAAAAATATTGGATGAAAAATATAATAAATTTGTAGTTTAAAAAGCTAAAATAAAACCCATTTAAATAGCAATTTGATATAAAAGTGAAATATTGTGATTTACTAAAAAGAATTTAATGAAAAATTTATAAATCAAAATATTTTTTCCGAATCACTTTATTTATTTTACATTTTGTTTAAATTTGTATCTAAATGGGTTTTGTTTTAGTTTTTAAACCATAATTTTATTCTATTTTAATTTTAATTTAGTATACTTGTATGTTTAGATCGCCATCTGGTGGATTTTTTAGGTATGTATGTCGATTAAAACGCCATCTATTGGATTAACCTACTAGCGCCCAGGTTTTGCAACGCTGTGAGGAACTAAACGCCCAAAGTAGTTAAAAAAGGTTTCAATGTCAAAAACTCAAGACTTTGAACTTTAAAAATTGTACCTTGCAGTAATCTCACAAATATGATTTTTTTTCTTGTATCAGGTGAACTAGGAGAAGGAAAAGAAGGACAAAATTGGTTACCTTTTGGTAGGCCTTTGGGTCAAAAGCACTAGATTTAAAACAACAAACATTTACAACATCAATTTTTTCCAACTACCTTCAAAAAATCAAATTTGAATTTAACTTAAAAACCAATTTCATAACCTTAATAAAGAAAAAAACCCTTTAAAATTAATAGAAACATTTATTTTATTATTATTTATTTAAAACATTCGAAACAATCAGATAATCCTTATTAGCTCAAAGGTTTATTAAAAGTCTTAAATTTAAAATTTAGATAATTTTTACTATATCTCATATCCATATAAAGTTTTGATATAAACAGTAAATACAGTATATAAACACCTATTTTTGATAAGCATATCAACACAAATCTTAAAGATTTCATGAATAAATTAAGATTTATTTTCACACTCGACGATCTTGTTCGATGTTAAGTCAAGAAGGACAAATTTCTTTTGTTTTTGTTGGCATTGTTGCTTGGTCATACACAAACAAAAACCTCAAACATACATTCGGAGACATCACTTTATAAAAAGGTGGTAATTTGGAATTAGTAGCAATGGTTAAAGTTGGGGTACTTAGAATAGTACCCTGGGCGTTCATTTGATGATATTGGATTTGGTGCTGGGCTTTTTTTCACTATTTCATTAAAGTACTTCTTTCAGGGCTGTGGGCGCTCTAAGCTTATGTAGGAATATAATACCGATTGAAATGCAATCTATCGGACGGTAGGAGTATGTTTCGGTATTTGAAGCTAGAGATGCTCATCTATTTTAAATATATATAGTACTCTTTGATTAGCTATCTGGCTAAAAGGCCTAGTTGCCAAGCCACAAACATAAAAAGAATTGCTTAACTAATAGCAGTTCAATTTATTATTACGCAGTTACGTTACGTCCCCTTGGAGTCGTTGGTTTGTAAACTGTCAAAATTGTAATTAATGGCTTACTATATTAATGTTGTAAAGTAAAATAATTTATATGACCATTTACTTCGATATAACACAAAGTAAGCTTAAATTAACTTTCTCGGTGTTTTTGGAATTGTTATTGCTTTTTCTGTGGTTTATTTTGGTTTTATTCAGAAGCTCATATATAAACAAATATATATATATATATATATATATATATATATATATATATATATATATATATATATATATATGTATATATAATTTATTTATAATAATAATAATTGTTTATTTTGTCCCAAAAGTACATACAAGAATTTTTTTGGGTTTGGGACCTTCTATTAAGTATTAATATATACTTGTGTCAGAAGGACCCACTCTCATTTAACTTAAACATTAAAAGATAACTTTTATAACAATAATCTTTATACAAATATTTTTATGTGTTGTGTACATTTATTTGTGTGTATGAATGTTTGTAAGAATAACTGTATGTGCGAGTGTGTGTAGATCTATAAGACTAAGTGTTTGTGTTTATGTTTACAAACTAAGAATACTATGTAATATGCACTAAAAATTCTTCACATTATATGTTTTCAATAATAACCAATTTGTAACAATTATCTTGCAGTCATAATATTTTATATTACTAAATTGTAATACTTATTAATTTGATTAAATATATGTATGGAATGTATTTTATATTGGTGATTAACAAATGAAGTATTAACCCTAGTGGTTTTTTATAGATTTCCCTTTCCTGTTACCTTTGTCAATGCTTTCATACAATGAAAAGTTTTTATGAGTTTTTAAGATAACATTCAATACATATAGTTTTCTTACTGTTAGAAGTTGACACATAGAGAAAAGATCCTCAGTAGAGAATCTATATGGTCTAAAATACATGACTTTAAACAATGAACATTGAGATCTTTCTAGCTCAATAAATTTACTCTTGGCAGCACATCCCTATATAGTAATACAGTATATTAAGATTGATTGCACTAGCGCTACATAAATTTGATTAAGTAATGTGGCTGAGGCAACAAGCCTTACCGTTTTGAAGATACATGTCATTTTCTGTAAACTCTGGCTAACCATGTCAATTTGTATGAGCCAATTTAATCTTTGGTCTATCATCACGCTTAAGTACTTAACATTAGATACTCTAGTGATGGTAGCAAGGCTGCAATCACACTTATGTATTTTTATAGCAAAGTTAGCATTTGGTTGAGATCTATTGTGAATACTAAAACAAATATAATTTGTTTTAGTTATATTAAGGGTAAGTAAATTTATTTTTAGCCATTTAGCGATTTTTGCAAGCCCAGATTCAGCGTCTTTACAAACATGATTCCATGATGTATTAGAAAATACGACAGCAGTGTCATCTGCATAATTAAAAATTTTAGCATTATTAATGTTAAGGTTGCACAAATTGTTAATATATATGAGGAACAGCGTTGGGCCTAAAACACTCCCCTGCGGGACTCCAAAATTGACATGTGTCCGAACTAAGATATTTTTGAATTTTAACAAATTGTTTCCGGTTACAAAGGTAATCTTTAAATTAATCAAGGGCTGTATCGCGTTTTCCTATCTTTTAGAGCTTATCTACAAGGGTAGGGACATGGACAGTGTCAAAGGCTTTTTTAAGCTCTAGAAATACGCCTAAACATTTTTTCCCGCCGTCCAACTCGTCTATAATAAACGAAGTAAGTGAACTAACAGCGTCTTCTGTTGAACGATCTCGTCTAAACCCAAATTGTGTTACTGATAGTATATTAAACTTATCAAGGAAATTAATTAACCTTTTATTCAAAATTTTCTTCAATGTTTTTGAAATAGACGGTAATATAGATATTGGTCTGTAATTATTAACGTCTTCCATGTCTCCACTCTTATAGGTTGGAACCACAACTGGCAGTTTAAGTAGAACTGGAAAAATACCTTGCTTGAAACAGAGGTTTATTAAATGACACACTATAGGGACTTCTTCAGATTTCGCTGATATCAGAAAGCTGGGGATATTATCTATTCCTGGTGAACTAAAACTAGACTTTATACTGACAAGGGTATCATAGACTTCATTGTAGTCAGTTTCAATAAGACCAAAGGAGTTAATTTGAGAGTATTGAGTATCCATAAGGGTAGTTGACCTAGGGAGAGATAACATCTCTTCAGCTAAGGTTTTACCAATGTTAGAGAAGTAATCATTCACAAAATTAACAGAATTTCGGGGAAGAGACTTATAGTTCAATAGTTTACTGTTATCAGAAGCCGAAGAATTAATATTAACGATCGACCTAACACTTTTCCAAAGACTGAATTACCAGATGAATTTATTAACAGCTGCTTACTATAATTCTGTTTTGACTTTTTAATTAAATTATTACAGAAGTTCCGGTATCTCTTATAAGTAATCTGTGCTATTTCACTGTAAGGTTCCGATCTAGCCTTTTTTTGTAATTTATTTCTATTTCTTATGCATTTTAAAAAGCCAAAGTTATCCACGGTTTTATAATCCTTTTGTTTCTCGGCACAGTAAGCAAGTAAGTATTTTCTCGAATAACTTCTAATAAAGAATATGTCAGATCTTGGGCAACAAAGTTAGGGTCATCACATAATAATAAATCACTTAACTTTTTTTGGGACAAGGAAACTAATGCCTTATCAAAGTCAGTATTAGCTATAATCTTCGCTGTGTTATTTTTGACGTTTGAATTAGACAAGCGTAGCATTATCATAGAATGATCAGTTATAGTGGTATTAAGAACAGCTATATCAGCCCTAGTTTGATTATTGTTCAATTTCAGAATAAAGTGGTCAAGACAATTCTTTTCCCTAGTAGGGATCGGGTATCCAGGCAAAAGACTGTGCATCACTAACATATCTAAATAATGTTGTCTATTATTACGTCCGTATGACGACGCAGATTCTTTAGGAATAATATTAATATTTATATCTCCAGCCACAATAATGTTATTACGCTGATCGTTCATAGATTCTAAATGAAAGTTAAGAGATGCGATAAACGGGGTAGCATCAGAAATGGAAGGCGAACGATATACACCGAGGAAAATACTGTTATTAATTTGTATTTGGAGACAGGATGCATTTATTAGACGAATTTCTTTAACTTTTGCGATTTCTGTACCCTCTTTGGCATATAGTACTACACCATCATTCTGATTGATATATAGATAGATAACACTTTATTATACACCAATACAAACATTAGAGACTAAAATTATAACTAGTACCGTACAAATGCCGGTCTTATCGCTGAATCCCAGGAATGAATTGAGATTGAATTCAGCAGTAGTTTGATGCGAAGAGTATCCTATCAGACTAGGTATAGGTTTATCTTTATTAAGACGACATTCATTTAGAAATATTAAGTGTGGGTAATAATATCTCTCTCTCACTCTCTTGTTTAAATATAGTCCTCTGTATATGAAGTCTGACTGCTGGATTTAAGCTAGGGTTAGGTTTAGGTCCCATAATAATGTCACGATTATTGCTTCAGAAATGGTAAGGTGCAAGAATAGTAAAGGAATGAGCTGTCTTGATTTGAATTTCTGGCTAGGTACGTAAAAGTACACAATTGAGAATTTTATTCGATGTTATATTTTTTATCAGAACACACAACATTTATACTTTACATTCTTCCCCGTTTCCTTGTATTAAAATATAGAAACATATCTTATGAATGAATGAATATGCTTTATTGTATTTTAAAAGATACAGTTAACAGAAATAGAATTTTACAATACAATAGGCGGTCTTATTGCTATTAGCGATTTCTTCCAGACAACCTTTGGATGGACAAAAAATCTTATATTAGACATTATATAACTTTTAGATCTAGTTAAGATTAAATTAGATATTGCCCACGTAGGTTAGGTCAAAGACTGCTTCTCAACAGTCTGCTTACTCATATAGACCATACATTATCAGTTTATTTAAATGACTTCATTTCTCATATTCTAAAATACACTTGGAGTTTAATCACAGGAATGACAACAGCACTTGGTCCCTAAGATTCTGTGAAACCATTCTCCCTGCTGTCATAAATTTTAGAAAAACTATGTGAACCATAGATAATACATCCAACTCATATCCCAACTTTTTTTCTGCCACTGTGAAATCGCGGCATAAAATGTAATAAAAAAATATCAACAATATTGTATCACTTATGTGTATATATGTATTATATCACTACAAGATATAAGCTAGCTCTATTATTCATTTAAATCCGTTCAGTACTTTTCACGTGATTCTCTAACAGACAGATAAAAATTCCAAAAATTGTGTTTTCGGAATCTGCTGGTCTGAATTTAGCGCCCCTGACTTTTTTCACATTTTTAAATGCTCTGTACAAACTCGAACCAATTACAGATTTATTATAGTATAGTATAGACTAGAGTTTTCATAAGTATATATCTCTTGTTTATTTAAAGATCAAACATGTATACAGGACTTTGTATTAAAACTTTGTCTAAGGGCATTATTCGCCCCCAGAGGAATTACTTAATTTTATCTCACAAACAATATCCCATTCTGCGAGATAAAAAGTATCTTATGTTCATCCTCAGCTTCAATAAAAAATATACTGATCAAAGATCCTCAATATTAAAACTACATATAAACCAATTTTCAGCCATCATCATTTCAAGTGTAACAGACAATCAAAGTTACCTTCATATTTATAAACATAAGCATTTAAATTAATAGGAATAGTATGGAAAGTATAGAAGTAATGGGTCACTAATTACTAAAATCAGTAAAATAAAAAACTTAAAAAGTCCAGTGACTTTAAACTCAAAAGCAAAAAATATATATTTAACCGACTTATTTCTACAACATCTTGAAGTTGGTGCCAAGTAAAACATAAAAAAACAACAAATTTGCAAAATTTGTAAATTTCTTGTGCAAAGGTGCACACTCTGCGGGGTCAACAAGCGTTGTTTTCGATTTCCCTGGGATCTATTCATCAGATCTTGACATGTTGACCATGGGAATACCTTGGAAGTATAGCCAATCATTTAAAAAAAATTGATAATTGGCCCAAAATTCCAAGAGAAATCTCGTAACATGCATACAAAAAAAATTAAGCGCCTGTAGAAAATGTAATATTGGCATGCGTATACAAGCTTTCTTTTCTAAGAATATAGGCGCTCGGCGTTCTTTAATAAGGGTTACTTTCGATTTCCCTGGAATCCACTCACAAGATTCTGAATTGGTGGCCATAGTACTTACTAGCTCGGGAGCATAGAGTTATGAATAAAGAAAAAAATTTAAAATCGATCCACAATATACGAAGATATCGTGTAACAAAGAAGTCGGTTAATGAATTTCGAGGGTCTCTCGATTTCCCTGGGATCCACTCATCAAATACTGACACGGTGACAATGGGACCAATTCGGGTGTATACCCTTTCGATTAAAAGAAAATTTTCGAAAATCAGTTCACAATTGACGGAGAATTCGAGTAAGGAACACAAAAATATATTATAATTCAAAAAATCTTAAGTATCACTTTCATTTTTCACTATTTTAGTCTAAAAAATATTAATATCAGTTTTATTTCGGTCCAAATTGAACCTATGTTTAATTATCGGTCTTATTAATTCTTTAATCTGTGCTGCCCAATGTAAAACTCTTATCTCATTCTCTCTGCAGGCTTAGTGCTTTATTTAGATTTACGTGTTTATATCTTTTTAGTGTCGCTTTTTTTTGTTTCAAATCACAACCATTCTAAAGAAGTTTCACTTCAAAATTA
The DNA here is from genome assembly GCA_039645545.1 of Dendrolimus houi. Lineage (NCBI taxonomy): Eukaryota > Metazoa > Arthropoda > Insecta > Lepidoptera > Lasiocampidae > Dendrolimus > Dendrolimus houi. The sequence continues at coordinate 15,056,643 of CM077126.1, read as the reverse complement.
TTTTACGGACGAATTGAGAACCTCTTCCTTTTTAAAGTCAATTAGACATAGTAATAAGGGGAATAATTATAAAAAGATATTCAAATAATTACCATTCCACGCCATTAATTAAAAATTAGATTATAATGTATTATTTTATAGAGAAACATTTCCCACGCGACTCCTAACAGCCATATTTTTCATTAATAAAATTCTCCGACTGTAAATTTTTTTCACCACATGATAAAAATATTTGAGGGGGAAGTAATCGTTTGGTTTTCGTCCTGGTCTCTCAAAAGACTCTGCGATTTTTAGTGTTAAGTCTACAATTAGGCATTATGTTGATAGAAAAACTTCAGTTTATGGGGCTTTTGATCTAGTAAGCTATGATTTACTATGGGAAAAACTAGCCAGGTCAATATTCCTGAAAAAATGTTGGGTCTGTTGAGATACTGGTACGAAAACCAAACCAACCATGTCAGATGGGGCGACACCGTCTCTAGTGATTATAGACTAAAGTGTGGGGTACGTCAAGGAGGCCTGATATCTCCGGACCTTTTTAACCTCTATATTAACGACCTGATTGTGGAGCTGAGGAGCACCAGGATTGGTTGTCATGTTGGTGGCGTATGCTTTAACAACTTAAGCTTTGCAGATGACATGGTGCTCTTGAGCCCCTCAATCAGTGCGTTAAGAAAGCTGCTTAGTATTTGTGAAGGATATGCTGCTAAGCATGGCCTAAAATACAACGAGAACAAGACGCAGCTAATGGTTTTCCGAGCAGGCAAGGGTCCGGAGATTCCATTGCCTGTAGTGTTGAGCGGGACTGTGTTTAAATACGTAAGCCAATTTAAATATCTGGTACACATACTTGCGGAGAATCTCAGTGACGATTTAGACAGAGCGCGAGCGCAGAGCTCTGGCTGTGAAGTGCAATATGATCTCGCGTAGATTTTCGCGATGCAGTGAACAGGTGAAAGTGACACTATTTAGAGCATTCTGTTAAAGTTTCTACACTGGTCAGCTCTGGGTGAAATGCTCCAAGAAAGGTTTAGGAACCATTAGGGTGCAATATAATAATGCATATCGTATCCTAATGAAACTGCCTCGATTCTGTAGCGCTTCGGGCATGTTCGCCGAACAGAGGATTGCAGGTTTCTTTGCGATAAGGAGGACACGCATAGCGGGGCTCTGGGCTCGCCTCCGTGCTTCGGGCAATGGGATTCTCCGCATGTTTTCAGATGTCCTTGACAACCATTTTTTAAGCAGCTGGCATTCTGTGCACCGTATCGTAAATGTATAATACAAGTTACATGAAATGACATTAATACTATTTGAATTTGAATGTAATTTAATAACTTTTAATTGTATTTTGTGCTGTGTAGTAGTATTTAATTTTGTGTTGTGGTTTCATATGGGAGTATTGCCTGAAATAAAGACATTATTATTATTATAATCGAAGTATACCTACATTTTTTTCGGACTGTATAATAAAAGGGAATATCAATATCTCACCAACTTTCTTTATGGCTGTGGCAAGTCGTAATAATAATGATTTATATACACCGTTTTCGCTACATGTAGGTATGTATATACGTACTATAAGAGTCATAAATATTTTCCGCATAATGGACGATATATTTATTGAAGGACCGTAATATGTTTATATATAATACTATTACTGTTTTCGATCCATACATTCAAGTCACTATCGTAAATGAAACCGCAGTGCCTACTTAGTGCATACTAATTGAAATTGAATATTTATCCTTCCCGTCGTCAAGATTTAAGATATAAATTTTGATTTATTTATGCTTCGGTATTTTTATCTAAGAAAATGAAAATGATCTGAAAATAACGTTGGTGACGCTGCAGGAATGCTCCAGCAAGCTGACAAATTAAAAGACCCTGGCCAAATTTAAATTTTGAAGCATCCTGTTATACGAACTGCCCCGACCAACAAGGTATTTGTACATAAAAAATCTATGAACTTAATGTTACAGGATTTGCTAATTAAAAGTACCTACGTCATCACCACCAAATGACGCCTGACGTCTAAGTATATAACGCACGTGGCGTTATACTTACACGTCTCTGTTTTTACAACCTTGGTGTGGGTGTCTTTTAATGTATATTCGAAGCTGCCACCCGCTGCTAAGCCTCTATGGAAGCCCGAAGTCGTGGAACGCCCTTTGGCTTCGGGTCAGCCGTATGTTCATGCGTGTGCGGGAGGGAGAGCAGCCGAGTGTTCCTTTCCTCGGCCCGCTGTAAAAACCTTTATGGTTTTTCATCCAGGTTTGTTCCCGATCATGGTCAGAACTTAGGTCCGGTGTGAGAGATCCTTTCCTACCATGTCGATAAGAGCCCGGCACTTTTCTTCCCTGGTTGGGCAACCTGCAAGGTGTGAAGTGATCAACCTCGACGTTGGTTTCATTTCAACCTACAAATAAATACCATTCATGAGAGTGGATTTTACATTTTTACTCGGATTCATAATGCATCTGTGATCCCGAAGTAATAAAATAAAATGTTCGAGTATTTACTTGTTCATAACAATATATTATGTAGTTACAGATACATTCTAGTTTGTAATCACGTTATATTTTATATTATACCTATCGGCTGCGGCTGGTGCGGAGTCTGCGGAGGCGTAGGACACTCCTCGCACTACGTCAAATCGGTCAAATCCGTGACGAACTCTTAGTACTTAGCACGTGCAGTGTACACGCGACCGCGTGAACGTGACCTACTATTGGCTCGTAACGGAGTTGTTTCTGTTCACGTGGTGCACTGTCGATTCTTTTCTACATTAAACGCGTACGTAATAAATGGAACTTACAAAGTGTTGGATAAATTTTCGTGTTTAATTATGATGATAATTCTTTAAATTAATGTTTTTTTGTATAGTTGCTGTACTATATATACTGTACATTATATAAATAGCTTCTTGTATATATGCAGTTACATCGAATTATTGATATTAACAGTGTGTTGAATAAAATAAACAGAAACAACAATAGGAAAATGTGTATGGACATGAATTAAATGGACAAAGAAATAACATTTCTTACATATTTTTGTGCCAACAAATTAATGTAAGTATGTGTATGTATATATATATATATATATATATATATATATTTTTTTAAATATGCTTGATTGTAACTAATTGCTTGTAACTTGTAAGCAAGTCAAGTATAAAGTAAGTTTGTGTGCTTAGGGTTTTACTCTTATTTAGTTATATTCAGACAATATCGAGATATTATAACATTTGTTTTGGACAGATGCATAATAAAGGAGTGGTACTAGAAATATATATATGTAATTATACTTAATACTTACCTGTTATAAAATTGTAAAAGTGCGATTAGTAAATTAAATACAGGTATATAATAGGTTGGGGAAAAAAGTCTTTTCGCATATAGTATGTATGAATTTGTAATAAGATCTCTTTGGCTATACCATATGTATCTGGCTGGTTTTGGTATAATTAAAAAGTTTTAATTTTAAAGAAGACAATTCAATGTAAGGATCAATTTCTGTGAAGCGACAACGAAGATACCAAAACGACTTCCACATGTACATAAGTTTATTTGGAACTTTAATTATGTACAGAGTGTGGCCACCGTAAAAGCGCCCAAGGCGGTGTTCCTGATTTCTAATAAATTCTAAAATACCTTGAGTACATAATCAAATTCTAATGGTTTTAATTCATACTAATTACAGATTAAGATTTCATTTTTCATTTAAATACACATTCTCTTAGCAAAGGCAAAGTATACTCTGTATCGATATTTCAGAAAATGGAAATATTGGTTTATCTGCCGTTTATTAATATAATTGTGGATACATCTTCCCTGAATAAGATGGAATGAACATATAAGCAAAAATACTTTAAAATTTACTGCTCGTGTGAAATTTAGCATTGTTATCCGTATTTAGTTATATTTAGTGGATTTTAAACCGGAATGAATATCTTGAAGTCGATGCCAAGTAAAACATAAAAAACAACATCAATTTTGCAAAATATAGTATATAAAATTACTATATTTTACAAAAATGTTCTTCGCACGGAATTTAAGATGTTATAGAATAAAAAAATCATTTTTTGCGTTTTCCTTTTCAAATATGAGTAAGTTTAAGAGCAAGTGATGACGTGTCATTTCAGAAATCAGGTAGCTACATAGACATAATTTGTGTAAATTATTCAACTAATCGTCATTTTTTCAGATAGAAGATGGAATGGGTACTTCGGAGTCCGCAGATACATAGTACATTCAGCAATCTTGGATTTGTACATGCAGATGGATATCACGTAAACGAAAATTGCAATGGTAATTTTTTTTTACATAAAATATGTTGATATTTTTCAAATTTCATATGTATTTATAATGAATGCAGCATATAATAATCTAGAGGTATGTTTCTATTATAGCTGCACTGGAGTCGATTCTCTACAACATACTGACCGAAGACAAATACCTGCGCACTTATCGCAGGAACATTAGTTTCGGACAAAATATAAAGAAAGACCTAATACCTCTACTGATTTACGCTAAACAAGACAAAACCATCGAGTTACTTATAAGAATATTAGTAAATTTAACTATTCCTATCGAATGTTTACTGTCTGTAGATGTTATTTCAAAAAATGATTTTGGTCGCCATATCATATTTGAAATAAATAATCTTCTGGCGTCCACAAAAGTTGCCTTTACTGATAATCGGGCAACGAGAGTAGTTATTGACTTTTTGAAAAAGAACGTGGATTTTGAACAAAAAGTTAAGTTGTCAACTGAACAATGCGCAAACATAAGTAATAGTCTTTTGCTATTAAGAAATATTTTACACATTCCTGAAGATTCAAATACTCAAAGTCCAAGCTACACTGGACCTGTCCACGCTGTACAAAACCAAATACTTTGGAATATATTTAGTCAAAGTATTGACAAAGTTCTTATTAAGTTGATGACTATTCCTGATGCGGTAAGTGAAAATCACATAAATTTTGTTATGTATCGACTTGTACGGTAGATTAATGAATTAAGGTGATTTTGTTTGTTATGTTTTTAATTACTTAATAATTCTAAGGTTTTAAGGGTCAAGATGTGTGTTTTGTATTTCATTTCCCTTGCAGCCAATTTGGGGTGTTACAATGGTGCAATTGATTGCGCTTTTATATAAGGACCAGCATGTTGTGACGCTCCATAAATTGGTGAACATGTGGCTTGAGGCATCATTATCAGAGAGTTCAGAAGACAACGAAAGTAACACTTCCCCACCAGATAGAGGCTAGTATTTATTTAGTTTTTAGAGTTCCGAATAGTCCCGACTACCTCAATAAAAAAAGTGCCTGTACGAGTCGGAGTTGCAGCCGAGGGTTCTTAAAATACAATACAACGCAAATAAAATACAATATGGATATTAAAACTCTTATTTGATTCAACTTCTGATGAATACGTGTCAGCTCTTATATGACTATGACTATATTTGCGCGCGTTGGTACATAAATGCGGCACTTGAGGCCAAGCAGATGTGCCACTAGGAGCTTTGCGTTTAACTACATAACCACATTCACAACCATCTTACCTAAATTTCTATATACATTTTATGTATTATCTTTAAAATTCTATAGCTGATTCATGAATTCAAAAGCTTATTGAAAATGGAAAAATATCAATAGTATAACAATTTGTGAAACGGGATGACATAGAGTGCTACAAACTTAAAACACATGTGACATGTTCCAAAATCATAATTGAGTATTATTCGTAAAATCACCATTTTTCGTTTCGTCAAAATATTATTATGTATATATAGTACGTACAAATATATAGCGATGGTCAAGGGGGACAAGAGGGAGTGTAACGGTCATCTTTGTTAAGCTTTGTATATTAGCTCTAAAAATATAGGTAAGTATATATTATGAAAAATAAATAAAAATATTTTAACAAAGTTCAAAACCGACTTCAAACTTAAAAGCAAAAAGTAATAAAACTACGTTTTAACGGTTTTAAGCGCGGTAATTTATTTGATTTTTGTTATTCCGACGTTTCGGCCACTTTTCAGTGGCCGTGATCACGGAAGACAAAGATGTCAAGTGTCAACGAGTATTGTTTAAAGTTTTGTTGTTGTTGTTCAACTTGTTCATTTTAATTATTTAGTTTTAATTTTGTTTATGGTTATTATTTACTCTATGGGAGCCTAATCTAATTTACCACCGCTTCGAAACATGTTATGGCTTGAAGAGAAGAAAGCTTTCTTCTCTTCAAGCCATAACATGTTTGTCTTCCGTGATCACGGCCACTGAAAAGTGGCCGAAACGTCGGAATAACAAAAATCAAATAAATTACCGCGCTCAAAACCGTTAAAACGTAGTTTTATTATGTATACAAGTCGCGAAAACTTAAGAAAATATTAAGCAAACAGTAAATTTTTCTACTTCTTAAAGTCGGTCTGAAGTAAAACATAAAAACTACTATATTTTGCTAAGGACAAGATCCCTAACAAACTGATCATTGTCCATTGCGTGCGTTGGGCGTGGGTTCGTTGGGCTTCATACAAAATTGCTCGAGCCATTATGATTTTTTCACTATTTTGTAGAACATTTAAAAAAGTATACATAAAAAATAAAAACTTGAACCAGGTTTAAGAAAAATCTTAATTTTTTTAGAGCAGCATCTCTTAGAAAAACGCAAATTCAAAGTCACAACGTTCAAAAATATATGCCGCTGTTCATTATCAACACATGCTATGGTTTTCTGTTTACCGCTTTGATAGATTTTAATCTATTTCAATTAAACAAGTTTGATTTGTGTAGCCTCGGTAGCGTTTTTATATGTATCAGTATATCAATCATGTGTTTTATTTGTCGACAATATTTGGGATTACTGAATACTGAGCTAAAATAGTAAAAAAATTCAATCAATAAAAACAAGAAAGTTCGATACGAACCATTATTAATAATATTAATGTGATTTCTATGCTGGGCTATAAAAAATCTATAATTTTACTATCTATATTTTTAGATAAAACAATTATCGGATTAGTTACACCATTTATAACTCAAGAACGGTTGGTCCGATTTTTATAATCCATGATTTGTAGGATTTGTCTTCACCTTAAACAGCAGAATAACTATGAACATACCGAAAAAATCGCAGAAATAAAAAATAAAATGTTTTTAATAAATTATATTTGAAATTCCGCCTTGTTCCGCAAATGATAGCTCACGTCACGCACGCTTATAGTTATTTATAATAAATTTGTCCACTGCAAGTCAGTGACATACTAGATTCACGATTAGACCCCGTAGATGGCGCTGGAATCGGGTTCTAGATTTTCATTTTTTCAGGGTAGGACGTCTGCCGGGACCGCTTATAAGATTTTAGAAAAGTATTTGGTTAAGGTTCATCCGATTTCAGGGGGGACCCAAAATGGGCATTATCCTTTGTTGTTGTTTTTTAAGTTGTACTTGGGACTGACTTCAAGATGTAGAAAAAAAAATATTTGCTTTTTATTTTCAAGTCGCATTTGATTTTTGTAAAAAAAATATTGTTTACTTCTTAGTTATGTAAATACTTAAATAAACTTTTTCGAATATATTTTTAAATCGGTCTGCAATTGACGTAGGAATCGCGTAACAACCAATATTCGAGGGATCTTCTCGATTTCCCTAGGATCCACTCCTCCGATCTCCTCAGACTTGGTGACAATGGGACAAGTGTATCCTTTCGAATAAAAAATAATTAAAAATCGGTACACAATTAACTGCGAAATAGCATAAGAAACATTCCTTTTGGAAATCGGTAAAAAAATGTAAAAAGAACCCTTTTATAATATCCCTCACACGATGATATTATTGTTTAATTTTTAAATTTTAATTTCCTCTGTGTGTCGTTTTCTATATTCAAAAATATTTTCGTAAATTAAACAGTGACTTTAAGTATAATGAACACATGAAGTGCACATGAAATGAAATGAAATATTAAGTTGTGATATTTGCAAGGATATAATAATTATATCCTTCGAAATATAACACCTTAGATTTTAAATATTATTATTGAGATAATTACAAAGAAAATAACAAACAGAAGGTAGGTATTATAAATTATCACAAAATAATAGGCCTGATTTGACAGTTCTCAACATTAAAGTTACATATACATATTTCATTCATTGAAATTTCAAAATTTGTTCATTGAAATGCAACAACCCTTTGGTAGCAACCCTAAAATTTAAAATAAGACGCCTTAGAACGTAACTGTTTTTGGGACGTCATAGATTAATACGATATAACAGAATTAATAAAATTTCATGTTATTTCGTTATTTGTAGGAAAATAATAATTGAAATATGTTTTATAAAGTTTATGATGTGCCAGTAAAAATTATGCATATTATCTACTAAATAAATTAATTGTTATTGGCTGTCTGTTTTGTAGATTTCATTTAAAGTTACGTTCTATTGACATTCTTCAGTGTCAAATTGGGCTGCTTAATGTGGAATTATTATAAATACAAACAGTTCTGATATCCAAGGGGGTTTAGAGAACATTTTTGTAGGTAGAAATACCAAACTATTACATGTTGCTAAATTTAATTTCCTTATTATTAATTACTGTTTTATATCGTTTCTGGTTTTGGCTTTACCAGTTTTTGAGATAATTGACTGTAAGACAAAAACAGTGGAAGACCCCAGGGAAAAAGACGAACTTGTCAAGCAACATTAATTTTGAGATATCTCATTTTTAAGATTGGAACCTTGTGCTTCGGAAACCCATAAGTTTCACAATAAAACAAGAATATAAGTTGAATCACTTAAAAATAAAAAAGGTTTCAAGCATAAAAATATTAAAAACTATCTTAGGTCAGATGTAACAGGTGGTCGCGCGCATATTTATATTGAAATTTCTTAAAGAATTGGAACTAATGGTAATATGTAATCACGTAAAACCGCCTATCTTTTTTCCTCTCCTGTACATACATTAGCAAGCTGAATAAAGGAGACGGCATGCGACGTTAATAGCATCGCAATAGTGGTCATCTTATAAAATTCACCTTTTGCTAACGTACTGCAATGCGTACGCATCGTTTGAATATTGTTAAAAAAATGTCGTCTATTTACTTTAATATCATTAAATTAGTTGAATTCGTGAAATTTGAACATATGTGCGTGTAGTGTTAACTACTAAGAAACTAGGAGAAATCATCGCTTCACTACATAAAGATATAGTGCAATCCTTCCTTTATATAACTGCCTTTATTTCCCTGTGTTTTATGCAACTATATTTTCCATCATTGTGGTTTTACATCAAAGGGGACTGACTATAAGTAAACAATTCGCGTAACCAACAGGGGAAAGTGACGTGTTACGTCCCTGCAAACCTGTTTTTACTTGGACTTTTAGGGATGCTGTGCTACGTTTTCCCTGTACGCGATTTTTTAAATATCAAGAACTCTAAGATTAATTCGTGTTTTACCCTGTTCAGTTTATTATCCTATAGTACCAGAAATTTCCTACAAAATCGCATCCACAGATTAGTATTGAAAAAAAGTGACAAGTTCGTCTTTTTCCCTGGAGTCTTTAATTTATATCGAAGTGAGACTAGGGTTACTTTTTACCTTAAATATTTAAATTTCGGGTTATATAATCAAACATATAAAAAATCATCATCGCCCCTTATCTCTGAATTTTACCAGCCGAAAAAACAAATCAGAGTTCTTCTCTTCTGAACTTAATCTATATTTTGAACGAAAAACAATAATCAAAATATTTATTTTTGTATTAACCACATAAACGTTTATATGTACCGCCCTAAGTCGACCAATTTCACTTACAATTTTTTCTAACAGTATTCATATATTCAACTTTTTGTAAGCTTTTGAATGAATAAAATTATTTGTATGATAAATTCTTCATCATGTAACTTCTAGTATTGGTATCTTAAAAACTATAGTCTCTGTCACAATACTTATTTAAATTGTATTATTGAAGGTAGTGACGATTCATCGCCAATGCTTACGTCTGATCCGACATCGGACTCATCGGACACCGGGGGCAGTGGGAAGTGCAATGATGATCCTAATTTTATTAACAACAGTTGGGATTCTTCTTCAACAAATAATGCGAGTGAAAATGGCAATCAGATATTTCAGCAACCTGATGAAAAAGAAACTGAAGCCGAAGAGAAAAATCATTCCAATGAAAATATCACTGACAAAGTTATGAAATTGGATAATGTATGTATTATGGAGCTACCTAAATGGAGTTCTATATCTCGTTACTGAATTACCACAATTTTGAAAATATAAATGACACAATTTACTTACGATAAATCTGTATTCTTAGAATCTCAACAATAATATTACGAGTGTTATACCAAAAATGTTTGTTTTTGATTCAGATAAGGTTTCAAATATAAAAAAATCTTTTCACAAGGATTGATTTTCTCAAAGACATAAATAACCGGCCTACGCCTTTGAAGTGCTATATTGTTTTTCATCGTAATCCCATACTTAAGGGACCCTGTATCATTTGTTAAGTGGGTATTTTAACAATAAATTAAGCCGTCCATACTCTGTTGTAAAAAAGATCTCTCTCTGAGTTAGTAGCCAGTGCTGTGGCTGTAGCTAACGATGGTTTTGGGCAGCGTGCAATTGGTCGTATGCTTGATTATCCGCGAATCACGATTAGCAATGGCCATCCGGTGACACTAGAGACTGGTTCCTACACTAGAAGACTAGACTAAGGGTTATGAAGACATATTTCAAAAGGAGATAACCAAAACATCATTAATTTTTTTAATGAAATTATTTATCTTCAGTGAAATCCTAAACTACGAAATAGCGAAAAATACCTACTCAAAGAAGTCTCAAGGCCAAATTTTATAAAAACCAAAGTGGCATCGTTAGATTTTTGAAAAATAAATTTACACTAGTCGGGAATCAAATCGATTGATTTTGGAAAAAAATCACACCTATATTGTTACACCAATCCATAGTGTAGCTTGTAAGGATCAATTTCTGTGAAGGAATGTCAAACCTTAAAGTAAATGAAAGGGTTGTTTTTGAATAAAATGCTCTATTTTACATACATTAATTAAACCTCACCGCATTTTATTCAATATGCAGATGCTGAAAATTAGGTATATTTTTAATAGGCATCTATAAATTTATATTCGAAACGAATTTTATTTTATCCTCATCAATCAAACCTTTCAATGGGTAAACATCGATTGCGTCCAAATGAGGTGCGGTCAAGTATCTGGCGCAATTTCATGTGTGGAAAATAGAACATTTAGTTCAAAAACAACCCTATCCCATGGTTTGCCGTTTGACATTCCTTCACAGATATTGATCCTTACAAGCTACAATATGGATTGGTGTAATAATACTGAATGTTATTTTTTTCCAATACCAGCGGGTTCGATTCCTCACAAGGATAATTGATTTTTCAAAAATCTATTGATACTGCTTTATTTTTCGTCAAAATCGGTCTCGAGAGACCGTCGAGTGTTTGTCGCTATTTAGAATAGTTTAGGATTTGGCCCTGAAGGCCCACTTGAAAATTTCACTATGTATATATAGTAAGGCAAATGAAAGGTTGGTAAGATATAAGAACCGGGCCTTAGTCGTAAGTGAATTCTGTCAATTCGTACCTTCAAAACGATGCGGTAAACCGCAAACGAGACAGCGAACTCCGTTTAGGTAGCCCCTTAATGTAAACATTAAGATAAGTACAGTATGCATGTTATACAGGTATTCGATTTTGTTTTTAACAGGAAGGAGCACCATCTAGCAATAGTGGCAGACATTCAATGAGGAGTGACCAAGGACAACATGCTAATAGCGAGAAAAAAACTATGATATCAGAAAACTCTGACTGTGGTTACGGTACTCAAATCGAGAATCAAGAATCTATTTCTACTTCAAGTAACGAGGATGAAGTTCCCGCTAAAAAACCCAAGCATCAGAAACCGCATAATCCCAAACAGAGAATCAATAATAAAATGCGTTCTGGTGGAAATTTACAGGATCGTAAACGGAAAAAAATTGTAAAGAGAGGAAAATCGAATATGTAAGTATTCGTCGTAAGTCGTTGATGATTTTCAAAACAAATGTTTCGGTAATAATTGATATTTTTAATATTTTTGCAGCATTAACAACGTGCAAGGCCTCTCCCACAAAACACCCACCGATGATGATATATCTAATGTTCTCAAAGAATTCACTGTGGACTTTCTCTTGAAGGGATACAATTCCTTAGTTCAAACATTGCACAATCAAATACTTACAAACATGCAACTTGAGATTGACACGTCTCATTTCTTTTGGCTCGTTACGTATTTCTTAAAGTTTGCCACTCAGATTGAATTAGACGTGGAGCACGTCAATTATGTGCTCTCGTATGATATTGTTTCTTATCTGACTGCTGAAGGAGTCAATTTGTGCGAACAGTTCGAGTTAGCTATCAAACTGGACGGGAATGATTTAACGCCCAACATAAGGAGAATTCATCTGGTAATTATAATGATTTAATATAGGTTATAGCTTCACTAACTTTTGAAGATTATTTTTTGTGTTGATATAAATAATTTTGTGTTGGGTATAAATTTTAATGTAGGTTAATCTACAAAAAATATGCTTAATATGTTGTTGAATTAAAAACTCTAAAATTAAAGTAAAACACGGAGTTCATTTTCACTAGAAAATTTATGTTTGTTTGCTTGGGCAAGGTGGTCTAATGAAATATGTATGTAGGTGAACTTTACCTATAATGATAAGCGTGTCCTTTATCATTTTTATATAATAATAATAATAATTTTAATAAGTAAAATTACAAGTCGAAAATATTATATGTGGCAAACAATTAAAGATGTTTATAAAATTTTATGTTTAATGCTTTTAAAAATTGACATTGTTTGATAGGTGGTAACAGCCATAAGAGAGCTTGTTCATGCCATTGAAGTTTATAGAAAATTGTCTCACATTTGCAAGGACGATAAAGACGTTCTCATAAAATTACAAATAAAGATGTGTGAGACTGAGGAACTCCGATCACTTCTAGTATTGCTCTTACGTCATTATAATCCGAAATATCATTCCAAACAATACTTGCAGGTACGTAACCAGATTGATATAACAATTAAAAGTTTTGTCTAGAAATGTCTCATAAATTTAATTCTGATGTAAATTTTAATAACAATACTAAGTGTGATTTAACATAAGTGAAGTTTAAAATAATTATTATTTATTTAAATGTACCTACAGACAACTAGAGTCAAATATTATAGTTAGTATAGCTTAAACATATATATTAGTAGTTTACATTAAATAACGATTCGGCCCTCTGCATGAGTACCCACACGAGAGGATGATCGTGTTTATTGGCTATTTATTACGTTCAGGATGCTGTTGCTGCTCCCGCGCACTCTGTCAAGCAGGGAGGTTGTTTTTTTTAAAATAATGTTACGACAACTTTATTTTCTTAATTGGTCATTATAATTTTCTTTACTTTTAAGAATTTAACAAAATATTCAGGATCAATATTTAAGTTTATTTATTATATTGTTGTTTTTTAGGATCTTATCGTCACTAACCACATATTGCTAATGTTTTTGGACAGCGTAATGAAATTACCCGATTACAGTGGTTCAACAAATATGCTGGACCATATAAGACAGTAAGTATTTTCAAATGATCCTATTGTAAATCATGAGTCGATTTAGTTACCCTTATTTAAATTCGATTCAGCAATTATACAACACTATGTTAGTTTTCAATACGTTTGGAAATAAATTAATATTCCCTTTGATTTCTTAAATTTTGCAACTTCAAGATTTACGGTTACTTCCCTCCAAAGCTACAGCGTTCTGTCCATTTTGTATATTTACAACAAACAGAAAGTCATGTAAAAATAAAATAAATCGACGTGAACATAAATGGGTCAGATGTTATCTTGTAGCTTCTAAATGTCTAACACTACAAACTATTCTTATTATTTAGATTTGCCACACCAGAAATTATGCATCAATATGGTCTACTATTGGAAGATTACGAAGGAAATGGGGAGTTTGTAAATGATTGCATCTTTACTTTAATGCACCATGTTGGAGGAGAACTTGATTGTTTGATTACATTGTTCCAACCAAAAATCTTAAAAACATTTACATCTATATGGAGATCGGAATATGAGATATGTGACGTAAGTAGTGTTAGAATATATTAAAATGTTATGGTTAATAAACTCTTCATTGATTGTGGCAATTGATACTGACTAGGCACTTGGTTTGGTTCAATACATATAAATATCTGTTGTATAATACTCGTTAAAATTATTGACTGGGCTTGAACAGCTGCAAACAGTTGTGCAGTGACAGATTTTGTGAAACGGCCCACCTGTGCGGAAAAATATCTGAAAATAAGACTAGGTATAAAGTTTGGCTGGACCTATGATGCTAATCCTGATACAAATGATTGCACGTTTTTTATTTGTACAAACTTCAACTCCAAGAATAAAACCAAAGTTTCTGTAATTTTATTGATTTTCCTTGTTATTTATATTTTATCATGCATTAATTCAATAAGAAATGTACTGATGTCATCTCTCATTCTCATACTATGCCATTTGTCTATTAAATTTAATGGCACTTCATACGATTGAGATTGGTTAAAAGGACATTAAAATAATATTATTATAACCGAGCTACAAAGCGCATTATAGGTATTATATATTTAAGTATTGATAATTAAATTTACATATAGAAAAGAGAAACTTGAATAGAAACTGGCAATCATGTTTTGAGTTTAATAATAATTTTCATTTTCTTGATATTTTTTTTAATACTCCTCCTGACGCACACGCTTGTCAGGGTATTATTTACTTATTTTTTATGTTTTCAAAATACAATTTTGTGGTATAAACATTAGTTTCTTATTCTGTACTTTATATAATACTATATGCTTATACTGTGTTCTATTTTTACTACTATTTTTAATATTTCTGCTCTCTTATCTTATGTTTTTTATACTATACTTATTTATCTATTTATGTTTTTTTAAATTCAAAGACAATGGTACTTTTGGCAATGGTGCCTCTTGTGCACTGCTTACATTAATTTATTTACGGACACTATTCCTACTTTTGTTAATTATTTACTATATTATGCTACGTTTGTGATATACAAACTAAAGTATATAGACAAACAGTAAGTTATACATTTTTATTTCTTTTTATTACTTGTCTAACTATTTTAATGCAGTACGTCACAAAATCTTCATAGTGCCTTTTGCTCATTAATTCTCTCATATTATTATAGCGTATCTGCATCTTTAATTTACACTCGAGGCTATTGCGCCCCCGGGCAAATACTGGGCAATAGAAGAGGAGGTGCGGTATTGACTCAATTTCTTGCGTATCGTAGATGCATGAGGGGTCCTCCTTCAACCCGAACCGGTTAAGGTATTCGGAGAACCCCCCATGTCCGGTAAAGAGTTGCGTCTTGACGCCCGTAAAGCCTATCAATCTCATCTGTTTGAATGCGCACGTGACATCAGGGAAAAAGAGCTTAGTGATGGACGCAGTTGACTCTTGACAGTACCTCTGGTTCCATTTGCCAACGGTTTCCATACGGATTTGCCGTTTGGCGAATGAAACCGAAAGTCTGTCATAATGCGGCCGCACTTTCAAAGAAAGTGCGGCCGCCTTGGCCAACTCGTCCACCCGCTCGTTCTCCCTGATACCTACGTGCGCCCTCACCCAGAAGAGATTCAGCGTTTTACCCTGCTTAACACACTGCAGGACATTCTGCCGAGTCTCAGCCGCTATCGGGTTAACTGAGCCCCAATTACACTGCGCTTGCAACGCCGATCTGTTGTCGCTGTATATTCCAAAGCTTCTTTCCGGGCTCCCCAAGATCTCCAGCGTAGCTTTATATATAGCGAACAGCTCGGCCTGATAGACCGTGCAGTAGGATGCCAGTTTGACCTTCCGGCATTTTATCTCGGCCTCATTATCCCAAAAGGATAATGCGGCTCCGACTTGCCCGTCAATCAAACTGCCATCCGTGAAGATGCGCACCGCCTGATGACGTTGCACATCCACCTGCCTCTGGTCTTACAGGCAATCAAACTGCATCGCTATATGCTCGGCCGGATGGGGTATGCGTGTCAAAGCAACCCTTTCTTGATATTGAGGTTCTGTTTATTAATCATATTATAAACACTCTTTTTTTGAATTGCGTTGCACATTGGTCTGTACTATATTCCATTTAG
Source organism: Dendrolimus houi (assembly GCA_039645545.1). NCBI lineage: Eukaryota > Metazoa > Arthropoda > Insecta > Lepidoptera > Lasiocampidae > Dendrolimus > Dendrolimus houi. Next base: position 15,040,390 of record CM077126.1, on the reverse strand, counting down.
GAGATATAATAAATACAGATTTACTTCTGTTTTTGTTACTAAAAAGCATATCAAATGTGTTTCTCTTTGGGCTACATACTTTGTGCTGAACCCTGCTTGAGTCAGTGAAAATATAAATAATGTTCTCTTGAGCTTTATTATAAACTAGGATATGCCCGCGACTTCGTCCACGCTTGACTTGAAATTGCCGCGGAATTCCCGGGACACAAAGTACCGCGGCGTTTAAAAAATAATGTAAGCTATCGTTTTAGTGAAAACTGTGTCAGAATAAGCATTTTTATGCACCCGAACAACTACAAACCGCTCCCGGGAATATTCCCTCGGAATTCCCCGGATAAAAATTATCACACATTTTATTACGTGTACATCAAGTTTGCTATCGGACAGTAAAAAAAATCACATTCGAATTAGTTTTTTTTTTAATCTGGCCATTTAAAATTATTTCCAGATAAAATTCTGCGGGATTCCCAGGATAAAAAGTAGCGCAGAATTTAAGTCTAAGAATTAGCTGTCAATCAGCGAAAACATCATCGAAATCGGCCCAGTAATTTTTTTGTGAATCCCGAACAAATAGACAAACTGACAAGAAATCTAAAAAAGATTGCATCGTGTTCTCCGTCGTTTATGTGGTCTATTCCAGTTGTTTTTTTTAATAGCTTCTATGTACACACACGACATGCTAAGAATTTTATAATATTATATATAATATAAAATTATATATATTAAAAATAAAAATCTATATTTATTTTAATGTTATAGGACTGGTCGGACCTTATCGAATACGCCATTAACGCTTTCACAAAGAAACCACACACTTTACAAAGTACCATCAAGTTTAGACTTGATACTGAATGTTTTGATGAGGAGCAGATTCCAGGGGGACCCTTCCAAGAGCTCAATGCAGATGCAAAACCTGAAAGCGATGAACCTGCACAAAAGAAGAAATCGGTCACAAATTCTACCAGTAATACATCTAAGGAAAAGTTGTTCTTTTTTACATACTTTTTATTTATTATGTTTGTTATGTGGAGTGTTGTCTTTATATCATTACATCCTACATTTTAGGTGGTCTGAAGATGAATTGTCATCGCTGAATTGGAAATTTATGCAGTGCAGTGGTTCATTAGATGTAGTGTCGGAAATTATTAATATCTTTAAAGAAGATGGTACAATTAAATCTAGAAATTCAGTGATAAAGGAACTGTTTAAACAAAATTTAATTAATCAGGAAACCTTTGATGCGTTAATGAAAGGCGAGAGTGATAATAGTACAAAAAATGTTCAAATACAGAAAGAAATGAGAGATGACGAAATCGGAAAACTTTGCGAACAACTTTCAAGCGACGGAAAAGGAATATATCTAGAGTGGGTACAGAAAGTATTGCTTGATACTTGCCACGCTAAAATATACTTGGAAAAGAAAAATAGAGACGCAATGTATTACGAAAGTAGAACAGACGCAAACGCAGATAGCAAGTTATTAAATTTTGAATTATTTAAGAAGAAACCAAACGATTTACCTGTCATGTCACCGGTATCATATCATTCACTTCGTGAGTATTTTAGAGGGATTAAATTATTTTCTTTAAACTAAATTACACATATTTCCTACATTTCTATTTTGACACTGATATTGCCAATCACGCGACGTCGAGTGTTTGTGTAGTTTTACAACATGATTCACGTGACGTTGTGCGGTAAGCTTGTAATGTAGCTCCGAACTCTCACAAATCCGTGAAATATAACCAGAGAAAACTTACATCTGACTTGCGAATGAACGTGTTTAAACCGTTTGCGATTTACGTTGCCATGTATTAAAGACTAATAATATCTACTTGGAGTTGTCTGGAAGAATCGCTTTTAACGATAAGTCCGCCCTTTGTGCATAATTAGATATAGTTTAAGTATAAAACATTTTTTTGTATTGGTGTACAATAAAGTGTTATATATCTATCTAGTTATAGAAATAAGTAAAACAGAATAAAACTACATATTTATTTTAAATGCAACTTAAGTTAGTTAAGCATGGAGGTAAAACACATACAATAACAATAGTCCAGAAGAAACGTAACTCTGATAACGTATAACCATTGACTCATACGTTTCTACTGTTCTGTTGAATGCTATAAGTCAATTTTGTGTCGCTTTTTGACCTAGAAAAACTAGAGAAAAGTTTCAGCCCTAGTTTTATTAAAATGTTTTTATTTTTTACTTCATATTTAAATAGAGTATTTGACTTAAATCGATAAGATCATTTAAAACTCATTTTTACAGCGATTTTCTTGTAAACGTTACTATGGTTTTAGTTCTCAACCAATCTGTTCCACTGGTGCCATGGAATTGTAACCAGGCTTCGATTTGCAAGGATTTAAAGTTTTTGCAATTGCTGCACAAACTCGGCTTCCATATGCCAGTCGATTCCGGCAAAGTATTTATACGGATACCGCATTTTTGGACAGCGGATTTCTTGTATGATGTTGCGAGTAAAATATCAGCCATAGATCACAGTGAGTTTGTAAAATTAAGAACTTTATGAAATTAATAAAACAACCCTATTTGCACACACAACAACAGTAATGTATACGTTTGGAGATTTGATATTTTTCACTGCTTTGGGATTGAATCGATTGTTATAAATAATACTGTACGTGTTTTCTCTAACGGGAATTAATATAGGCCACTTTTTATCACGGAAAATGAAATGTTTTCAGTGGGGTACGGATTCGAAATTTAGGTGGAAAGCCCTAGTAAATGTAATAAACGTAAATATATTAAAGTATTGCTAGTCAAATACTAACTATTGTCATAAAAATATCTGCAGAAAAACTAAATATAATATTTCCGCATACATTGCCTAACAGTCACTAACACTGCTCTGGATTATACTCATTTGATTAAGCAACTATAAAGTGGAGTATAGGTCCCGGCACAATTCTTGAGCGGTCACATTTTCCTACGAACAGTGAAATTTCGTTCCTTTTTCGAAGTATGAGGTTATTGTCCCTTTCGTATAAAGAGACAAAAACATAATATTGTCAATATGTCGATAAATCTCATTATTTTAACTACGATCAATGCGCATTGCGATCCCCACTGATCCGCCAACCGCCCAAGATTCGTGCCGGGAACTATATGTTTATATATGAATATTAATTTAAGCTAGTTTGGGTGCGTAATTGTTCTGAACATAAATAAAAATATAGAGCTCCCTTTTTAATAGTATTATTTATTAGATTATTTTTCGGGTGGTTATGAGTATTATCTACCTTATCTATATTAGCTACAAAAGTTTGCATAGTAGGTAACTGATTTAGGAACATGAAATTCCACTGCCACGTACCTGTAGCTAAGAGTAAGAGCGGCCATAAACTGAACCAGATTGTTCTGTACGTTTTGGTTTCTCTAATACTGTTTTCTTCCCACAGCAAAGCTAAAATTTTCATTATACGAATTATCAAATATTACCAAAAAACAACAAGCAAATATGTTTGTCTCATCGGATATAAGCAAAGATGTCACAATGATAGAAGCATCGGATAATTTTTATCAAGTACATAAACAGAAACATCTGGCGACTATGGTTAACTTCATTCCCATGTAAGTGTTAATCCATCGTTTGTATGGTGTAGTCTGGCATCAGCTAACAATCTAATCATATGTTTTTCTGCTAATTATTTATTTATATTGTCGTATAAAACAAGCTCTTCGTTGACGCGTCGTAATTTTAAAACGTTGTACGTGCCTATAATTTTCGAGAGTTGTTCTCAATTTCCCTGGGATTCACTGATCAGATCCTGACTTGGTGACAATGGGACCACCTGAGGAGTATACTCTTTCAAATACAAACATTTGAAAATCGGTCCACTGTTGACGGACAGATCACGTAATAAACATAAAAAAGCATACTGTCGAATTGAGAACCTTCGCCTTTTTAAAGTTGTTTAAAAATATAGCGGTAAAACGGTTATTACATTACGCTGACTTTCGAATCCTCTCTCTAAATTAAGGTGGTGTAAAGTAAGAAATAGAGAATAATTATAATAAGAGAATGTCTATATTATATTTTATATAGGTACTCTCTATGTGCAACTTGCATACAGGCCATTTGCTTTTTATCGTAAGCATAAATGTTTTTCGTTTTTCAATGTTTACCACATGATCTATTTGTAATGATACTATTGGAAGACCAGGGCTGATTGTCTTCCTAGAAATCTGCTGCTTTGGCGCTAATTCATTTATGTCAATCTTGTTTTTTGTAATTTAATGCTTAAATGTTTCCCATTCTTTCTGTTAATGAAAGTTATATGTTACAGGCCTCCTCCTTCCTATAATTCGGACTGCGGCGAAGTTAACCAACAGAATTGGTTGGAGGTTGTTCAGAAGTCTCAAGAATATAAAATGAGTCTTAATTTAGGAAGGTAATATTTAGTATTTAATAGTAGTAGTAGTAGTTAGTAGCCTTTGAGTAGTTTTCAAGATATTTTGCTTTTTATGGTTCCGTATCCGTATCCCGCGGGATTTTTTCCGGGAGCGGTTTGAAGTTGTATAGGTGCATAAAAATTAGAGTATTCCGATACAGTTTTAACTAAAACGATAGTTTACATTCTTTTGTAAATGCTGCGATACTTTGCGTCTCGGGAATCCCGCGGCTTTCACGGGAGTGTTTTAAATTGGCTATTATATATACATAAAAATTAGCTTATTCGGATCCGATTGATACTAAAACAATATAATCCGGGACTTTTTTTCCCCCAGGATTTCCTCAGTTCAAAACCACGTGATATTAGGACTTGCTTGATATATCAGTTTCTATGTTTATTAGAAAAGATTTAGTTATGTACGCCTTTAGTAACATTCATATATTTTTAAACTAAAACATTCGTTGCCCTGCTGAAAATACCCTTTGATTTTAAATACTGGCAAAATAACTGTAATCTACGTTACCTGTCAAGCGTGAACGAAGGCGGGGGCAAATCCTAGTATTTAAATATTAATCTTCAACTATATCCATAGCGAAATATTGAACCATAACACCTGCGAGCAAAACGACGCAACGATGTTAAAGGAAAGCGAAAATGAATATTGTCGCGTGATAGACGCGCGGACTGGTGATGTTGAACCGATCCCTGGGCCATCCTCCATGCTTTTACCTGTAACACCGATAATGACTGTCAAACAAGACAGCTCACAGTTCTGTGCGAATGTTCCAGAGACGGATTTTTATAACAACAGGTAAATAACCAAGCGCCTTAATTAACAAATTTTGACTTAAGACGGCTACTGGCTGTCATGTTTGCCGTTAATGTTACGTTCCAAGTCAAACTCTCATTAGTGTTCAAAAGAAAACCAACATTATGTGTATTAAGAGCCCACACTATCTTATCGTATTGATTTTCAATTTTTCAACAATCTGGAATCTTTACGTGTATAATCTATAATACTATAAAATCCTAAACATGCCGTGTCCAGTACATTAAAGCTATTAAAAAAAAAAACAAAACTGGAATAGAATATATAAACGATGGAGAACACGATGCAATTTTTTTTAGATTTCTTGTTTTTTTGTCGGGATTCACGTCAAAATCGGCTGGTAGCCGATTTCGATGCGGTTTTCGCTGATCAACAGCAAATTCTTAGACTTAAAATCTATGCTACCTTTTATCCCGGGAATCCTGCAGAAATTTTCCCGTGAGCAGTTTGAAGTTGTTCGTGTGCATAAACATTTGTTTTTCTGACACAGCTTTCACTAAAACCATAGCTTACATTCTTTTTTAAATGCTACGATACTTTGAGTACCGGAAATCCCGCAGGAATTTTCCCGGGTATAGTAAAAATTAGTTAGATTGCATAAATATTAGCTGATTTCCATATGATTTCACTAAAACTATAGCTTGAGTTCTTTTTTAAGTATAATATAATATAATAGAATATTCCCGGGAGTGTTATTCATTATATTTCACTTCAAATCAGGTTGACTTCGACTCACTTCTATGCTGGGCAGTTGCCTAGATTATATGGACTTAGTTTCTTTGTTATTATTATATGTAAATAACCGAATTATTTTATGTAAGTAAAATAAAGCTACTGCTTAGGGTTTAACACGCGGCACAGCCGCGTGGCAAACTGGTTACAAATATACTGTTTAGACAGACGAAATTCCATTGTAAGATTAAGCGCGCTATACGATTTATCAATACTCAGATGTGAAACGATGAGCCCAGTAATGACAATTGTAGTGCGTGTTTAGGCTTAGAGGCTTACGCGAGCAAAACTTCGTTTTATAAAGCCGGCCTTAATCTTAAAATGCTTAAACGTATTTACTTTTAAGCATTTTAAGATAAGAACATTTAAATGTTCTCATTTATTTTAATTTATTAATGTATATACTTTGATTTATTAACATAATATATTCCTGTTGCACGTGGATTGCAGAATCATATATTATTTTTGCAATTAGTTTGAATGTGTATGTAAATGAACTGTAGGTAGGGTGGACTCTTGACGCCTTCTAATAAGCCATAGTAATTGGAAGAGTCGCTTTACTAGCTCTAATATATTTATCTATAAAAGGCTTTTAGGACGATACTATATTGCCCTCGTGACTATGTTTAAACGAATTTAATCTAAAATGCAGATTTTATCTTCATTCAACTTGCCTGTCCTATTTAAAACGAGATAAAATAATTTTTATTACAAATTCAATTAGTATATTGAATGCATGATATGACAACGATATTAAAATCGTAGAGGATAGTCTCTAATTCATGTCTGATCCCTCTAGGTTTATAATTTCAGATACAAAATCCTTTTAAATAGTACCGTACAATATAAGCAAATATAACAGGTATTTAGACGACTTGTCTGCGACCTGAGACAATGGATCATTATGTTGATCCAGAAGGCTAACTTAGCCAACCCTCTGAGCACCTTACGCATTGAAAATGGTGACCAATATTCTACTTAAGAATCTACCTAAGTGGAGTTGACTCTCGCTTGCGCATTACCAGATTGTTTAAGATAAAAAATGTCAGAATTTACTTACGACAAATCTGTATATTTCGAATCTCAACAATGATAGTAATAAGGTTTAGACTAGGTTTCATACATAAAAAATCAAAATATAGAAATTTAGTATATGAAATCCAAATTCTGTTCAAAATTCGTAATTTTATTGTTAAGATTCGTAGAATTACAGATTTGTCGTAAGTAAATTCTGTCAATTTATATCTTCAAAAACGTGGCAATGCGCGAGTGGGCTAGCAAACTCCATTTAGGTAGTCCCTTAAAGGATTGCAGGTGGTAGAATATGATATAACTAATATTAATTAATTCGATTTAATAAAGGTTATCTTCATTGTATTAATGTATAATATTGCAATTTTGTAAATAAACATTTTCTCCAATAATATAGCTTATAGAGGACAACGAATATGACCCTCTTAAAACTCATTACGAGTTTTATGTTGCAGTGTGTGTGAAACTGCGTCCGTAGCATCGGATCTCACTCGAATGTACGTGTCTGACGAAGATGAGAAATCGGATATACTTTGAAAAACGTTACATAGATATAAGGCCAAAAATTAGTGTTCTCCACACAGTTCAATTTGATGTCTGGTATAAATATGCTTAAATTTAGTAATTTAATGTATGTCTCAAAGTCCCAACTTACCGTTGATTTGAGCCGTTTTGAAATGTGTGTTACTTATTGCATTCCTGCATATTGCATATGAAAGAATTAATTGTCTTATTGTTACCAAGTAGTAATTATCTTATATCATTATTTGTAAGGTGGAAGAGTCTGAAGATTTATGTGAGTGGATTTTTGTATTATCTATTATAAATATAACAATTAAAAAGCAAAATGTTTTTTAATCAAATTTTATTAACAATAACAAAATAATTTAACAACAAACATTTTTGGAACTCATTGACAATTATAACATTTTTTAAATGAATACTAAAAGCAGGCATGACTATACCAACACACATACATTAATCTGGTCTTTGATGGATATCGATATGCCTTTTTTTAACATAAAAGTCACAATATTTAGTTACTTAAACTTACCTTAATAAATGAAATGATTTGGTCGTAAAAGTCTACCCTTCTATTTATATGTACATTTGATGGCATCTTGACCTTAAACCATAATGGTTCTATGTACCTACCTACCTATCAACGAATACCTTTGTATTTATAGACAAACTAATCGGGTAAGTACTACTAATTGTTGATTTAAAAAATATTTTATTAATGGTTGTACCCGTTTCCTACTATATTACTCCCACTTAGCTTATTTATAACTCCTTGATCCGAACGAATTACTGTCGTAATTTGGTGCCGTATTTCCATAGTAACCAGGGGAAGGCGCGTCGTATGAATCTTGTCCTCCCACAGGTGAGTAATCACCGTCAATTGATTCTATATTGTGATTGTTCCCGAAACTGCCTCCATTGTAGGCTTCATTATTCGGACCACTTGCATCTTGATGTAGTGACGACGCTGGCAAGTCATATGCACTGTTGAGATAATCCTGATTACCGACGCGTTGATATACGTTTTGGAATGCACCCTGGCCGCCTTCAGCTTCATTTTCGTGATGAGCTTTGGGGTATGCAACATGAGGCACATGAATAATCTGAGGTACGGGAACAGGATACGGTTTGGCAACGTGCACAGGGTATGGAACCTTCTCCCGTACTTTCACGGGGTATGGCACTGGTATTTTAACAGCAACGGTCTTCGTAATTTTAACAATCTTGACTGGGGTTTCCGGTATTTCCACATGTTTACCGAGAACTTGCAACTCTGATTCGTAACCTTCTATAGGTATTATATACGAGTGCTGTGATGCCAGTCCGTAGAATACGTATGATAACAATATGAAAAGTTGCTGGAATAAATAAGTCAAATAAGCGAGAGGACTTGTCTAATGTTAATATATGAAATAAATTTAACAATTAATAAAAAATGTTAATTAATGTTTTTATCTTTACAATAATACACAATTGTTTATTTATCAAAACTACGACATAATAATAAGACTTGTTTCACTACTAATCTCGGAAGACCTAAATAAACTTTTATCATATCTTAACTAGATACTAATTAACTAAGAATCATTTATAACAATCATTGATTTCTAGAGTAAACTTAATACTTGTACGTACGCGGCTATCAAAACTGAACACAACGGCTATACTAATTATATAAAAGTGATTATTTTTAAGGTCAAAACAAATGATGTCTGCAAGGAATCGTGTATTAAAAAAAAAATAGGCGTCTTTTGAAAAAAAACCGAATTAATTTGTTTCATTAAAATATCCAAAAGAATAACAAAAATCTTATTTACAAAATTGTACACAACATCCCGGGAGTTCCGAATTCTCGTCCCGACTGATGACTAATTTTTTTTCATTCTAAATCTGGTTAACGTTACTTGGTATATGCTGAAATATCGTGTTGTACGCAACGATAAAGTGCTATAAGGAAGGAAGAGAATTATATAAGTCGTGATGTAAGATTGGCCATTTCTGAGTACAAAACGAAAAAAAAACTAGTGATGATGTAAAAGCACCTATTACATAGAAGTCTTATCGAAATACTTACAGGTACAGCCATTCTCGTGCCCGCGTGTGCGTCTGCAGAGCAGTTAAAAAACTATCGTCTTATAAGTCTACTATGTCGCTTTTATATGAAACTATCACTGCAGCGAGAGACGGGCTTACTACATTTTACAATTACTTTCCTTTGAAGCCGACGAGTTAAGTAGCGGAAGTATGGGGGTAGCCATTTGAGCTTAGTAAATTATAAAGTAGGTAATTTAGGTTTTCAAATGTATTTTACAACTACTTACAAAGGTGTCAAGTTTTTAATTCTATGCTCTAATTTAACAGCGTCTTAATATATTTTAATACATACATATTGTCACGCCTGTTCTGTTTCCCATTGGGGTAGGCAGAGACGATGGATCTCCACCTGCTACGATCGTGATATTTTAATAGGTCTAGATCGGAATAGACTTTAACATCCAAGTTTTTCAATGGTTCCCAAATACTTACAGGCGTGCAGGTAATTTATTTATGGTCGGTTCCTATATCTTACTAACTGTTCATTTGTCACACACTACTGGTTAAAATTTGACATAAGTTCCATACGTGTAATGTCAAAAATTCTACCGATGATAAAGCAAGTTGAATGAATAGTACGACAGAGAAACCGGCCATTGATGGAAAAGGAAAAAAGGAAGTTCTGAATTCGACGTGTAAATATTTATTTTTTATGTATGTTCAGCCATAACTTTTCTGTTTCTGAACCGGTTTCGATGATTCTTTTTGCATTGTGCATCAGAAAAAATCTGATCATAGGCGAGACCAAGGCATATCGCTTGGGCTGACTTGGCCACCTACATAGAATGGGGGGGAGGATCACGCGGTGAAAAGAGCTTATCTGGGCAGCCCAAGGGGATGGCGACTAGTTGGTCGGCACAGATATAGCTGGAGTGAGGTAGTGGAGGCTGATCTGAGCGAGTTTCAAGCCTATGACTGGCAGGAGACAGCGCTGAACAGAAAGGAGTGGACTATTCTCGTTTCGAAGGCCAGGACTCATTTTGGGTCGCTGAGCCGCATCAGTTAGTTGGAAGTTTTAGTAGTAGTAGATTCATATTGAGGCACTACACAGTGTTTACAGAATTGGGAATTGGTTTTAAAATCAGTAATTTCTATCTAATATATTAACACCAAAAAATTATTCTTAACCATATAGAATTTTTTAATAATTTATAATGTAATATTTTTTGAACAAAAGTAAAGAAAGTTATTATTTTAAAGTCGTTTCAAAGAGGTGTTTTGAGCTAAAAATCAAAAGAATATCAGTTCGATAGAACCAAGGTTATGAAAAAAAAAGGTTTTATTTTTTTATGACACTGGCCCACCACTTCAAAAAAATTGAAAAACATCATGAGTAGAAAGGATTGTAAAACACATATTCTGAAGAAAAAGGTGATACTTAGATAAATTTAAAAAACTCGAGATAAAAAATATTTTTATTTTATTTTTAATAAAATCGGCTTTTCATCCGGGAATTACAACAAAAATATTGTTTCATGCCTTTTGCTCCCAAGTATTGGTAAAAAAATCGCCATGAGTTAATTTGTAATATTACTATTGAAAAAAAAATTTGGGTGAATTATTTTTATTTGATAACAAAACGATCCCCATAGTAAAAGTAGAAAACGTGCTGGGGCAGTTTTTATTTAGAAACCCTGCTATACCCTTTATTGTTTTTTACGTTCTACTTGGCACCGACTAAAAGATGTAGAAAATATTTATTTTTTGCTTTTTAGTTACGAAGTCGGTTGCGTTGAGAAATGTTACTCGCTTTTTCAGGGTTCCATGAACATGGCAAAAACAGACAGTTCTTCGCCACTACGAAACGCTTCGCTGTGAGTGAACTAATCACCCATTTCCGATTTTTCTGGTCGGTATAGGCTACAAATGTGTAGCATTTTGTGTATATAGCAGACTGCCATTTTTTCATGATATTGGATGTAAACAGCAGCGGCATTTATGGCATTTTTTATTAGAAATACAATTAATATAAATAATAGGAATAAGTGAAATTATGATTAGATTACACTTTCATCCTGTCTGAAAGCACTCTGACTATGGATCCGGAACCTCCAATATTGAATGCTTTTTCATGCCACAGCAAAAGATGTCCACTGGAACCTTCAGATGGGTATTCGAAACCTCTGTATATATACTTCATTAGTATATCTATATCCTCTTGTGACAAACTTCCAATAGCTTCTTCTATTTGTGCTGATTTGATAGCAAGCAAGACTTTCAGAGTCAGCGCCAGAGCATTATCCTATACAAAAAAAGTACTGATATGTATTTGAACTACAAAATTCATACTGAAATCTAAAACTTATATTATTTTATATTGAAATAATTTACATTCAATCAATCAATTAAGTGCAAGAAATAAAACAGAGATGAGTGTCACAGCCTTACCATAATGTCGATTGCAAAATTATTTAAATATGTACAATAATATATATTATTACTGTACATATTTTCATGAATATTAACATTAATAAAATTAAAACAAATGTCTTACTTTAACCTGCTGATTTGAAGATCCCAATGGAGCACTGCCTAGTACCAGTCTGAGAGCTTCTATGAATCTGCCTGTGTTTATAAGTTAAGAAATTATATCAGAAATAGAAGATTGTCTACATTTTATAAACAGGTGTAGGTCACTGTTGCTAATTTAATATTTTACTGTTTAGCTATTATAATGCGATCTCCTTAATTATTCTTAAAGATCAGCTAAGGTTATATTAATTAGGACTAAGTAAGAATTTTAGGATCTAGACTTTTTATAGTCCCTAGCATGATTCTTGAGCAATGACTTTTCTAAGAACAGTGAAATTTTCTTATTTTTTCGAAGTATGAGGTGTTATCCTTTTAGAATAAAGACACAAAAACATAATATTGATGACAAATTAACATAAGATCCCTACTGTTCCCCCGGCAGCTCAAGATATGTGCCGAGAACTATATACATAATAAATCCATGGCTGACGGGAATATATTGATAACTCAATATATGTTCTTTTAAAACTGAAATATTACCAAAACTAAAACTATTTTAACTTATTTCTCATCATAATTTATGATCATAAAAACTATGCTTATTAACTTAATTATTTAAAGTATAACAAATGGCTCTATTATAGATTTAAGATGTTAAATGTTAAAATTGCTACCATTATCATTTTGAACATTTTGGGGAACCGTCAGTATAATCACTATCAGAAATCTAAGGAAAATCAGCAGGCAATACACAGGTAATCTCAAAGTGTAGGTTTTCTATTTAGTGTGTTCCAAATATGCACATTAGGTCAACTGCCAAGTGGTATGTACAATTGAACACTTCCCAGGTATTTAAACCCCCTTTATTGAAATGAGATGATGCTTTGACCAATAACCAACTATGACTTGAACCAAAACCTATCTAGTATATCTAGTATAGTAAGGAAATAATTTAATTAGTGTTAGGTTGGATTTTAATTTAGTTTTATTTTGCTGTATATATTGTGTCAAAATTTACGATAATCCAATTATTCAACTTGGTTTGTGTACATTACTTATTAATATCTCGCAAAATTAATTTAACAGTAAATAAATAAATTTAGTTGGAAGATGTCTTATGAGTGTCAATTACGGGATATGTTTGATAAAGTTAACATGAAATTTATTTACTCTCAAAAATAATTTCACCTAATTATATGTCTATTTTTTATATAGTTGGGGTAAAGTTTATAATTTCGCACCCCGCTGAACCATGAGGAGGGGGGGTGTTGAATGGGAAAGAGGGGTGTTCAGAAGTCACCTGCCCACCATTTCTGGCTTCCAAAGATACATGGTTTTTTATTTATTTAAGAGGGGAAGGAAGGGATTATTGTATTACAATTATAGATTTTTTAAGCAGGAATAGAAATTACTATTACATAAATATATTTTTATTTTCCGCTATCAACATTGATGATTTATATCTTAACTTTTATGTTTTTACTTACTGACATTTTTAATCTTTAGTTTGATATTCAATAACTTCAAATATTGTGACTATGATTTTTTACCAAACCACCGAGGGTGCCTTTGTTTTTAAATAATAAAAAACCGCATCTCCGGCAGTTTGAAATAGTGGGGTGTGACTCTCGTACATCGATCCTTCCCCGTAAACCCCCCTCTCCCCTCGATTCAGGGTACAAAATTCTAAAACCAAACCTATATGACTCCCTGATTTTGTATGAAAGAGCATTTATTACTCAGCCACCTAAGAGTGGCCGTAAAATTTGACAGAGCTTAGCCACCTAGTCATGACCTCATTGCAATGAGCAACATGTGTAAAAACAAAAGTATTAAGATGTGTGAAGTATGCCACGACTGATGTCGCTAATTTCTAAGCTCATGAATGTGGCCAGTCCGTAAATGTTGTCTTTAAGGGCTTGTCTACGGCTCGGCTTTAGTAAATAATGGCTTTACAGGTAACTCGTGAGAATTCTTACACTTATGTTGATTGAGTCAGATCTTTGATTGTGAATGAATATCCACACTAAAAATTATGATTATTGGTATGTAAAACCGTGAGGGTACAAGCAAACATCCACGTCAATTAGACAAGGATTATTTTCCTCTTCACAAAAAACAAACAAATTCTTAACTAATGCCGATTTACTTTGCGTTAAGTTGTTATAGTACAGAAATTTCTGCACCTATATAATATCAATAATTACATTATACACATTATTAATCACAAAAAGGATATTGATTCAACAAGCTGCAAACTTCGTTTTCGTCAGGTCCGGTGGGCATAGATTGTTCAGCTTCGTCTTCTTTAAAATTGTCTTCATTATACTGGTCAATATCTATTTTTCGAAATGCCGAACTCGATGTATTTTTAGCCATTATGGATTTATAGTAAATACTCTAATAATTTGCTAAATTTGTCTATAAGCCTATTACTTTATGTACTTTTACTTTTTATTCGTATTTACTTTGGCAATATTGTTATGTTAATGCCATCTTGACAGCACTTCGTCTATTCTATTTTTGTTATAAATGGCGCCAACGCATAGGCATTGATTTTGCCAATGACACAGAGTAAAGTGACAGGTGTAAGAGAATTTAAAAGAAAAAGGCTTTAATCGGTTTGCGATTGCAAGGACCTTCTGTGGACAAAACAAACATGTTAGACTATCTACACTTTAAATGAATGTTAATAATCATTAAAAATTTATATAAATATATACATAAACATTATCATTTAGAGTTAACATAGTTGTTGGGGTATTATTCGCGCTTTCAAATATGTTAATCTTTTAAAGAAATAATAAGCACGTCTCCATTTAACCGACATTTATTTGGATCTCAAATGACAACTATATTTTTTCTCTTAATACGTCACTTATAATAAAAGAGTCCGTAACATTCCTCCCGGGGGTGGATTATAGAGCACAAGTATTACACATAACATTCTCAAAATATTACATTGAACTCAGTACAATGAAAACAATTCAAACTCAAATCTATGCACATAGCAAAACAAACTTACTGCACCCAGAGTGCGTCGTACTCAACAAAAGAAATAAAATCATTCCATAAAACGAATTGGAAGTTTAATTTGCCTACCAAACCTAGTAGACGTAGCTAAAGGGGTAGGCATACACTGATCTTTACCCGAAAGTTCGTCTCTGGGAGTCGGGATGTTATTCAGCCAAACTTGAGACACCGTAGAGAGCTCCAAAGAATATAATCTTTGATACGGTCTTACCTTTTCACCTGATCCAGTCCGAAGTCTCGCTACACGTGAGAAACCGTCTTGCCCTATGTAGATTTCCGTAATTACTCCGACTGGCCAATGTAACCTATTTTTTTCTGTTTCAATAAGGACTAGTTCTCCTACCTTTGGTTCGTTTCTAGTCTCCTTCCCTTTGCTAATAAGTAATGATAAATATTCGTTTTTAAATCTTTTTCTAAAATCTTCTCGTAGTGTCTGTAAATATTTATATCGTATATGCAAATTCTCTTTATCGATTTTATCGATATCTGGTGTGTCGCTTGTTGGAATTCCCTGTAGAAATAATATGGGTGTAAGTAGTTTTACATCTCCCATTTCTACATATGTAAGAGGCCTACTGTTTATAACGACTTCACAATCACATAAAATAGTTGAAAGTTCAATCCAGTCGACTGATGATTTTCCTAAGATTCTACGAAGCATTTCTTTAACTACTCTTATCAATCGATCCCACCATCCTCCCCACCAATGAGCGGTTGGTACCAAGAACTTCCATCGGATTCTGTCGATATTTGTAGTCTCTTCGATGGTTTGCCAGTCTAGTTCTTTAAGCAAATTAGCAGCGCCTACGAAGTTCGTACCATTATCTGTATAAATAATTCTTGGTCTTCCTCGCCTCGCTATAAATCTTCTTAACGCCATTAAAAAACTATATGTAGAGAGAGATTCTTTAAGTTCTAAATGTACAGCTCTGTAAACAGCACAAGTGAACAAAACTATCCAACATTTCTGATTAATCCTTAGAAATAAGGGTCCTGCCAGATCGATTCCAGTGATTTCGAAAGGAACCGTATTTTTAATGCGATCAGCAGGTAGAGGCGGCTCTGGAACAACGTAATGTTTCGCTTTGTATCTCTTACATATTATACATCTTGAAACGATAGCCTTCACTAATTTTCTGATTCCTAAAATCCAATAATTATTTCTTAAATCTGCTAGTAAAGTCTGTGTTCCAGCATGATTCATTTTTCGATGCTTTTCTTCTACCATCCTCTGCACTATTTCATGTTTTCCTTGAAGTAATATTGGATATATAAAATCTCTATCTTCATTGCTCAGATCTAACCTTGTTTTAACTTTGCATATTCCTTCTTCTCTTATTATAATAAGTTTTTTCCCTCTAATAACTTTATGTATCAAACTTTCTTTCTGTATTAGCTTGATTAGAGTTTTTTCTGCATTCTTATATTCTTCAAATCCTATGCATTCATTATCTGTATTATACATTCTTCTGATTCTAAGACTTATTCTTCGTAGCCAAGCTATTAATCTTACTATCTTACTATACTGGTTAAAAAACAAAAGCTAGTTGCTAAAAACTTCTGTACATATCTCTACAGTGACTAATATGTTCTTCTTTTGTTCACTGTTTATAATTTCTTCTTCGTTTCCTGTGTAATCAATAGTAGATCTAGGCCATTTTTCTTTTTCATCGTATAACCATTGCGGACCTGTCCACCATTGTGTTTCTAATAGTATCTTTGCATTGCAACCTCGTGAACATAAATCAGCAGGATTATACTTTCCAGGTAAATGAAACCAATTATTCCTTTTTGTATTACTACATATTTCTTTTACTCTGTTTGTCACAAATGCTTTCCACGTATCTTGTCTTCGTACCTACGCTAATACTACAGCTGAATCAGTCCAACAGTATACACTATATTTCCTGCAAGTAGCCAGCAATCCCGATGTATTAACCTCATGGTACAATCTAGAAGCTATAAGAGCCCCCATAAGTTCTAAACAAGGCAAAGACATTTGCTTTTTAATAGGTGCAACTCTGCTTTTCGCTAAGATTAATTGGACTTTAACTTTACCATTGTATTCTGTACGTATAAAAACACAACCAGCATTAAGCTTCTTTACTCGCATCACAAAAAACATGAACCGTAGTGTTACATTCATACAACGGAGCGTCTGAGATACGCCGTGTAATCTTACACTTTTCAATATAGCTAACAGTATTAAGCCACTCTTTATATTCTGTCCCTAAGTGTTTAGGTATTTCTTCATCCCATCCAGTACTTAATGACCATACTTTCTGTATAATTAACTTTGGTACTAGTGTGGATGGACACAAAAAACCTATCGGATCAAAAATTTGTTGTGTGATTGACAACAAAACTCTCTTGGTAATTTTATACAGTACAGTTTTCAGTTTGACATTGCATCGCAACTCATCCGTGTTTCTTTCCCATTGTAATCCTAACACTGATACTGTATTCATTTCATCGTTTTTATTTACTAAGTTTGTCATCCAACCTCTTAAGTCAAATTTTCCTTGTTCCATTAAATTGATTGATTCTTTTATAAACTCTTTTACTTCTTCAGAATCCAGGCTTGTAACACAGTTATCAACATAAAATGATTCTCTCAATCTTTTTGCAGTTTTAGTATATAAATCAGTATACTTTTCTAAGTGATATTTTATAGTAGCGGCTAAAAGATACGGACTACACGTAACACCAAAAGGCACACGTGCATGTTGATAGGTTACTATATCATTTTTCTCATTAGGATTTTTTCACCATAACAGTTTAAGATATTTACGATTTTCTGGTGAAATCGATATCTGAAGAAATGCTTTCCTAATATCTGATATGACACCGTATTTTCCAACTCTGAATAACATCAATAGTTTTGGAATGAGCTCTATTAAGTTACCTCCTTTCTCTATGCATGAATTTAATGATCTGTTATTTTCATCTTTACATGAAGCGTCAAAAACCGGTCTAATTTTAGTAGTAGTACTTTCTACCTTAATTACTGCATGGTGTGGCATATAATGACCATCATCCGTATTATCATTGTGTACTTCTGTTATAATACCTTCTTCTTCCCAGTCTTTGAATACATTATGATATCCTTCCAGCATCTTCATTTTCTCCAACTTCTTTGTAGTTGACCATAATCTTTTTTTCGCTTGGTCGTAGTTGTTTCCTAGTTGTGGACCATCTTTCCATATGAGATTCACTTCATAACGACCTTCTTCATTAACTGAAGTGTCGAGCGGAATATTAGATTCTTCTTTATTATATGGATCTTTAATACCTAATGATTCTAAATTCCATAAAAAATCTATTTCATTTTCTACATGTGGTAATGTTGTGATTAAATTTGAATTTATTACATTATTATATACGCCGTAACTCATCTCTATAGGTCCTTGCAAAGTCCACCCTAGTTTTGTTTTAACTACTACAAGGTAATCTGTTATGTGAACAATGTCGTTGTCTAAAATAGAACCTAAGTAATCAGAACCTATAAGTATATCTATATCTTTTATATTCGTAAATTCTTTATCCGTATCATTTAAATAGATATTGTTCTTTTCGAGACTTTGTATCAATGCCAAATTGCATATTTTTGGTAAATCACCACAGAGTATTTCTTCTTCTATGCCCGTCATTATTATAGAGTAATTGTTAGCAGTATTAGTTACTTTGAATTCAAATACCCTATACGTCTTCGAACTCTTTTTTCCACCACCAAAAAGTGTGTCCTAATTTTTCGTGCCGCATTACACGTAATCCAAGTTCTACAGCTACTTTCTTTTTTATGTATGTTCGCTGTGAACCAGAATCAAGTAAAGCTCGAACTTTTATTTCATTATTGTTCACTGATATTTTTACAATCAAAGTTTGTGGAAAAGTTGTCGTCTTATTATGAGAAAAATTGGTGGAAACTTCTTCTATCAAACCAGATGGTTTGTCTTTATTCTTTGGTTGATGGACTTGGTCATGTAATGTAGGACATAAAATTATGGGATGCCTTCTACCACAAGACAAACACTTAACATATGACTTACAATTTTTGGCAAGATGCCCTCGTTTTAAGCAAACATAACAACCACCTTTTACTTTAATTGCCTGCTTCTTGTCTTCTAAACTTAAATCTCCAGATTCACTACATTGAAAAGAACTGTGTGGTTTATCACAAAAATAGCATAAACCCTTACCTTCTTTCGTGCTAGACTGTCTTCCACTATTATGTATTATCTATTAGCTGCTTAGAAGTTAGACACGTAGCAGTAGGCTCCTTGGATGAGCAGCTATTTAAAAAGTCACTTGCCAACTTCACGCGTCTTTCTGCTTCCACTTCTGTCTGTAAATAATCTAATAAATTATTAAGCTTTTATACCCCTACCCCACGTGGTACTTTACTCCATGACAATAGGACGCTCTCTGGTAATGCTGATTCTATTAAAGGTAACAAGATACATTCATATTTATTCTGAATAATACCTAGTGTTTCTAAAATTTGTAAATTTGCAACAATTTTATCGTACTAAACGTCTAAACTTATTTTTTGCCTGCATGTAACTAATTTCAGCAGTTCTCGTATATAAATTTCAATGAGAGTTTCGTCTTTAGCAAAGCGGTCTTTTAGAGTCTTGATTACTTTCGGGTAATTTTCTGCAGTTGGTGGATAGCTTTCGACTAAATTTCGAGCAGTGCTACCATCAGTCATCGCTTGTGTTAAATATTGAAATTTTGTTTCTTCGTCCATGCTGCCATTCTCATGTATTTTTTTGTATTGCCTCCAAAACGGTAGCCATGATTTGGGATTATCGTCAAATTTCCTAATGTCAATTTTAGGAAAATTCAGATTCTTCAAATTGGAACAGTGTGTCTTCTTTTTTCTCTTTCTTGAACTCATCGCAAAGCGTAGCTTTTGTTTTGAGCCATCTTATTTTTATATTATCACACTCTTCACACTCTTTTTCATATTCTTCTTCATTAAATTTTTCTGAACTCAACATCTCATTTTGTATTGCTGTGTCCAATCTATTTATTCCATCTATTTTTTCTTTTAAAAATTCGTAGTCGATACTTGAAGAAGCGGCCATCTCGTGCCTTAAAAAAACACGTCTCAATTGGTCCCTTTGTCGTTTCAAAATATTGAGATCCATCGTAAATTAGTTGAAAATATCGTTAGATTCGTTGCTGCAAACGTTAATTATACGCTTGGTGTCACGGTGGCCACTATGTTGGGGTATTATTCACGCTTTCAAATATTTTAATCTTTTAAAGAAATAATAAGCACGTCTCCATTTAACCGACATTTATTTGGATCTCAAATGACAACTATATTTTTTCTCTTAATACGTCACTTATAATAAAAGAGTCCGTAACAATAGTCGTGGTAGCGTAATGGCCTAGCGCACGCATCCCAATATTAAAGGGCGCGGATTCGATCCTGGCCGGAACGCATGCACCACTTAGGTAGTTTTCTGACCTAATGTGCATATTGTTACAATTACCACGTGCTAATAACGGTGAAGGAAGACATCGTGATGCAACCTGCACATCGAGATAACCGATGTGTCAAACCTGCCAAGCCGCCTTGGACAAGCGTGGCGGGTATACTGTCCGTTCCCCTATAGTGGGAGGCCCGAGCCCAGCAGTGGGACATTTATGGGCTGCTATTATTATTATTATATATAGAGCTTAGACTGACAGGGCGGGGGAAATCTCGTGGTAAGATATCGTAGAGCGGGGTTTTAATTTTATTGCAATGGAAGAAAATATGCTCCAATGTCCCTTCAGCTAATCCACATTCGCAAAGGGAGTGACCACGAACCTTGGATCTTGTCTAGGAAAGCTGAGGAACAACAGTTTTTTTAGAAAGATATCGATGTCGGAAAAACCAAGGTTTTCTGGGTACAAACGGTTGTAGTTGGCCATAGTATTTTCCAACAGTCTGGCGAGATGTTTACCATAATCGGTCCCAAGTTTCATACATCTGTGAACTGGCCAGGGCACGTAAGTCACGAGGAAAGTATTTCCTGAATTTAGGGTAACCTAGATGGATGGCTTCCTTGGTGCAGCCATCAACAATTTCATTGTCTGGAATATCACAATGGATGGGAATCCAGGCTAAGACTATATCGTGGCCAGCAATGTGGCAGCGATATAGTGCCTCTTTGATATTTAAGGTAATTTCTGAATTAGTTTTAGAGTCAAAAGAGAATTTTAGGAGGTCTTGGAGGCAGCCTATAGAATCCGAAAAGATGATGCATTTACTCAGGTTATGGGATTCTATGTAAAGAACAGCTTTTAAGATGGCACTCGATTCAACTGAAAAGACAGAATTAAAGGAAGGGATGTTATAATTGAGAATAATTTTGTACTTTGGAATTCAAACAGCGACGCCTACAGGTCCATGCTGTGTTAATTTAGAGGCATCTGTGAAAAACTCTGACCATTGCTCTGAATAATTCGATTGAATTT
Source organism: Dendrolimus houi (assembly GCA_039645545.1). Lineage (NCBI taxonomy): Eukaryota > Metazoa > Arthropoda > Insecta > Lepidoptera > Lasiocampidae > Dendrolimus > Dendrolimus houi. Next base: position 15,018,781 of record CM077126.1, on the reverse strand, counting down.
TTGATTAGAGCCAGGTGAATTTTTATTGATACCAAAGTCAAGGATAATGTGGGGTCGAAAAAGGAGACTGTCGTAATTAGACTGGAAAAGTGGATTTTTATAATTTTGGGATAATGGAGATGGTAAGTTTTGTGATTTATTAAAAGAGTTAACTAAGAGAGGTAAGTTTAGTTAGTTAAGTTAGTTAAGCAAGTTCATTGAGTGACTCTAAAAGAGGGTTATCGGATAGTTGAACAACTTTAAAAAAGGATCTGTCTGCCAGGTATTGCCGACGCAGGAAATATGGGGGATCTAAACATTTTATTTGTAGAGTATTTGTTGGTGACGACTTCGTAGCTCCACAAATTATTCTGAGGGACTTGGATTGAATTCAATCCAATTTAGTTAAAACTGTTTTGCTGCACGGCTCCAGAAGAAAACAGCCATAGTCAAAATTACTTCTCACGATGGCGTTGTAAGGAAGCTTCTGACAATAGAGGTGAGAGCCCCACTTTACTCCTGATAATGCTCGCAATATGTTAATATTTTTTTCCAGTTTTTCAAATACATAATTTAGGTGAGAGATGCCTGAAAGTTTTGAATCTAAGAAATTACCTAAGAATTTAACTACATTAGAAATACTAATAGGTTGATTATTAATATGGATTTCTAGGTTAGGGGTATCTCTTTTATATGAGAAGATGACTGCAGAACTTTTAGGGGCCGAAACAGATAAACCATGGTCTTGCAACCATGTGTTCAGATAGAAAAGAGCTGAGTTTAGACGATTACAAGCATCTGAAAATGATTTTGATGGTGTTTACAGAGTAATATCATCTGCGTATTGAAGTATGTTATAAAAACAATTAACAGATGTGTACAAATCAGATGTATAAATATTGTATAGGAGAGGGCTGAGAACTGAACCTTGAGGGAGACCCTTCCAAACGAATCTTGGAGGCGAGTTCTTTCTCGAAATTCGAACAGAGATGGATCTTTCCATCAACATATTGTAGATAACATTTGTAATCCTCAAAGGGATACTCAGATTGAGCATTTTTTGCCTGAGTATTTGAAGATTCACATTGTCATAGGATTACGTTATATCTAGAAACACGCCTATGACGTGTTCGTTACGGGAGAAGGCTCTTTTAATATCAGTTGTTGAAAGTCCCAAGCTATCGATAGTCCCTAGATCTCTTCTAAAACCAAATTGACTTTTTGAAAATAAATCCTTGTTTTTTACTATCCATTCAAGCCGGTTTTTCAACAAGTGTTCCATGATTTTTGCCATAACAGAAGATAATGGTCTTTATGAACATGGGTCAGATGCGTCTTTTCCAAGTTTCAGGATAGGGATGACTATTTGTATTTTGCATTGGTCAGGAATGGAGCCAGAAAGAAAGATATGATTAAGGAGGTTTAAGAGAATTCTTTTAGAGGATTCAGAAGAATTAATTACAAAAGAATAGTGGATGCCATCTACACCAGGAGCTGAGTCCCGGAGATGATCTAGGGCACAACACAGTTTCGCATAGGAGAATATGGAATTCATTTTATCTTGGGAGACTGTAGAAGATGGGGGGGAAAGTTTAGCAGTGAATTCGGGTAACCAAGATGAGGTTGCATTACTGTCAATATTACAATCGACTTGGGATTTAAGAAAATTTTTCACCTTTTTTCAAACTAGTGAAGCTGGCGGTCGACAGCACTTTGGATTTTTTTTAAATTTGAAGTTCTGACTACAATGCCTTAAGGCTACGTTCCACAAGAGACTCATAACGACAATGTCCTCGACCGCGATTTTTCCAGTTCCACTTGCTTGCGGGCATTACAATTATAAATTCTGGTGGAACGGATTATGGGGCGTTGATGTGATAAACGACGAAATACACAAATCTCATTGTTTGATTTGGAAATCGCGCCTTTTTCAATGTCAAGAGATAGAGAGAATTATTGCTCTGTGGTCAACGCCCACTTCGAGACTTCGACCCATCTCTGGAAATGGGTCGTTGTGAGCGTTGTGTGCACAGACTACTATGGATACTACGTATGTTGTGTGATCGAAAATGATGATGTCATTAGTGACGTTTTCGCCACTACAATAACGACCGCGGTCGCTTGGTGGAACCGCAGACGGAGCATTTTGGGCGATGTGAGATACAGGAGGAACGCGTCCAGTAAGTTGTCAAAACGTTAAATGTCAACTGCCAAGTGCTATTGCCATTTGCCATTATCAAAATCAATTCATTAGTTATTTTGTGTTTTTTTAAGAGTCCATTATTTTACATTTTGCAAAATATTCAACATTCAGAATAATTTTAGTGTAACTGTTCATATAAATCAATCACGATGACAATGGGCGATGAACTACCTGTTACTTCTTTAGTTTTACCTGTTCTTATACGCCCTGTTTTGACTCAAGTAAGTCCCTATGCTTCACATTACACGTAGTCCCTATCAAATTAATACTAAATTTATTTCTTTCTATTACGGATACTATAAGCTTTTAAATGTTAAAATGTGTGCAGATTTTTGAAGTTCTTTTATTAAATACCATACCATATATATTAACATTTAATATTGACCAAAGGTAAAAATATCATACTAATTATCAAACATCATAAGTAGTTAGTAAAAATTAGGTGCGAGGAACGAGTTTAGTCTACTCCGCTATTATGGACTTAAGGTTAATTGTAATATTTTGATAACATTGTACAAGTTAACAAGTTAATTGTCCAGCTTTTTACTCTGCAGTGTTATAATGACACAGTATGGTATATTTGATTGCAGCTGCAGTATAGCAAGAATAGTAGTTCTAAATTAACCACTGCCTTAAAATAACCTTTTAACCTTATGCACCAAGTGTTCCTGTCACATAAAGAAGACCGGTTGCTTTAGATGTAAAAAACTTGCAAAACATCTTTGTTTCAGTTAGAGAAATATGATCTGGGTGCTTCACAGACTCTGCGAGCAGCCCTCACTAAAGCTGAGGCTGCAGTTCCAGGGCTTAATTATGATTTGGTGGCTGGTATCATGAGAAGAGCTGATATACCTGTAAACATGAATGAAAGTTTGTTACGTCTTCAAGGAACACTGACTGATGCTGAATGTAAGTACATATATGAAATAAAGGAGATGGGAACTTTTGGGACAAAGAAATGTAATGAGTTGGATATGGCTTAAAAAAGTGTTCTATTTTTATATTACAAAATCATCAGGCCTAAATTCTATCCGGAGGATAAGAAATTTTAAGGTCACAAATAAAATAAATTATTCAATATAATAATTGATTCATACAAATGAATTTCAACAATTAATATTATGAAAACACTATCCACCACATGATTAATTCATTCAAAATAACTAAACGCAATATAATTATAAAAATAATATGAACATAACAAAAGAAGTCATAAAATCATTCCTATCTTTTTACAATTCCTGTCCAAGAATATATGAGAGTATGTATGTCATGTCCTTTAGTAGTTAAGCTTACATTGTAACTAATCTAAGCAATTTATGCAAATTTTATGAGTAATGTACAGTAAACAGGTTTAGGCCAGTTTCAGTAATACCCAGACTAGAGGAAATATTGGAAAGGTAATATCTAACATTTATCATCTTGTTAGTATAATGCAGCACTTTTTTATGTAAGCTAATTAATAAACACCAAAGGGGCTGGTTGATAAACATTGATCATAATATAAGAATAATTACTTAGTGATTTATTAGTCTTTTTACTCCATAAGGTATACACAGTGGGCATGACTATAGGAGTTAATTTATTTTACATATTATGCATTATTTTTGTATTAATGAATTAATTTTCTTTGACTATTTCACCTCTGTATTTTTCAAGTTATGATGTTCAATAATGTTTGTTAGCTTGATTAAAATTGTATATAGTGATAAACAAAATCTATCACTTCATTTGCAAATCTTTGCATAATAAGAAATTGTCAAATGACATTACCCTGTTCATTCTATACCCAATTAAGAGCTATAGTGTTAATATTTGTAACTTTAATGTAGTTTATATGCAACTAGAATTTAACATGTATATGGATAATAAACATCATGATAATTTATTTTTTCTCAAGGCCTTAGAGTAGTAAGCCAATATACAAACATAAAAATATGAACAAATTAGTTTTTGTTTTTCTATATTTAAACAATATTGCAGGTGCTGATTTAAGGTTGAACAGGACTGAAGAAGCATTCCAAGAACTGAATAAAAAATCTGCTGCTCTTAAAAAAATCTTAAGCCGCATACCTGATGAAATTACTGACAGAAAAACATTTCTTGAAACTATTAAGTGAGTTGTAATATAATTTTTCAAAGTATATTTCTTTAGGGGTACTATGTGTTATAAGAGCATCCCAAATATAAATAACAGTTATAAAGTGCATTCAAACCAAGAACAAATCACTTGAAGGTTGTTGTGTAAATATTGTACTCTGAGTGTGTATTGAATCTACAGGCATAACAACACGATTCCCCAATTTTAAGGTAATATTAATTCCAGAAATTAAAAAAAAAGTATTTTTGCTTTTTGTAATTATTTATTTTAGTGAGCAACAAAGTGTCATCTATATACATATAATTTTTAAAACAATTTGGAGGTCTTAGAGGTTGCTATTTTGTTTTTATAAAACAGTTGAAATGGTTTTTAAAACAATTGTGTAATAGTAATGTCAAATACTAATCACTAGTTATGTAATGTGTGATAAAATAAATTAGTTATCACATCAGTTCCATGGAGTTGAAACGACTTTTACATTTCATGAGTGTTATGTCATGTCTGTCTGTCTGTTAGAGCATCACTTGAAAAGTATTGAAGGGATTTAAATGAAACTCAACATAGACCTAGCTTAAATCCTGGGGCGTAAGTTAGAATACTTTTTATCCCAATTAATGACATTGTTTCCATGTGATAGACAAAAATAGCGAAAAAGATGGCGCTGCCAGCACTAGTGCCAGTTTCATTCATACACTGAATGTATAAGAATTAAACTCGACATAGTGCTTGCTGGCTTATAACCCGAGTTAGCACTTAGTATATATTTTATACCGATAAATAACATTGTTTCCTTAAAAAACGGATTAACAAAATAGATAGCGCAGCAATCGCCTTTTTTCATTTCACTAACAAATACCTGTGTTGTCATAAAGAACATGTCATTCGTTGTGTTACTTCAAATCAGGTTCGCTTCGACTCGCCTTTATGTTTTGCTGGGTAGTTGGGTAGACTAGGGATTCCTAAAGTGGTCGATTTTCACCATGAATTAGATACATTTTCATTAAAGGTTTATATATATAGAAAACACCTAATTAATTTTTTATGTACGTAACATAGAGCTACTACCCAGAGATTATCACGCGCCATAGCCGTAGCCGCGGTGATAACGATGTTATAGATAATAATGTTGTTAATATGCGATTATTAAAGATAGGCGTATAGCAAGAAAGTGCAATATATTCTATGTAACTTTGTCCCTTGTAAAATAAGAGGGATTGTGATTTGTTTTATCTGTGATATAACAGTTTAAAATAAATAACTTCAGTACGTGATTGTCATTTGTTTTGTTTCGCAACAGATTTTATGAATGATCGTAGTTTAGTCAGTATGTATAGGTGACCTTTCATCATTTAAATAAATTAAGTGCACATATCCATTGATCTTTAATTTAATAATAGTAGCACAGCAGATAAAATAACAGTAAAGGTTTGAACTACAAATTTCAGAGAAATAGCATCAGCTATAAAAAAGTTGCTGGACGCTGTCAATGAGGTGTCTACCTATACTCCGGGACCAGGGAAACAAGTATTAGAACAGAGAAAGAGGGAGTTTGTCAAGTATTCTAAAAGATTTTCAAACACTCTCAAGGAATATTTTAAAGAGGGCCAGTAAGTATTTGTTTGTATTTTGTAATACTGAACTAACTCCATTGGTCCAGCGACTCAAAATGTGTCTTGGGCCTTCGAAACAAGAACATTTTACCTTATTCTATACTGTGCAGGGTCTTGCCAATTTTGGGTTTAAAGCTCACACAGGTCAGCCTACATCATATAATCTGAAATAATTTAATAGCCATAGCCGAAACCAGTATAACATTAATAATATATCCAGGTTCATATCCAGATTTGAAATTCTGTATCCATAACATCCCTAATTTTAAATAATAAGATGTTGGTTGATGGAAAAATAATGGGTTGTTTTGGTGTGATAACCAAGGAAGGTTTGCACTGAAAATCAGTATTTTGTTGGATATTCCAGAACAACAATAAGCTGAGTACAAACCTTGTTTGCTGAAAATTTGACGTACAAATTCTCAAAATATGCTTTTGTTAAGACATGTAAGCACGCCACTATTTCTTTAAATAAAATTTTCCTTTTTTCTTGTGCTTTCTTTATGAAAGCTTTAGTAGAATTTTTTTTGGTACTCTCTGATTAACGGCAGACATGTCTTTGGGGGTTTTGTAACCAATTTTAAAAAGGAGAACTTACTCAATTCTTATGATTATATTTTTAATGTCGTTTGTCATTCCCTGTATACTTCTATGGCTCGGGATATGTTTTATCTTGGATAAAGTATCTATAAATTATAGATGCAAAGTTAACCCGAGCAAAGCCCTGTGGTACTTTAGTAATACCTATTCTGGTTTCTATCTTATGTCTCATTATATGTTACCTTTTAGAATTTTAGTTACAAATAAAAAAGAAATTAAAATGATTATAAGATTAAATAAAAATTATTCTTGTTTTTCTGAAAAATGATGAATTTTCCTTTACAGTAATTGAAACTACACATATCTCTAAATTTGAAAACAATAATTACCATAACCAAAATTACTACTCGTTCACAGTAACTACACTTTTGTCCGGTTCCCATACCTTACCAACTATTGTCAGTCATAGTACCTGATTGATTTTGAAGCTACTAATAACCAATGGTTAAGAGGGCTATACGAGTGTTTCACAAGCTCATTGACCATTAGTAATAACGTCGGTTAGCAGTTACTAATTCCGTCCCAAGCGTTATGCTAACGCGACATAGTTGTGGTAGTAGCACACGCAATGCAATTCAATGAGTTGATGTTTAACTACAAAATAAATACATTTTCAAAAGAAGAAATCTTTTGTGATTTACGATTGTTATTAAAAATCAAGCTTTCAATTAATCTGCTTAAAAATTACTCACAATTACAGAGCCGTTTTAAATGAATGTTGCATGAACAAAACGCAATGTAAACAAAAGACAAATTCATGAGATGTCATAAACTTTTTAAATAATGGTTGTTCCAATGTCATTGTATCTGTTGTAAAAAAAAGATGAAACAGTGTTGTCACTTCAGCAATTTATCGCTAGTTTTAGTGATTTGCGGTTATCGATAGTAATTTTTTTTAAATATGTTAAGGCTGAAAACTTATGGTTTTTATGGTTCCAGAGTTAAATGACGAAAACTTTGTAGGAACCATGTTATATTCATTCACGATGTTATTTTTAAACGCTATATTTAAGACGCATTAGGTCACAATCAGTAACTTTAACGCTAGATAAAAAGCTCATAATTTCTTAATCACTATCATTGTCACTTTTTACAAACATGTTTTCAATATTTAGTAATGTGTATTTATTTTATAGTCACGTATTAATAATGACAAATAAACCGGCCGAAATCGGGCGGTAATAAAATTCCTACGAATAGTAGAGTTGTCAACTAGTGGTTATAATATAGAAACACTTCGTCTGTTGTTTCCATAAAAAAGTCTACCGATTGGTTATTATCGGTAATTGGTAGTTTCATGGTGTAACCAGCTACGAATAGTTCATTATAGATACATCAGTAGAGTTACCAGGCGTTAATATTCTATCAGTCAGAAAGAAAAACGAATGGTTTTGCAATATAGAAATTGGCCATTTGTCAGTAATATTTTACAACTGGATTGTAATATTTCATTATTTCATTTTTCAGGGCCAATGCAGTGTTTGTCAGTGCACTGTATCTGATACATCAGACCAACCAGATTTTATACACTGTCAAGAGCAAGTCTGAATAAAAAGGAACGCGACAGTTGTTGAATATTATCATATTTAAATGTAGAAAATGTTAATATAAATATTTTTGTTATAGTGGTTATATTTTAAATGTATTAAGTATTAGCATGTGCACGCGAAACTTTGTTCGCGTTCCCATGTTGCCGACGTATTTGTTGGTGCATTGCAACGGCAGCATCAAAAAAACGCAATTGCATCGCCAGCCTTTTTGGCTATATTAATTTAGCACACGGAAACGACGTCATTTATCGGGATAAAAAGTATCCTAAGTATAGACCTAACATAGCAGCTCTCCGTTTACAGTTTAATTTAAACCCGTCCAGTAGGTTCACGTGATGAGACAGTCAGACAAAAATTCTAAAAATTGTATTTTCAGAATCTGCTGGTTCGAATTAGCCTCCCTGATTATTTATTTATTTTTAAATGTATTGTACAAACTCAAACCATTTACATATTTATTATAGTATACATTAAGACGTCTTCATAATTATTATAGCTATACTATGATAATACTATTATTATTGTACGGCTACAAAATAAAAATATTAAGATTTATGAATATTTTGATTAAATTGGTAGGATGCCAATTACTGGGGGATGCCAGCAATGGTATAGTTTCTAGTTTATAGGTCTTCGACGGGAAAGATAGTTCTACGTAATCTTGCGGCTGTTGTCCACTTTTAACCAGTATTACATACTTTTGGAGATAAAACCGCATAGTAAACCACCAGTCTCTAAGTTCCCACCAAAAACTCTTGATTTGTTCTGAAAATGTTCAACTTATATAAAAATATATTGATTCGAAGTTTAGTTTTTTTTTAATCAAAAAGCGAGAGAGAATGATATGTGGCGCCTTCTGGTCATGTAGGATTTAGGGATTTTAGAATTGCAGCGTTATTTATAAACGTTAATTAATTTTTAAGTAATACTTTAAACAGTTAAAGAAAATTGTATTCACAAACACTATACTTAATAACCTGTTTAAATTAGCTGTCAGATTAAACAACCTCTCCCCACTGTTTAACTCTCATAAGTAACAAAATGGCGGACAAAATTATTGATGTTTTTAACAGCTGGCGTTTTATTTTGTGAAGTTTGGGAATAAAAGGGAATCTTTTGTTTTCGGTGACGATTTACACATCATTGAGCAAGATATATTAGATATATAAGAATTCAGGCGCCCTAGCGGTTTATAAATATAGGTAAAATAAAATCATAATGATCGTCAATCTACTATTATAAATAACACAATATAATGTGCTGAGTACGTAGTACGTCAGGCGACAGACAGATTCTTTTTTAGATTTAGATTTTTGATAAGAAGATTGTTTGTACCGTTTGTATTCTACCAAAAAGTTGCTAGGGTAAAAAAGTTAAGTAGTATTCAGTTAAACAATGTAAATTTTTTGTTTATGAATAAGAAATTTTTAAATAATGTTTAAGGCGTAATCGGTTGCTTAGTTAACTAATGTTTAGAACGTTAGTTAACAAATTTTTATGAATAACGCTGTAGATTTTTTTACTGAGCTATTGTCATTCCTAGTATGTATTCTTCCACGATATTATCTACATAGCAACTTAATCAGATATGTGGTAAAACTTATACTCAGTCTTTTATTGCACATTATTATGAAACAATTTTATAGTGGTACAAGTTTATAATGACCCTAATAGGGTATGTATAGTAATGAGCAATGTGAGGATTATCTACCTTCATATAATTTGAAACTTCCAATATAATATGTGAATTAATTAAGTTAAAATATGACAAATAAAAAATAATACCTGTCTATTTGAACGTAACTAAAACAAACCCTTAAATTATAAAATATTTCCCAACGTCTTTTCTGTCTAGCCCCTACCATTTTGCTGTAGTGTATACTAATAGCAAATTTAGAATAAAGATGTAATGTAGGAAAACAATGATGACACCATGTGTTTCCAATCGGCATGCAGCACATGAAAATTATGATTATACAATTAAAACTAAAATAGTTTTAATTTAGTATTATGCAAAATTAATTGTAAATTTTGTTAAATATTTGAATTGTCATTTAAACGTTTTAAATAAATATAAGAAATCTGTCAAAAAGTGTTTTATTGAGGCGATGATTACTGATCTTCGAATTCCATATTGATTATATTATTATATTGACTGTGATGTCCTGCCACGAACAGCTGTTGGCTGCGACCGACGAATTTAATTATGAATATATTAGAAGATATTTAGAATTTAATAGGAATTGTAATTTTAATTCCGCTACGCAATGTTGTAGTCAAATCGTGAAAAAAGTAAAGAATAGGGGTGGCCGCCACACTTACAATGAGAGTTTAATTATTTTTTCTGTGTAAATGTCTTGTATCTTTAGTCAGATCTTGATAAAATTCTATCGATCTTAAAGACTTAATATTGAAATAAATAGCTGGAGAGATTTTCGAAAGTAGTCAAAATCGTCTTGACGACTTGAACTACCTATTAAGTGAAAATTAAAAAAAAAACCTAGAGCGTTAATTTAATTTAATTTTATAATAACAATCTGTAAGAATGTGTTGTAATTATGGATCCTTGTGTCTGAAATAAATAGATTATTATTATTATTATTATAACTGAAAATAGGTACGATCCAATTTCAAAATTTCCCTCCACATTGTTTGCGAGCTAATTTAAATTATTGTGTCTCATTAAAAAATGGATCTGCGCCGGGAACATATTCGCGCTATGATTTTTTACGATTTCAAGTGTCGCGTGAAACGGGACGAGACATACGATAGACTTCAAATGGTATTCATGGATGAAGGCCCTTGCAACCGTATATCGTTGGTACAAGAATTCAAGCGCGGTTGACTAACTTTGGGGGATGAAGAAAGAAGTGGTCGCCCTTTGACGGCTGGTACGGAAGAAAATGTGTGCTAGCAGTGAAAAATTTAATCCAAAACAATGGGCGAGTTACGTATCGAGAGATTCAGCACGTACTGCAGATTGGATCGGGAAGCCTTCACGTGCATTTTCGCCTGAGGAGGATAGCTTCACGCTGGTTGTCGCACAACCTCACCGATGCTTAGAAGCAGGTTCAGTTGGAATGGTGCCGTGATACGATAAACAAATTTGAAGCAGGCTCGTCTCGGTGTGTTTACGATATCATTACAGATGATGAGTCCTGGATTGATCTATACTTTATTTTTCCTGGATTATATATATTTTAAACAAAGCGCCATTCGACGGTTTGGGTGTTTCAAAACAAATCAACACCTACCAAAGTGAAGCGATCAAGAAGCGGATGGAAGATTTTGATCGCGAGTTTTTTCAATTTGACGTTGGTTCCTTTGTGTCAATTCCTTTACGGAACCAACAAAGCATTAACGCCGAACGGTATACTACCAAATGCTTGGCAGAAGTTTTCTCTGTTGTGAGCAACAAGCGACCAAACAGGGCTCCGCGGGCTACTGCTCCACCACGACAACGCACCCGCCCATATCGCGCTCAAAATGAGGGACTTCTTGGACAGCACGCCGGTCAAACCCCTGGGTCACCCTCCTTTCAGCCCTGATGTAGCACCGTCTGACTTATTTTTATTCCCGAAAATAAAAAATCAGCTCAAAGGGACACAATTTTCGTCGCCGGAAGATGCGCTGTCAGCGTTAGAGCAAGCTGTAAACGAGGTGTCTGCGGCGAACTAGAAAAAGTGTTTCGAAAACTGCTTCAGACGCATGAAACTTTGTATAGACTAGTATAGAGGCTGGTGGGGAGTACTTTGAAAAAATTTAATAAAAAAAAATATACCTATAGAACATTTTTTTATTTTCGCTAAATTTTCTGAATGTCCCACGTATATATTGTTACGAGCTACAGGACTCGAATTAAAAAATGCCGTTGGAACTACTATAGAATTTATTAGAACTGTACAAACACGTATAAAACAAATACAAATAAAACTGGATGCAACCAGTTCACACTGCACGATTCAATACAATTCGACACGCGCAAGGTCCGTCGTCTATATCGCTAATCGAGAGTACTAGAAAACGTCTTACTTGTTTCGTAGTCGTCGCTTGATAGCCCACCCCTCCATTCGGGCGTTGTCTTATATCAACTACACAGTACAAAAAAATTGGCCGCGCGCACCGAGTTTCTGAGAAATAGTAATTTGAACACCTGCGAACAGCTAACGAAGTCGAAAATAATAACAATATGGATTAATTCGACGCTAATGATGGTTATAAAACAAGTAGAAAAACAGCATGTTTTTCTTAATTACAAATTCAAAACACAAAAGAATTCCTAAATCCGGGAAGACAATAAGCTGCGCTTACGACAGACAGCTGTGTGCTTGTCTTTGACGGCATGTAACAATATATTTACTTATTATGTGGAATACATTTCGATGGCCGTTACTTTTCCAAAAACAATAAATCATTGACAGGAATATATAATAGACAACAGTCATAGACAAATCTAACAGACAAATATACACTAATGTAGCTATGCGTTAACGGCGTTATTTTTTAACGCTTTAAATATGACGCATTCGGCCACAGCCTAAATCTTTAACACTAACGCAGATGAAGCCCCAGCATAACGGAAATTTGTTTGAACGGTGTCCGTTATTTAGTTTTAGAGAGATTGGCTATTTTTAATGATTTTTTTATGATTTCGTATCCAAATAAAGAAAGCATTGAACGATTGTCATCTCTGCGGTGTTTTTCATTGAGCGTGGATTGCCATGAACTTGCGCGATTTATATTACTTTAATAAAAAAATATTATTATTAATTTTTGACAAAATTAACAAGAATAGAAACTGCACATGAAAGGTAACTGAATAATTAGATAGTTAGTATTTTCTATAGTTTATGGTATTGAGTACGGAGATGAGTCCTTTAGTCGGCTCAATGTAATAACTTCAAACTTTAGCAACTTGTTATAAATCTAAACCTGTGATGCGATCCTTCCATATGAAATAATCTTGAAAGAAATTCCATCGTGGGATTTCTATATTTGCCTTGCTTAGCAGTGTCATATCAACGTAGGGAACTTGTTAAATTGTATCGTGACTAAGTTAATGGGTCATGAAGCTCGTTCAGAGATTCGTCTCGTCGTGGGAGCACGGACAATGGCCGGTCGTGCCTCCTGGCCCCGGTGCGGTGGCGGAGTGCTTGCTGCCCGTGACACTTGACATAGGAACGCGCACTTCACGACCTCTAAATATTTCGACAGATGTTTTTTTACCGGAACGTAGTTCACGCCTTCATTTCAATAGTTAAACTTTTTTACCTTTCCTAAAAACTAGTAGGTACCTGAGAGTTCTTTCTCAGTTGCAAGTTCATCCAAATTATTATGTTCTTTCTAACTTTCCTAAGAAGTTGAATTTTTATACAACACCGTACTGCTCAGAGAAGGCTGAAAAGGCAATGTTGGACTCAAAAATGAAAATTTAAACTACTACAAAAGATGTGTTCGCTTTAGGATATTTACTACGCTTTTTTCTTAAGATTTTACTATATTTTTGTTTTTATTTTTTATTGTCAGCACCCGTGGTCCCACGCGAACAAGATTGCCCGGGCCTAAATACATAATTTACTTATATCTAAACTTTATATAATAAAAAAGACTACATCTACATCTAGGCTAATACAATATTTATACTACTTGTATATGGTCGTGTATGCGTGTTATGGCCAAGATTGTACTATTAGGGAACGTACCTATACTACGTGACCCGTTCAAGGGGGAGGGGAGAGGTCTTCAAAATACCACGCTTGGTCACAGAGGCGGCGGGCGGCGGCGCGAGGGCCTTAGGGTTTTTCACGTAGTCAATATCGTCAAGGGAAATTTTAGGTTTTTTCGAGCTGTCTTCAAATATATGTGGCCCATAGCGTTTTTTAAACGGCTAATGAGCCAAATTATTTTTTCTAACTTTCTGTTTGCAAAAAATGATTTAAAATTATATTTATGATTACTAGGCGAAAACTAGTCTTGGCGTATACTACGCCTGGTCATCGTAGGGAGGAGAGAGGGTAAAAAATGGATCACGTCGTACGGGTACGTTCCCTTAGATACTTATTACAATTCTGACAATATCATTTCGTCAAATGCTGCTCCACGGAGGATAACTATCGTCGGTTACTTCTATGTGGAAGTGGCGGAAATATGGAGGAGATTAAGGGAAGCTTCTATTTAATAAAAAGCAAGGGAATCTCGACATTGCGCCGCCGCTGAATTTTTATTTAAATAATAGTGGCCTTCGTCGCACTCATAGCCGTGAAATAAGTTATTCAGGCGCGCTTATAAATCAATACAAGCAAAACTTACAACTAGGTACTGGTCAGTTTAAAAGTAGTAATATATTGGTGTATATATATATATATATATATATATATATATATATATATATATATATATATATTATTGAAGTAAGTGATCTCTGTGTAAATATGACTGGTCGTTATTTAGACCCTACGGATTGGTCCATATTTAGAATTTCTAACTAATTTATATTCGTCTTTTTGTATAATTTTATTTCGAATCCCACTATGACAAACACGTAGTTATTATGTAAAGTCGCGGAATGAAAATGTTCGTCACCTTAAAGTCTACTTTTGCTTGCACGACTACAACAAATAATACTCCCAACATTTTAATACCTCAATGTTACGTTTATAAAATATAGAAACGTGAAAAAAGAATATTACAATGTTGACAATGACAGACGCTGAAATTAACCATAATACACAAAGAGGATATAATCACTACGCTTAACATAAATATTAAAATCAATAAAAAGGTTTTACATGTCTAAGCAATCTTCTTAGACGAGATAGAAAATTAAACAACTTTGATCCAAGTAATTTTTAACTTTATTATCAAATAGTTAAACATAATTTTCTGTAGAACAGTCTGTTCTGTGACTTAGTTTGAAAAGGTAATAGGTATGTGCTCGCGGAACGTTAAATGAATCAATTTGAAAACTGGCGAACATTTTCATACCACGACTATATACGTACCTTAAAAACTTTTCTTATAGCGACAAAACAAAACATTCTCATTATAGACACAACACTCGCTTGAGTAACAATTTGAAACCTACCTACATGTGTAATAATTTAAAGGGATAGAATATCACTATTTATTGATAAATTTTTAATAAATATTTTTGTATTCCATGTAATGATACTGCTTAATCTGGCATAATTTTATAGTTATTGGTCGTTTGACGCAGATGTGGCGGTGCGTTTAATACGTTATTTGTGATGCGATATTATTATTAATTAATTATGAAATTAAATATTAACAGATACCGATACTCTAATGTAGCTATACATTAACGGCGTTATTTTTAATGCTATAAATAAGACGCATATGGCCACAGTCAATATCTATAACATTATCACAAGTAAAGCCCGTGCATAAGGGATACTATTCTATATTTGGTTACTTTGCTCCACATACAAATCTCTGATGTAACACTATGGAAATCTATTGTGTATATTGTATAATATTATAAAATTCTAAACAGGCCGTGCCTGTACATTGAAGCTATTTAAAAAAAACAACTGGAATACACTATATCAGGGGTCTCCAAACTTTGAAGCCTGAGGGCCATAATTATTTTTTCAGTATGTTGCAAGGGCCAAAACAGTTTTATATTTTCTTCCCTTAACTATATTTCTAGAGACTAGCTAGTCGCGAAGTGCGAGACCTCAGAAAACTTACGCATTTTTTTTTTGCATTTCACTTACTTGTGTATTTGACATTTAACGACATCTAGTGGCGAGTAGTGGTACTATTTTCTATCTATTTCAGCTACCCGTTAACAGGTGGCATTAGTTGTAATTAAATATTTGGGAATTATAGGGTTGGTTGGAGAAAGTTCTGGTTCTGGCTAGATACCGCTCAGTTCGAGATGGCAGTAAATGCATATAAAAAGGCTAGCGGCGCAACCGCGAATCAGTATGCGTAGGAAAGGCGAAGGAAGCGGAACTGTCTGTCTATTGTGAAATAAATAAAGTAACACTCGTGCGTAACAGTATTTTTATTTGATTTATTGTTTTTATGTGTGATTTATTAGTATGCAAAAGAAGCGAAAAATAGACAGTGAATACAGAACATTCAAAGATAAATGGAACTTTCAGTATTTTGTGATTGAGTCCAGTAATAAGGCGCTATGTTTAATTTGTAATGAAACCATAGCTGCTCTCAAAGCTTCAAAATTACTCCAAATCAAATATACAGGAAGTTTGTGGACGGAAAATTTTGAAGCTTTGAAGCGCGGACTGAAATCACAGCAATCTTTATTTACCAAAGCGAATACTGAACAAGAGTCTGCAACTCGCGCCAGTTTTCGTGTGGCTCTTGAAATCGGTAAACGTGGAAAACTATTCAGCGATGGAGAACTGATAAAAGAATGCTTGATTGCTGTGGCCGAAGAAATTTGCCCCGAAAAGGTAAATTTATTTAAAAGTGTCACTTTCTCAGCAAACACCGTGGCTCGGAGGGTGCAAGATATCGCAGAAAATATATCATCTCAACTATCTGACAAAAATGGACATCTTGAGTGGTTTTCTCTAGCCTTGGCTGAGTCAACGAATGTGTCAGATACTGCCCAGGTGTTGATTTTTATTCGCGGAGTAGATGAAAGCTATGAAGTGTATGAAGAACTTCTTGATATTGACAGTATTCACGGCACGACAACAGGGGAAGATATTTTTAAGGGAGTTGAAAATGCCATTAATAAAAAGAACCTTCGATGGAAAAACTTGAAATCTATTACAACTGATGGAGGCAAAAATATGTGTGGTAAAAATAAAGGAGTGGCTGCACTTGTGTCAAAGGCTGTAGAAAATGATGGTGGTTCAAAACCATTAACATTGTATCATTCATCAACAGTCCTTATGCGGAAAATGTTTGGATATGTCTGAAGTTTTAAAACCAGTCATATCAGTTGTTAAGTTCATGAGATCCACTGGGCTGAATCACCGACAATTCCGCGAGTTTATTCAAGAGATTGGAGAAGATGACTTACCATATCATTCTGCCGTACGCTGACTTGGTTGCGGTAAAGTCCTTAAGCGCTTTTTTGAACTTCCAGCAGAAATCGAAATTTTTTGAATGAGAAGCATTGCCCTTTTGCCGATTTAGAAAATAGTGAATGGCTGTGAAATGTCGATTTGACAATGAACAACTTGAATTTGAGATTGCAAGGAGAAAATCAGCTTCTCCCTGATTTATACACCAATGTCAAATCCTTCAAGCAGAAAATAATACTATTTCAATCGTATTTACGTAAAAAATGTTTCACACATTTTAAGACATGTGAAATATTCAGCCACACTACAGAGACTGAATTTCCCGTCGATTTTGGAATCGAAACTTTGAGTGCTTTAAAGATAAATTTTGACACTCGTTTCTCAGACTTGTGATGTCATTGCGAATGAAATTAAGCTTTTTCAAAATCTATTTGATGCTGATATTGAAACCCTGGCTCCGGAAGTCCAAATGGAAATTATTGATTTACAGTGCAGTGATATGATTAAGAACAAATATAAAAATTCATCTTTGTTGGAATTTTATAAGAGTCTTCCAAATTTCAAATCATCAAATTGTTCCACTGGAACAATTTGATGATTTGCATAAATTTGCTCGTGGGTTGTTTTCTGTTTTTGGTACTACTTACTTGTATGAGAAAACGTTTTCCAAGATGAAGTACACAAAGAATGTTTACAGGTCTAAATTAACCGATGAGCATCTTAAATCTCTTTTAATAATTGGTACAAGTAAAATTGAACCACAACTACAAACTATTGTTATTTACTATGGTCTGGGTGTCTGGGATCGGCCCCAGAATGGTCCGTTGTATATTACCCATAACACAAGCGTAACTTGCTTAATTTGGGAATATATAGTGTGTGTGCTTGTCTGCCGATTTATTATATTATTATTATATTGTCGGTGGAAAATCACAATTACCTACATGTATCTTATTAGTGTTTTTTGTTTTACTGTGATTAATGGGATTCATTTCAATTATTTGTTAGTTATAAATATGCTTAAGCTTTGATACTTAAGTTTTCTGCGTGATCATTTTTGTCATTAAGTTTTACCTTGCAAGTAAATAGAACCGAATAATTATCATTCTGTGTTTTCGTTTTCAACTTATCATAGCAATAGTAACAACAATAAGACATTGGCTGTCGCGGGCCGGATTGATGACACTAGTCTTAAGCTGTCGCGGGCCGGATTGATGGCACTGGCGGGCCGTAGTTTGGAGACCTCTCGACGGAAAATACGATACATTTTTTTTAGATTTCTTGTCTATTAAATTTGTCGGTTTCTCTGTTAGTTCGGGATTCACGTAAAAAATCCAGGGCCAATTTTTATGCGGTTTTCGCTAAACGATAGCAAATTCTTAGACTTTAATCTGCGCTATTTTTTGTCCTGGGAAACCCGCGGAAATTTTTCTAGGAGTGATTTAAAATTACCAGATTGAAAAAAAACGAATTCCTTTTCGATTTTTTCACTGATCGATAGCAAATTTATATAATAAAATATGTGATATTTTTTATCCCGGGAAAGGTTTTGAAGTTGTTCGGTGCATAAGAATTAGCTTATTCCGGTGCGATTTTCACATAGCTTACATTCTTTTTTAAAAGCTGCGATTCTTAGTGTCCCGGAAATCCCGAGAGAATTTTCGCGGATATGGTACAAATTAGTTAAATTGCATAAATATTAGCTGATTTCGATATGATTTCACTAAAACGACAGCTAAGTCCGTTTTCAAGTGATGCGATACTTTGTATTTCGGGAATTTTCCCGGGAGTGTTCTAAAGCGGGTATTATACATAAAGATTAGCTTATTCGGATCCGATTAGTTCTAAAACAATATCATCCGGGACTTTTTATATTCCCCAGGATTTCCCAACTTCGAAACCGTGTACGTAGTACGTAATATCAGGACTTACGTGATATGAAAGTTTCTATGTTTATTACATATCTGTAGTAAGTTTAGATATGTATGCCTTTACTAACATTACCTATCCCGGGTTTTTACGGGAATCTTCAGAATTCATGTATTTTCCAACTAAAAAATCTGTTGCCCTATTGAAAATAACACTGATTTTAAAACCTGGCAAAATAACTGTCATCTACGTTATCTGTCAAGCGAGGACGAAGTCGCGGGCAAATCCTAGTACAACATAAAAATAGGGAATTTTACATTCCTGAATATCACGGGGTTGAAGTCGCGGGTAAATAATACAAGTCAAACTTTAACTTTATGTATTACTTCCTATACGTAGGACTGTTATCACAGCATTCATAACAATGGGTTACTTTCTTTTCCGGATACAATTCGAATATGATTTGTTGACACCAAATCTTAACAATGAGTCAATCATGCGGATCAGTTAAAATATTCATAGCTTTGTGGCGGAGGCGTAATCGATTTTAACTTGGTCGTGTTAGGTCCTAGTCTGGCGCCGTGCGTCGGTGTTTCGTGCACATGAAAATATGACACGTTGGAATAAAAGCTATGTATTGAAATGTATTTTTTTGTCTATTTTACGTAGTTAAACGTAAAATAATAACTACCCAGTTGTTTTATTTGTTTTTGTAAATTATCAAAAATATATAATTGAAATTATAAATTAATTTCAAAAATACGATAAATGTGTCTATTTTGGTTATATATACTAGTAATAGCTATAATAATCACAAAATAAAAAGCCCGATTTGACAGTTCTCATTACAAGATATTTAGAGATTTAAACCTTCAAATTGTTAACAAAGTTAACCGAGATTATCATGAGAAATTGATTAAAAATTATACGATTTTTTGATCGATGGATTTATTAAAGTTATTTACTTTTTGTGTCACACAAACATCTTACAAAATCGATATGGAGCGAGAAAGTTTTGTCTTCTATGAATTTTCTCTCATTTCACTCGTATAACATATTTATACAATCGTTTTTATTTTCAAAACATGTATGTACAATTATCTAGTATTGTTTTAGTATAAATATACAAATAATCTAAGTTTTGAAATAAATATAAACACATATAGTTTTTTTCCTGAATCGAATTGAGTTAATGAAGTGCAACAACCCTTTGGTGGCAACACTAAAATTAAAAATAAGATGCCTTAGAAAGTAACTGTTTTAGGACTTCGTCATAGATTACTACGATATAACAGAATTAATAAAAAATTCATGTTATTTCGTTATTCGGGTGAAAATAATAATGGAAATATGTTTTATAACATTATATAATGCACCAGTTAAAAGGTATCTGCACAGTAGCTCTCGATGGCCGATCAGTGGCTTCCGGTGGCCTTCGCGGGCTTCGTGTAGGCTGCATCAGCGGCTTGGTCGGCCAATCTCGGGCTTTAGGTGACCATCAGTGGCTCTGTTGGCCAATTGTTCTTTTTGGCTTTAAGAATAATTTTTTAGGGCTACATATTCATTTCGGCATAAATGTAATATAAAATTATGAAATCCGTCCGTCCTGCTGTCTGTCTGTCTTGGCTGTGATATCAGCAGTTTGTCTCAAAAAGCGGATTTAAAAGTTTGCATGTAGGTACAATGATGAATATCTATATATATATATTAATTTAATCGCCAAAACATATTTTAACCATTTTCATAAAGCAGTTAACTTACTACAAAATTTTGTATTGCGCATTTTATAATAGTCATTTATTGTCCAGTTATAAAATTCATAAACAAAAATGAAATTTGTCTTGAAATAATCAAACTTAAATCTTCAATATCATTTTGTAGAGCATTAAATTTCCTACAAAATTCTTTGAGAACATTTTTTTGTACAATCAATTAATGATGAGGTATGAGTTTTTGTCTATTGGACTGAAAAAAATTTATAAAAAACTGCAATGCGGAGGATCTTCCTATTAAAATTATTAAGAGCTCATATTTGGTGAGAATTTTTTTAATGTGTCTAGCAACCGATTTTTCCGTGTCATTTGTATAAAAAATGACTTTTTTGACCCACCTTAATATATACATGACGGCTCAGCGAGAGACGAATAACACAATAATAATCCGAAATATTCTAATCAAAGTTTATTATACTGAATTATTACAATTACAATATTGTCAGGTGTCGAGCAGCAATTTGCCCTCAAAGAATACTGCTATTATCGGACAGTAATTATTGACCACAACATATGTGCTCCTTGTCCAACAGAGCTTTCGCGCTCTTCAACCGACGAATGTAGAATGTCGAATGTCCCGTTTTTTTTTTTTTTATTGGACTTGACTTTATGTTGTTGGTCCGAAGACCTCACAACTTTACCGGAGTTTTCGGGGCGAGTGCCTTTGCGAAGCGAAGGCGCTCGAGCCCGGGGGCAACTTGCTCGAGGGGCTCCTAGGGAGTTTCACCTCGGCTGGACTGTTGCCATGAGAGGGGGATGAATCTAATGATGCCCACCATAGGGCGACACAATGCACTAATTGAGAGCGGGCGACGGGTAATATAAGGCCCGAGAGGAAGGATCCCGGCGGACCGGGATCGGCGGTTCGCGGTGGCCTATACCATCTTACTGCCGTTTCGCAACGTGTTATGGTTGGGAGAGAAGAAACGGCGAAAGAAACTTCCCAGCAACACGCCTAGTCTATCCTATGGGGGGCTGTGTCTCCTGGCGTCCCTCGCGGGGACGTGGAGAGATCGTGATTGGCGGCGTCGACGCCGCCGTCTGTGTCTGTCTGTCGGTGCCTGCCAGCCTGCCGTCCTAACCGCGGGCGGGCTGATCCGAGCCAGCCGTTTTGTGATATCGTCGACCTTGTCCGTGAGGATGTTACGCGGTCGTCGCACGAGAGCCTTTCGTCGAGGCTTATAATCGGACGCGGACACGACGAGGGGATTTCGATGGTGCGGCGCTAGATCGAAATACTTACGCGAGAGCGACGTAATGTAGTTTTTGATGGAGGGAA
This sequence comes from Dendrolimus houi, assembly GCA_039645545.1. Taxonomy (NCBI): domain Eukaryota; kingdom Metazoa; phylum Arthropoda; class Insecta; order Lepidoptera; family Lasiocampidae; genus Dendrolimus; species Dendrolimus houi. Next base: position 14,996,795 of record CM077126.1, on the reverse strand, counting down.
GCTCCAGATCGCGGTGGATATCGACGTTACGCATATAGAGGGGAGCACCGACGGCTCTGCGCATGAATTTATTCTGAACGATTTGCAGTTTCTTTAAAAGGAAGGCTTGGCATGGCCGAATACCACACTCGCGTATGTCATGATCGGGCGGATGCATGTTTTATATAGAGTAAGCTTGTGTCTGAGGGACATTTTGCTTCGTTTATCTATCATGGGTGCTAGACGACCCATCACAAATCGCGCTCTATTCCGGACTATAGTGATATGCTCGTTGAAGCGCAAGTTCTGATCTAGGTGACACCCAGGTATTTGGTGTACTTTGCCCAGGGATCTCTTGTTCGTAGAGCGAGATGGCTTTTAAGCGAAGGCAAGCGCGTTTGGGAGAGCGAAGCGTGCCCGGGGAAAAGAACATTGCTGCGCTTTTCTCCGGGTTTACCTCTATCCTCCATTTGCGAAACCATTCGCCTAGCTCTGTTACAGCTGCCTGTAGCCGGACGCAAGCCATTTGTCGGTTGTGATCTGATGTATAGAGTGCGGTGTCATCCGCGAAGAGGGCCAACTCTACATCTGGAGGTTTTGGGATGTCGCTGGTGTACAGCGTGAAGAGTAGTGGAGACAGGGACGAGCCCTGTGGTACACCGGCTGTGAGTGGGTGAGGGGACGAGCGTGTTCCCTCCACTCGAAAACGGAAGCTACGGCCTAGGAGGAAGTCTCGCAAGATGAGCACGAGTCTGTCTGGCACACCGAACTGGTACAGCTTGTAAATCAAACCGTTATGCCAGACCTTGTCGAAAGCCTTAGCTACGTCAAGAAACAGTGCGGCTGTTCCTATAGGGCGACGAGGGCGATGGGCAAAGTGGGATAGTATGTGCTCCGTGATGCGGTGCACCTGTTGGACGCATGAGTGTCTGGCACGGAATCCAAACTGCTCATCGGGTAGTAGATGTTTGCTGATGGCAAAATTTCTAAGTCTAGAGAGGATGACCCTCTCGTAAAGCTTGCTGAGTGTGCTCAGTAGGCTGATTGGGCGGTAGCTGGACGGTTTATTAGCCGGTTTTCCAGGCTTGTGAATACCGATGACGTCTGCTTCCTTCCAGATCGCGGGGAAAGAGCAGTTTGCCGCCAATGCAATTCAATGCCGCCATAACAATGTCCCGTTTAGGCGATTTCACCTCCTTTTATATTTTCGAACCAACAACACAGCGTTTACCCTTTAGTAATCTGGTAAACTGAAACTTATCACAAAGGTTATTAAAAATTCTAAAAACATTTATAAAGTGCTCAACAATATAAATCCCATCATATAAATACAACACAGATTTCAATAAACTAAAACACCAATTAATAAAATCAAGTACCTGCAGTACTTTAAGAAAAACATAAGTACTTACAAATTAAAGTCGTTTCTTTACGAAATTTTTACAATTATATCGCAATCTGCGAATTTATTAAATAAATCAAAACAATTGTTTTCTTAAGTTTTCGCGACTAGTATACACAATAAAACTACGTTTTAACGGTTTTAAGCTAAACAACAAATTTACTTTTAATCTCTTAAAAGCTTCTCTGATACAAATTACATCTTTTTCAATTCTCCCCCCTCTGCTCAGTAAACCTGGCAGTTTTCGAGAGAAAGTTCTAGTAAAGAACAGCTTATGGGATGTGCATTTTGTTGTTGCAGTTGTAAAAAACTTTTTTTTCATTCAACTGTGATTTCATGAAAAATAGATACAACTACAACGCAACACAAAAATAAACTCACAGACACTAACTGCCTGAAAACCATGCGTGTGCAAGAGACACAGCAATATTCTTTATTTGATTCATTGTATTCATGGTAAAAAAGGGCAACACGTGCAACTCAATAAAGTGTTATAATTTTTAAGAACAGTCTGCTTAAAACAAAATTGTTCATAAAAAAAGGAAAAATGTATCGGATTTTCTGCAAGATTTAACTATTTTTTGTTGAATATCGCCATTCCCTAATATTAGTAACTTAAAGAAAGACAAAATAACGCGAATTTAATATTTTTAATATAATTATTAACTAGTGAAATTTCCATCTCAGTGCGTTTGAAGGCCGGTTAAAGCAAAAAACAGCCCATCAAGGGCATTTTTTGTGTTGTTATAAAAGCTTGGACTCTTGCGCAATGTTTAAAGATATTTCGAAACTATGGAATTGCCTTTTTCCATTTTTCAATTTTTGTCACTTTCAAGTATAATTTTTGTACCTTGTATTGGTATATAAGTACAATTAGTAAGGACTTACTTACATAAAAACTCCTAAATAAACATACCAAAAATAAAAATATTTAATGCAGATGTGGTCAGTCAGTTCCCAAAAATCACTAAAAATTAATAATTCGAGAACTAAAAATGTTGGTAAAACACACACAGAGGTAATTCGGATACACCTTCATGTAGGTACTCTAACTAAATTTTCCTTTTAAAGTCACTGTTCTGGTTACCTTATATGTACATATGTCAATATTTCGCTCTAAAAGTATTGAATAGACTTATTCATTTTCTTACTTCTGTTGTTACTATTTATATATTTGCGACGACTCGACGTTCCGTACATGTGCGAGTCCAGGGTTTTATCTAATAACTCACATTCTTCAGGGAAACACCCACAGAGTTGTGATTATAACATCTCGCGTGAATTGATCATTTCCCTTAGGGATTTGATCAAATTACGGTTTTCGTCTTTTCCCGCTACATAGCTATATATATCTATATTGTAGTAGTGAAATTGCTAAAAAATAAGGCTTCGTCATATATGCAGGTAATTGAAAAATGGTAATATTTTCAGTCCACATACATACATATGAATTAAGGGGAGTGTCGTGGGACACATTTTAGTAATCATAACGATGTTTCTACTAATTATTTATTAATTTAAGTCAATAGATGGACAGATATTTGCTATCAAAGTCACGAAAACTCTCGAACTGTATGGTAAAAATTCCGAAAAGCTATAGATGTAATAGCTAAAAACACCCAATAAAAATTGCTTTAAACAATTTTTTTAAATTACTAATCTTTTTAATCTAAATTAGCATTTTTTATAAATTGCTAATCTTTGGCTGCAGACCCCACTTTGTAGCCGAAAATAAGTTAAAAAGTATTTTCAGCTACAAAGTGGGGTCTGCAACCAAATGATAAAAACATTAAATATTTCTCCATACTACGAAATCCTTGACACAAGGGTTTCGTCAATTTTTTATTTTCTCAGACTTCAGTCTGTGTTCGTATTTCTTGGTCAGCTAAAACGGCACGCTTGCTTCGGTCCATCGAATCGTGGGCCAACTTTGGCCGCTCTCTGCAACATAATATTGTAATAATATAATAATTTATTTATTACAAGACATATATACAGGCAATAATGTTATTAGTAATATATTTGTTCCTTATTAATATATTGTTATTGATAGTAAAATATTGTTAGTAATTAATGACTAGCACTGATTTGTTTCTCTTAATGAAGGACCAAATCAGTGGGCAGTCAAATTACATATGTAACATACGTACAAAAGTCACTAAATTACATAACCAAGTACTAATTAATTAATTGATTGATTTATGACTGGGAAAAGAAGAAAAACTTGCTTAATTATCACAAGTACAAAAAGCTTGCACGAATGGCAATGGTAGGTAATGGCAAGGATATATTTTGAATTGAATATAACCGCTTCTACGCCTCTAAATAAATCATAAAAAGTTCGTATCATTCTAAAATCTTTTCGTGGCTGAAATTCAAAGTAGAACGATGGATGGCTTTGCTTTAGTACAATATTATTTCTACAGTAAAATTAGCATCACAGACATCAGAAAAAGCTAGTTGTTGATGCAACACATTTTGAATGTATGGTTGAGGAGCATCCAGTAATTGTTGCACATTAATCTCCGTTGCTGGTTGCAAAAACAAAGCATTTGTTATTGAAGATATTATCATTCGATAACCAAAACTTGTCGTGATTTATACCGATTCAAAATGGTACATTATACAGAACGAAATGCTCGTTCAACGATGGGTTTATGCTTAATTCAGGACGACCTGCGTTGATGTTACGGATTATTGTTATTGCTTACTGCGGCCCTTATTCTCAAATAACCGAATTTATCGACCACTGTTGAGTGTCGTAATCAACAAATATTATGGATAAACTAAGAGCCTGTACGAGCCAGACTTACGTCATAATATAATGGTTTAAGATTTTTCTGCGCATGCACGCTACCACATTTATGAAGAATTGGCTACTATGAACGTTGAATTGTAAGAGACTTTGACAGGGAGGAGTAGGCAAAGAAGATGTATAAAATTCTAACTTTTACATTTTTAACATTCGAAAAAATTCAAAATGGTAGAACTTAAAAAGTAACTTTCAAGTTTTACTTACTTTTAGAGAAATGGGGCGTTTTTGATTAAGTTGTAATTTTAGGATTCCGTAACCCAATGACACGGACTAAACGCCCACTCATGTCAACGGAGCGGCCACGGAATAGTAAAAAAAACGCTAATGTTTAATTAATTCTAACAAATTTTACAATAAACTATGTAGTTCAATTTTTAATTTGACATAATAATTTCTTTACTTTTCATTGTATGTGATGTATATGAATGGCATAGCAGTCAAAAATTCAATACTACAGCTATGTTATAATTGGGCGAGTAACAAGAGGGCATTGTAGCTTTTTTCATCAGCAGACAAATATTTATATACATTGCATATCCCTAAGTTAAGTCAGTTATGCTTATGTTATGGGTAATATATAAAGGAACACTGTGGGGCCGATTTTAACATCCCGACCTTCAACAAATAACGGAAAGTTTGTTATTTACCTTGCCAGGAATCGAACCTAGGACTTCTGCATTCCAGTGAGACAAAGGCTTGGATCACTTGACCACAGACTACAGAGGGCGTCTAAATTACAATTTTATTATTAACTATAATAATCAACAAACATATAATAGGTATAACTCGTTAAATATATAATATTACCATTGAAGAATAGTATTCTTTTTCCATGATATTACATGTACGGTATTTGAATGTAGGTACCAGACGCATGCATGTATAATTTATCAAAGTCTAGATTTCCTGTTCAATAAATAGAAAATCTAGCAAGATATTGATAGACAACAGTAGGTACCACATAAATTTCCGTAAATGTTTTCAAGAGTTGATAAATCTACATGTTCCAGCAGACAGATGTGTCGATGAAAAGTTTGACGGTATAGCAACCGGACTAAAAAATTGTGTTCAATGTTATGCGTTATAAAATATTAATGGAGCATCTGCCGGAGTGTCGAGGTGTCATCGGCGCGGCGAGGCGCGGCCGCCGCATATGCAATGGCGTCTCGCGGCCACCATCCGCAGCCAAATCGATGCTAATCCCTCACACACTGCATAATGCGTTGTTTTGACGGGTCAAGTGTCTTCTTGTTGAATCATAATTTGTTACTGCTTCAATAAGTCAGTATTTATTGCCTTACTTATAATAAAATTACGCCGTTTTAATCCATCTCGGAATCAACTACAACACTCAAGTTATTGCACTTAAAAATAAAAATTGTAACTAATCTTAAAATAGCAATACGGGATACTGGTTTTTTTTGTTGTTGAATATATATGTAGTATCTGTAATTATTTTAAAATATACAATAAGTTAATTAATAAATTAGACAGTCAATAACCAAACAAGGAAAATAAAATGATATGGCAGTTAAGTTGTATAAGAAAGTGATTTTTATATATCAAGAATCAATCAAAAGCAAATTAACATAAGCTACATAGTTACGATTTTTAAGATTAACAATATAAATAGCTAAATATGAAATACGAGAGGCATATAAAACAAAAAATAAAAGAATAAAATATTCTTGTACTCATAATCTGACTTGTGTTATTATAATAAAGAGAAAAAAAGTAAAGAAATAAAGTGTAAAAATATGTAAGGAATTTTTTTTGTTAATTAAATGCATATCGTTATTACAATGTGAAAGTACCACTTTGAAAATGCTTTGCTGTTAAGTACAACAATACTAAATTGGGTAATATCATCCCTTATACAATGTAATGATTCCCACGCTCCCACGAGGGTCAGTAGTGAGACAATATTGTGTACGGCAGTGGCTGCGGCCCCACTGTGCCCAGCATCTGTTCCCTGTCGTGGGAGTGCGTGCGGAAACGGATCGCACCAGCAGCGCCAACAATAACACACAAATCAACGGAGCGGCCGTAACAGGTCGCCCTGACTCACCCCTCTGGATGCTGTGGGAACCACTCAATTAATAATATCATTCGCAAAATCCCTAGTCGTATACAAGCAAACATTTTGCTCGGCGCTCAAGAGCAATGTAGGGTTGCATTGTAGGGAAATTCCAATAATTGAAGCTGCATACACACTTACCGGAAAGAGTTCACTTAAAAAAAAACAAAAATTACTATTAATTATAAATGTGAAAATGATTTTGTTTGCATTACCTATTTCTTCTTTATGGCATTGGAGGTGTAAAGCGATTATAATTTAATGAAATTCGGCATTGACTTTCCAAAATGGGGCCGGAAGCAGGATAAGTACCTATTTTTATTCCGGAAAAGTAGATAGTTTCTCTGGGATGCGTATATGAAGTTCACGCAAGCCAAGCCGCGACGAACGTAAAGCGGTTTGACAAATATTATTGGTGTTCTTATTTTTATTATTAAGCATATATACTAGCAGATATACCAGCTTAAACTCGAAGACTTCTGGGTAAATGCACAATTTTTCAATATTGTAAATATTAATCATACCATCCAGTAGTCGGCGATTTTAACACTATAGTAATAGTGGGGGTGCTGGACCCTAAGTTTCTATAATATATTAATTCTGTTGGGAGTGTTGTGTTTGTATTATGCGTCTAAAAATTTAAATAATTAATTTGTCTAATAATTTAAGTCAGAGGGGTAATTAGGACCAGCATATTCCGAAAACCTATCTGTGAATGTGAGAATCATGTGAAAACCAAGGAACGGATTTAAATAAACTCGACATAGAGCTAGCTCATATGGATCAACATTTAGGATACTATTATTCCTATAAATGATGTCGATTCCATGGAATAGAAGAATATGGTGAAAAAGGCTTTACAGAAGAATATGGTTGCTATTATATTAACGTTGTCGTTGCAATTCACTAACAGATACGTCGCCGTCATGGCAACGCGAACAAAGTTTCCCTGACACATACTAGTAAATAATAATACTACAAGTTTCAAAATGCGCTATCTCATTACTCAGTGAAAGTATTAATTATGTTTTCGTATGATTAGTATATTACCAATTTTAATATATTAGATGAATAATGTATTGAGTTACCCCCATGTTAGTACTGTTTGAGTCGTGACCCCTGGCTGAGCAGCGGGCAGGGTGCGGTCACCACCTGACGGCGGTGATGAGCCCTGCGTGACTGCGCACCAAAACACTTTCCCGACGTCTGTCATTTGATTTAGTAAACTATACTCTAAGTGATAGTGATATAATACAATGAATAAGACGCCCGGGAAAATTCCCGCGGGTTTCCCGAAATGCATCGCAACACTTGAAAAAGGACTTAAGCTATCGTTTTATTAAAATCGAATCGAAATCAGCTAATACTTATGCAATCTAACTAATTTGTACCATACCCGGGAAAATTACCACGTGATTCCCGGGACACAAAGTATCGCAGAATTTTAAGAAAGAATGTAAGCAATCGTTTTAGTGCAAACTGTGTCGAAAAAAAAAACTTAAAATAAGCAAATTTTTATGCATCCGAAAAACTTCAAACCGCTCCCGGGAAAATTATCGCGGGATTCCCGGGAAAAAACGCACATTTTATCACACATAAAATTTGCTATCGATCGGTGAAAAACTTGTTGGGGCTAAGAAGACATGATTAATTAATACGAGAGGTTTTCGTTGTTACAAGATATATTTTCAAGACTAACTTCAACAGTGGCAGAAACAACTTAAAAGACAGCCACGCATTCCAATATTAAATTCAAATTTAACATATACAAAAAGTTTGTCTGTCCATCAAAACTCACAATGGAAATTCGTTTTTTTAATCTGGTTATTTTAAATCATTCCCAGAAAAATTATCGCGGTGTTCCCAGGATAAAAAGTAGCGCAGATTTAAAGTCTAAGAATTTGCTGTCGAGCAAGGGAAAACCGCATCGAAATCCGCCCAGTAGTTTTTACGTGAACCCTGAACAAACAGACAAAAAAAAATACATCGTGTTCTCCATCATTTATATAGTGTATCCTAGTTGTTTTTTTTAATATCTTTAATGTACAGACACGGCATATTTAGAATTTTATAATATCATAGATTTACTTGTGTTTGAGAAGTAAAAATTAAAGTAATAAATGTCATTTAATGTTATATTTACATACCTAGTGCACAACACACTCTTTTTTCATTTCGTTAAACTTTAATGTTGGTATAACGGACAGTGAATGCGGTTTACCTACTTAGTATAAAACTTAAACTTGAAAAGTAAAATTTGTTCAAATGTAATTTAAATTACATGTGATGGTCCGGTATTCTTGATTTTTCTTGTTCAAAAATTGTTATTTTAAAGTACCCGGAGTATAATGCATATATTTATATACATAAGTATTGTTCCAGACCATAAGTTTTCGATTGTATCGCACGCGTGCCACGCGCATATGTCGGTAGTCGCGTGTCCGCTTAATAAGTTCTTAATGAAATTAACGACTGTTGCGATGTGCCACACTGATGGTCATCACATGACCAACAAAAGTTACAATCATAAATGTTTTCATATTATTATTGATAAAATTACTATTTTGACTGTGTACATATTTTAGAAGTAAAAAGTTATGCCACGTTAATTCACCTACCTAAATTACAGTAAACTAATACTAAGTCTGCTAGTATAGTCTATAAACTAATTTAATAAGTCAATAACGCTTTAGTTATTAAACGCACTCACGTCTCGTAACACACGGGTGGGAATTCCGGGCGTGCACCACTTAGACAGTTTTCGGACCTAACGTGCAATTACTTGTGTTGACAGACAGTAAAAGATAATATACTGATAAAAAATCGAGATATCGAAATAAACGACATATATAAACAACTAAGCCGTTTTGGACTACAATGGTGGGTATTCTGCCTATTTCCCCTAAAAATGGGCAGGCCCAAGCCCTATGGAACGTTATCGGCTGATATTATTATTGTACTACAGAATACTCTTATTTGTCAAACTTCATCCATATAGGCCTGGTTCCTATATATTCCTATACTTTACGTAAATGACTCAGTTATTTAGTCAAAATTCAACCGATAGTAGGGAAATTGAATGAATAGTAAGTAAGATATAGAAACCAGCCAATAGATCTAGTAGTTTAAGAGAAAAATGACTGACGTACAAAGAGAGATGGAAGGACTATGGACGCTATATTACCTGTGTAGGAACGGAGAAAGAACATAATTTCCTTTGGTCGGGCGGCCTGTCGTAAGAGGTGCTAAAACAACTCACAACTGGGTGGTAGGGTATATTTGACCGTCTGATGACTACCACCCCTGGTCCAAAGTATGCCGTCATAACAGCATTGGGTTGTGTTCCGGCATTAGTGATCAGGTTCCAGTCTCTCTTTAGAAAGCGGCAGCACGTTGGTAGCACCTTTGGTGTTACAAATGTCTACAGGCGATGGTAACCGCTTTCCATCAGGTCGGTCGTCTGCCTGTCTGCTGAACTCATGCAGTAAAAAATGCTGCCTGATCGCAATAGAAAAAAGTAATAAAATTCTAGTTGGTTATTCTTACGAGCTGAGTAGGTGAATGTTTTATCATAGCTGTATAAAATCTAAATCAAATTACGTTGTATCGAATCCTAGCGGCTGGCTATGCATCGGAGTCTTTCTGCATTGCATGCATGCATGCATATACCTAGTTATAGGTATATAATTACCACGCGGTAACAGTGAAGTAAAACGTTATGAAGAAACCTACCTTTCGTGATTACTCTCTTTGTGCCTTGGACTAACGTGACGGATATAACGTCCCACTGAAATGGCTTGGGACATTTTTGTATTACTATTATTAATTACAGTCAGTGTTTCAGCAAAATGTTTACCTGTTCTAATATAACTTTCCGTTCTTTAAACAAAAATCCACAAAGTGTTACGGTGTTAGAGTACAAAGTTCCCTTTGTTAATTTTATCGGTACTTATTGAAGGGTTCTTTCTGTATTATGTATACCCCTCAAGATATTTGTCAGAAATGAACACGTGCGCTCACGTAAATACACGAACGCTAACATTCAAATTGCGTATTTCTGTAATCAGTAAATATCACACTGATATAGGCAATAATTCATAAGAAAACTCTGTCAGGTGGGAATCCAATTAAATTAATTTACAATTATGCCGCTATAGTTTGAAAATCTTAGTTTACTGTAAACAGTGATAGCCAGCGCAATACTTAAGTTGCTTGGGATATAATATATTTCATTTTAATTTGACTGTCAAACACACATTGTATCCTTACCTAATACCAAATGTACCCAATTAAATACTTTACGCCATTATTCTGAGCCCGTCTCACTAACACTTAGACCAGGAAATAAATTAAGACCCTTTGTTTATTTGTGAACCATGTCGGCTTACTCTCAGAAGCTACACTACTAGCCCACAGAGGCTGTCTACAACATTTTTAACTAAATACAAAATCAAATGTACTTCAAGCCTATGGTATGACTAGGCCGGAGGGAGATGGGAACTGAAAATCAAGGCTGTGTGGGATATATCAGCACTAACCTGAATGCAAACCTCGTTTGCTGAAAATGCGCATATAATCTCAAAACTTTTTTTATGATCTGTAAATAATTGTAAGTGCTAATGCTGCTTTAATAAAGTCTTTTTTATTCTTTATTAAGATAATGTCAGCGACTTCGTCCACGCTTGATTCAAAATCCTCACAGGTTTCCCGGAACACAAAGTAACGCAGCGTTTAAAAAATAATATAAGTTATCGTTTTAGTGGAAACTGTGTCGGACTAAGCTAATTTTTATGCACCCGAACAACTACAAACCGCTCTCTTGAAAATTTCCGGATTCCCGGAATAAAAAATATCATAGATTTTATTATATAAAATTTGATATCGAGCACTGAAAAAGTCACTTTGGAATTCGATCCTTTTTAATATGGTCATTTTAAATTATTCCCACAAAAAATATCGCGGTATTACCAGGATAAAAAGTAGCGCTGATTTAAAGTCTAAGAATTTGCTGTCGATCAGCGAACACCGTATTGAAATCGGCCCAGTAGTTTTTACGTGAATCCCGAAGAAACAGACAAGAAATCTAAAAATGCATCCATCGTTTATATAGTGTATTTCAGTTTTTTTTTTTATAGCTTCAATGTACAGACACGGCATGTTTAGAATTTTATAATATTATAGATTTCCTACAAAGTAGTACGAAGTGGTGATCAAAAACACTCTGAGGAAATCTAGCTGTTAGTGGACTATGCACTACAGACATTTCAACTGTTTAGACATGTTTAATAAAGCAATGGACACATTTTAGCAAAAAAGTTTGCAATTATTTACAATATTTAGATTATCTATAGTTTTATGTATAAGTAGTATCCTGTGCACCTTGTGTCTTTGTAAAATAGCTAGTAATTTGATTACAAAATATATTGTCTTTGCGAATTAATCTTGTCTCAGCAACGTGTCTTTAATTTTGCGGCCACCCTTTTGATTATGTTAAACTTATTGACTCGGGCCGAATGCGTCTTATTTATATATAATTAAAACTAACTCCGTTAATGAATGGCCACATGAGTATTCATTAACGTATACACATACGTTATCTATCAATATGTAACGTCATTCACAATTAAAAACAATATCGCATTACAAATGACGCATTACACAATTAATTTCATTTCAATAATCCCACAAAACAATGATGCCTAATTATTTGCTATTATTTAATAAATATATTGCTAATATCATTTATATAAATGTTTTATACTTGTATACAACTATTACATAAACATTATTGTCCTTATTATTTACGAAACAAATAACTGGATAACGGGGCCACACACCTGGTTGCAGCTTCTGATTTTATAATGTGATTCTCTACGGAGCGACCGTTATTTACTCGGAAATTAATTTTAAAATAGACAATTAAAAATTAGCTAGTAATTAATTAATTACAGCCATCTATCTGTTAGTGATTCCTTAGTGGTACGATTGATTTTTGTACGAGAAGTGATCGAATTTTCTTCAGTAGTTCTTAATCCTATTACAATATGAAACTGCCTATTTAGATGTGACATTATATAAGCATAAATCATATTGCAACAACACAGGGGAAGACAGTATAGGTGATATAAGTATGTGGGTTGTTATTAGTTTAAATGATGAGCCTTATAATTTTATTTTGTGTTTCGCCTTATATGTATGGGGTTTTGGATGTGGGGCAATCTTAGTAATGGCGGCAGGGAATATTTAATCGTGATTTAGCCTTACAATAACTTGGTTTTAGAGTCATGCTTACGCCGGCGCGGGTGGTAAGCGACTTCGGCCACGAGCTAGGTGTTGCCTTCAACCGTTTCCTAATGAAAATTGCCCGCGCTGATATCAATTCAAACGCGGTTAGTCGGCGTTCCTCAAATTTGATCGTTTTAAAGAACCTTACGTCTTGCAGAGTAATTCATCAAATGTCGTTATAGACAGATGCTTAAAAAACTTGTCATCGTCTTCTCTTAAATCCAAGAAAGATGTAGAGAATGCACATCTTAGTAATCTAGTAAAATTATAGGGATGTGTTTGTCGCCGTTGTCTTTTTTACATAGGTAATAAATAACTAATATATGTATTGAGACATATTAAATTCATTTCAGAGTTGCGCAGAGGTCATCAGCGCGATAAGAGACGCGCTTGCCACCCGCATAAATCAGCGTGACTCTGAAACTAGCCTGACAGTTTCCGTGAATTTAAACTTTAATTAAAATTTGTTGAAATGTAGTAAAGGTGATGAGCAGTATCTACTTATGGTAATTAATGTAATAAAAACGTTGAACTCTAGTATTTCTTTATTGCGTATATGCAAATTGCTTTTCTATTTAATCCTCACACTGTGAATTTTAATTTTAGCCTATCTTGTTATTACGTGAAATTTCGGATCTGGATGTTGATACGGATATATAAATAATATTATATCGGTTTCAGATACGGTTACGGATATGAAATTATTTTGGTTTATTCGTTAGTTTCGAATAGTTTCAGTTACGGATATTAGATTTTGTAGAAATTGTAAAAGTAAAATGTAAATAGATAATGATTGGGCTTTATTTTTAACTTATCATTCGGTACTTCAATCAGTTATATAAGTAAATTTTAAAGCGTTACCTATCGACTGCAAATACAAAAACATAATAAGGTTCATGATTTTGTTAAATTATTATTTTTTGTTTATTAAATTTATTAATTAAAAAATTTAATATAAATTTATTTATTAAATAAAGATTATTCATTTAGACTTCGCCCTTATCCGAAATTATTTGAAACTTCTACATCAGATTCGGTTACGGTTACAAATACAATTTTATTTCGGATATCCGATAGTTTCGGTTACGGTTACGGCGCTCCATAACATCCCTGGTCTTCGGTTAAGTTTAAAAGTAGATATTTGGGAGTAGTAGCGTCAGATACATGCTCAGATCTTTAGGGCTGCAACTTTAAGGGGAGACTGGGTAGTTTAAGGGAAAGTGGCCTGTGAAGTAAAATATTTCATAGTTCGCATAGCTGTTATGCTAAGTCAGACTTTTAACCGACTTCAAAAAGGAGGAGGTTCTCAATTCGTCTGTATGTTTTTGTATGTTTGTTACTCAATTTCTCCGTCAATTGTGAACCGATCTTCAAATATTTTCTTTTAATTGAAAGGCTATACTCCCGAATTGGTTCCATTGTCACTATAGGATCTGATGAGTGAATCCCAGGGAAATCGAGAGAAACCCTTGAAATTTGTTAACCGACTTCTTTGTTACATGATATCTCCGTCAATTTTGGAGCGATTTGCAATTTTTTTCTTAATTCGTAAGTCTATACTCCCGAGCTGGTGCTGTGATCACTAAGTCAGGATCTGGTGAGTGATTTCCAAGGAAATCGAGAGTAACCCTTATTTACTAAAGAACGCCGAGCGCCTACATTCTTAAAAAAAAACTGGTATACGCGTGTCAGTATTACATTTTCTACAGGCGCTTAATTTTTTTGTATGCATGTAACGTGATTTCTCCGTCAACTGTGGGTCGATTTTCAATTTTTTTATTCGGTTGTCTATACTCTTGAGGTAGTCCCATGATCAACAAATCAAGATTTGATTAATTGATTCCAGGGAAATCCAAAGCAGCCCTTTTTGGCGAACGTCTACCCCGAAGAGTGAGAGATAACCATCTTGTATACGCGTGTCAATACTATAATCTCTACAGGGGCTAAATATATTATTTATAAAGCTATTCAAGTATTTGCGCAACTAAAAAGTAAAAATTTATATTTTATTAATAAAAGACGGGTTTGTTAAAAAATGTGTGCTGGGGCATATAGTAGAAGTGAAACTTCAACGGACAAGTGGAAAGACAAATCGCAACAAAATTTTAACTTGAAGTTTTACGGGCAGGTTTTCAAGTTGGACAAGTACATTAACAATCTGCCTGTAAAACTTCAAGTTCAAATTTTGTTGCGATTTGTTTTGCCACTTATCTATTGCCATTCGTCTTTCCACTTGTCCGTTGAAGTTTCACATCTAATATGTGTCCCAATACACATTTCGATTCTTCGCAGGTTTACTGCATATTATGATTTGGTTAGGTTAGGTACATTGTAATGAATGCTTTTTTATTTAAACATATTTTAATTTATCAAACAAAAAAACTGAATTCGGTCCGGAACCAAAAAAGCACCCATAGTCTACTCTAAAATTATGCCGCCTCTCACCACGTCAAGTCTAAATTTATGCCGCCCCTCCACGCGGCCGTAACACTTTTTCGTGACAGAAAAATCCCCATCTGTAGAGAAGTTTCACTTCAAAAAATTCACCATCAGTTAGATACATTTTCATTGAGTAAAAGTAGTAAGTAACATAGAGTTACTAGCAAGGTTTATTCACGCGGCGTGGGCGCGGGGAAAACGCTCTTTGTAAGTAAATTAAATGTAGTATCTAAAAGTAAATGTAAAATAGTTATGTAGCAGGGACATCACGCGTTACACAACCCTGAATACTATTTTAAGGTAAAGAGTGAAATAAATATAGGTAGATAGATGGTTGTATGGAGCAGATCATATTGCTTTGTCAATAATTCATCGGAAGTTCTCGGCAGGTGTGTTAATAGATAGCCTGTAGGAAAGCATCATACAAATAGTACAGGCCTTCTGTTATCGCCACACCGCCCACATTGAAATTTTTGTAAAAACCGCCGGCATCGATACATGTACCTGTGCAAATAAAATCAAGTTGTATGGACAACGGTACTTGGACTCCGGATGTGAGGACCTCAAATGTAAATCATATTTACCTAACCAAGCGCACATATAACACGTGCCGAGTACATATGTGCTCAGGTAAAGGGGGAACGTACAGCTGTTTCCACAAGAACTACATTACATCACGTTTGCGCAACTCTTACGAAGTCCTAAATTTGGTGTCATATTCATGTTTCAGAACGGTATTAATTTGAGTAATGGATACTAAAATTGATGTGGTTTTTAAAGACATATTATTTTATTTTATTTTATTTGGGGTTAACAGCTGTAGTCTTACAAACTAAAGTTTTACAAACTAACGTTACAGAGATAGCTAAAGAACAGCTATTCATAAACCTCCACAGATGACAATATTATAACACTTTATCAGCAAATCCCCCGACAAACCGTACGTGCACAATAAATTGTCACCACGGTTACGTTACAAATTATAAAGAATATTGCAAATCTGGGTTAGCTAACAGAATGATTGATGTTTTACAACAATTAACGATTATGAAGTCAAAGATTCCAGGGTGACTATTCCGTTGTCGAAATAGTATATTATGTAGTACCTATGTTTAACTGTACAATTATAATAACAGACCCTGGTGGTCTCACTTAGTAGTTATTGATTGTTTATATTATTTGATATAAGTTACGCAAACGTGGTGAGATAGGTATATTCAGATAAGAGGAGCTCAACTTAGGCCCTGAACTCGGCTAACCTAATTGACAAGCGGCGCCCGCGCACGCGCACACATCATCGATCAAGTTGACCACCTCACAATCGGGTTACGAAATGAACATTCGTATAGATATTGATCCTGTACAATTACCGTAACAGCCGGAGCTTGCTGACTTACACAGTTACTGCCTATTATTTCCTGATCAACTTGTTTGAGATCGACTAAAATCAAAGATATTTATGTCACTTCGAATTATTTTTGATTCAATAAGTAAAATACTGGTGTACTTGTTGTACGCGATATGTTTTATCCAACTCTATCATTGATGTATTAACAGCTATGATTTGGATTTCATATTTCTACTACTATAATACCAATCTATACTAATATTATAAAAAGGAATGACTTGTATTGTTGTATGTTTGTAACGAATAAACTCAAAAACGACTGGATCGATTTTAAAACTTCTTTCACCGTTAGAATGCTACATTATCCCAAATTAATATCCCTAAATATATTATAAATGCGAAAGTAACTCCGTCTGTCTGTCTGTCTGTTCCGTTTTCACAGAAAAATTACTGGACCGATTTGGCTGAAACTCAGTATATATATATATATTTTTTTTTTATCATTTTTTTTCGATGCCGAGAATGAACATAGGATATTTTTTATCACGAAAAATAGGATAGTTTCTGGGATAAAAATATATTTGTCTCTCTGTTTGTTATGCTTTTACGGAAAAACTACTGGACCGATTTGGCTAAAAATCGCTATTTATGTAATTTTACTACCGAGGGTGGCCAAGGGATTTTTATCCTGGATAATGGGATAGATGTATGTAAAGGTTATCCCAAAAAGTAGGATAGGTTTTTTGTGATTTGTCATTTTCGTCATTTTGGTCATATTTGTCCGATTTGTCCTTTTTGTCCCTTTAGTCCTCTTTGATCGGTTTTATTGTAATTTGCTGTAATTTTGTTTAAATGTAGTTTTAATACCGAAAATGGACATAGATATTTTTCATGCCGGGAGATGGGATAGTTTGCAATATAAGATGAAATTAATCTTCCACGTGCAAATAGCATTAACATAAAAATTTAGTACAATGTAGCCTGTATTATTAACGCCTACTCTTTACACAAGAAGCAAGTACTAGAGGTTGAACTCTAGTAGACTATATTTACTACTAGAAAAAATTAGGGATCCCTATTAAAACTTCATTTATGTAACCAAAGATGTAAAAGAATGAGTGTTTGAGTGGGTTCGGGGATGGTTTAGATTCATAATTAGACCAGGTAGGTGGTGCTGGAATCGGGTTATAGATTTTTATTTTTTCAGGACAGGGCACCGTCTGCCGGAGCGATAGAGATAAAAGAAAAGATTTTTGAATTAAAACTTCTTTAGAACCATTGTGATTTGAAACTCGATGAAACAAAAAAGCGACACTAGAAAAAGACAAACACATAAATCTATAGGACCAGGTCTGCGAGAGAATACTAGTACTACTAGGTCTATGAGATTTATTGTGTAGCACAGATTAGAGAGTCAATAAGATCGATGATTAAACATAGGTCCAATTTGGATCGAAATAAAACTGATAATAATATTTTTTAGACTAAAACAGTGAAAAATTGAAAGTGATACTTAAGAAGTTTATTTTTAATTATAATATGTTGACGGATGAAGGTTAAAGGAATTACATTAATATTAATAAAAGTTAGAGAAGAATTATCTGTGAGTATATTCTCTAAAGTTTCATTTCTACGGCGTATGAACACCACACACACACGATTTTTTTTATTCCACACTGTTATGACAGGTTATTTCGCACGGTAAGTATTAAATTCCTATGTCGATTTTATAACGGAATATAAAAAGGATTCGTTTTTAATGTTCTTGTAACCAGTTAGCAATTGTTCGCGTAACAGTTCTAATTTGTTACTGAGATATATCAGCGTCAGAACTGGTCACTGTTTCCGCAATTTTGCACGAGTTGCAAACAATGGAACAAGTGGCACTGCAGTGAGCTCGTTGCGGGCGATCGAACATTTCCATAGTGCTCTAAGGACCGCTCAGTAGAGTCATATACCATAATATATCACGCATCAGGATTACAAGTTCGCAATCCCAGAAAATAATGTAAATAGCCAAGTCAAAATTAACTGACTTACTTTTTATAAGTTTACAGAACTTTGCAGTGTTATAGCATTTGTTCGAGCCTACCTACTTATGACATCATAAGTAGGTACAAGCAAAAGGAGTCATGAT
The DNA here is from genome assembly GCA_039645545.1 of Dendrolimus houi. Classification (NCBI taxonomy): domain Eukaryota; kingdom Metazoa; phylum Arthropoda; class Insecta; order Lepidoptera; family Lasiocampidae; genus Dendrolimus; species Dendrolimus houi. Next base: position 14,978,313 of record CM077126.1, on the reverse strand, counting down.
ATTTTAAAAGGTAGATGATAAAATGTTACTTTAACGCCTGTTCTTTATAGTATGTAAAAATATTAGAATTTATTGTAACATGTGGCCGCATAAAATTCGAACACAATATAAATGTTCCATTCTGGAGAGGTAAAAAGAGCATTAGTGATGCTATTAGTAGATACTTTACTTCTTTATTAGATAGTCAATGCACGGTAACTGTATACGCAAAAACAGAATTTTTAAGCACTATGCAATCTTCCATTACGACAGAAGCTGTACGAAAATAAGGAATTTTCATTTTAGGTGTTATTAGTTACAGACATATACTTAAATTTTATTTGTATGGTATACTAGCATTGCCAGCGACACCAAAAAATATGACAATAGCGCCATCTTTTTTGCTATAGTCGTCTAAAAAGTATCCTAAGTGTTGACCTGGGCTATAATATAGCTGTGTCATGTTTTATTTAAATCCGTTCAGCAGTCTTCACCTGATACTCAAAGCCGTGATATACAAACAAACATTCTAGAAGCTGCCTTTTTGCAACCGATTTAGCCTCTCTGGTTTATTTTCATTTTTAAATTAATTGTACAAACTCGACACCTCTAACAGATTGATAAAATGATTATTTATATGGTATGTGTATGTCTAAAAATTTAGTAAACAGGTTGATAAAATATTGCAGTGGAGAAGAATGCAATATTGCAGAAAAAATCGGTTTGGCATAACGTGTAGTGAGATATGATGAAAACCAGTGCTTTTAGTCACGTGGCTTATTGTATACAACCATTTTGAAAATTATTACGATGTTTCATAACTAGTTAAAAAAAATCAAAAGTTAGTTAGATATGGCTATTTAAATAAACTCTCCAGTTTAAGTTTTCAAAAATAAATGTTTTCAAAAATAATAACTGATTTGAATAAAAACTTAATAAAAAACAAGAAACCGACTTCAACAGTAACTAAAAAGTATAAAAAATGTTATATTCTACAACATCTTGAACTCGGTGCCATGTAAAACAATAAAATTACTACTACTATTTTTAGTTACTTTTGAAGTTTATATCTTTTTGCTATTTTTTATAATAGAACTAATCCTTCATGGCCAGAGGCCCGTTGATAGCACCTCTGGCGTTGTTAATATCCATATGGAACAGTACCTAACTTTCTTCTATCATGTGGGTCCACATCATGTCCGTTGCACTCCCGAAACAAAATTTCAGATTAAACCGGGTGATAGAGATATGTATAGTATTATTTATTTAATAGATGTAAATATATGTCATGCGTTTTTGTGCGAACACCAACTGATTTCTCCTCAAAAATTCTATAACAATTTGTTAACACAATATCGTTTTTGTATTCTAACATTAATTCAGAACATAATACGTATTATCATATCATCGATTTATTATTCTAAACGAAATCCTAAAATTTAATAGATGTTTTGGTGTCATTTGTAATGTGAATTGCATATTTTTTTTATATAATCGATGGGACGATTGACATTGTTAATGTCGTCAAGGTATCTAAGTCTTTTATTTCTTTTAATATTATGTTACAAAAGATACATTCACTAAATTATTGCAATGACTTTATAAACTAACTATTAAAAATAAAGTAAGTTATATAATTAAACTATATTATAAATATAACTATACTTACAAAATAACATAATCTATCAGTAAAAACTAGACTCCAGGAATCGCTCGGTCTTTTAATTGTTTTCTATTTTATAATGATCGGTCTATTCTATATAATATATCTTTTTTTATTTAAATAAAACTTATTAACTATTAAATGCAAATCTTATTAAAGTAAATAATAATATTTAAAGTGGAATTTATTAATACACTATATTAATTACGGTGTCATAATTTATTTGACACTGAGAGTAAAGGTTTGTTGAACTTCTTGCGTAGCATAAAGAGATAATTTATGGTCTACCCGTAGTCTAACAGCCGCCAGGGGCGCAAACGCAAGTGAGTGTATACTTGCAGGTTGTTTCTATTCAATATCATTTTGTTGTCAAAACCATTAGCTATGCAAACCAGTCCAAATTAAGATTGTCTAAACAAAGTCTTTAGATGTGATGTAATAAGTGAATCTGATTGGCTTCAATTTTTATTTGGGTTGTTTTATTACTTAAACAGTTTAGGTGATTCATTATTTAAAAAATGTTTATCAGGATATACGTCTTATTAGGTAGAACTTGGGCGCTGTTGAATGTTGCCTAGTGAGAGCATCCGTTGAGAAATGGACAGTAGAACAATCGAACGCCGGCGCCCGTACCTAATCCTTTGCGATTCGATCTGCACTGGTTTAACTGGTGCAAGGCTCGATCTGATAGCGTTTTGCTATTCATATGTATTATAAATTAATTATAAAATAAATAGTTATTGATATAATACATACGGCTGGTTCATATCCATTACTACACACACACACGTGTTATTGAAGATATTTATATTTTTTTAAATTTATTTTAAGTACTTTTGGATGAACCTCCATATCCGTAAAGACATAACCTCACATAACATGCACAATCACTTATTTTATTTTATTTTTTTATTTTTATTGTAGGAGTTCAACAGACAAGCAGACGGCCCACTTGATGGAAATCGGTTACCATCGCCTATGGACATTTGCAACACTAAAGGTGCTATAAATGTGCTGCTGCTCTCTTAAGGGAGACTGGAACCTGGTCACTAATGCTGGAACACAACCCAAGGTTGTTATGGCGAGATACTTTAGACCAGGGGTGGTAGCCACCCAGGCGGGCAAATGTCCTACCACCTGGCTGTGGGTTCTTTTCTCGCCTCTTACGACTGGCCGCCCAGCCGCAGGAAATTGTATTCTTTCTCCGTTCCTGCACGGATTAATTTTATATTTCAATTTTTTTTTTCAATAACTATTAAATTTTATGCTTTTAACAATAAAGTCTAAAACTACCTTTGCCTCTATAGATAGACAAGGGGTCGGCTAAAATAGAACGAAGAATTTCAAAGTCCAGAAAGTCTAAGTCTCTCCTTAGTCACTGTATTTCATTGTTATTTCTGGTGCATTCTAGAAGAATATGATTTCCTCTTTTTTATTACACGTCTCACAATTCAGATTTCTTGTCTTTTTCTTGAGGAAAGCAAATGTCTTGAGCGGCATGTGTCCAACATGCAAACGATGAGCGACAACAACTAAGGAGCAGCTCAGCTTACTCTCACTAGACCATGGTATTTGAGGAAGCTCACTCTGAAATGTTTTGTACTATATACCTTTAGTCTGCCATCGTTCATTAAAATATTCATTCCAAATATTATGGAGTTCAATTTTAGATTGCGAAAAAGATTCTAAATGTATAGGGAGAATGTAAACTTTTGAACCTATTGTGCAAGAATTGCGAGCTAAACGGTCAGCCTTTTCGTTTCCAAATATTCCTACATGTGATGGAATTCATTGCAATTTCAGAGACACTTTCATTTTACACATTTCTTTCAACTTCCTCAAAACTGTGTAAGCTAGCGGTGCAGCTCTTTTACCAGAGGCCATCGAGCTATGTGTTGCAATGCGCTTTTGCTATCGGTAAAAATAACAGCGTTTTATTTTTTAAAGAGACTAGATAAAAACGCGCCTCGGATATTGCAAATAACTCCGCCGACATTATAGATTTTTCATAAACTTTTCGTTTTGCCATTTGGCTACGGAACTTTAAAGAGGACATGTTTTAAATTTATGTCCCGTATAATTATATATGTACGTTGGATAATGGCTTTATTCTTGTTATAGATCAGCCTCATTAATTCTTTACATCCTCGAAAATGAACAGCTTTCTTAGAGAGGGAGTTTATTATTGATTTATTTTTGCGAAAAAGTAATTAAACGGTTTTGTTTTTCAGATTCAAATGAAAAATGCTTTTAAACCGCCTGAAACAGGCAAAATATGTAAACGGCCTACCTGATGGAAAGTGGTTCCCGTTGCTTCTGGGTATTTACAACAAGATAAACAATCCTATGTCATAGTGCAGACGCAAAATATAAAAGTTGACTAACTCTTATAACGTAGACCGTATTGCGGTACGTGTTATTGCTAACAATAGTTTTCTACACGCAATGCTTTCGTAATGTAAGAACATCATTATTTCCCGTCACTGACAGCGAAGATATATAACTGAAGATGTTAACAGGCGGACACTTCTTGTTACACGTAAATTGTATATAATTATACTCACTTTGCTCTCAATGCGATTCTGGTTTGTGATTGATTCCGAAACAACAATTGTGCTGGAGCTATATAATAGATCTATCTACGTGGCTTTCCTCACATGAATTTCGAATCCGCATCCCGCCGGTTCTGGATAAAAATTTCATTATGATAATTTCAGTTCATGTCTAACAGTGTGAAGAGGAAAAATATCCAATCAATCTCATTTTCTTTATTCCGAAGTTGGCAAACAGGCAGAGGGCTCGTGTACAGTGGTTACCGTCGTGTAAAGGAGTCTGCAACACCAGGGGCGAAGCCAACGCGTTGCCAGCCTTTAGGATGGGATAAAGAGGATTGCATAGGGGGATGAGATAGAGGGATCAGACACGAGGAATGGGATAGAGGAGATGGGATATGGGATTAGAATAGGGTAGATGGGATAGGGGGAACTGAAGTGGGCTATCAGAACTTTCACTCATCGCACGAAACATTATTAGTTCAAACCGAATCGTTTGTTAACAGGCAGAGGGTCCGCTTAATAAAAAGAGAAAACTGTTGTTTTTTGAATAATCAAACACTAATGCGTTGCGGATCTCAAGGAATTTTTAGGTGTTCCCATAACACGAAGGGAAATTTATAACATTAAATATTAGCAAAAATAATCCATCTATAATATTATAAAATTCAAAATATGCCGTGTCTGTACATTGGAGCTATTAAAAAACAACTGGATATTACACGTGGAGATTACACGATGCATTTTTTTAGATTTCTTATCTGTTTGTCGGTTTGTCTGTTTGTTCGGGATTCATGTAAAAACTACTGGGCTGATTTCGATGCGGTTTTCGTAGATCGACAGCAAATTCTTAGACTTAAACTCTGCGTTACTTTTTATCCCGGTAATCCCGCGGGAATTTTTCTAGGAATTGTTTAACATGGCCAGATTTAGAAAAATCGAATTCCAATGTGATTTTTTTCACTGATCGATAGCAAATTTAATGTAATAAAATGTGTGATATTTTTTATCCCGGGAGCGGTTTGTACTTATTCGGGTACGTAACAATTAGCTTCTTCCGACCACAGTTTTCACTAAAATGATAGCTTACATTCTTTTCCAAATGCTGTAATATTGTGTCCCGGGAATTCCGCGGGAATTCAAGTCAAGCGTGGACGAAGTCGCGGGCATATCGAAGTCGAAAATAAAATATTAATATTTGGAAGACATGTAAACTCGTAATTCAAATTGGTATTATTACATAAATATAACTATATATATAGTTAGATGAGTTTGGACCTTTGAATGTTTGTTTGTTATTTTTTCGGCTTTGGAGATAATGCTATATTTTTTTAAATAATAATAATAATAATCGGCAGACAAACATACATATTGTATATCCCCAAATTAAGCAAGTTACGCTTGTGTTATGGCCAATATACAACGTATCACTCTGGGGCCGATCCCAGACACCCAGACCATAGTAAATAACGGAGAAAACATGTTTCCGAAATTTACTATACCAAGAATCGAACCCGGAGCCTCTGCGTTGCAGTGAGGTAATACTTTCGATAACATGGACACACGCCTGATATTTATTATCACGCAAAATAAGACAGTTTATGTGGAATTGGGATCTGAAGTAGTGCGAGCGAAGCCGAGTTCTATTTCTAGTTCCTATATAATTTTGTTAGCATTGACTAAGTAATCTGAAGATGAAAGCACAACAGTTAGCATTGTGAGAATTCTAGGCAATCACCTAAGCTATAAATTCAAGGATAAATCGTAACCAATTCACCTTTTTGGGTTTATAAATGTATGATTTGATTGCAGTATAGTTTGACTAAACAATAAAATAAACAGGTTTATTTTATTATTATAAAGGTATCAAAATAAAAGATATAACAACAAAATAATTCGTTGAGCCATTTTAGAGCCTATTCGCAATTTCTCAGACAGACAGGTTAAAATTCTAAAAATGGTCATTCATGATCCGGTGTTCTATAAATATCAGTTTTCACTTAAATTTGGGCTTATATTTTCAAATTAAAGACACTTCAATATTATTACAAATTTTTTTCTGAGAGAAGTAAATAAAGGTTTTTACTTTCAAGTATTATATGTATATAAGTAATTTCAATACATAATTCCGAAAATTGTATTTAAATTGCAATGTGCTAATTAACTATTTGAAATAATTTGAGCCCATAAAAGTCCACTGGTGGGCTGTGCCCGAATATATCTATGTGATCGGATGGTAGTTTTCACGCGGAGGTTTTCACATAACGATAATCTTGTGTTAGCTTTCTTCATGATGTTTTCCTACACCGAGAGCATATATCATATATATAGAGAGCAATCAAAAGCTTCTTAAGCGGTGCATGCTGCGGCCAGGATTTATACTCAAGTCTATAGAATGAGACTCTGGTATCTTAACTACTACGTCTATTTGAAATGGATTGTTTGATGGCCGGTTCCTATACCTTAACCGCCGTTCATTTACCTCTCTATTGGTTAAAATTTGACATAAGCTCCATACAGCTTATATCAAAATTCAACTAACGGTAAGGTAAGTGAATGAATAGTAAGACGTAGGAACCGGTCATAATATGGGTGTCATAAAATTTGTTCGAGGTTCGAGGGACGTTCATAGGCGACGGTGACCACTTTCCATCAGGTACTTCAGACAATAAAAAATGGAAAAAGGTTAATTGCCTGACGTTAGTCGTTGGTATTGGATCAACAATCGACAGATACTGCCTGTAAACACGTCGTCTGTATCGCAACAATCTATTTATAATCACCGGCCGGCGAGACCACTGTGTGCTAAATGTCTGATATTTACGATTACGAGCAGGAGACGCCGGCAACAGTGATGTTGATATATTACTATCGATATCGTTTTGTTTTCTCATTCATATCTTATTTATCACATTTTTTACTGTGTCCAAATTATATTGACATTTCACTTTAACCAAACTAAATGTTTAAAAGATAAAAGTAAACCAGACTAAAAAGATATACACAAAATACTACAGGTGCTACCTATAATATAGTAACACTTGTATTGTAGAATAATTTTATTAATTTTGTGTAAATAATTATGTCAATAAGACAATTACGACGTTTGACAAAAAATGAAAACTAGTTTTGTCTGAACTATGCAAATCTCGTTGCAAAGTTTCTTTTGTGTTTAATACAACTTATTTTTCTGTTTCCTCTAATTTTATCAATACAATTCTTTATAAAACATCACTACTAATATTTATTATACTTTCATAATTGGAGACGACGCTTAATACATAATCATTATTTGACTATGTAAATTATTTTCAAACTCGTTGAACTCTTTTTCATTGGATACAAAACTATGATATTGAAATAGTAATTGAAATAACATGAGTTTTCATTAATATCACATCCCTTTCTTTTTAATTTAAAAATTATTATTGTAATTAATTACAATAACGAAAAATCTTAAAACGGATCTTAAGCATGTTTTTTTCGTTTCTTTCTTACGAAAGACCAATGCATACATTTTATATTCCTAAACTGAGCAAGTTACGCTTGTGTTATGGGTAATATACAAAGAACAATCCTGGTTCTAATCTGACAGCCAGACGAGACTTAATGATAGAGAGTTTGGTCACATGAAGGTAGATATCCATCTATGACCTGTTTAATGATTATTAAACTATCTCAGAACTGCGTCATTAAGTTTCTACGAGGTCAGTAACGCGTTGGAAATTCCACTAATATTGCAAACATAGATAGGTGACGGTGACTACTTTGAATCAGGTAAGCCTCTGTTTGTATGCTTCAGGTGATAAAAAAAAACTATCGATATATTTTATTTTCTTAAAGATAGGAAGGAAAAGCACTAGCCTCGCAACGATTAGCGCACCCGCGGCTGAGTGGCGCGCGCGCACGTGCGCAGCCAGCCGGTGAGTAAGCTCGCGCTCCCACCGCGCATACATAACTATTCACGTCTAAGTTGGTACGTGCAGAACAGAATCCTTGCCTGCGGTACCTTTTGGGTGCAATTTCGCTAGGCTCACGCTACGTGATATGCAAATAAAATGTTCTTGTACCACTGTGCCCTACTACTACTACTATCTTTATATTGTCACGCAACCAAAGTAAACAACCAGTTTGATCTCTACTTATTTTTAAGAACCGGCAACTCTAGTTATTTTTAATTTAAAATATTTTATTTAAAAGTTATTGAGTAAGATCTGGTATAAAAGTTCCATCACAATAGACCGTAAATAAAGATTTTCTTAATCAAATTCAAAAGTTTTTATTCAAATTAAATTCTGATAAGCAAAACTTTTCAAGGACATCAATTAATTAAAATTATAACTACTTCTTATGCTGGGGCTTCAATTGCGTTAGTGTCAAAGATTTAGGGTATGGCCGAATGAGTCTTATTTAAAACGTTAAAAATAACGTCGTTAACACATAGCCACATTAGTGTGTACACTGTTTTTCCTTAGAAGATCATTTTCGTATATTACAAACAGGACTTTTGAAATGAATTACACTATTTAACTATGTTCAAATGTCCTAGACAATTTAAACTACATCTAAAGTTAGATATAACAGTAAAAAATGTTTTATATTATTTTCTAAAGACACAATTTCATTTAAAAAATTGATTATAAATATAGTAAGTAGAATAAACTGTATATATTATTAGTTTTCATTTTGTTTGGTGATTGTAAATGATATAATAATAATAACAGCCCATAAATGTCCTAGTGCTGGGCTCGGGCCTCCCATTATAGGGGAACGGACAGTATACCCGCCACTTTAGTCCAAGGAGGCTTGGCAGGTTTGACACACCGGTTATCTGGATGTGCAAGTTGCATCACGATGTTTTCCTTCACCGTTTTTAGCACATGGTTATTGTAACAATATGCACATTAGATCGGAAAACTAACTAAGTGGTGCATGCGTTCCGGCCAGCATCAAACCCGCGCCCTTTGAGTTGGGGAAGCGTGCCATTACGCTGACATGACTATGAAACACTATGTAAGTGATAATTAAAATTTTGTTCAAAAACTTATTTTGTAATACGTACGTTATCTGTCAATATTTAATATCATTAACAATGTCGCTTCTTAAATAACGCCTTTAACACATTGCCATATTTGCGTGAAACGGCCTAAATCTTTAACATTATCTCAGATGCAGCCCCACCTTTTTTACACTATTTATACCATTTTGCAACGTGTTATCGTTTTTAATGAGAAGAAGCGGAAAGAAACGCCTAGCTAAGATTTATACAAGAGCTTTTTCGAAAACTTAATAGAATTGCAGTATTACAAAGAAATTTTAGCGTTATAATAATAAAAAAAAATTACCAAAATAAATCTCCATAAATACCTAATTATAGAACTAGTTTTTAATTTTAAAAAAAACTGTAGTGGAACACTTACAAGTATTCACTACATGTAAAATAAACCTGGAACGAGGAGTTTTGCAAATGCAATTTATTTTTCATCAATCCTCCAGCCGATATTCTTTTACTAAAATAAAGCATAAGCATACTGTACACTAGTGTATGACTTAAAAAGAGTTTAAGTAACGTATTTTGTAACTTACTTTTATATTTGGCGTAGGAAAAATCTAGTATATTATTCGAAATCTTTTTAAAGGAACGCATACCAACCCTCAAGAAGAAGAAGAAACAAAATATTTTTTGTAATATAAATCTTCGGCCTTATCTTGAATACGATCTTCTGATTTTTATGCTTAACTGAATATTTTACTTATGGGGATTATTAATATTGGATATATGTCGTACGAATAATTTACGTTGCAAACTTTTAAAAAACATTTTTTTATCAAACTTTTATAGACTTTAGCGAAATGTTATTTTTCGATAGTAGCAAAAAATGCAGAGAATATGAAATTCATATTTATAGATTTAACTAACATATACTGTGAAAAAAGTAAACAAACTGATTGAAATTCAAAGTTAATATTGTTACAAAGTTAAGAGGCAAGTCAAATTAATCAATATGTAGGCATGAACTTTGTTCTACCTAAATAATAAGTGATCCTTACCGAAATCAGGTGGGCCCAATGGCAGCTGTTCAAAGCCGTTACAATTTAAAAGTAACAATCACAACGAATCAATGGTTCATAGAAAAACTGATGCGTAGTATGTGTGTGATTTTAAAGACGCACTGTGTTTGGCGAAGCTCACCTGCGCGTGCGCACGTGCACATCTGGACGACAGACGCAGGGAGACTGTGACGTCACTGTCGCTAATCGTATACGCATAATTTTCACTAACAACGACCAAAACAAATTTTATGTGCAAGTTGAATTAACAATTATTATTTACTGAGACGCGTTTAAACTATTTAAATTTGTGCTAACTATTCGTCAATGTTTTGACTATAACATATGTTTTTAGTTAATTATGTATATACCCATATTATTTAACGCTAACACAATTTTGTATAAAACACAATATTTAATTACCTAACAATGGTTTATTTTTATGGTTCCGTAGCCATTATAGCAAAAATGGAACTCTTATATTTTAGTTATGAACTTTTGTCGGTCTATCCGTCTGTCTTTGAACAGGCTGGCCAAATAAAGATAATAATGATACTTTTGATGAAAGGTGAAAGGGCGATGAAAGGCGCCTCTATCTAAACTAGAGTTTAGATACATTTTCGAAATTGGCGCCCCAAAATTACTAGTAATTTTTAGTATTACGTCAAACAATGTGCAAGTATCAAATTGCTTTATTTACATATCAACATAACCTATGACATTTACTTTAATAATGATGACTGTAATTTTGTAAGCAAGCGTTTTAACATCTTGTGATAGTTAATAGAGTAATTATTTTATTAAAAGAAGCGAAATAAACCATTACAAACCTGTCATGTCGGCGGCTCTTTGGTATATATCCTCAAATTATGTCGAAAAGATTTTTGCTTTAAATTCGGCTGACATCATTGGTAAAGTTTAAAAATCACTACTTAGTACTGTTAAATTTTTCTTCAGTTATTTTTAATGGACTTTAGACTTGGTTTAACGTTAAAATTATATACTAAGATAGATAAATTTGCTTTGCTTATAATTCACTGACATCGACAACAGATTAGTATATTGCCAGAAGGCAAAAATGTTCATGTTCTAGACATGACGGCTAGGCGTAATTTTTCAAAGAAACTACTTTATTCCACAATAATATGTAGTCTACATAGCGTTCGTTACACACTGGTGTAGCAAAAATGTTTTTTTTCAATATACATAGTTCAATAGACTAACGATACCCACACGGTTATCGTTAGTCAGATCTTGAAAAATCAGGTCAATATTTTTTACTGACTTTATATTTAACTTAATATTTAATAGGTAGCGCGATCTTTCAAAGTCATGAAATTCTGCCCCCTCTCTAACTTTTGAAATACAAAGTGGAAAATTCTGAAAAATAAGTTATGGAGTTTCAAAAATATTTTTAACAAACTTTAGTTTGAACAATATCCGTATAATAGTTTTTGAGATATAATGGGGTTTGATTAAATTCTTTATGGATCCGTATCAAAATCATGCAAACAATGAATATTTGTTACCTCTACAGAACCCTTCATAGTTCGTGAATTATCCGGAGACACCCGATTTTTTAATAAAATGGACATGAATTTTTAGATGTTGATATTTTAAATAATCATGAGTTTCAGCTTAATATGCTTAATCATACATTCACATTTATGCAGAGTATTCATGAAAGTAATTCTATCTAGATATTTAAATCTCATTATTTTTGGTTAACGGGCCATTACCTGACTCTCAGTACGGAAGTTAAAACTTAGCCATATGTTCAATTGTAAGAGGTAAGTTCGATATATTATTCGTAATAATTTTTAGTGGGTTGCTTAATTAAATTCGTGCTAGATCAGTGAATCCTCGTTAGACACGGCCATCAAATTTATGTTCCCATCCACCCTCGTTTACAAATTTGGGGTTAGAATTCTTTTATCATTAAGTAATATAAAACGCATAAAAACGAGTTCAAGATGATTCAGTCGTTTATTTTTTAATACTAGACTTTTATATCCGATTGTGTCCGTGTAAAAATATCGACTACCCTCAGAAACTTTTGCGATTTAGTATCTGGTTATTAAGGTACAATAAACCTATTATATCTAATACTATGTACAAAATTATCATATTAAGGGCTGATTTTTCAATCACCAGATGATAGTTATTCATGGAATTAAGTATAACATGGAAAACTTAAAAATGTCAATTGCATATGTAAAATAATTGAATGATTTCACTTTTAAATTCACTCAAGTTAAAAATATACATATAAAAATTAAACTAGTACAATGAAGACAACTTAACTTATATTGTATTCTACCTAGAATTCCTTAAGACTGTTAAGACCGTAAGTAGAATACTGAGCTTAGATCATCAAAGTCAATGAATAAGGTTCCCAAACGGCCGGCTGAATCGCCTTACTGATCCGTTGTCCGAGGTGAGAACCAGCCCTCTTATCACGAGTGGTTTTGATAGATCTTAGTAGAGGCTCATACCCTCAGGACCCCACGGTCCAAGCTAATGATGTATATTGTATCTAATTACGTGACCACAGGTATGCGAATAGCTTTATACTCCAAGGTCATAAAATGAGAACAAACTATGTCACAGTTTTTATCAAGGTTAAATCGAGCGGGACTGTGGTTCGAGATTAGAATCTGATTGATCTTTTAATTTTCTAGATTACATTTTCATATTTTTATATTCATAAAGGGTACTACATTACATAAGTGAGTTAGTTACACTTAATATTTAATCGTAGTTCGTAAAATAATTATATAACCTTTAAGGTAAAATTTTTTGTGCAACTTTGGAACACACCTTTATTTCTATAACCGTTACTAGTTAGCGCGACCTATTGTTGAAAGGGTACGGATTGAAGAATTAACGTATCAGAAGTTTTGTGTTAAACGTTTATTTAGTGAAATTCTTTTCAATGAAATATAACCCGTTATTATATACTAGTCCTCTCATTAGCGAACAAAAAAGTATTTCGATGACAAAGATGAAAGAAAAACATTCACACGAGTCGTTTGGTTTCGTAATCGGTCCATTTCAAATCCTCAGGGGAGTGCGATTAAATGTGAACCGATCATTCACATCTTTATTGAAATGAAATTATACCCATTCATTATTGTTTCGTTATTAAGTATAATTATTTTAAGAAAGGGAGAGGTGTAATTTAAAATTATTTCGGACTATATGGGATGTAAAGACGTGGATTTGAATCCTAGCAGGGAGGATCGGACGTTACAATTATTACATGTCAAATATGAAGGAATTCCTCTTAAGTGAGGGTGAAACCTGCTTATCAAGGTGACCTATGTATGAAACCCGCCTGGGATAAAGAGGAAGAGTGTACTGGATGTTTAAAATTGAAGAGGCCGAATAGCCGAGCAATGGGATGTTTATGGGCTGATATTATTATATAGGTATATGGGATATATTACTCTAGAATATTTTTATGGCAATCAAGCGTGGTCTGTGGTTAAGCAACATGTGTACATGCTGCACGTTACGTAGATGAATATGCTGCGGGTGATGTCAGATGTGTGGAATAACACAGATGGAACCACATCAGGAACTTCGGCTTGAGCAGCAGCCTTTATTTACGTGACGTAATAGATAGACTTCGAGAGAATAGTTATATCGTGGTACGGTCATATTTTATGAAGACCGGTTAGCTACGTAGGAAAGTAGTGTTTATCAAAGCCGTCTGCGTCTGGACCCGATACAGGTTAAGGCTCTTGAAATGTTGGCTTCACATTTTGAATATGCGTGTCAATGTTGTCACATTTAGGTATGCCGAAGACTATACACAGTGCAGTAGGTAAGTGAAACATAAGCTCCGAAGCGGACGCAACTGGGGCTTAAGGTTAGAAAGATGATGTCCTCACCGCCACCGTATATGAAGTCTCATCTTCAAGAAAATATTTTCAGAACTTGTTAAACATAATATTCGTTAATTTTATTTTTAATTCAGCAAACTGGTTCTAATTTGTATAAGAAATTCTTATTACCACAAAACAAAAAATAAACCTCACTTTGTACAGTTTGATAATGGTCCGCATCGGCCACTTAAATAAAAGATAGTGCTTTTATTTCTGCCCAAGGAATTGTTAAGCGAGGGCTGCAGGTTTTCTATCTTGGTTAATAAATAGAGGACTATGAATTAAAACGTTAATATCGTTTCAAGTTTTAGTGAGAGTGACAAAATATAATGAAAAAAGAAAAATATTATGTTACGGATTTGATAAAAATACCAATAACAACCCGTCCCATTGATGGACCTCCCTGTTTCAGGGAAAAAACACCTATCTAAGGTTAATTACCGGGTTTCAGACATGTATTAATTTGATGTGCAGGTTTCTTTAGAATGTTTTTCATTCACCAACAGCACGTGGTAATTGAAACATAATTTTTATGCACACAATAGCAATTATTAGTGCATGCTTTTTGGTCAGGATACAAAATGCGGTACGGATACGTTAGCCACTATGAGAGGCGAGATTTTTTAATACTAGCATCTCCCAACGAAACTTTGTCGATGAAGACGTGTTTTGCATTGCAATGGCGGACCAAAAAAACCCGACTGTAAAGCCATCAACCATCTCTTTGGCTATGTTCGTCTACCCCACGGAAATGACGTCTATTGGGATAAAATGTATCCTAAGTGTTGGCTCGGGATATAAACTAGCTCTGTGTCGCTGTGTCGAGTTTAATATAAATCCATTAAGTAGTTTTTACGTGATGCTCTGACAGACAGGAAAATTTTTTAAATATTGCATTTTATGAAATAGCGTGCCTGGTTTTTTTTGCTCATTTTAAATTTATTGTAACCAGACACTTCCACCAAATTTATGGTAGTACCGATAGATTACAAATAATTTTAAAATATTATTGTCTTTATAATTTAATTAAAAAATAATTTAATTTTAAAAATTGTGTTCTTGTTTTTTTCATGAGTTCAGCAGCCGGGCAGATGGCCCACCTGATGGGAAGCGGTTATCATCGCCTATGTACATTTGTAACGCCATAGGTGCTACCAATGTGCTGCCGCTCTCTAAAGCGGCATTGGTGATTACACTTCTGGGAGATTTCACTTCGTGATTAAAATCATTCATACAATTTTTGCCTATTTCTTTATATATAATATTTAAAAGATATATCTTATTAGGCGCTAGAGTGCCCTAGTCAATCGATATTTATAAATATAATATACTTATATACGTATGTATAATCACATGGATATCTAGAGTTCTTTAATGACTATAGTGGAAAGGAAGGTCGGTTTCGGTCTATCTTTAACTATCATAATTATTCTTTTACTTTTCAGGTACTATTACTGCGAGGATAGCTACAGGATAGCTTCTTGGTTCTTTCAAGGAAAGCGTATTTCACCCTCGAGTACATTATCATTTAACATAAAATCGAGTTAGCCGTCAAACGCGAACCTAGTTTAATGGTGGGGCTTCATCTGGAACAATGTTACAGGCCGTAGGCCGTTTAGGCCGTTTCACACAGATGTGGTGTTGGGTGTAATACGTAATTTGTTATGGTGCGATATTGTTATGAATTGTAAATGACGTTATATATTGACGTGTATATACACTAATGTGGCTATTCGATTACGGCGTTATTTTTAACGCTTTAAATAAAACACATTCGTCCAGAGTCAATATCTTTCACAGTATCGCAGGTGTGGCCGCACCATAATGGAAATAAGTGTATCTAATGATAAACTAATAAAAGAAAAGAAAAGCACAGGCGAAGGATGTCAGTCGGTGCGACGAACGTGGCGTGGCGGCGGCGTGTCCCGATAAAGCGTGCGCGAAGGTAGCGCTAAGTGATAGCTAGTGACGAGTCAATTGCGCCCACGCATACAGGTTGTTTGGTGAATTGGATCGGCACGGTAATTTTCAGTTAATGATTCATTGTATACATTTCTCAAAATGTTTAAAAACTTAATTATCCTTTGTTTGAATAAAACTACTTTTTACCGGCAAGTAATTGCAATGCTTATTTGATTATTTGTAATTTAAAGTCCAAGTCAATCAGTAACCGTGAAAACGTACCTGGTTATACCTGTAGTTACGTCTAAAAGTCGTGAAAACTTGTAAAATGCTGTTTTTAGAATATAGACCATAGTAGAAGACACTAATGAATGTAGATGAAACAATAGATGCACATATGTCAAGATCGTAACAGGTGGAAATCCATCGTCTCCGCCTAACTCTATGGGCGTGATAATATCTATGTATGTGTGTAAACCATAAAAAACATATATTTATATGTTCTTATAATTCGCTAAAGGGAATTTAAATTCGGATATATTTACCCATTATTATATATGTTTTTAGAATGGTTTAGATAATATAATATCAGCCCATAAACTTCCCCCCCACAACTGGCTAAAGTCCCATCCATTTCAAGGGATCTTGTCTAAGGCAAATTAGGGGGTTTCAAACGCCGTATATCTCAATGCGCAGGTTTTCTTACAACATTTTCCTTCACCGTTAACACGTGGTAATTGTAACAATATGCATAGTAGGTAAGACAGACTGGCCAAGCTGTACAAGCCTCCCGGTCAGGATTCAATAATTATTATCAAATCCGAATGCGATTAATGCTTAAGCTTCAGGCAGTTATTTAAAATTATTAAGTTATATATTATAACATGTACATAAATAAATTATTAAAAAAAGGAACTTTGTCATTTCAGGAAGAACTAAATCTTCTATAATGTTCCTAAAACATTGTGCTGTTATATCATTTTTGAATATTGATTCGTTGAAATCAATTCAAATGAGATTACGAAATTATTGAATGCTCTTACAGCGGCAAATTCAAATTAAAATTTATGTACTCGCATAAAACATGGTTTAAAAGGTATTACAATAATTATATTTAAGTACACATGTTTTTGCCAGATTGGCGTGCAGATTTAGCTTGTACAATTGATTACAATATTACATTATTTATATAATTATTTGGAATATTATATGTCAAAATTTCAATTAAAAATAAATAGCGTCCACAGTCCCATAGTCACATAATTATAACAGTCAATATAAATAATTTTGTAATTTATGATTATCATTGTTAGTTTGAATTATAATTTATCATTTATGTATTCATTTATAGTGTAATAACATTTATTAGCAAACAACTTTTTTAGATAGAATTTGTATTCAATGAAATTTTTTTGGTGCCATGTATACGATGCTTTTTTGCAATAGAGCTGTTTTGCAAGGATGCGTGCAAAGCCTATCTTTATCCCGTCTGTTACTTGGTACACCATCTGACATACATGGGAATAAATCCTTATTATATCTAACAAACATGGGTACTTCGAGGATGTATAGTGACGGTACTGTTAGCAGTTTGTGTTTTATAAATAACGGTTTGCAGCTTTGAATAGTTTGTAGACGGAACATCGAACGAATGCAGCGTTTTTGCATAAGGAAAAAAAAAATATCCCTTTATCTCAAATTAATTCGACAAGACCAAAGTAAGCGGTTAGTAAAGCTTTTATGTCAACAGTTGGTGATAATTTATATAAAGCATATGATGATTTACTAATTTTCTTACTTAATTTATCTATATGAATTTTCCAATTTAATTTATTGTCTATTTACAAAGAAGCCGCCTTTCCAGTGTAAAAGCTCTAATGCAGAGTCTGTGTTTGCGGATAGCTCAGGGCTATCGCTTTAGTCTGGCCGCCGCTACTACTGCAGAATTATAAATAATCGATAGTCTTTATAATGCTGTTTTATGCTAGACTAGTAAAAGGCTCGCGATATAGGCTATCCCACCACCGTCTTTGGATAAGATATACCTGCTCAAGCTAAAATTTATTTTGCTGACCAATAAGCGTGCTTTATTTCTTTTCTGAATCAATTGTATTTTAATTCGGGGCTATGAAGTGCAAAGAATTGACCTTCTTGTTTCTAAATTAAGCTAAATTATTAATTATTTAGGTATGTTAGTTAATTTTCCTAAATAATATTTTTAAACGATATTTATGAATTTTTTGAAATTTAATTTAAAACGGTTTATTGCCGTATTCAGAGTTAAATAATATTCCATTATATAACTTAGCTTGAAACTAATACGAAATATTGACCAAACCACAATAATAAAACTAAAATTGTAATTACTACAATTAAATATTGATGGATCATTACCTGACTATGGTAGCATTATCTTATTTTTCGCATTTTTATCACAATCAGATAATATATTGTTATAACCTAAGCGCCGACAAAGACAAATTCCACGTACAGATTTGTAGAAGTACATTTATTACCCGTCGGTATTTGCACGAATAACATTGAAACTATTGTAATTCTTTTATTATCGTCTTCTTTTGTTTACTTATTTATTGGCATACGTTTCTACAAAACAGCCCACTGTTGTATTGTAATCATTAGCCAGGTGTTGCGGATTTTAAAGTACAAGCCGATTCTAGGAAATTCGGTCCACGTGCCCTGGCGGGCACATTACACTTGTGCAAGATAAAACGATGGCCTGATTGAGGGAGGGGAGTCATTCGAGCGAGAACCAAGATCAAAGCGAGACGTGTGTACTACAATCAAGAATCTAATCGTGACGGACTTTGCGCGTTTTATTGAATTACGACCTTCTGCATTACGTTTGGATTTGTTGTGTTCGATTATATTTGTACCTGTGTTATACGTGTTTGTATAGTTCTAATAAACTCTATAATAATTCCAACGGCATTTTAATTCGAGTCCCGTAACTCGTAACAATATTTATGTATAATATAATAATTTGTGAATATAAAAAAACTTAGTATGTATTTTTAAATCTGAGAACATCTAAATTTACCCATCACCTGCATCGTCAGATTAGCTTAAATTATCCTGTAAGTTCGGTTGCCTGGAAGAGATTGCTCTAAGCGATAAGGCAGCCTGGTGTTGTGCCTAAAAATACTGTAATTAATGTATTTGTCTGTTATTTTGGTGAGCAATAAAGTGTTACCTATCTATCTATCCATGTTTTAAATACCCGAAAACATAATGCACCTGAATTCCTATTGAAATGTACAGATATAGGGTTTATTCCGACGTTGTATACCTACCTATATTTTAATGTAATAACTGTAAATTATTAAGGTTATCCGTGTATCTGCTATTTAGAGATACGGATGGACTTACACCTGAAATATAATATATTTATTATGTAGCATTTAGCTGTCACGGTAAGTTTTGAATGGTGCGATGCAACTTACTTGTTTGAATGACTTGAACAATAGGTATCAGGTACTTTGTGTAACATTTTGGCATGTAATATAAAGAACCACGTTAAAACAATTGAACGTGAAAGAGTTCTTTGAGCAGTCATTATTTCACGACGTGTTGATAGGCAAAGTATTGTGCTGGTCTAAGGCATAGTATTCATTAATTGAAAACCGTCTGCAACACGGCGTGTGGCAATGTGCTGGCGAACCACAATTATCTCGTCACAATTCTGAGATCAATCAAACCATATCAAGTTATGTGGGTCATTAATTACTGCAAACAGTAATTACTTTAATTACTCTTGGCAGTCTTTGTGTAAAGTCGTGAAGTCGCTGCACGCCTTCGAAGGTCAAATTGCCGTCTAATGCAAAGAGGAGACTAGAAAGGAAATATCAGACAATCAAATGAAATATGTACAGATTTGAATATATAGAGAATGCTCTTATTTTGAAAACTCGATAATTCGTTTTATTCAAATTATAGTTACAATTTTGTATTTATCTAACTAGAAAATAGAGTATGAAAATTGAAATTATTCATTCTCTGTATGGAAATATGATCGATAAAATGTGATCTAATAATTGAGGTATAACTTACTACATACTAGTAAATATAACTCAATGGCTCCTATAAAGTTCTAGTTTAGTGTGGATAACCTACGTCGAACTATGCCTGGGGATAGTTTTCACAACATATGTAATAGGTATATTATAACAACTTAGTTGAAAGAAATATTGGATGTATTACATTTTTTATGTTCTTTTTAATAAATTTATTTTGTATCAGCAATTTATTCTGAATTCCGTACAAAGATATTATAGTACTATAACAGTGCGACATCCGTTTGTCCCGGGGTACAGTTGAAAACCAGCGTCAGACTTATATTTAGCATTTGCTACACTACATTCACTTGGTAGGCCTACCATCGCGACACATATTGTTTGTTACGTATTTAGTGAGTTATATTTCTTTTAGGATGTCTCGCAATGTATTCAAACAAATATTTTTTCTTTCTTCTTACTACATACGTGTGCACACTATTCGGTTATAAGACGTAGCGTGGCGAGCGGCGACATCGAATGCGCAAGCCATGCACTCGCTGGTTGCGCTGCGCCCGCGCCGCGCTGGTGTGCGCTGGTGCTGTCAAAAGCACCCCGTCAGGTGATCTTTGGGTCCGTGACTCAACAGTTATACTAACGAACCGGTGCGCTCTGCGGCCACGGCGCGTGCTTCATTGTGTCGTATTATCTATCATTATCTCGCTTAGCCTAGATACAGACGTATTCAATAACGCATGTAGCAATTTGAAATGTAAAACAATAAACTTTTAATAAAGAGAATGCTTACAGCAACTTCTTGTATTGGACTGGATTAATAAGTTGTGCAACATCGGCCGCTGTGTCATGAAAGGTTGCCACAAACGTTCCTACGGGTCAATGTTAGAGCATTTATCGATACTATTGTCATTTCATTGTTTAGCAAAAAATCGATTGTATCGGAACATATGCAATTAACCATTGAGTAAACGAGCTTAAATCGTATAAGGGTGAGATGCAATTATATTGAATTTATTTTATTTAAAACTAGTTTTCATACAAGTAATTATTATTAGTTCTAGCCAAGACAGAAATCACAGTAATAGGTACATGCTAACGCACCCGCTCGAATAGATACAGTGGCTGAACAAGGCTCTAGCAGGTGGGTATAAATCACCGACAGATTAGAGATACTCACCTAGTTGGCCGAGTTAAACGTTTGCGGCCCATGATTAATTCCATTATGTTCACTTTATGATACTTATCTTTAGTTATTATGTTTCATTAGCGTTGTAAACTATCTACACCATAAAAACCATCTATCAAGGTGTAAAGTGGAATCATCGATGGTTTTTGAGGTACAAGGCGTCTATACAGACTATTTATTAAAGGCACATCAATCCTGCTTTATAGCACCTGCCTAAGATATCCAATCATAACATATGAGGTGTTAGGGCATTATCATGAATTTAATCGGTGTTATATTTATTATTGCTTCACTCTCGTTTTTAAGGATAGTTTATAAATATATATTTAACTACTGAATTTTTATAGAATATCTGCGTTGGTGGTCACTGGCTAAGCTTAGTACAAATTCCACAGATCTACTCGCGGATGCAGCAACATTTGAATTGAAAGTATATCGGCCCGCAAAATATTGGTCCAGCATTAATCTACCTTTCAACTTCCAATCGAGTAAACGATGAACCGAAAACGTTTGTCACGATTCGAAGATTAATAATTTGTTTTTATACGATGTCGCAGTTGGCATCAAGAGCAACGATGTGGCTTTTTCACAGCACGGCTCGTGTATCAGTACCGGTACTGAGAAGGAGGCTAAGTTCAGCATCACGATGTTGCTACTCAACTTTCGACTGGGCTTGTCGATTAAGAATCACTTGCGACAACAACAGTGACCGGAATTATCGAGGTGGCCCTTGGCATTAATGGACTATGATTTCGTAGTATTGTGTTAGTATCATTTAAATCAGTGGGCAACGACAAAAGATAAAACATATTTACCTAAGAAGCTAAAAACAACCAATTTTATTAGACACAGTCATTGCATAAAACATCGTTTTATAAATAAATGTTCTTCTTCTTTATCCACTTTTTAATCATAATAATTTCCAAAGCATTAAAGTATGTTATATCGTTTGCAAAATATTTCACAAACGTAAAACCCACCACGGTCTTAAGGCGGATTTATAGATAGATATAAATATATTTATTCCCGATGAGATTTGATCAAGATGTTTTCTTTCACTGTCACCACGTGGTTATTTGTTATAATTATATTAGGCCAGAAAGTATCTACGAGTAAGCGACCGGAGCATGCTTTCCAGCACGATTCTAATTCGCATGACTGTAATAAGACCTCAAGCCACTGAGCCATCACGATTTATTATATAGGATGGTATAATATAATGTAGCAGAAAGTACGTGGTAATCGGTATATCATTATTTACTAGAAACTTTTATCCACATGCCTGTTAAATCAGCAACGTGATGGCATTTTTTGCCATATAAACAACTATAAAACGAGTAGCCTCTTCTTAATAAGCTTAACGTGGAACGGGTTAAGGCGACCGCACGTGGATAACCAACGCGGTCGGCGGAACATCAAAGCAACCACTCGGTTAAACCAATTGCGTGCCAGCGCGCGCGCAACTACAACGTATAATTATACGGTTATAGGGTGCACCCCCGCACTGGGCGCCCCGTCAGAGGCCACGGGCCCCTTCATCACCCGCACCGTCAAAAAAACAACCATCTGTTGAACCACAACCAGGATAACGCCCGCTGGGTCAGTAATTGACCGACAACACAATGTTTTACAAATTAAACTTTTTTTTTACAATATAATGATTATTAGATGTAGGTCAATCAACATATTAATGTGTGTGTTACCTATATGAGTCTTATATTGAGTTGTTAAAGGATGCATGTTATTAATTTTTTATATCTTTGATCACATTGACAAATCAGAGTGCAAAAAATTGTTTTATCCTATCCTTGCTTTTTCATTGTCGCCACCTTCTCCATCATGGGCTAGGACAGAGATCTTATTTTCTTTTCAAAAACTTAAGACGTAACACATGATTATGTTCTTATATTATTTCTTGTTTATACTATTTACTTCCACATATTTTACCTATTTCTACTAGTTAACATACACATTTATTTTTAGATATTATCTATTAACAAATTTCTTTACAAGCTAATATTAGAGTTACATTATTTATAATTTAAATAACTTAATGCTAGTTCTACATAATACCACTATATGTGTATAGCGATATTGTTATGACTTCCTATGCTTATAATTTTTATGCTTTCAACTTAAAATAGAGAAACGAGAAATAAATCTAAATAAATAATTAGTAAAAAAGATATAATTAGGTCCATAAAAGGTAAATTAATTTATACACCTGTAAAGGTATGCGTAGACCTACCTTAATATACATACGCCTTTTTCTATTGTAACGAAATACTAGTTAATAAGTGGGCGTTTAAGTTATAAATTATTTTTCAAGTAAACCTAAGCATATCTGAAAACTGTATCATAAATCATATAAACAGTCGATACGCTATTAATTATTAAGAAAACAAACAAATAATAAATTTATGTAAGTTACAATTATAAAACCTTTGTTATAAAACTATTGACACAATTCCTCGTGTAAAAAATGCTTCTCTTTTTTGTAACGACTCAGCGGCCATAACATTTATGATATTAATAGCATAATTTAAATCAATTTCCGCCGTACGGACTAACCCTTTTAGTCAGGGCGTTACAAGCATTCATTATTTTCATAATAGTGTGTAATCGTCTTTGGGATCTCCGTCTCGCGGTCACCCAGCTGCCATTCTGAGGTGATTTTGTTGGTTCCGTCATGCAACAGGTTATCCACCGTAGTAATTACAAAATAGATTCTTTGATACGGTTAACATCAATCGTTAATTACATTATTAAGTATTTTTATGCTTACTTTTTGTAGAGCATGATCAAATAAAAGCAATTTTTTTCAATAAATTCGATGATTTAATATTATATATATATATATATATATATATATATATATATATATATATATATGTATGTATGTATATATATATATATTTGCTTATAGGCAAACTGGCAAACGGGTCCACTTGATGGCAAGTGGCTACCGTTGCCCATGGACATCTGCAACACTAAGGGAGTCGATGCGTTGCCTACCTCGTTGAGACTTTAAATATCTGTTTACGCCCTTTTTGAAGAGCCCCATAGTGTAGCGCTACGGCATAACCGCTGGAGCTCATTCCATAGCTTTCTCACGTATGGTATAAAGGAGCGAGCGCCATGTACAGTGGATAACTTCCAGGTGTCAAGGAAGTGTGAACGAACTCCCAGTCGCCGGCGAGCAGTGCGAGGTAAAATAGCGACGTAGGTACCGAATCAAATAGCTTCTCAGAACACTCCCCAACGTACAGACGGTAGAACGCGCTTAGAGCGCCAACGTGTAACGTCGACATCCACCGCGA
This sequence comes from Dendrolimus houi, assembly GCA_039645545.1. Taxonomy (NCBI): domain Eukaryota; kingdom Metazoa; phylum Arthropoda; class Insecta; order Lepidoptera; family Lasiocampidae; genus Dendrolimus; species Dendrolimus houi. The sequence continues at coordinate 14,953,742 of CM077126.1, read as the reverse complement.
TCTGGAGCTTCCGTCCATCAAAAACTACATTACGTCGCTCTCGCGTAAGTATTTCGATCTAGCGCCGCACCATCGAAATCCCCTCGTCGTGTCCGCGTCCGATTATAAGCCTCGACGAAAGGCTCTCGTGCGACGACCGCGTAACATCCTCATGGACAAGGTCGACGATATCACAAAACGGCTGGCTCGGATCAGCCCGCCCGCGGTTAGGACGGCAGGCTGGCAGGCACCGACAGACAGACACAGACGGCGGCGTCGACGCCGCCAATCACGATCTCTCCACGTCCCCGCGAGGGACGCCAGGAGACACAGCCCCCCCATAGGATAGACTAGGCGTGTTGCTGGGAAGTTTCTTTCGCCGTTTCTTCTCTCCCAACCATAACACGTTGCGAAACGGCAGTAAGATAGTATAGGCCACCGCGAACCGCCGATCCCGGTCCGCCGGGATCCTTCCTCTCGGGCTTTATATTACCCGTCGCCCGCTCTCAATTAGTGCATTGTGTCGCCTTATGGTGGGCATCATTAGATTCATCCCCCTCTCATGGCAACAGTCCAGCCGAGGTGAAACTCCCTAGGGAGCCCCCTCGAGCAAGTTGCCTCCCGGGCTCGAGCGCCTTCGCTTCGCAAAGGCACTCGCCCCGAAAACCCCGGTAAAGTTGTGAGGTCTTCGGACCAACAACATAAAGTCAAGTCCAATAAAAAAAAAAAAGCGCCAACGTCTCTTTTGAGACTTAAAGGTTCTAAACTGTCTGTAAGTTCGAGATCGTCGACAACACGGACCGCTCAGCGCTGCAAGGAGTCAAGTGGGAGCAGCTCGTACTGAGGTGCCCCAACCCAGAGATGGGAGCAGTAGTCCACATGGGGACGGACTTGGGCCTTATATAATAAAAGCCTATGTCCCGGTGTGAGGTACCGCTTAGCCCTGTTTAGATTTTTACCTTTTAGCCCTTTGCTTTCCAAATGACCCCGAAATTGCAGCTCGCTCGAAATGTCGACGCCTAGGATCCCGATATAGTCGGAGATCTTTAGGGGAGTGCCCTGGAACCGTGACGCTAACAATACTTTGCTTTGCTAATTCCTTTCATTTTTTAAAGCTCAAAGTTGGGTTACTCTAATTAAATTAGGGGGATATATTAGTTGGAATAAACAAAATAACTGACTTTAAACTAATAAGCAAGAATTAATATTTTTTACATCTTAAGGTCGGTGCAGTTTGTTTTGTTTTTGTAATAAAAATTATTTCTACTTTTTAATTGCTCGAATAGGTTTAGAATTAATATTTTAAGCGCTTGTAGAAATTGTACTACTGGCACGCGTATACAAAGTTGCCTTTCGAAAAGTGTAGGCGCCCGGCGCTCTTCAACAAGGGTCGCTCTAGATTTCCCTGGGATCCACTCATCAGATCCTGACTTGGTGACAATGAGAGAACCTCAGAAGTAAACTATTTCGAATAAAGAAAAAAATTGCAAATCGGTCCACAATTGGCTAAGAAATAGCGTAACAAACATAAAAAAAACGTACAGTCGAATTGAGAGTGTCCTCCATTTGGAAGTTTGTTAAAAAATTATTATTTACACATGTAAAGTCGGTAGCTAAATTTCCAGTTAACTGCTGGGTGTTTAGCGAGATTAGGTTTGGAGGTGTGTGTCTTATATTAGGAAATATACATTAAAATGGAATTGCAATTGATGAATTCGGAGGTACTGTGACAGATATAAAAAAGCTTTTAACTAAGGTCCATAATATAAAGTTGAAAAAATAAATACAACAAAAGATCTTTTGATGAAACTGGCATTTGTCAAACAAACTTTTATAAAGTAATTTAAATCAGGTGGCTGTAGTAGACAATACAATTTTAAAGTTTACAGATCACCATATGCTTAAGTTATTGTAACAACAATGAATTACTTTGTTTTTATTGTTTTAGCCTGAAAGTTCCGTTCTCAACCATACAAAAGCTGCGGATGTAGTACAGGTGGCACACAGGTTTCTGGCCTGAGAAACAATTGTTTTTTTTTTTTGAGAAGCTAGTAAACAGACAGACGGCCCATTTAATGGAAAGTCGTCACCGTCGCCTATAGATGCTTGCAACACCAGGGGGCAAAGCCAACGCGTTGCCAGCCTTTTAAATGGGATGGAGGGAAAGAGATAGGAGGGAAGGAATAGAGAGAATAGGATAGGAGAGATGGGATAGAGGTAGACAGATCAGATAGATCAGACAGGAGGAATAGGATAGAGGAAAGAAATAGGAGGATGGGATAGAGAATATGGGATAAGGGGAGAGCGAAACGAGCCATCGGAACTCTCCCCCCTCATCGCACGAAACACTAATAGCTGACGATTAGCCGTTTCACGTCAGAGCGTGGTATCACACCGACCAAGTCGACCTTAAGAGCTGTAATCAAGATTCCAGCATCGCTCTACCACGTCACGTCGTTTCGGACTATTATCCAAATATCATAGTTTCAAGTTTCAAACATTTACTCTCTTGAGAAATATGTTCAAAGACATTGTAAATAAGAAACCAATTACGATCTAATAATAATAATAAACAATATTTCGTTCCCAAAAGTAATTAATAACAGACTAAAAACAATAATAAGATGACACAGTAACATCGATGGCGGTCACAACTATTATCATCTTTTACGTAGATAAAGCTATTAATAATTCCCCAACCATCAATCACGGTGAGGTCAAAGCTGTACGCGGAAACGAATGTTCCCTCTTAGCAGTTTTTTATGAATTGTTTTTACATTAGATGTCATTAAGCATAGTAGTGTACCGGGCACCGGGCATCGGCCTACGTTGGTGGGCGTCGGAGTGACACGCACCAACGGATTATTTCGACGGACTATTTATAAATGCGAGGCTCGCAGACACGGATTGCGGTCGCTGGAATCTGCTCCTTTGTCATTGGAACAACCTGTTCTCTCCGCGATCTGAACTCACGGCGAGCACAATGTAATGTAACGGGCCACCTGATTAACCGCCATTCCGTCCGGGTATGCAGATATCGAGCACTACGCGCCGCCACGCCGCCATGCCGCCCCATGCCACGCCGATCACTGATCATATTAATTTCAAATGATAGATTGCTTTTATAGCGTTAATACCTCGTTATTGATATAGATAACAGCCTAAAGGTAAGTGAACTTTCTATAGGATTGAATTAAAGGAAACAAATGAAATGGGAACGCGGTTTTAGCGTAACATTCACAGATGTCGGCTGTGGGAACCAGCGTGCAAGTGCACTAATTTTTTATAAGCGATCATAACGTCACACACATAACTTAAACATTTCTTTTGCCTTGTGTATTTTTTGTTCCGGTTTTTTTATCGTTAACTCAGTAGCAGGTGGACGGAACAACTATTTCACACGATCTTATTTTAAGAGTGATTATTGTAATCGATTTCTGTAGCTTACTTTTATTAAAATTTTATGGAGAGTCGATTTTAATGAATTCAATGTAATCTATTTGAATCTCCTTTTGATAGATCAAAGTGGTTATTAGCATTTATAAATATTAATAAATAGATTCTTATTGAGAGTGAGTTTATTATGCTCTCTTTTCTATAACAGTTTATCTATTGTACGTGTGTTAATTTAAATAATAAAAAGTACTGTTTCTATGTAACGTGAGATAGAAGCATCCCTGAATATAATTCTTTCAATATGTATCACTAAACAAAAAATAGGGCACCTTTCGCAACATCCGCTAACAATTCTCACGAGACAGGTAGTTGCTTCCGTTGAATCTTCCATTGATGGCGAGTAGCAATAATAATTATAACAATTGTGTAGAGTAAGCCTCGCATGATATTTATTTTTAAAGTTATCTCTACATTCCTAAGAATTTCATTGCTCACATTTATGTATTAGTTTATATATAAGTATTATTTATTCATAGATACATATACAAATGTAAAAGAATTTATCACAACTATTTGTTTTACTTCTTTTGTATGAACTTTGTATTACATTGTAAGTACATATGTAAAACAATTGTTATGAAATTTGGAATGCGAGGAGGAACGTAAGCTATTTTTATCTTGAAAAATATGTAGATTAACATTTTTTTTATAAGTCAGCAGCCATATATATTTCCAAGTTAAACGAATTATGCTTGTGTTATAAAAAATATACAAAGGGCCACTTTGGGGCTGATTTTAGAGACCCAGGTTTAGAGTATGCCGCCATAACAACCTTGAGTTGTGTTCCGACATTAGTGGCCAGGTCCCAGTTTCCCCTAAGAGAGCAGCAGCGCATTTGTAGCACCTTTGGTGTTGCAAATGTCCATAGGCGATGTTAACTGCTTTCCATCGGATGGGGGGCCGTCGGCCTGTCTGTTGAACTCATGTAATAAAAATGTTTTCCTTAAACCGTACAATCTAGCCTGTAGAGGCTAATTAGTCATTTAATTTTAAACAAATATTAAAAGATTAATAATAATATACATAATTTATGTAAAAATTCTTTACAAATTTGAATTAAGATTTCATTCAGTTGCATTCGTAAATATTCATGTCGTCCTAATCGTTTAAACTTCAATGACCAATCACTTACACCTTGTTCCGATTACTGGTTCAACAAAGTCGATCTTGTGACGTACTTTTAACCCTCCATCTGTATTCAGAATCTTTTGTGCTACAAGAGAAATGAACGAGAAAAAATCTTGTTCCCAAACGTATCGTGAGAAACCGTCGAATACGTGCAGCCCTGCATTCATTGAACGACGCGATCAATCTGGGGTAAATATCATATTACAAGGGAACCACAGGCTACTTTCCTTCTTACAGGTGAATGGCATTCGTTGGTCTTTTTATTTTTATCACTATCAGACGTTTTAAACAAAAGACAAGTAAAAAGTACTTCACAGAGAGGTGCATGTATTAAGAGATTAATTATGGTTGATGAAGTGAAAAGTGTGTGTTAAGATCGTGGCAAGTGGAGATCGACCGTCTTTGCCTACTCCTATGAGAATGATGATTAACTTCAATAATTTTGCCTTGACACCAATTTGACTCAGCAGACATTTATCTCATGGGCCATAAAATGACTAGGACTGTTGAGGACGTTCATGTGGTACCTACTGATAGGAAGGCCATCACCAACAGGCCCTTTTGACAATGTAATCGTATTGTGATATACAACCAAGTGACGCTTATTCCTGTACGCATTAAAGGAAGGAACCTATATTATTATTACGGTTTGTTTTGGGAATTGAAATAAAACTATTGATAAGTTTCATCTAATTAAAATCTATTTCGTTGTCGCTGGACACTTTGTACTCGATATATTGTTTTAGTTATTTATGATACCAATACGGAAAGTTGGTTTTTACAAACGAGTTGCAGAATGTAAGCCCGAGATGAAGTTATATGCTACTATACTATAGTAAGGTTTGTAAAATCCAACAACTGCACGTGTGTCATACAATGTTTTTCAACACATTTGCAGGAAAATACTAAAATTGGTAATGAAAAAAACATAAAACAAACATCAATCGGAAAGTCGCAGCAATCTTTGACGTCCCTAATATGAAAATGGCGCGTATTTGCAAATGGCGTCACGTGCGCGTGCTGTAAATTAGAATTCCATCTTTTGTTTAATTTTTCTATAATATTAAAGTGAGACAAATGTATTAATGAAAAGATCTTCCAAGGAGGTTCGATTATTCAGCTTATTTATTGTCGTAAACTGAAACTCACGGGTGGAATTCTTATTTTTATTCACCTAAGTGCCTACTATTTTACCGCACGTTCCATTGTGTGGTGCGTAATTTTTAACTTTCGAAGAATATATACAGGCTTCGGAAATGAATTTTTTGAGCAAATTTGTTGACATAAGACTTATTAAATAAGTAAATGATTTCATGCATTGTTAACGGTACGTGTATTTAAATAAATGTATACATATATATAAATATACTATGTTTAGTATATTTATATATTGTTGCGTTGCGCTATACGATCGGAGTATCGAGGCATCTCTACGGCTCTGCTGGCGTCGCGCGTCGCTACTGAGTCCCGTTGACAGTTGCTTAGCATGACTGATGCTTCTTCTGTATAGATATTTGTAAGCTATCTCTAGTTCTACAGTAAAACAATAACTGAATGGTCTACCAACGCATTGTACTTAAATTCAAGTCAATTCAAAAGATTTTGAATTTATGTTAACATACGGTTAACAGACGAGATAAATTATCCTGATATTTAAAAAAATGTTTAGGACGAAATATCATACATGGATTTGAGTAAAAAAAAAAGATATAAAAAGGACTTGCATTTCTTGTTATTATTAAGTCAATAATTAGTTAGACATGCGCTACTAAAGTAAAAGAAATCGCTCCCCCTGTAACTTTTATGACAATACGGAAAGTAAGTTGTGCAGAATTATATTGAGAAAATAACGATTTCAGTTCCAAGGAACACCCCTTACCACGTCTAAGAATATTGGGATTCTTGATATAATTTCATTTCAAAAGATACAGTTCAGGGGCCGTTGCCAAAGCAAAGAGAAAATTTGTCTCCAAGAAGTGTTAAACCGGTTCAAGTAGTATTTCACTCCGCGACAACACCGTGTGCTTTGTAAAGTTCAGGCGAGACTGCATATGGAGTAGTTACTGCTCATATATGTGGGCTGGGGCACCCGCCTACCAGCTGTAACCCCTGGACATTCATTCAACGTCAAGCCGTTTGCATTGTGGACGATCCTATACTCACATACGGTTTATATGTATACGCTTGGCTTTCGGACATATTTCATGTCTCTTTGCATATTCTATCGACTGTAGAATGGGGAGAAACTGTCCAGAATAGTGCCTTCGTCGCCTTTCTACCACCACGCCGCTCACCATCGGCTGGGCCTTCATTCTCTCTTCCTTGAGTCACTTCGCTCATGTACGCAGCGTTTCTCAAGAATGTTTCAACAAATAATATGGGTTTTTAAAGGGTGTCATAAATTTTTTCAAGGCCGACAGCTTGTTGGTGACATCTCTGATGTTGCAAGCGTTTATAGGAGATGATGATCGCTTTCCATCAGTTTGGCCGTCAGCCTGTCTACTTTTCTTTAGCTTTATATAAAAAACTAGTAGCCATAAAGGTATAATTTATATGATCGAGGCTTGTAGCGATGCTCAAGACTTTGAAGCCGGGAATTGACGACATGTGATTGATCCTAACCCTATAAGATGATAAATTGGTTAACTGAACACTTTATTGTATTAGTATTTCACCATGCATAACCACAATAAGCATAATGTCACTCAGCATTCATAATGGAATCATAATTAAAATATTATTTAAATCAGTTTTGATATGGTAATCGATTTTAAATAAATAGTTCTTCATTGCGTTTAACTCTAGAATAATAGAAAATATTTTTCTTATTTTGTTACAAATACAAACATGTGCGTTTTCTATTTATTCACAGTTCGTGCCCACGTTTGTTGTCTATGTGCTAGAGACTCCTTTTTATTGAATCGAAAGTAACAATTGGCAGGCAGTCGTAACGAAGGCGGTTGCTGCAGCCCACCCACTTTAGATGATTTCTGATCGGACAACTTTCTAGGCTTTTTTGTTCAAATTCAAAGGGTAATCTGACATGCACGAATGATTTGCGACAATTGTCAATCATATACGTACTTTACTGATAAACCTCCATACGTATAAGTGCCTAAATACTTATGCAAATTTGACAATGTAGGCGTCACTTGTAGAAAGTTGCAAGAAAATTCTGTTAATTGAAAGCGTATGGAAGTGAATTCGATGAGGAACTTTGTGGCATGTGTTCTCAGGGCTCTCAGATAAGATGGCCATGCTACGTAGAAGCTGGTCGCGAGAGGCGCGCGGGCGTCGCGTCGCCTGTCACAAACAAACGCTCCTGTTTGACAGATACGATCTGCGCCCGCGCGCCGCCAACTGTCAGCGCTCTACTCTATTGTGACAGCCATTAACTGTGCCAAAAAGAAATGTAATTACAGTTAACCGGTTACATATTTAGTCCACTAACTGCATTATTTAGAACTGCGTCTCACATTTTAATTTTGACAGGATTAGATACAGGGAAATTTTTAACAAAATGTATGTGGAATGTGAACCCAGATTGGAATTCTCTAATTATTTTTGGTGATTATTGTTTGTTTCTCGGGCACTACGCGCAGCATTTAAATTATTCTATCGGCAGTAAGTATGATGAATATATTTTGGAGAGTCCGCAAATGGACTAGTAATAATATCGAACTTTTACACAGGGAAATCTAATATGTCCCACGGAATTTACACTCGAAATTAATGCAAGCTAAATTGAAGGCAACGTAGGACTTATCCACAATTAAATATAACTTTTGACATATTAAATATCATTGTAGTACAAAACCAGAAAGCCAACCCTATAGTAATTATGATTACAAGAAGCAATATCTGATTTACTTTGTATAATAAGAACAATGTGAATAATTGAATTTCGCTACAAAAAAGTGAACAAACAAAAATAATCAAGTTAAAAGTGAAAACAACCCATACATACCTTTTATTAATATTGTAAACCATTTGTAAGTAATTGTTGTATACGTATACAATTAAATGCATCAACAACAGGTTCTCAATTTGAATAAAACATGTTTAGGTTTATCTTAGAATCGAATAAGCTCCGTTAGCCTGTTATTTATGAATTGATCGACTGTTGTCCGCTGGTGACGAAAGCAGACCACTTCGTGATCAACGGTGCTCCCAAATCAGACTAAACACAGTTGTCTCAAACTCAGGTACTTCTTCGAAACAATTGGTTAAGGACTTATCCACATCGGAATGTTAGTTTCTTTTTATTAATGGATTTTATGTGAAAATGTTTCACGAGTGAACTTTGTCATGAAAGAATTAAAAGCGGACGAGCTTTGATAATGAGCTTCTTGATAACAAAATCAAACTACATATATGATTTGATTCAAATATTTAAAAGAACATTTCTTTACATTAGAGCTTTCAACTGAATTCATTTGTATAGAATTTGGATCCGTATCTTGCGGAAAATATTCAATTTATGGTGAAAAAAAAATACATGAAATTTTATTATAGCCAGTTCGCTCATTCTTTATCAACGCTGTTAAGAAAGAGGAAACAAATATTTAAACTTTTAAACAAAGTTACTTTTACATCCTTATTAATATTATAAATGCGAAAGTAACTCTGTCTGTTTGTCTGTCTGTTCTGTGTGTTTGTTTTCACGGAAAAACTACAGGACAGATTTGGCTGGAACTCAGTATACACATATATTCGATGCCGAGGATGAACATAGGATACTTTTAATCCCGAAAAATGGGATAGTTTCAGGGATTAAAATATATTTGTCTCTCTGTTTATTATGCTTTTACGAAAAAACTACTTGACCGATTTGGCAGAAATTCGTTATATATTTAATTTTAATACCGAGGGTGGACAAAGAATACTTTTCATCCCGGATAATGGGATACATTTGGGGATAGATTTATGTAAAGATTATCCGAGAAAGGTGGATAGGTTTTTATTTTGTGATTTGCCATTTTCGTTATTTTGGTTATTTTGGTATACATATGTAGTTTTAATACCGAAAATTGGCATAGATACCTTTCATTCGGGAGATGGGATAGTTTGCGATATAAAATGAAGTGAATCTCCCGGGGCAAATAGCAGTAATATAAAAATTTAATACAATGTAACCTGTGTTGTAACTTCTTTAAACAAGAGGCACGCACTAGAGGTAGGCCCCGCAACGCAGCCGCGAGGTAATCTGTAGTTTACTATATTTTGTAAAAAAATTTGAACTCCGAATGTTGATTATAGATGTACTTTGTACTTCAAAACTATATTTTACTATCTAGTCGTAAATACAGTTTTGAAGTAGTGAGGTAGTCTACATTATTGCTGATCATATGATATCTCAGCAGTCTTTATCTTTATTGCCTTTCTATCTTTGTTCATGTTTGCTTTCTATCTATATATCAATTGATACAAAATATATGCACCTGAGATGGAATCTATTGTTCATTTATCAATTGAATTTATGGAGTGGTTCTATACCGTCATCAGACACTGTCAAAATAATTTAAATCTTATAAAGTTCTATTTTTATCCTAATGCTAAATTATGGAATATACTTATATACAATAAGCGGAAGCAAGGTAGTCAAGTTGTTTGTTTTCGCTTCAGATACCGAATTCTGCTTCATTTCTCTTCTCAGCAAGATTTTCGACATTCTGTCATATGACATCATTGCCATGAATTTCTTACGACGTGGAGCCAGTAGCCAGTAGTCTTCGAAATAAGTCTTTTTTAAGGAGGAGAGTGTCATTAGGGGATAAGCCTCAAACATTCAATTAATACAAATATATTGTTACGAGTGCGAGACTCGAATTAAAATGCCGTTAGAATTACTGTAGAGTTTATTAGAATTATACAAACACGTATAACACAGGTACAAATATAATCGAACACAACAAGTTCAATCGTAATGCAGAAGGTCGTAATTCAATAAAACGCGCAAAGTCCGTCACGATTAGATTCCCGATTGTAGTACACACGTCTCGTTTTAATTGTGGTTGCTTCTTCCCTCAATCCGTAACACCTGGCTAATGATTACAATACAACAATAGGCTGTCTAGAGAAATAAAATAAGTAAACAAAAGAAGACAATCATAAAAGAAATACAATAGTTTCAATGTTATTAGTTCAAATGCTGCTCTACGTGGAATTTGTCTGCGTCGGGGCTTAGGTTGTAACAATATAAATAAATACCAATACAACTACTTTCTTTTAGATTCAAAGTGTTTTTGTTTTCTTATTGGAATTTTATAAAACGTCACAAACTAAAGTTTATTATATTTAAAATAGAATATACCTAAGTACTTTATTGTATAAAACACAAACTTAGGCGCTTAGGTAGGCAATGGTAGAGCGATTAAATATAACTTTAAAAGTAGTCTCCTGAGGAACTGAGGAAATGATAATTTAGTTATATTCAGCGTTTCTAAGACCCAAGCGTATCGTTTAGAGCGAAAAGGAGTTCTTTTGAACAGACTAATACTTTCTGAGGTTTATAAAATTGAGAAGGCTCTCGTTTAGCTATGACTATTAAAGCTGATATTATAAGCACTAATTAGCATTAATCGTGTTCACAAATGACTTAAGGCTTGTATATAGGCCAACGACCTTGACAGTTTGGGAAAAGCCTCTATACCGCTCCTCGCGTCCGGGGGTTAGTAACATGTGGGGAGCGGGCAATATCAATGCAGCCGGATAACGGAGTATTTATTACAGAGCCTATCAAGTGAAAAACCTAGATGTGATTTCTTTTACACTGAACATTTGAAACTACAACTACTAATAGACTATTATAAACCGACTTCACAAAAGGAACAGGCTCCCAATTCGTCTTGTAAATATATATTTTTTTGTATGTTCAGTCAATAATCTTGTAATAACTAAATATTTGCAAGCTCACTGTGTTCAGCCATAACTTGTTGTTTCTGAACCGATTTTGGTGATTCTTTTTGCATTCAATTCAGCAAAGCTTCGAAAAATTCCTGTATAAATTTTATTGCTATCGGACTTTGAGTTGCGAAGATATAGCAGAAAATCCTTGAAATCACAGTTTTTTTTGTTTCTGGATCGCTTTTGGTCATTTTTTTTGCGTTAGATTCAGTATAGTTTCATAATGATTCTATATAAATTTCATTGGTATTAGAGCTTGGATTCTGAAGATATAGCAATAAATCTTTACAATCAAAAACGTTGTAGTCATCTGCCCAGTCAAAACTGGTACCAAGCTATTGCCACTCCCCAGTTAGAGATACCCACTAAAACCCCTGGGTGTTACGTCTTGAGCCTTATGCCAGGGCTACGGGTAATTGGGATTCTCGGCTCCGCGTGCCCTGGCAGGCGTGGACCTCCCTCACAAGGCCTCTTCCACTGCCGGGGGATTAAACCCCCGGCGTTGTCCATGTCTAGTCCGGGCGTGGGGCGGTCTGTAACGCACCCCACGGGAGGAGAAATGAGCGCGCGCGGAACACTCGCGCTCTCATCTCGACGGCATGTGCGGGTGAGTGAGAACCCTATGCCCCAAGGGGCCCCAGCCGCGTCACCCGCTTACGGTGGCCGAAAGTCGAAGTCCGCCCTCCGGCGTCGGCGCGTCCTCCTTTGGCGGGAGCGAAGCAATGACGTCCGCTCACGCTCCCGCTCCACCTCCTTCTTCGCAAGCATGATGCGCTCGCAGAAGGAGGAGACGGCGTCCCATCCGGTTTTACTCCCGACCATGGTGCGAACCACAGCCGGGAGCGAGCGAGCAGCGACGAGGTCTCGGCGCTGCTCTGTCCAGGCTGGACACTCCTGGAGTGTGTGCAGCGCCGTATCCTCGTTGCCTGTGTCACAGTGATGGCACCTTGACGTTGGCTCGCGGCCGAGGCGACACAGGTACCTCGCGAAAGCAGCCGTGCCCCGAGAGGATCTGCGTCAGCCTGAACGTCAGGGTGCCGTGACGTCTATTAAGCCAGTCGTGCAGGACGGGCCTCATCGCCCCGATGGTGGCGGGGCTCGCGTTGGAGCGTCGAAGGCGTTCTTCCCAGACCCCAACGGCGACCTGGCGGAGCTCGATTTCGCGAGGCACGGGTCTGGTGCTCCTGGCCAGGGCCTCTTTGCGCCACGTATACAGCGACTCTAGGACCCTGGCTTCCAGGTCCAATGGGGGCGATTCGGCGAGTAGCGAGGCCACTTCGAAGGACACCGTACGGTATCCTCTTATTGCCCTGACGGCCAATACACGCTGCGCCTGGCGAAGCAGCGCACCATTTCAGGCCGTCAGGCGGTCCGCCCACACTGGGGCCTGGGTATCTGGAGGTGGACGATTACGAGAACCGTGAAACATCACGGCTTCGGTCTTCTGCAACGTCACCTCAAGTCCAAGACGCCGGATCCTGCCTACGATAGACGACATCCCAGCCATGCCTAAAAGCTACGCCTGCCGATGGGTCCTCCCACGCGCGGCGATCAGCGTGTCATCTGCGTAACATACGACGCTGATACCCGGGAGGACCCGACACCTAAATATCCAGTGGTATGCGATGTTCCACAGGAGGGGACCAAGAACCGACCCCTGTGGAACACCGCACACTATGGCTCGCCGATTCCATCCCTTGTGAACCGGGTAGATGACAGCTCTTTCACATAAGTAAGCTCCGACTATTCGGCGGAGTTAGGACGGCGCCCGGAAGTACCGGAGTGCCTCCATGATGGACGGCTAGGGCAAGGAGTTGAAGGCGTTGGCGATGTCTAAGGACACCGCCAACAGGACCTCGCCCTGGGAAACTGCGTCCTCCGCCAGGCCTCTCAGGTACATGACCGTGTCGATTGTGGAGAGCCCCGTGAGAAAACGGAACTGGTTTTTTTTTATTTTTTTTTATTGCATTAGTTCAGCAGACAGTCAGACAGCCCACTTGATGGAAAGCGGTTATCATCGCCTATGGACATTTGCAACATCATAGGTGTTACAAATGCGCTGCTGCTCTCTTAAGCGAGACTGGAACCTGGTCAAGGTTCCAGTCTCCTGTCCTAATGCCGGAACACAACTCTAGGTTGTTATGGCTGTCCGCCAGGTCCGACTCCGTCGTCGATAGGTGCTGGACGAGGCGATCTACGATGATACGCTCGAAGAGCTTTCCGACCTCGTCCAGTAGCACAATGGGCCGATAGGTGGACGGTGAGTCCGCAGGGCACCCCTCCTTACGCAGCAGGACCAGTTTTCTGGTATTCCACCGTTGCGGGAACTGGCTCTGCTTCAAACATGCACCGAAAAGCCTTATCAGTCGGGGCTCCAGGGCGTCGTAAGACAGAACCCACGCATGCCCCGGGTATGCCATCGAGGCCGGGGGCGGTGTTCTTGGCCTTCAGCCGTAGCATGGCCACCCCCAGCTCTACCCGGTCCACAGTGGGCACAGGATCGCCATCCGCGCTGGACTCCGCCTCTGGTGGAATCATCGCAGGAGGCATATGCTCAACCCGTGAAGGGAACAGAGTGCCAAACACTTCACATCCCTCCCTGGGGAGAGACTTGGTTAGTGGGGGCGCCCATTTTGAATGGACGCCCCAAAGGGTCTTGGTTTAGACTATCCAGGAGCTACCCCTAGGCCGCGTTCTTCGCATCACGAATTCCGAAACGCAATGCTTTTCTGGCGCTCCTGTACCCCTCGTACAGCTCGAGTCTCTACGGTCGTTGCGTCCACTGCGCGGTGACACCGTTTTCCGTGACGGGTGTACTGGCGGTGCGCGCTATTGCACGCGCGCCTTAGCCCTTCGAGTACGGGGTTCCACCAGTACACCTTACGGGAGGGCCGGAATCGGCCCCTCCTCGGCATGAGTTTGAGACCCCTGCCCTAACCACGCTACCACGGCTTCATTATTTGTATGGAGTTCATGTCAGATTTTAACCACATGCTCCGATTTTTCTATCACCACATAATAGTTATTTTTATAGGATAAAACACAACATGGGAAAATTAAAAATGACCGTTGCTTACAACAGTTGAATTATTTATCTTTTGAATTTAGTCAGGTTATAATTAGACGGCCTCTGTGGTTGAGCCGGCTTACCTCGCTGCGACGGAGAGGCTCCGGGTTCGATTCCTGGTATAGTAAATTTCGGAAACTTATTTTCTCCGTTATTTACTATGGTCTGGGTGTCTGGGATCGGCCCCAGAGTGGTCCGTTGTATACCCATAACACATAACTTGCTTAATTTGGGGATATACAGTGCGTGTTTGTCTGCCGATTTCATTTAATAATTTTAATTTATTCCACTGATAACTTTTATATGATGATTGAAATATTGGCTCTTAGTAAGGCAAATGATGTACAGTAAGATATAGGAATTGGTTATTGATCGTATAATTCAAATAAATGTTAGTCTCGCACGTACGAGTGTCGTCGATGTTAATGCCGATACGTGCTGGCTCAAATGTTTCTCGTGCATAGGTTACGGAAAAAATACAAAGTGTAACATTGTGTGAGGGGTAGTTCGCGCACGGTCAGCGATTTACATTCCTCACGACTTCAGGTCGGCATGTCATGTCGGGTCGGGTTCATTTCCATTATATAACCGCATAAAAAACATGACAAAAGAAATCATTAGTTCACAGGAACTGATCTTTAAAAGTACTTTTGAGATCGATGCTATCGAATTATTACATTTGACTAGTATTAGAAACAAATGCAAGCAAATTTGCAAATTAATTGCGGTTCAAAAAGAAAATTAGCACGTGTAAAAAAAAGATCGCTATTGAATGAATTATTTATTATTTTAAATACATAATTTAGAATATATTTTTGTTATTTCTCTAGCTGAGGTAATGTTAGTATTAGCATCTATTAGCGACCGTTTCACGCAACGATAGGTTTAATGCTTTATTTGTGATGCGATACTGTTATTAATTGTCATTGACCTTAAACATTGACAGATCTAAAGTTATTTATTTATGTTTATGGCTTGGCAGCTAGGCCTTTAAGCCAGATCTTAGATTATAATGTAGTTTCTTCATTTTCTTAAGCCTATGTGTAGGACAGCTGAACTGTAGGTTATCAGCTACTGCCATTCAACGGAGTTCTTGTGACAACTCAAAAGGCCACATTTGACTATACAGTTCACATTTCTCACAAAACACATAATTACTACTGAAAACCTACCAATATTCTACAACTATTGTTCATTTTAGAGTAATTTTACACATTTTTAGAAAATAAAACTGTACAGCACAACATCTCCTTTCAGTTCCTCCCAAAAACTCCGATCTAAAGTTATACTTATACACTAATGTAGATAATCGTTCATGGCGTTACTTTGATAAGAGCACTTTTCCAAAGCCGCTAACAGTAACATTATCTCAGATGGAGTAGCGACATTAGAAAAATTGAGACAAAATATATTTTAATTTATAGAGCGTCAAAATGCAATAGCCTTTTTTTTATCCAGGGGAAATCCGTATGAGGACTAAGCCGCGACAAGGGCAGAACCTTGGGGGGATAGTTCGCGACCTAGTGTGGGATTCGCCAGATTGGGGGTGGCACTAGCATGCCCAGTCAGAACTGGTGCCATGCTATTACCACTCCCCAGTTAGGGATACCCACTAAAACCCCTGGGTGTTCCGTCCTTCGCCTTATGCCAGGGCTACGGGTATATGACCTAGTCTCTCCGCAGCCCTGGCAGGTGTGAGCCTCACGAGGCTTGTTCCACTGGCGGGGGATTACTTTTACCCCCGGCATCTTCAAGCTCTCTTGGCGTGGGGCGGTCTGTAACTCGCCCCACGGGAGGAGAGGTGAGCGCGCGCGGAACACGCCGCGCCCCCATCTCCCCCAGCCTAAGGTAAACCTGTGCCGCCATTTCGTCACATATAATTTTCTTCTTCCATGATTGAAACGAAAAACAGTCCTTATATTCCATTCTGAATAAACTTAGACCGCGAGAAAAGACTGCTAAACAAAGAACAGCGACAAATCATATAGGTATTCTATTTATAAGTATCTTGTTATTCAAATAAAAACAAATATTAATCATAATATTATTTTCATCGCCCCTGATAGGCTATGGGCGTAAGAGAAATGAAAGAACCGGCAAGACGGTTGTTACGTTATGTCTGGCTATTGTTTAAGTTTATTGGCTGTGTCCAGATAAGTGAGCTATTAGCTCGCGACAAATTTGGCAATCGATCTGAAGTCCCTTACTGTTCGTACAATATTAACGATCTGTCGCTTAAGCTTTTGCCCCCGGCTAGGTGGGTTGCGTTATATCCACCAAACTTCGTGTGTGGTATTTTGGAATAATTAATGATTTTTATTATTTTACCCGGCAAACTTCGAATCGCCTCAGAATCAATAAATAAAAAAGCTGAATGATAATTGCAGAATGTTTCAACTTTATTTAAAAATGTGGTCAAAAAAAAAGAATTCGTAATATAAAAATATGCTCGATATGAATTATGTTTTATTATTATTTTTAATTATACATGATGTTGCTTCAAAAATTGTTATGTCACAAACGTTAGGAGTACAAAATAAAGTTTGTAGTGTACGTTTCTAATTTGAAACTTGCTTACAATACAAATTCATATTTTTACTATTCATTTCTGAACGACTTTTAAATTTAATTAATTTCTAAACGACGGGACGAACGTCAACTGTGTGACATGTAGGAATAGTTTCTAAGGGACAGCGAAATTGTTGTTTTTACTATATTTCAAGCATTTTTTTCATATTTACTCACCTTTTAAACCTTCCCTGGACTTCCACTAATAATTCAAAACTAAAATTAGCCAAATCTGTCCAACCGTTCTCGAGTTTTAGCGAGACTAACGAACAGCAATTGATTTATATATATATATATATATATATATATATATATATATATATATATATATATAGACAACAATTTTCCCGAAGAATTATTTATTTAGTTTGAATAAACACAGAATTTGAATATGATAAAAATCCATACAGTGAAAAGTTATCCCACTGTTGAGATAACTTTTTACTGTATGGAGAAGATATTGAATCATTTTGGTTGAAAAGCACAGAATTGAAACGACACGACGGTATTTAATGGCAATGAACGATTCAAGCTTATATTTATATGGTCACTAGGATATGCCCGTAACTTCCTCCACGTTTGAGTTGAAATTCCCACGGGGTTTCCGGGACACAAAATACCGCACCATTTAGAAAAGAATGTAAGCTATCGTTTTAGTGAAAACTGTGTCGGAATAAGCTAATTTTTATGCACACGTACAACTTCAAACATCAACAACAACAACTGGGATAAAAAAATCACACATTTTATTACATAAAATTTGCTATCGATCAATGAAAAAATCACATAGGATTTTTCGAAAATAGCATCGTAATCGGCTCAGTAGTTTTTACGTGAATCCCGAACAAACACAGACTTATAAATAGACGGACAAACAGACGAGAAATGTAAAAAATAATTGCATCGTGTTCTCCGTTGTTTATATAGTCTATTTCAGTTTTTTATTAGCTTTAATGTACAGACACGACATGTTTAGAATTGTATAATATTATATAGATTTTGGTTGATTCATCAAAAGACAGAAATGAACCGTCTGATATCGGCTTAACACAAGACTGTGAAAGCAGCCGTCGTAGGCCCCTGTAGAAAGCTCTAGGGAAGGTCTATGCTGCAATGCAAAACAATAATTACGTAAAGTGATATACAGACGTATTTTTTTTAATGTCAAACTGAAAACATTATTAATTAAGGTTAATTTCATTTTTTAAATTTTAATGAGGTTTTAATTAGAAGTCAATGAATTCATTTCGTATGTCAAAATAATATTTATTATCATTAAATGACACGCAATGTATTTGACCTTCGTTTTTTTATTATCGTTTAGAACTTCAAACTGTGATTCATGTTGATTTTCTAATATCTTTGTAATAAAAAAATATGCAAGAAAAAATACACATACTAATAAAAAATACGTAAGTGTTACCCTAACTATGAGTTTGTATTTAATTTGTGTTCGTACTTTACTTTTAGCTCTATAACTTATTAACATAGTAATCGGTAAAAGAATGCTCCAGGTGAGGCTCGAACTCACAACCCCGGCATTGCTCACGAACACTGTCTTATAAGTACCGTGCGCTAACCAATTGCGCCACTGGAGCGACGTTAGCCTCGTCGAAATTACGATATCAATGCTGGCGCCCCCCTCCCGCTTCGTCTCGGCGCCTCCCATCTTCGCCCAACATCGAGGAAATTGTGTACGAGAATTAGTAGGTATGTCCATGTATGACTAATATCAATGTGTTGACCCATTAAATGACTAATCAACTTGACAATCATTGTAGTGTATGTTAATTTCCTTTATTTGATGATAACAGTTAACTACTTCAACTATAAAATTGTGACTAAATAATATTTAAAATGTATGAAAAAGAAAGTACCTACCCTAGTATTTATGATTCGAGAAGCCATACTCAACCTTTTTGATATACGGAACACATAGACATGTCAGATATGGTGACGGGAGCCGCAATATTAATTTCTTTGCGTGTTAATAAAAACGTAAATCAAAACTTAAAAACTAGTTGGCGGTACGCGCAAAGCAAAGGGTTCCGTAGAGCTTATAAAAGAAAAGTTTTCATTCGTTGGCAACGGAACCATAAAAAGCATTCATTCGAAAATGCCGTGTCTCAAATGTCACATTGATGGATAATAGAGTAATAAATATATTTAGTTGAATTTCTTAATTCTTTTAACATCATTAGGTTACTAACTAGTAACATTACTACCCAATAATTAGGACACCAGGCCGGCCACTCATTAAAGCTCAATTGGCCGCAGGTTGACTATACCGGGACTAGAGACTGAAGAAGAATACTAATTATTCCTTAATTAGTTTAATAATTTTATTTTACTTTGATAATCTCTTAAATCCTATATGAATAGATGGCGCTACATGTACTCATTTAAAAAGTCATTTGAAAGGAAACTCAATTTTTGACTGATTTGGTATAAACAATATATTTTAAATAATAAAATGCCATAATACAAGACACCTAACTGTGGCGCCATCTAATATAAAAAAATAATATTGCATGAGTTCAGCAGTCAGGCAGACGGCCCACTTTATGGAATGTGTTTACCATCGCCTATGGACATTTGCAACACCAAAGGTGCTACAAATGCACTGCTGCTCTCTTAGGGGAGACTAGAACCTGGTCACTAATGCCGGAATACAATCCAAGGTTGTTATGGCGACATACTTTAGACCAGGGGTGGTAGCCATCCAGTCGGGCAAATACCCTACCACCTGGCTGTGGGTTGTTTTGTCGCATATTACGACAGGCCGCCCGGCCGCAGGAAATTGTATTCTTTTTCCGTTCCTGCACGGAGAATAGTCTTACTACTACTACATACTTTTAAACCGACTTCCAAAAGGAGGAGGTTCTTAAATAGTCTGTATGTTTTTTTATATCTGTATATTACTCGATTTCCCCGTCAATTGTTGACCAATTTTCATATATTTTTTTAATCAAATGGTTATACTCCCGAATTGGTCCCATAGTCACCATGTTAGGATCTGATGAGTGGATTCCAAGAAATTAGAGAAACCTACGAAAATAGATAACCGACTTCTTCGTAAAACGATATCTCCGTTAATTGTATACCGATTTTCCATTTTATTTTTTTACTCGTAAGTGTATACTCCCGAGGTAGTTCCATGGTAATCAATACAAGAACTGATGAGTGGATCTCAGGGAAATCGAGAATAACTCTTATTAAAGAACGCCGTGCGCCTAAATTCTTTAAAAAAATGTATATGCGTGTAGGTTTTCTACATTTAATTTTCTACGGGCGCTTAATTTTTTGAGATGCATGTTACGTGCTTTTTCCGTCAGTTGTAGACTGAATGTTCAAATTCTTTTTTAAGCGTAAGAAAATACTCCAGATGTAGTCCCCAAGTCAGGATATAAGTAATTAGGGGATTGCAAGAAATCGAGAGCAAACCTTGTTGAAGAGCATATATACCGAAGAGTGAGATGGCAAATTTGTACACGCGTGCCCGTTGTACAATTTCTACAGGTGTTTAATATATTATTTCTAAAGCTATTGAAGTATTTGCGCAACTAAAAAATGTTTTTTTTTTTTTAACAAAAACGTAGACACACTAAAAACCCATAAATAAATATTTAACCGACTTCTTTCTACAACATCTTGAAGTCGGTGTCAAATAAAACATAAAAATAACTACATTTTGTACAGTTTTAGTTCTTTTATGTTTAACTTGGCGTCGACTTCAAGATGTTGTAGAAAGAAGTTGGATAAATATTTATTTTTATTTTATTAGTGTGAAGTCGGTTTTGTTTTTAAGTTACATTATTATTGAGCGATAGTAATTTTTAATAATCTCCTTTTATGTTAGTAAATATGTGGTTTCGTTTTAAAAATTTTACGAATAAATCTAATAATTTAATAGCGTATAAAATTGTGAAAATACAAATATTATCTATATATTGGTATAAAACAAAGGGTAGGTACACCACTTATGACTCATCTAGATTTTTATTTTTTTAGGGCAGGACAACTTCTGTCAGGTTAGCTAGTCTAAAAAAATATACCTGCAATTGGTCTACCTCGGGCATCAACACTCAAACGAAAAATACAACACAATATTACTTTAATTAAAATATATTATTATTTTCAGAACGAAAATAATATTATTTTTCCTTCCTTCATTAAATATTTTAAAGATATTTTGCAAATTTGACACTGCACATGTCAGTTTGCACAGTTTAAGTGTGCCTAATTTCATATGTTTAGCTAGTAGTTCCCGTGAAAATCATGTATGATACATACATAATATGTAGATGGACAAGTAAACTGAAACATGGACAGACACCAGAGTTACACTATAGGCGTTCTACTCAGCCTTTAGCTATCCGATACGAAATATGATTTTTTTTAAATGCATGTATGGCAATTATAACCGTTATGGCTGTTGTTTGTGGTTGATCTGTAACAATATTTTTTTCATAATTACATCGTGTTATTGTATAATAATCAAAATATTAGTTTTTATGTTTTATTTTAAACTTTCACGCAGCTACTTTACCTGGTGCTAGGTATCTTCAAGTTTTAGATTAATTGTAGAAAATACTGAACATGAACAATTTTAATAATAACATGGGTGGGGAAAAAGTTTCTTCGCATTTTATATAAAAATTCAAAGGGTTTTTTATAAAGTTTATTTACATTTGACTAAAGTATGTGGGTGCCATTTTGTTGGATAACTTTTTGCCATGTGGTAGGTAGGGGCGTGATCCCAATGCTATAAAATTTTGGGGCTTCTGATCAAAAAACTGCGATAAGGGGTTTTGGCAGTCCTCTCGTGATGTTAACCTGACACTGCCTGAGGAATTCTGCAGAGACCGAAACAGGTGAAAATCTGAAAGTGCAAGGTCAGGACTATACGGCGGATGCATTAACACCTCCCAGCCAAACTCTCCTAATTTTTGCTGAGTGGCTAAAGATGTGTGAGGTCTAGCAGTTCGCAGTACAGTTCAGAATCGACGGTCCTGCCTGGCGGTAACAGCTCATAATGAATAATGCCCTTCCAATCCTACCATACACACAGCATTACCTTGTTGCGAGTTAACCCGAGTTTCGCCACAGTCTGTGAAGCCAGACTGGCCTTTGACCACGATCTTTTTCGCACGTTCTTGTCGTACGTGATCCACTTTACATCATCAGTTATCAGCTTCTTCAAAAATGGTTCCGTTTCATTACGTCGTAATAAAGAATCACAAATGAGTACACGGTTCATTAGGTTTCTTTCAGTGAGCTCATGAGGTATCCAAATATCGAGCTTTTTTGTGTTCCCGCTTTTTTCAAATGCACCAAAACCGTTTTGTGGTCAATTCTCAGTTCTCCAGCTACATCGTAACTATTAATATGCCGATCTTGCTCCACTTTTTCAAAAATGGCATAAATTTTGTCCGTAACACGGCGACCAGAGCGACGTCCATCTTTGATATCAAAATTTCCGGATTGAAAACGCTTAAACCAAATTTGCGCTACTCTCACAGATACTGAATTAGGTCCATAAACATCACAATTTTTTTTCGCGGCTAGTGTTGCTTTTTTGTAGTAAAATTTTAAAATGTATCGAATTTCTTCATTAGATTCACTCATTTTAACAATAAGAAAAACAAATGAAATCACACATTTTCCTAATTTGAATTTGGAATTCTCTTCTTTACAATTAAAACTTTTTAATGATACCAAAACCAGCCAGATACAAATGGTATAGCCAAAGAAATCTTATTACAAGTTCATACATACTATATGCGAAAAGACTTTTTCCCCAACCTATTACAAGAGGTAATATCATATGTTCGGGCGACCAGTAATTGTACTCATCTCAAATAAAACCAAAATCCAACTATATTATTTCAACGTATTGAGTGCATAAAGAATTAAGACATTATAACAGAATCATTAATTAAAAAATAAATTAAAATGCCAGTTGACACATATTAAAATTGTTATTAAGTGAGAGAATAATCTATTGCTGTATGAGTGGGAGAGGTTATTATGATAAAATGTATGAAGAACAGGAGTGACAGAAGCGCCGCTTCTGGTATAAAACACGCACGAGATGTCGGGCGTGCCCGTTGCTCCCGGCCATTCGATTAGCGTCTAACTTAAGTGATATGTTAATGGTCTATCGAATTATATAATATTTTATCATTTTTGACCCCCATTTCAAGGGGCATTTCATTCCCGACGGCCATATGCGCCCATTAAACGAGTACTAATATATTTTATATCTACTATGTGTTGCCTTTAACCATTGCACTTGCTGTTTTATATGAATATAACACGTTTTAGTCTCAATCAGAATTATGAATTCATAGGTCGCTGGTTCATATCCGGTTCGAAGGACCAATCTGTAGAGAGATCGTAAACTGTATATAAAATAACTTGGACAGGCGAATTTTTTTATAATATTAATATTTATTTTAAAACGATACGTTTACCACCAAGGAGAAATATAGAGTGAAGAAAAAACAAAAGAAGTACGACAATGTTAAATAATACAAAGCAAACCATCTAAAGAGATTCATTCCATTCCAACAATGAGAACTATAATATTTATATAAATAAATGGTTAAGCTTTATAGACAATAAGCCTTAGTCCATATTTCATTTCTTAAACTATAAATTAATTAATGTAATATACCACATACATATTCTGTAAAAGTCTATGTAAAAGTAAAATAAATATGGATGATAATGATATAATACAAATATGTACTGAATACGGGTATGTTAGGTGTTTTAATTATAAATATCCAATCAACCGAATTGTAGGGCTTTAACGCCGCTGCCTAAAAATTCACTTTGACATTTTCTATACAATCATGCAGTTTTTAGTTAGAATAAATAAATATAATTTCAAATATTGTTGATATATATTTAACAAAATTTAGACATCTAAATACTCCAAAATGAATGGAAATCTAATGGACAATGTGGATACTTTTCCATTGTTTTTTATACATAGGTGCATACAGTGCTTAAGCTACTACTTATTTAAACTGGCTAATTAATTATTAATTGAATATTAGTTATTAATATAATTAAACAGTTAACAATTCAAACAATAAAAATTCAAAACTTTTATTGAATTACCCTACGGTATGAAAACCTTCTTTAGACGTAGGTACTTACTTACCGGGGCATAATTCATTGTTCTTCGAGTACCTATGTATATTGAATTAAAAAGTAATTTTTGAACGGCCAAGAGAAATTGAATTAGTATCTTTTGCTTATTGCATTAGTTAATAGTTGGACGCGATTGGTTGGCAGTGAGTGGAAATATAAAGCGGCGGCAAAGTGACTGATCAGGTCGATTGAGCAGGACAATTGCCCTTAATGAAAGTAATTAACACGACGCGATCGGCCGATATCGATAATGGCTAGGTACGCTGCTCTGCGCAGTGTAACCGCCTTCCAATGCCGACATTACAATATGCGCCTAAATCAACCTACACTCGCTTTAATTAGAAAATAAATAGCTACTAACTAAATTATAAATACACTGACAGACAAATAAAGAGATACAAATATGGTAAACATTGCTTTGGTATTATTTGAAAGACTACATTGCATCATCGGACTCATGGGAAAGTTATTATGTTCAAATGGGGAGTTGAACAGATGTTTCAATAGGATAATTTTTTCCATATAGAAGGCTCTGTACGAAATTAAATGCTGGCAACCATATTCATAAGAGGGACAAACGGGTAACTCTCAAAAGGAGAGCTTTCACTTTTCTTGTGCGAGTGTTCCATTTGGACAGGTATCTAATGAAAGGTGCACCGAACTTCATTGAGCATTAAGATTTTTTATATTAAGAAATATTTTGGCCGTTTCAATGGAATAAGTTAAAATGAGAAATATCCTCTTCAACCGTAAACCAAAAAGACTATTGCTGCGATATGTTACACATAGGTAATTTCATGAAGAAGAATAATAGGAACTAGCTAGCGGTCGCCCTGAAGTCGAAATTCAACCGTGAATGAACAGAGGGATAAATGGATATAAATAAAACTTTCGTTCGTCGTTCGTTGAGGATTCTGTTTGTAACTAAATGTCTATGAAACCTGAAGAGTGTATAAAAGCGATTAACAATAGTTGTTCGTCTATCTATGTATCTCATTCTAACACCCGCGTCATATTCTATCGCTTTATTTTTAAACAAATATTTAATTTAACGTATTTTTGAAACGCAATATGTAAAAAACATCTTTCTGCATAAATTCGTCTATTCTATTACTTTAATGTAAAATATCACATTCATCCAAAGGCGCAAGACGCTTAAAAAGAGCTTTAAGATTCCCCTTTGCGTATTAGGTATAGACGACAGAGACTGGATGATTTCAGTAAAGAGTAACTTATAAACACCCTAAATTTTACGTTTTTGCTGCTATCGACCAGAATTCACTAAAATCATCCTGTGTCTTTTTCAGTTTAGAAAAATATAAATAACACTTTCATTTAACGTTTCATATTTATAACATGTATGTTATAAGCATCAGAACTAATGCAAAAAGTGTCTAGTGAAATCGAGCGAACAAACCATGAAGAAGACACATTAAAGTACTCGGATTATCATTCCTAGTATATTTCTTCCATAATAATAATACATATTTTATTTGGAAGTCAGGGTAAATGCACCCACCTTTATTTACTTATAAATTTTCCAGTATCAAGATGACTGTAGATCAAGGTTAGGGCTGCATTTATCTTTTATGGGTAGTGTAAATCAAGAACAAATTTATCGATAAAATGGTATAAAGCTAACAGTACGACTTGTTGGTATATTTGTTTATGATATTTTACAGATATCTATGTATATGTAAATATCCAGAATAAATAATGCCTATCTCGTTTGAATTATTCAAGGTTGTTTTGCTGCCATGTCTCAGGCGATCGAAATTCAGGAAGTAAAGCTATATTATTCTGTTAAATTTATACCTGGGATTATTTACTATGACACCTAAGTGAACTTTAGGAATAGCTTGTATATCTATATTATGTTATTTGGATTGGAAAGTTTAGGCTCGTATGGCTTATTGACAAATAGTTTTTCTAAATTGATTTATAATAAATTCTGATGATACCTATGATCAGAAATGCGTTCATATTGTTACATGCCGTCAAAGATAAACGCACAGCTGCGTGTCTTAAGCGCAGTTTATTGTCTTCCCAGATTTAGGAATTCTTTTGTGTTTTGAATTTGTAATTAAGAAAAACATGCTATTGTTTTTCTACTTGTTTTATGACCATCATTAGCGTCGAACTAATCCTTATTGTTATTGTTTTCGGCTCTGTTGGCCGTTCGCAGGTGCGCAAATTACTATTTCTCGGAAACACAGTGTGCACGGCTGATATTTTTTTTGTACTGTATAGTTAGTATAAGACAACGCACGAATGGAGGGGTGGGGCAGTCAAGCGACGACTCGAAACGAGTAAGACCTTTTCTAGTACTCTCCATTAGCGATATAGACGACGGACTTTGCGCGTGTCGAATTGTATCGAATCGTGCAGTGTGAACTGGTTGCATCCAGTTTTATTTGTATTTGTTTTATATGTGTTTGTACAGTTCTAATAAATTCTATAGTAGTTCCAACGGCATTTTTAATTCGAGTCCTGTAGCTCGTAACAATATTTATAAGGTGTTTTAATGTTACTATCTAGTGCAGGAACACATCCAGGCCTTTTTTTTTGGACACGCTTTATGTTCTTTTTTTTTGGACAATTGAATAACAGCAACTTCTTCTTTCATAATGGTCATTTCGAAGGTTATAGGCTCTTCAAAAAAGTATTATGCATAATGACATTCAGCGTGCGATTATGACTATGTTTTACTCATAATAATCGTATGACTATTATGAGAAATAACCTACGCGCCCCATATAATATTTCAGCGTTTTTTTTTCGCACGGACGAAATTAGTCACTGAAATCAATGAACAATGAAATTCTCCTATTATATTAATGTAATCTGTGAATGAAATGAAATAGTGAATCTATAGATATGACTTTTATATGACAGTTGCATTAATTGTGACAATGATGATGTAAGTTGGCATAATGATTGTCAAATTAATTTATTACAACAGCTGCCAACGACCTCAAAAATACATTATACATCACATTATCAAGGTTGTGCTGAACACGTCAAACACACATTATTAAGAATACGTCAGCTCTGCAGTTCGTATGATATCCCAAAAAAAGTCACGTGTGCTAAAAACTCAAAGGCTTTTGTAAATATGGTTTTAAACAGACGCTTAGTTACAAATCCCAAAAAGATATTAATTATTTGACAATGTATTCAAAATATTTTTTATGCTTATTTTTTGTCGAGGTGACATAGGTATAAATCTGAAAATGACTTTGTTTGAACATTTGTTTGTACCTTTTTCATAACCTTGGGTTATCTGATTATCATGGAATATGATGAAAATATATTATTAGTTTATTAAAAAGACCACAGCTTATTATCAGGATCTTCTTATAGACAATGCTTTATATAAACTGTAATTCTGTTTTATTGTGGTTTCGATAATGATATTTTAAAACACAACCAATGACCATGACTGTGATTTAATCCGCGTGAAAAATCATAACAATTATAGTTCCCGGCACGATTATTGAGCAGTCACTTTGACCTATATACATCGTGAAATTTCGATTCTTTTTCGAAATATGAGGCATTATACCTTTCGAGTAAAGGGGAAAAAACAGTGTTATCTATATGTTGATAAATTCCATCACGTTGTCTAAAATACTGTCAACCGCTCAAGATCCGTGCCGGGAGCTATAAATAAATGTGAAAAGTATTACAGTTTTATACATTGTAAATTAATTAAAATTTATCAACTGTTTTAGATTTTATGAAAAGATTCCTTTACAGGTACGTTTTAACTACTGTTCGTTAACTAGGTTGAAATCTTCCGATGTACCTACCTGGCAGCCTTTAAAGAGTGCCCTTATAAAATCAATGTAAAGAAAATCAAGTAATAAGATCTAGTTCGGCCAGTTGGCATAAAGGAATTCCACGTCAAGCAATGAATGAATCGGAGCATCATTCTCAAACGGGCATAACATCGTTTTGTTTGCTCGCATGTTCATATTGAAAAAGCGCGTCTGGTCTCAGGTGCACACCTGTTAAGGCGCCGAGGTCGGGCCGTGCGGTGCCGATTGTGAATCAACATTGCAACTGCAGGTAACAAATAAAGTTCGCACAAATAGCTGTAATAATGCTTTACCTACCTGTACTCATTTTAATTTTTTTCAAAGCAAATACACATTAACAAAAAAATAAGAAAGTTTCATCAACTTTTTGCACTTACACTTTACGTAGACAAATATATAAGTATATATATTTTTACTGAACTATATGAAACCGGATCAACATACTCCTTTTTAAATTACATTAGAATTTATACATTTTAAATCAAGATTAATTTCCAATGAACCTATATACTTATTTTATCTATGTATATCTTTCAATGTGTATTTGCATATTAGTATTTCAGGAAGTTAAGACAAGAACAATGTAATAGAATAATAATATAATTCGCATCTAAGAATACTAAAATATCATTTCTTGTAGTAAAACATATAGTTATCAACGATAATCAAAATAACTTGATTTAAAATTTCGTATAACTTTGAGATAACTAAATAAAAATAAAAATGAAAGATAACATATTTGAATCAGAATTTTTGCTTTGGAGTATGTAATTGTTGTTTAATATTTTATTTCCCTTACCATCTGGAAGTAAATAAAACACAAAGTGCTTTATAATGCGTAGGCTGTTGTGGCTTACTCGGTTATGCACGATCCGGGTTTCAATTTATGCCCATATGCGGCATCGACGTAGTATGCTGCAGACGGTATACAGATTCAGATATGCTAAGAACGTGTTGATCTGTTCGTTTGAGCGGGCGCACTGGGTGCTGCTGGCACTCAGGTCTGTAGGCGTTAACACTGAAATTCGACCATAAATGTCGAAAATGTAATACAATCCAAACTTTCTAGAAAATGCACTACAGGGAAATAGCTATAATCTTTTCACGAAACCCAAGGCGTAAATACCAAACATAACACCTTTATTCAAAAACCAAATACGCGTAAATGCTGTGTGTTGTTGATTTTATCCACATTCCACTCCGTTGTACAATACGCAGAAAGGCATGGTGCAGAATTCCATTAAACTTTTTGAATGCGTATAAAAGATTATGGAAAAAATTCACTCTCCTCTAGTGATTTTTTTTTCGACTTTGAAAAAATAATCTTTCTGTTAGACTTAAACCGCAGCATGAGAACGATTCTGTTTCTTTTACTACTCACACGAATTTACGTTAAATTTTAACTGAATAATTTGTCTTTTATATTGCGAAGGTAAAATTTTTGGTGAACTCGAATTACATAGTTATATCATGGTTATTATAAAAAAATTTAAAAATCGTTTTTAATAAAGAACATGAAAAATACATTCTTAAAATAATTAATTTTGAATAATTTACTTTTTTAAAACTGGAGTGCACTAAGTACAGCACAGTACTGTAGGTACAGTGTGACTAACTGCCCATCTGATGGAAAGTAGTTAGCGTCGCATATGGGCTTTCTCAACTTTTGAATTATTTTTTATTTTTATTGCATGAGTTCAGTAGACAAGCAGACAGCCCACTTGATGGAAAGCGGTTACCATCGCCTATGGACTTTTGCAACACCTAAGGCTACAAATGCACTGCTGCTCTCTTAAGGGACACTGGAACCTGGTCACTAAAGCCGGAACACAACTCAAGGTTGTTATGGTAGTATACTCTAGACCAGGGGTGGTACTGGTAGCCATCCAGTCGGGCAATTGCTCTACCACCTGGCTGTGCGCTGTTTTGTCGCCTCTTACGACAGGCCGCCCGGCCGCAGGAAATTGTAGTCATGTAACACCATACTTGAATAAGCATTCAATCATGAAAATGCTCCACCGTCGCAAGCTACACCTGGCGTGTCTTCTCTTCGGGATCATTAAGCACAAAACCCCACGTTACTTATATGAGAAGCTCTCCTGAACAAGCCGTAGAATTGTCAATTCTAGGACGTGTGCGATACAACTGACTTCTGAGCGCCATTATACAGCCGGCTTCCGCGGGAGTTTTCGTTACGCAGCATCAAGGTGCTGGAATAATATTCCTCCACCTATTCGAAATTCGCAATACCTTAATGGGTTCAGAACTAAATTGAAGACATTTTTAAAAGAGTACCAACGTTCACAACGCGACCTAAAACATGATACCAGTGGTATTTAATTGAATTGTAATATCGTTTCAGTTTATTTATTTTACTTTTTTAAGAACGTATTTATAACACTAACATATTTATTCCCAATCATTTCTTTTCCCTATTTCTACCTATTATTGTGTATGTACTATGTATGTATGTGTGTGTATATATATATATGCATATATGTATGTATGTATATAGTTCAAGATTCTAGTTTTACGCTTTACAGTGATGTAATGTCTGCCGTGACGATACCTTAAGGGCACAGCGGAAGATCAGCGCTGGTTTTAACCAACCGGCATTATGCTGAGACTGATGCCCCTTTTCGGACAAAACTATATTACTCTAGTTTTTAAATTTGTTAGCAATCATACTGTATTTATAATTTGTCCTGAATAAAATGTTTTTCTTTCTACTTTCTTTCTTTCTTATTCATTCTCCGTTCCTGCACGGATGGAGCTCTGAAAATGCTCTTTAAGTTAATCATTCCTTATTCTGAGTGCGGCCGTATAAATTATTGGATAAACTACGTCCATAAGACGTGCGGATGTCATCCAAACGAGATAAGCCTCACAACCTGTCCGTTCTTATCGATGTACACCGAAGTTTGGTCAAACGTTCCTATGCAAATATAATCATGATATATTTTTAGTGAAGTGGGCTTCATGTGCATACTTATACGTGGAAGTACAACATTTAAGATAAGCATAATCTTAACTTACATAATGTGTATCCGGCAGATATATAGTCGTTTTTAGGGTTTTACGGCGAAAACGGAACCCTTGTTAATCAGATATGTCATAATTATGATTGCCTGTCCATGACTCAGTCTGTTTATCAGAACAGAAGAAAAGTTTTATGTGGTGTATTGAAATAGCAAAAGAAAATTTGGGTAAGTGCTTGCCAGTCCGCGTACAATAAAGGGTCCCGTAGAGGTAATAATGTCGACTGATTTCGTCATTTGACTAAAGAACCACAAAAAATATTTTGTCGGAACTACCCCATATTTCACAAACCACTCAACAACATTGAAACTAATTTTTGTTGAAAGCATTTTGGAAACTCTACAACCTCTATTTCTGCACAATTTTGACTATGTAATTCCAAAGTAAGACGGTAACTCTAAAGTATACCATGAATTTTCAAGATTTATTAAAGATATTCGGAAAATAAATTTCAACAGACAGTTAATTTTTAGTGATTTCGCGGTTTTACTACATCGTTATATAGTGCCATATAGAGTACCGTGTTAAATTTCATTTATATAGACCAAGAAGTTTTCGAAAAAAACTGTGAAATACAAAGACAGTGACAAACGGATGTACGGATAAGATGAAAACACAAGGGTTCCCTTTTTGCCAAAATGGGCGCGGAGCCTTAAAAATTAAAGGTGGCCACCACGCATTTAATTAAGAGATTGTACAAAATCAATGTATTTATACATACACTGATTTTGTTTCAATATCTTAGGCGTGTGGTTATGATGGTGTTTTAGTGACTTTGTTTATTGAAGTCAGTAGTAAGATATCCGCTCCGAATGGTGCAAAAACTGTGCCCCCGGTCCTTTGATTTTTTAATTACGAAGTGAAAATTTTGAAAAAAAGAATGAGATTAATTGTGCTTAAAACATATTTTAAACGAAAATTGGTTTCAAAAAGAGCTGCGGAGCAATTAATGAAATAAAGGGATTTTCGATCGATGGTTTACGTGGAGCTCCGTCACCAAAAACATTATTATCGAAGGTTCGTCAGCTCTACGGAATCCTTCCTTATGCGTGGATTGATACACTTTATTTAAATTTTTTATTCTCTATCGAATACGGACCAACATCGTAATCCGTGACAATAAAATGTGATACTTTACTCACACAACTCACACAGGTTTTCGTTAACTTCAGTCAAACTGAACTGCTAATACTCATGATCTTTTTAATGTTCTGATTTTGGCAAGAATAGTGCCGTTGATAAATTTGATTGCCTTTGACATGTAAGGGAAGTATTGTAATTTTGAACAAATATTTAAGTTTTAAAAATGATTTCCATTTGACTGACTCTATATAATAATTAAATTTTAATTTACTAAGTACAAGGCTACCTAGCCTAAGCGAAAGTTCTTAGAATTCCATTCATACAGACGAACGTCAAGCCGAATTAAAAGGTAACTTGCAGCACTCGCTGCCGACGCAGTTGGCACCACCAGCCCGTTCTTATTTTGATAGAAAATTACAACTAAAACATTTAATCAACATCTTATTGCTTTAAAATATTTAATACAATGACTTTATAAACTAATACAATAAAAGAAAATTTAACTTATTTATATTGTATTCTACCTATAGCCCCTCAAGACTATAAGTAAAATACTGAGCCTAGGTTACCGTTTTCTATGGGTAAGGTGCCCAGAAGGCTGGCTACGTTTCTTTGCTGGATCGCCATACTGACTCTTTGCCCGAGGTAGGCAATGTCTGATCACCTGAAGAGTCAACGACTCGTTTTGATAAAAACTAATTATAAAAAACATATTTATAAAATTGATCCGTTATAGATTGAAAGCAAATAAATAATCAACAGTCAAACATGGGGTATCCCCAAATTAAGCAAGTTACGCTTGTATTATGGGTAATATACAACGGCCTACTCTGGGGCCGATCCCAGATATCCAGACCATAGTAAATAACAGAGAAAATTCGTTATCGAAATTTACCATACCAGGAATCAAACTAGGAGCTTCTGCGTTGCAGTGAGGTAAGCCGGCCTTAGCCTGCTCAACCACAGAGGCCGTCAGAAAGTATTAAAACTTTAAGATAATGTTAATTTACAACGACAGGTTTAACCTTATTTTTTTTTACCAGTATACAGTAGCGAGCTGCGACAAACTATTGCAGGATTTTGGCATATTTTCAAAAAAATAATAATTAATAAACACCCAAAATGGATACATCAAAGTAAATAGGTAGGCTGTAAGGTAGGTAGGTCGGTGACTCTTTATTGTAGTATACCAAAGCATAGCCAAACAGAATTAGAAAATACAAAAGATAGTATATACAACAGGCGGCTTTACCGCTAAAAAGCGATTTCTTCCAGGCAATTTTTGCAGGGATTAATAGATTTTTTAACCTGGCCGTGGTGGAGTCTATAAATAATGATAAGTATACACATTGCATTTAAGTAAATACATTATTTATTAATAATCAAGAATCTGGAATAAAATATCATGTCAAAACTGTTTCGCCTGTATGAGTGTGCATGCAGTTGGAGTTCCGCCATTGGAAGATACACAATACGATCAGGAAAACGAACCGAGTTGCGAAGATCGCGTGGAGTGTGTCAATAATGAGTTTCTTCCGGTCGTAGTTTGGCACGCGCGGGAACAGGAAACGGTTATTTGCCTGAAATTCACCCTCAGCTATCACTTCTCACGGTGGCTGTTCATTATTAAATTATTTTTTTATTGTTTTGTGTGTCCGTGACTTCGTCCACGCTTGACTTGAAATTCCCGGGACACAAAGTAACGCAGCATTTAAAAAAATAATGTATGCTATCGTTTTAGTGGAAACTGTGTCGGAATAAGCAAATTTTTATGCATCCGAACAACTTCAAACCGCTCCCGGGGAAATTGCCACGGGATTCCCGGGATAAAAAATATCACACTTTTTATTACATTAAATTTGCTATCGATCATTAAATAAATTCCATTACAATTGGATTTTTTTTTAATTTGTCCGTAAATCATAAATCATTTCCAGAAAAATTCTCATCTGATTCCCAGGATAAACAGTAGCGCAGAGTTTAAGTCTAAGAATTAGCTGTCGATCAGCGAAACCCGCATCGAAATCGGCCCACATAGTTTTTACGTAAATCCCGAACAATCAGACAAGCAGACAAGAAATTAAAAAAAAATTCATCGTGTTCTCCATCGTTTATATAGTCTATGTCAGTTGTTTTTTTTAAATAGCATTAATGTACAGACACGGCATGTTTAGAATTTTAGAATGTTATAGATGTTACATCTGAATAGAGTTTATATGAATATTATGTTATATTTATATGTATAGTTTATTAATTAATGCCTGATTTTATATGTATAAAAGAAAATTTGTGTAGGTGTGTGTGTGTGTATTATTTACTTAATATTATTTTAGTATCAAATTATTCTAAGTTGTCGTAGCTTAGTGATCATGACACAAGTACTGCATTTGGGTTATATGCACACACAAATGACAGCATGCACGTTTTACACCTTTTTTTAAATTTAATATACATAATAATACAATTAACATGTACCTATTAATGTCTAAAAAATAATTATTCTATAAAATTCGATATATAAATACTTTTAGGTATGATCGAATAATACAAAGATACACGAATGAAACCGGAAATATTAACAATATGAAATTCATAAATGTAACCTACGATATACAAATAACTACAGCAAACTTTTCTGTGTGATAAACATCTACTTTAAGAAGGTGAAGAAAAAAATTAATTCGTGAATTCCTTAAGTTATTGGCACAAAAAGGGAAAATTTAAGACATGCCAACTCAGACAATACGCAGTGGTGTTAATCTTGCCACGATCAATAAACTCTCTGATTACACATTCATGAAATACTTTGTGGCTTGTTCCGTCGCTATACATGCCTGTCTGCCTACTTGTGTCGCCTTTTTATTTTGTAACAGGAAAATGTAAAATAAATTATAAGAGACCATTTTTGTCATTGCGCGTCTTCTGGTTATAAATAAATATCATCGAAAAATGGTAGAAATGTTGCTAAACCTGACAGAATCAAAATCAGTGTCAAAACTAATAGCCTAGCGTTAAATCCCTGTTGCGTCTGAAGTATCTATTTCAGAGCCCGGAGTACGCCTGTCTACTTTTCTACTCCCTGTCTTCGGCGATACTCATTTATATAGAAATG
Source organism: Dendrolimus houi (assembly GCA_039645545.1). Lineage (NCBI taxonomy): Eukaryota > Metazoa > Arthropoda > Insecta > Lepidoptera > Lasiocampidae > Dendrolimus > Dendrolimus houi. The sequence goes on along the minus strand of CM077126.1, from coordinate 14,918,419 downwards.
AAATATATATTAATCAATAAACATCCCATATGAGGGCTAGGGCCTCCCCGTTTTTGGAGACTGGATAGTTAAACCCCCACGCTTGTCTAAGATAGATCGGCAGGTTTCACATATAAATGTTTTTCACATATAAACTAGATGTGTAGGTTCCGTCACGATGTTTTCCTTTACCGTCATCACTTGGTAGGAACAATAAGCACTTTAGACCAGAAAACTGAATAAGGCGTTTTCCATGGTCAGGTTTAGGATCCACATTATTGCAAACGCGAATGCATTAGCCACGAAGCTGGCAGCTGAGAAATGGAATATTTTCAATTAAATGCTTTTTATGGTTCCACGGTCAGATGTCAAAGACAGTGAACATTATTACATTTACGGAACACTTCATAGATCGTAGAATACCAATATACTTGCTTAATGTTTTAAAAATAACTTAATGGTTAATTAAAACTACGTTTTAACGGTTTTAAACGCGGTAATTTAATTAATTTTTATTTCGACGTTCGGCCTCTTTTCAGTAGCCGCAATTACGGAAGACAGAGATGTTATATAACATTATTAGAGCTCGGTATTTTGAAGAAGACTTTCTTGCGCCGCTTCTTCTCTTCAAGCCACAACATGTTGCGAACCGGTGGTAAATTAGAGAGTTACTCCCATAGAGTAAATAATAACTATAAACAAAAATTAAAAGTAAATAATTAAAATGGACAACGGCGGTAGGCTAAATAAAAACTTTAACATTGCTCATCGACACTTGACATCGTTGCCTTTCCGTGACCACGATTACTGAAAAGTGGCCGAAACGCGGAATATAAATGAAATAAAATACCGCGATGAAAACCTTTCTACTAGTCGCGAAAATTTACGAATAAACTTAATGGTTGTTTGTTGAATAAACTACATTTGATTAACAACAAGTAGCACTAACTGTCATAGGTAATGTATTGTTATTGTGACGAAATTCGTTACGATTAGGAGGCATATGGGTCAGCAGACGTATAAACGGCGGCCAACTGATCCAGATAACTATAAAAAAATACACCAGCTGACCGTTTCCTATGCGAGAAACACTTAATTATTAACGGGAAGGTTGGGCGAGGTGACACGGATGAAATTGGCACATCTGTCATACTGCTCGCGCGCTAACCGGTGACTACCATATGCGTCGTATTTAAACCGACCCGATAAAATGTATCGATCGTCTAATTTAATTTTTAATTAATTTATTCATTAACCTTTTGCCGGTAAGTAACGTATCCAGTTTTCATTCTGAACAAAACACCCAATTAGGTAGGTAATACGATTATGTCAAGAGTAATTTCATATTACTTATTAAATATTTTTTTGTGATTATTATTAATTAATAATAAATAACAGCCTATAAACGTTCCACTGCTAGACTTGGGCCTTCCAGATGCGTGTTTTCCCGGACAAGATTCGAACCCAAATCTTTTCAATTTAGGACGTTAGTGCGTTAACCAGTAAGTCTATGAATATAATAAAATTGAAAGTCTCTCGGTGGTTTCAAAATAAATGCAAAAATTGAACTGAAAACTGCGGCCTATATGACGTCTGATCACCGACGACCGTTTTTAGAATTTTTGTCTGCCAATCGGTATGGAAGTTTATCTTAAATAGGTTCCAAAACGACCTTAATTATTTCAATTATTTCAATGATAATTTTAAGAATTCAATTAAGTCTTATATATAGTATATGTTTCATTTCAGTTTATTGCAGGGTTTAAGAGATATGATTATAAATGTCCAATTCCCGCGCGAAAGAAGTGGCGTAAAATCATAAAGAATTACGTATACAAGTATATATACAAAGTAAATATGTTAATTTTAAGTAATAGACTACGCTCTAAATGTTTTAAATATCACTGATTAATCGTCTATTGGAAGTTACTTCCTATTTTTTTAAGGTAGATTAATATAAATGTAATTTTAATTGTTTTAATTTACACTGTAATGAATTAAATGAAATCTACCTACTGTATAAGCTTGGCACTTAAGGTGAGTATTCGAAATACATACAGCCAACTTTTTAACAAATGAAGTTCACTTGTTAAAAAGTTAATAAATTAATTTAAAGACATGCATCAAAATGTAATCATATATAAACATTGTATCGGTGATTCAACAAAATAAAAGCTTTATTTTGTACGGACATGAATGGACCGAATAAGCCTTTATTCAAATGCTTGTCCACGAAATGTGAGGACGATCTCACGCCGTAGCACCATAGTAGATTTGACATCTAAACATGTTCTCCATAGTATTTCAAATGACACTTTTTGGGCCTTCGTCGCTTATTTGAAGCCGGTGACCATAAATGATATAATCTCCAGAGTTATTTTATCGTTTTAGAATTTCACAATAGCCTACTAACTTCCTTTTCTTTGGTCACATAAATGCTTTTAATCGGATAGCTGTGTTAATATTCAAATTCTGACTTACAATATTGTTGCTTTGTTACAGATAATAGATAAGATACAAAGCTTGACTCAACTAACTCAATCGTCAGGTATCTCAGTAAGATACCTACAGTTGTGTGATGTAATCATATTTATAATTGTGCTATACATATCTGAAGCACCAAAGTTCATAGTTTTGGCTTTATTTAGGGACATATACACAGATACAGTACAGGCTGTGGCCGTGATTTCATTCGCGCATGATTGACATATTTATCTTTTGAGAATCTTTATAGCTGATGTGTTATTCTGATATAATAAGCTATATTATATTAGATGTAGTAGGTTTTGCGCGAAAGAGTATTCGCAGGCTCTTATTGAAAATGGTACGAACAGGCTCTGAAGATGCATAAGGAGTAGATAGAGAGATAGAGTACATTACTCGTTATTACAGGACAACACATAATAAGATCTAAATATAAATAAATAAAAATAAATATAGGTTTAAATCATTTTTTGTCAATATTCATAATTGTCAATATTCCTGAAAAATTGTGTTTTTGTATTATTTACATGAAAAAATTACAATTATTATGATTAGTTTTGTTCAAATAAACTGTAAACCACTGTATTTAAACTATTGATTAAATCTATGAGTAGATTTTGTAATTACGGTGAAAAATCAGGGTGGGCTACACACACACACACACACACACACACACACTACTTAAAACAAAGTATGTTTTAAATAGTGTGTGATCCAAATATCTATGACTCACATAGTGTTTAGTTTTCTGTAGATTTATGCAAAAAAATATTTTGGTTAAGCAACAATAATGTTAATAATTAGTATACATATATACCACACCTGTAGCCAAATTGTATTGTTCAATAGCTCAACGTACACCTCACACGGCCTCGAGATCACCGACCGTTCCAAGACACAGCTGCTCGCCATTCAGAACTCCAAACAGTGAACACAATGAGAGCTATTCAAACGTTAAAAACAAAAATGGCGTTCGATAGACAGCAGCAGTACATTGAATTAACTCGAGGGCGGAACAATACTTACACCGATATCTTTGCCTACTTTCTTTTGGAGAAAGACAACAAAGTTCCTTCTTGTAAGGACGCTGACAGCGAGCTATGACAAAGACGGCGGTCGCCCGCACCGCACCTCGCAGTGCAGAGCGCACAAAGGTCAGCTCGGTTCGAGATCACCTTACATCTCTCGGAGTTGCTGTGTGCCGTGTGCCGCCCGCGCCTCAGCTACGCCCGCGCTATCCACTATACATCGTGAGCTCTTGTATTTCGGCATATACTTTTGTGACTCGACAACGACGAGCATTATCGCGCGATCAGGGAGCGGAGATGCTCCTCATAATGCGTTCAGATAAACCCGCTTTTGTCGTGTGCTCTCTATAACAAGAAGAATATTCCATGAAAGGAGAACGCAGCGCAACAGGTACATGCCCCTGCGATCCCATATCTCCCAGCAAAGGTGAAATATGTGATTCTAGCTTTTCAATGGTTTGCTATTGAAATATTAACAAGACGAATATCATATTTTGTTAATAGAATAATTTCTTTGTTTTAAAACAAGTGTGTTATGAAATAAATATCACAAAATTAAATGTATTTATTAGATGGTCAATGGATCAAAATAATTGCAGTGAGTAGGCGCATGCGCCACCAACTACGTCACATTTAGAAGCACTAAGTTAAACAATCACTGCTGACTCATGATACCGGTTACAAAGACAGCTGAAATTATCTTTGTCTTGCTTATTTCCGAGACAGAACGCCATGTACAAGCGACAGTACAAATACAAAATTGTTTTATCTTAAAGACATTATTATCACTCAAATGTAAGTTAGTAATAGATTGTTATGATTCAATTTTCTAAGATTAAGCTTTTATACATACTAACTGTATACTACATCACTCTTTTTAGACAAGTTTCATATTGTTTCCGAACTCTTTCTATTGTAAACAACTGGTGATTTTCATACAGAATGTCTTGTGGTTGCTATTTCAGGACAAAAGTATCGTACGTTCATTTCCCTTATCGAGAATTGCACATAATTGTGATAATTTTAATATTATAACATTATTTTATATTCATGATAACTATTCAGCACCACTTGTATAAACCTAGAACTCTTGTTCACCGGAAACTATCCCATTCTCCAGGTTCATAAAAAACCTTCCATGTTTATCTTCGTGATATCTATATCTATACATATAATAAAACTGTAGAGGACGAATTGCTGTACAATGAAAAAAAATGCCAAAAACCGAGTCAGGGGGATGTAAGAAGTGAAATAGAACTAATTTAGATTTTTTTACATTTTTTTATTTCTCTGTTTGTCTGTCTGTTTGTACCGGCTAATCTCCGAAACAACTGGACCGATTTAAATTAAATTTTGTATGATGGAAGCTTATATCCGTGGTCAACATATAGGATACTTTTGATTCCGAAAAATTAAAGAGTTCCCGTGGGATAGTTAAAAAAAAATTCCACGCGGACGAAGTCGCGGGCAGAAGCTAGTACTATATATATGTACAGGTATTAGGTACCAAACCTCATGATAATCGGTTTATTTCCAAAACTTTGAAGAAACAACAAATAACGTCATGATGACATATTTATATATTATACTAGCTTCTGCCTGCGACTTCGTCCGCGTGGAATAGTTACTTTGGACTAACGTTAACTTTAACCCGCGACTTTGTTTACGTAGAAGGTGCCCCACCGCCCTTCCCCTCATGACTGCCCGCCGGCCTTGCACATCATAAATGCGTGCACAGTACTTAATCATTATTTTGCTGCGATGCTATTTTAAAACTGCGATATCTCCTAAGATATTCATTGAAATCGAATGATGTAAATGGCAACTTTGTTTTAAATGAAATACTTGTGATGAATAACGTATTTATTTGGATAAGGATTAATATCATGTTTATAAAACCACCTTCACAAATAATGCATTATTTTAGAACAAATTTGGTTAGCATAAAAAAGATTATAGTGAGCCAACCTTAAAAGATAGACATAAAAAAATGCTGTCGAGGACTTTTTTTTAGAACTTTGAAAATGATTTTTGCGAAGCTTTAACCGTTTACGCAGCGCACGCAGCGGAAGCTGTCAAAAGGAAAAAAAACCCGATTTAGAAACATTCTTCATTGGTGTTCCGCTGCTATTGGTCTTAGCGTGATGATATATAGCCTATAGACTTCCTCGATAAATGACACTGACTATACTTCTATCTAAAACTGAAAGAATTTTTCAAATCAGACCGGTAGTGCCTGTGATTAGCGCGTTCAAGCAATCAAACAAACAAACTCTTCGTCTTTATATATTAGTATAGATAAAAATTTTGCATGTGTATATTTATAGTTAAAACTAAAAATTAGTCAATGGCTGGCTTGAAATTTTTACATAAAGTTGAATTTTAGTAAAAGTTTACTGCTTACTGAGTTTACTGCGTCCGCATTTATCTATACTTTAATATTATAAAGAGGTAAAGTTTGTGAGTTTGGGACGTCGTAAGGGGTAATCTCCGAAACTACTGAACCGATTTAAAATATTTCCGGTTGACATAGGCTATATTGTATTTTCAAAAAATTAGGGATCCTTATTAAAAGTCCTATAGTTGTAACCCAAGGTGTAAAAAATACCTAAAATCGCGTGCACTGCTAAAACTATTGATGATAGAATAAAATAATTTACTACGACTTTGCAGAACACATCATTATTTACAAAAAGTGTTATGACAGCATATGTCTAACTATTATAGTTATGCCACAATAATATCTTTTATTTTAAAAATTTAATTAAAATGCCGTCGATAGAAAAGGCTCTCTATTTGTATCTTGGTATTCATCCTCATCAAAATAAATTACATCATATTCAAGACTGCTTTAATACCTTTATATAACTTTTTGAATTATTCAATTCGGACATTCCATTCGAAAGATATCACGAGTTTACAAATGTATGTATTAGAAAAAAGTTGCGTGGTCGCCGCGCACACTAATCGGCTAGATAGAGGTTTATGCGATGTAGGCGTCACTGGGATACGGGCAGTTTGGGAGGGGAAATATTTTGAATTCGCTTAGTAGGTAATTAAAATCAACAAAAAATAAAGAGGTAAAGTTTGTGAGTTTGTGACATTGTAGAGGGATCTCATTCTCTGAATCTACTAAACCGATTTTGAAAATTCTTTCACCAGTGAAAAGCTACATTATTCCTGAGTGACATAGGGTATATTTGATTGTGATTAATAATAAGTATTTTTTTCTGATGCCCAGCGAAGTGTGCACGGGTCAGCTAGTTTTTTATAAGGAAGTGCATCTAAAGAACTGCTCAGTCATAAAAGAGTAATACGTTTATTTACTTTTTTAATAATTAATTTCAGATTGAGCTCCAGAGAAATGTGGCCGGGCTTAATTAGTTTACGTATAATATCTATATATATAAAAAATCCCTGTCACAATGTTTGACCGCAATGAACTCCGAAACTACTCAACCGATTTTGAAGATTTGGAGGTCGGTAAGTTTGAGTTCTGCTCAGGGCTTGAAAACGTTATCAAATACTTTTGAAAATATAGGTAATTACCGGTATTTTCGAAAAGATACTGCCATACCGCTCTATTTTTTAACCGTAACTTGGTAACTTTTATGATTTTAACGTTATAATATAACGTTAAAAATCGTATGTATAACGTTATACGTATCGATAATTTTTACGTTATTTCAAGCGACGTTTCCATTTTTAAGTATTGGCTCAATTGAATTTATTTCGACTGCGTGTTACCGAAACAATCGACAAACACAACTCTAAATATTATGCGCGCTCTTAGCACAGTGCTGTTTGACAATATTTGCTAGTGAAAGAGAGCGATGATGGTAACCAAACATAGTTATAACGGTAAAATTACCGATAAAAATAGTATTAACGTTATATTTTTTACCGGTAAAAAGGCTAGAAATAACGGTAAGCTTTATAACGATATTTTCTTTTACCGTAATCTGAAATTAGTATAAATAACAATACCACGTTTTTACCGGTATTTAAAGCCCTGGTTCTAGTGTCAACTAAGTAACATAAGCATCAAATAGATGGCACCATACTTAAGTCCCACCCTTTCTTATTTAATATATATAAATATAAATGAATCGTAGAAATGTATGTACGCGCATAATTTGACGACGATAACGATTTTACTGATATTGATGATATTTTTTGTATGTATTTAAGTGGATCCGGATGGTTGAAATTCACAATTGGAACCGGTAGGCGGCGCTGGGATCGGGTTCTAGGATCCTCCTAATCTCCTGGACCTATGTTGATGATGTTTTTGTGTGTTTTGAGTGGGTCCTCGGATGGTTTAATTTGGAACCCGTAGAAGGCACTAGAATAGGGTCCTAGATTTTTTTTTCAGGGCAGGACTACGTCTGCCGGGACAGCTACTATAATAGAAATATTATAATAATGGAACGGATTTAAGAAAGCGTAGCAAATTGTGCAAAACGTATTAGCTCGTAGAACAGTTTTATGTCCGCGGTGTGTGGTGTGGTGCAGCGTACCTGCGGCGTGCAATGTAGGCATGCTCATGACATAGAGCGGCCCACCCAGTGCGGCTGATCCAACAAAGGCAACGCGGCCGTGAAATGAACGCATTCACGCAATCCGCAAAGCAACCCTAATAAGTTATCTTACAACCCACTCCCTTTTCTACTGGACACTGTTACATAAATACTATTTAATATTTTTAATCAACTTCAACAGTTAATTACTGCCTACTACTAATAGCTAACTATCTACTAATACTTTTATTAAATCTTAAGGCGTGTAACTGTACATCGTATACGTCATATTTAGACATTATTAAAATCTTTCGCTACATGGTAAGCTAATAAATATACACGATGAATGTAAATCCAAGTTTAGTCTCTTAAAATTATTACCTATTTTGAACAACGATTAAATTCTAATTAGAAATACCTAAGAATTAATACTTTTATTAAGTACAAGTTTTACGAAAAATGTTTCAAACCTATGCCTATTTTCCCAACATAACCATTCACTCCCTTTATATTTTGATATCAGTATCACGATTCAATATTATTGTTTACACACTTTTGGGCTGATAGCTACATAATATAATAATAATAATTATTATTATTTCGTTATCACCTCTCCTTGTGACCATCGAGGTCCCCAATATTTACGATAGTACCTAAATGTATTAATTTCAAGACATCATTAGGGCTGGTAAGTCAGAAAACAAAAACGCATCTAAAATTTTGAAACCCATCCACCTATCAAACATAAAATTACATGTTTTGATTATTATCTAATTATGTTGTGCATAAAATTAACCATGTAGGTATCTGAAGATATTGATCTAATTAACCTTTAATGGCGTTCTGCAGGCATGTTGTTAAAGGCATTCCGTAATGATTAAATGTGACATGCATAGCAGAACAAGCAGGTACTAAGTAATGCCTAATGGCCTCAATAATAGCATTTCTTAATGTCCCTGCTCCACCTGGGTTACCTAATATTAGTGTAAGTGTTTGTGTCAAAATGCAATTTAAAAATAACGCGTTTTTTAACGCTATAAGTAAAAGTTAAAAAATAACTGCGTATTCTACCGATTGTACAACGGGGAGTGTTCCGAGGAACTGTTCAGAATGGTGCTTTCGCCTTCGTTTTACTACCGCACTGCTCCCTATCGAATGGGTGTTGATTCGTATTTCCTCGAGCCACTTCGCTCATGTACACAACATTTCTCATGAACGTTTCCCTTGCATAACGTGGGGATTTGGAATGAACTCCCAGCTGACGTTTTCTCACAGCGCTATGATGGGGATTTTTTTTTAAAGAGTTCCATAAAATTTCATCGAGACCGGTAGCACGTTGGTGACAACTCTGATGTCGCAAACGTCCATAGACAACGGTAACCGCTTACCATCAGGCGGGCCGTCAGCCTGTATGCTGTGCTCCAGCTATAAAAAATAAATTAAAAAAACATAGTCGCATGTCAAAAAACCCATTACCCCCTTGGCTGCATCACTGTATCAGCCTGATATAGTCCCTAGCACTAACATTATCTCGGGTAGAGCAGGAGACATAAGAGAAATAAATGCAACGGTATTTCATTAATACCTAACGATGTTCGTTACTAATTATTTATAAACACGAATATATATGATATTTGTTTATTATTCTTCTTCTTCTTCTGTAGTTCTTTTCCCTTTTATTCTTAAGCCTGCAAGATATTGAAATATAACACACATATAAAGGATAAACTTCCAGTTTTAATCTCTATATTTTTAATAATTTAAAAATAGTAATTAATGATTAGATTTCGTATTAAAAGCAGTTTGCACTTAAATTTTGGCACTTATTTGGAAATCATAGACATAATAATTTTTGAACTAAAGTTTATTTATTGGAATATATCTTTATTGCCTAAAGAAGGCAAACATGCAGACTGCCTACGTGGCGCAAAGTGGATATTGTCTACGTTGCCGGCATAAAACAGTTGTTAGTTATTATGTTTCTGCGACGTGGGTTTTATAGGAAATTGTTGATCAACAATAGTTTAAACATAGCCCACTAAAAGATAATAAAAAAGACGGATACGCTTTCATTCGTTCTTCATCTTCATCGTTCGTTCATTCTTGGGTCAGTTTGTCGAAAGATGAGAGTGATTTTAAGAATTCCTTTCATTATGTTGATGTTATTTTACAATTGTAGTGGGATTAGTTATTTTAAATGAATTAATCGTGTGGTGTAAATATTTTCATATCATTTATTGTTGAAATTAATTCACACAAATCGATTATGGCAATTGATAACTTATTTTATTTGTGACCTTATTTTTAAGATTTCTCGTCTTCCAGATAGAATTTAGGGCTTATGTATTTAATTTTGTAATAGAAAAATATACCACATTTTTGAAGCCATATCTCAAATCATTACATTTCTTTGGCCCAAAAGTCCCCGTCGCCTTTATGGTGGATCATCATTGATTTCGATGGCTAGCTGTGGCGGAGCATCGATTATCGCGTTGCGCAAGATCGCAAATAGTTCGAGTTGAAGACACGCGGTCGAACTGCGCAGGCGCACCACTGGCCGTGCCCGATGCGGCCACTGTGCAAATCGGTCCAATTATGCAAGTGGTTCGATTAGAAAATGAGATGGCCTGTGCGATATTTGAACCCGATTGATTTTGTTACGCAATTTGTGCCGGAACAATGACAGTCGTCTAATCCATTATATTGTTCAATAAGTCTACTGTAAGATGACTCGACCGACTATTGGAGAGAGAAAATAATCAGATCATATTAAATATTTATGCAATAAAATAAATGTTATTTTATTTTATTGAATAAAAATAATAACCAGAAAATCACACACACATTATACAATACTTACTACCTTATAAAAATAGAAAATACCCTTAACCAGAATTCGAGCATGGGACCTCTGTGTTGAACTAAGCGTTTCGACGCGTAAACCAATAGACCATAAAATCAATACAAATAAATTAATATTTCATTACCAACATTGTAACATGCTGAATTAGAAGAAATGAAATATCATTCATGTTACTAATAGGTCGGGAAAAAAGTCTTTTCGCATATAGTATGTATGAACTTGTAATAAGATCTCTTTGGCTATACCATTTGTATCTGGCTGGTTTTGAAATCATTAAAAAGTTTGAATTTTAAAGAAGACAATTCCAAATTCAAAATAGAAAAATGTGTGATTTTAATTTGTTTTTCTTATTGTTAAAACGAATGAATCTAATGAAGAATTCGATACATTTTAAAATTTTACTACAAAAAAGTTAAAAATGCAACACAAGCCGCGAAAAAAATTGTGATGTTTATGGACCTAATGCAGTATCTGTGAGAGTAGCGCAAATTTGGTTTAAGCGTTTTCAATCCGGAAATTTTTATATCAAAGATGCACGTCGCTCTGGTCGCCCTGTTACGGACAAAATTGATGCCATTTTTGAAAAAGTGGAGCAAGATAGCCATATTAGTAGTTACGATGTAGCTGGAGAACTGGGAATTGATCACAAAACGGTTTTGGCGCATTTGAAAAAAGCTGGGTACACAAAAAAGCTCGATATTTGGGTGCCTCATGAGCTCACTGAAAGAAACCTAATGAACCGTGTACTCATTTGTGATTCTTTATTACGACGTAATGAAACCGAACCATTTTTGAAGAAGCTGATAACTAGTGATGAAAAGTGGATCACGTACGATAAGAACGTGCGAAAAAGATCGTGGTCAAAGGCCGGTCAGGCTTCACAGACTGTGGCGAAACACGGGTTAACTCGCAACAAGGTGATGCTGTGTGTATGGTGGGATTGGAAGGGCATTATTCATTACGAGCTGTTACCGCCAGGCAGGACCATCGATTCTGAACTGTACTACGAACAACTGATGAGATTAAAGCAAAAAGTTGAGAGAAAGCGGCCGGAATTAATCAACAAAAGGGGTGTGGTTTTTCACCATGATAACGCTAGACCTCACACATCTTTAGCCACTCGGCAAAAATTACGAGAGTTTGGCTGGGAGGTGGTAATGCAGCCGCCGTATAGTCCTGACCTTGCACCTTCAGATTTTCACCTGTTTCGGTATCTGCAGAATTCCTTAGGCAGTGTCAGGTTAATATCACGAGAGGACTGCCAAAACCACTTGTCGCAGTTTTTTGATCAGAAGCCCAAAATTTTTATAGTAATGGGATCACGTCCCTACCTACAAGATGGCAAAAAGTTACCCAACAAAATAGTACCTACATACTTTAGTCAAATGTAAAAAAAAACTTTATAAAAAAATCTTTTGAATTTTTATATAAAATGCGAAGAAACTTTTTTCCCAACCTAATATATTTATATTCAAATTGTTAGAGCTTTTTTAAATCTTATATTAGTCATTCATATAAGTTATAACTTAAATCTACTTTAAATATATATATATATATATATATATATATATATATACAGACTTCCACAAGTAAAAGTAGCTCTATCTGTGTTACCTTTTCACGGATTTTCGATTACGCTAATGAAGCTGTTGGAAATATCCTTTTAAAAGTAATAGAAATTTATTACCTACTTGACTAAAGATTCTTTTCTGATTAAACGTCGATTTTCAAAATATTTTATTATTCTTTTAAGCGCTCTTCTATTATTCAAAAGTTTGTACAGTGGTGGAATAAGAAAGTTGCCAGTTTTCAAATTGATTCATTTAACGTTCCGCGAGCACATGTTACCTTTTCAAACTAAGTCACAGAACAGACTGTTCTACAGAGAAATTATGTTTAACTGTTTGATAATAAAGATTAAAATTACTTAGATCAAAGTTGTTTAATTTTCTATCTTGTCTAAGAAGCCTGTTCAGAAATATAATACCTTTTTATTGGTTTTAATATTTATGATAAGGGTAGTGATTATACCCTATTTGTTTCTTATTGTTAATTTCAGCGTCTGTCATTGCCAACATTTGTGATGTATAAATTTGGTTCTTTTTTCACGATTCTATCTTATTATAAAAATCAATAAAATTAAGTGTCTGTTTGTAATATCAGAATAATAGCTTCTTACTAAATAAATGCTTATGAAAGTATATACGGTACCTATATCAAAAAATCAATTTTAAACATTTTTGCCTGTCTGGATATTCAGGCCAATCTCTGAAACGGCTGGACCGATTTTGAATAGACTTTCACTGGCAGATAGCTGATGTTATAAGTAGTAACTTAGGCTATATTTTTTTTTGGATTCCAAGAAAAACTCCACGTAGACAAATTCGCGGGCACAGCTAGTATTTTATAAACTTAACATTTATTAAAATCTTGACAGTACTGTTTCTTTTACTCATGCAAGGAAAAATCGACTTTAAGATGACGAACGTTTTAATTCTATGAGTGTACATACTTTTTATTATTAAAGGCCGGAAAGAAATGTAGAAGGTCAGAACGTGTGATTTGGATATTTTTGAATTTAGTGAGGGGAAGCAAGCTGCAGTGGGGTCAATGTTCTATATGATGTAAAGGAGGGTTGTCACCGACATGACACGTCGAAGGATGTCTCCCCGAGACGTAGAAAGGGAGGCCGCATGTGCGCGCTTCACGCCCCGCTCCGGGAAGCGCCCGTGCAGGTGAGCAGATATAGACAAATATTACAAAGTGGTCATCAGGTTACCTACCGTTTAAATACATTGAAATAAAATAAATTGTATCTTTCAAAAAATTGATAATAAGAGAAGTGATAAGTTAGGAGATCATTTTATTTATTGATTATATTTTAAAAGTAAGGTGAAACTTGAAAGCAATATTTTTTAAAGCCCAACCTTAGCTATATGGACATTGCTTTATGGTGGGGCTCTACCTGGGATAATGTTACATATATGGGCCGTTTCACGTGTATGTGGCGATGGGTGTATTGCGTTATTTGTAATGCGATATCGTTTTTAATTGTTAATGACGTTAAATATTGTCAGATAAAATACATACACTAACATGGCTGTTCTATGACGGCATTATTTTTAACTGACTTCAAAAAAGAGTATATATGTTTTTTTGTATGTTCGTTACTCAATTTCTGCATCAATTGTGTGATTTACAATTTTTTTCCTTTAATCGAAAGGTTATATACTCCCGAATTGGTCCCATTGTCAACATGTCAGAATCTGATGAGTGGATTTCAAGGAATAAGAGAAACTCACTAAAATTGTTAACCAACTTCTTCGTAATACGATATCTCCGTCAATTGTAAACCGATTTTCATATTATTTTCTTTACACGTAAGTGTATACCTCTCGAGGTAGTCCCATGGTTACCAAGTCAAGAGTCTGTTAAGTCGATCGGATCCCAGGGCTATCAAGCATAACCCTCGTGCGCCTAAAGCCTATATAGCCTGTCATTTATAGATGTAACAAATTCGTATAATTATGAATGCATAGTTCTTATTAAAATAATTTTTATTTTACTCCATTTCTTAAGTCATGATTTGTCCTAGAAATATAATCTTTAATAGAGTATTAGGCCTTTGTCATCATAAATATGTCTAATTTATATTTTTATTTGTCACATATTTAATGTTTTTAACAAACGGAGGAAGTTTGTTTCTAGTAGAAAAGTATTTCATTGTGAGATCTGGTATTCAAATACGCAAGCGTGACGGTCACGTTTTTGGCACCGTACATGTTGTCACTATCTGTCACGTTTGAACTTCCACGATATTGTAAATTGGCCTTAGCTAATTCATAGACGTGTCCATGATTAATTTATAAATCTTTATTTTTGACTATAGCCCCGTAGGCCTTGCGCCGTGTCGGCGGCCGCGCCCGTGTTTGTCTCATGTGAACACCATAATCTCCGGTTCACTGATTTTTATAATCACTCGGTGGTATTGTTTTGAGCTCCATTATAATGTTCAAACTGCTTCTTCGATAAATTTAGTTGTCGTTGAGAAATATTATGTTTGATTGAGCAGAACAGGATACCTACTTAATTTCCTGAGCTTTCATAAGTGATGTTATCTGAAGCATGACACTGCTGTATTGGAAATTTATATTCGCTGAATACACCTTACATTTTATACTGAGCTTATTTTATGACCTTATCATTCTGAGGTTATGCGCTCTCAGTATTTAAGCCATAGTTTGAGAAATTCGGTGCTCTAATTGATTCATTTATTGTCTTTGTATTGCAATATGCAAATGTTAAACGGATCAATCAAATTGAATCAAGTTAGCTGAAAGACAGAGTACTGAAAAGACAACGATATTCAATGCCATTGAATGATTTAACTTTATGATTATATGGATCACTTTAGTTGATTCATCCAAATTAAAAACCAGAAATGAACCGTTTAATATCAGCTTAAGATAAAGAACTGGCGAGTTATCATTGTGAAATTTCTAATTCTGAGGCATGTTCGATGCCTGAGGCAATGGGATGGTAAGCCACCAATATAAATAAACAAGACTGTGGAAGATGAAAACACAAATGCCTATTGAATAACGTAACTCTGAAAAGCTCCTAAATCCTGTTTAATTAGATGTGCTATATGTAGATCATTTTTCTCTCGTTTTTTAATTTGAGACTAAGGCTTGATTAATTAATCACTAAATGAAAGTAATTCAAAGGATAAAAAAGATGTAATGATTTTGAATTACGATTTTATTATTTCACTTCTCATAAAATTTCCATATCGGGGGCCTTAAATGAAAACCGATTCTTAAGAAGTAAACTCCATAAGCAACTTTATTTTTTGTAAATGACAGTTGTATAAATATTGACAGCGCATTTGTTTTACTTTTGTATTCAGTCGGAATATAATTTTGTTGACAGATAAGTTTTTTATGAGAAGAAGAATAAGAGAAGATATAACAACAACGTCGTACTCTAAACTATATTACTCTACTAGAGTTTACCCCGCGGCGACCAACGGGACCAACGGGACCAAGTGGATGAAATGGACAAAGTCACAAAAAACCTATCCCATTTTTTGGGATAAACTTTACATAAATCTATCCTATAATCTGTCCCGTTATACGGGATAAAAAGTATCCCTTGGCCACCCTCGGTATTAAAATTATATACATACCGAATTTCAGCCAAATCTGTCCAATAGTTTTTCCGTAAAAGCATAACAAACAGAAAAACAAATATATTTTTATCCCGGAAACTATCCCATTTTTCAGGATAAAAGTATCCTATGTTCATCCTCGGCATTGAATATATATATATATATATATATATATATATATATATATATATACTGAGTTTCAGCGAAATCGGTTCAGTAGTTTTTCCGTGAAAACGGAACAGACAGACGGACAGGCGGATAGACAGACAGAGTTACTTTCGCATTTATAATATTAATAGGGATTTATAAATGTGTAAAATACTGAAAGCCGCCATAAGTTTCTTTATAACTTTTTTTTAGTAATTTATACAAAATATTTTTAAGTAATAAAGCGAGAGAAGAATAACCTGAGGCGTCGTCTTATGTGTTTAGGAGCTTTTTATAATTAGGTAGGGGATTGTCATTCTTAAACTTCCTAGTATTGTTCTTCAATAGTAGTAGTTATTAGGTAGGTAGTATTCGATATCCTTACGCATGAAAGGTCTCACAGACCTTTTTTGTTTAGGGAATCATTATAATGGTGACTATTGCGACTTTGGCTATACTGTGTCGACTAATGTAATATGCTTAATGATTCTTCTTTAATAAACATATAAGATTCTGAATATGGACTATGTGTGTAGTAGGATTTTTTTTTAGATTTCTTGTCTGTCTATTTGTTTGGGATTCACGTTAAAACTACTGGACCGATTTCGATGCGGTTTTCGCTGATCGACAGCTAATTCTTAAACTTAAACTCAGCCTAATTTTTTATCCCGGGAATCTCGCGAGAATTTTCCCGGGAGCGGTTTGAAGTTGTTGGGATGCATAAAATTAGCTTATTCCGTCACTAGTTCCACTAAAACGATAGCGTACATTTTTTTAAAATACTGTGATACTTTGTGTCCGGGAAATCCCGTGGGAATTTCAAGTCAAGCATGGACGAAATCGCGGGCATATCCTAGTTATATATAAACCAAATTTCATGGGTTTATCAAGTAATCACGTACTTAGGTAAACTTCGGATTAGGATATAGAAGAAGCTATGCATTATCTAGGGTAAAAGGTATCCCATATTCTACTCGTTATTTAAAGTAGTTTAATATTAACAAATTTCAATCTTAAAGCCGTGATGAAATATAACAAACAAACAACCAAAAATAAATCACTTTCATATATATATACTGTTATATAAGTATTATGTGTCATATAAGTATGCCACTGTAGAAATGGTTCCACTATTCGCACAGGATCCAGAATGATGGATTCACTTAGCTTATCAGCGAGGACAGGCGATGTGAGCGAGGCGAAAGGTAAGGGTGACAGTACTAATTGACAGGTCGGCAAGCGCAGGACACTTGACGCACGTGCGAGAGGGATCTCGGGTCCCCGTACTAAGCAGGATGTCTTTAAATAGACTAAATGCCTTTGTGAAGGCATGCCCTCCGAAGGGTGGCGGCATCCGGCCCCGATCGCACACACGATTCGCTTCTAAAGAGGAAACTTATAAATAACTTCTTCAATTATTCTGAGCCATTCAACTATAAACAAGAAATGCATATGAGTCATGGTGAGTGAATTCTCAATGGGTTTATACGTTTATATGAGTATTATACGCACTGTGCGTTACCGTACTGCTGAAGTTTCAAACAGTGTTGACCTCTGCATCGCGCATCGCTTGGAAATTCACTGCCAATGCGAAAATAATGCAGACCGTGCAAATACTTATAAATTCGTTGCATCATCGAAGTAATCGCAATTACACGATTACAATATTTTAGATAGTAATTCCGAGAATCTGATTTAAAAAAGTGTTACGATTAAATTCAAAAACTGGAATATATCTAATTCACAGTTAAATTTGTCTCGCATAAACTACCCCATTTTTTAGGATAAAAAGTAATCTATTTTTCACCGGCTCACGCACTAGGCCGAGGAGATGAAACAAATATCTAAGTTACATTTATATATTACTAGTTTCTGCCCGCGACTTCGTCCGTGTGGAAAGTTTTTTTAACTATCCCACGGGAACTCTTTAATTTTTCGGGATCAAAAGTATCCTATATGTTGACCAGGGATATAAGCTTCCACCATACAAAATTTCATTTAAATCGGTCCAGTCGTTTCGGAGATTAGCCGGTACAAACAGACAGTCAAACAGATAAACAGACAAACAGAGAAACAAAAAATTAGAAAAAAATCTGAATTAGTTCTATTTCACTTCTTACATCCCCCTGACTCGGTTATTTTTTCATTGCACAGAAATTCAACCTCTACAGTTTTATTATATGTTACATACATAGATGTATAGATTATGGGTATGAAAAACAAGGAATAAGTAATTATTATTGCACTTTACGTAAACGAGAGTTGAAATATTTTATAACGTTACAAAGCCAATATAAGGACCTACTCATCTGCAACAGCCGTCACATCTGTTATATAGCACATCAACTGCAGAAGAGTCGCCTACGTTTGTACGATCATGATTTCCGCAAACCGACTAGTTACCTGCTAGGTCCTGGTTGACGAGGTAGGCCCAACAAATGCTGGGTTCACGACGTGAAGGGTTGTATGCTGAAGACCGGGTAAAGTGGAGAAGTAAAAGTATGAAATCGAATTGAAAGAACCGAACGCATCCAATATTTAAAGCTAAACTTCGACAAGTAATTATATGACATTTTCTGTATTTATAAAAAAAGAGCCTCAGATAGATAAATATGAAGTAAAATAATTTTTGGGTAAACGGAGCACCCGCTTACCAGACTGACCCCCTGGACTCCATCCAGCGTCGCGCCGTTCGTATCGTCGTCGAGCCCATACTACACATACACATATACTATACATACAGGCGATTTAGCATCGCTTATCCTTCGAAGAGACTTTGCGTCCCTTTGCATATTTTACCGCTTGTGTAACGGAGAGTGTTCCGAGGAATTGTTTGATCTGTTGCCAACGCCTCACTTTTACAACCACTCCGCCAGCGATGGGATGTTCACCCCCATTTCCTTGAGCTCCCACGCTCAATTACTAACATTTATTCCACGTGCAACAATGATGTGAAGGGAACTTCCCGCCGCGGTTTTCCCTTTGCGCTATGACATGGGTTTTTTTAAGAAGGACATTATAAAATTACTTAGAGGTCGGCAACGCGTTGGCGACACCCCTGGTGTTGCAAACGTTTATAGGCGATGGTAACCACTTTCCATCAGGTGGACTGTCTGGCCTGTTTGCCTGCTTCAGGCAATTAAAAAAAAGTGTGGGAAGATTTTTCCTCTTTTTTTTTAAATAGCGATAACTTATTGCGAACCGGTGTATATAGAATAGGAAGTACTTAAATTTTAAGATATATGTATGAATTTCAAAAAATGCCTCTAGTAGAACTCAATTTGAATAAAAAATTGAATTTGAATAAGATGATGATGTTAAGAATCCCATCGCCATTGATTTTAATATCCACATTACGACTTAAATCTATACCAATCGTCAAACTTCAACAAAGTCGCCTAGAAATACACATATATCTGATTTTACTATTATTATTTGTCTTCACGTGTATCATTAAGTGTAAGGCGCAATATAATCCGGTCTTCATTGAATAGATTCGTAATATGAAGGTAATCTTTATATTAAGTACATAGTTCTTGCACGTGTTCGAAGCTTGGGTGTCTCGAGATAGCTACCAGGTGAAGGCGAGTAAAAGATGAACCAATAAAGACGTACCTGCGTAAGCGCACTACAAACAAGTGTTTCCGGTCAGGGACTTCTTTATATCCGGTTCGTTTGCGCAAGCTCTTTGAAATCGCAAGATAAAGCTAAAATCATTATGTGTATTAATATACTACATTTAATATTAAAGAAAGGAGTCTCGCGTGACAAAAGTGCTGACCTGTATTTAGAGCAATGGATCAGCGTTGCCATACAACTTGGAAATGCAGCCAGTATTTTGGGAACGCTCCCCATCGACAACGATCTAGACTACATTTTTTACGTGTAAGTTTATAGTACTTTTTAATCTTAAAGTTTATTTTTTAATGTAGTTTAATTTTTAAGGAAGTTTAGTTCATCATTTTATTATTTTCTACAGTACATGTTAAGTTTTGTATGAATGAAAGGATAACTAAAATACATATTAAATAAATTATTTTATTTATGTGTCCGCTACTTCATTCAGACGGGACTTGATCTTAATACGGACGAAAATTTACCATAATCTTAGTCAATGGGCTACCAACGACGAAGTAACAAATTACTCTGAAAAAATATGGCGTGCCGTTAAATTTTACAATATTTTCGCAGTTTACTGTTTATTATATATATATATATACACACACACACACACACACACATATATATATATATATATATATATATATATATATATATCTAGATCACCGTCATCATATATATATATATATATATATATATATATATATATATATATATATATATATATATGATGACGGTGATCTAGGCTCAGTATTCTACTTATAGTCTTGGGGACTATGAGTAGAATACAATACAAATAAGTTAAGTTTTCTTGCATTGCATTGCATGCACTCGATTGTATATGTAAGTAACTATTGTCATTATGAAAATAACATAATTAATATTGTCATCTAATGTTTTTAATAACTATATATATATTGTTTATGTCGTTTAAGAGTTATGCTGATATTGAACGGGCCGACCAAATTGAAACATATTGGTTGAAAGGCTGAAAGGACAGAACTCAAAGGACATAACAGTATTCAATGAATGGTATTGAATGTTTCAAATTTATATTTATAGGAATGAATTTCGTTAATTCATCCAAATTGAAGGACAAAAATCATCCGTCTAATATCGACTTTAGGTAGTCTAGTCAGGTGGAAACAGCATACGTCGTGCGCTCTAGAGACTGAAGAAAGCATGGTCCTGGGGCGTCTTTCAATTTGATCACAAACGAACACAATAAGTACAAGTTCTGCAGGTGTGACAACTGCGAATGAATAGTGCTGATTACACTACTATTGAATAATGCCCTAATATATTCGGCTAACATGTTTCAATTTCAATTAAATATGTAATTAAAATAAAAAATATTATGGTGATTTTCGCGGGAACGCGAAGGGTGATGTATTCTGTGCAGTTTTGTTTTAAAAATCATTAATTTACTTAACAATGAGCAATAGTTTAGTAGTATAGTACATATGTGGGTATAGTCATGGGATTATTTCAAATGCTCATACGCTCAATTCGGCTAGCCGTAGGAAAGAATAATATAAATATATGTAACTAATTTATATTCGTACTATACGGCAGCTGCGTAGTACGTATAGAAATTAATTTTACATTCATCTTTCTTTCCTGCAGCCAGCCAGACGGCGACTGCGGCTAGCCGCATAGTGTGTATAAGCGCTAAAACGCATATTCATCTATACTAAACATTGGCTAGACCTAAAATCGGTGTAAAGTCATACGTAAAAAAGAAGCTTAATTTTTTGGCACCTTACCAACTGGAGAACGTATTCTAGGATTAGTATTGTATTTATATTGATTGGCATAGCATTAAAATAAGGTTTGATTTTTCAAATCGCCATATTAAAGCTATTCATATTACAAATTGAACATTATAACAAGTTGTACAAATAAAATAGTAGTACGTATTACTTTAGTATTCGGCTCAAGTTATGATATAATCCAAGGATAACTTTCATCTGATGAATAAAATAACGTTATAGTTACGCTTAAATTACAATAACTATCTTATATTATGTATAATTAAAACTAATAATTATTTATTTTGTAAAATTAATTTAGTATTATTTAACAATAAAAACATATGCTTATATGTATATAAAAGTAACCTAAAATCATGCAAATTATATTTTATTTATATTTATGCAAATAAAAGCGAATAATTCCAGGTGCAACGCGAAGTAAAAAATATATTAAAACGTTTATAATTCCGTTTCCGTTATTTTATTGTCATAGCACGCGCCTTTGCATTACATCTTTTAATAATAATTACACCTCTACACTTACCATAGCGTCACCCTTCTTACTTTATATTTAACTATATGCCGTGGCTTCAGCTGTATTGATATCATACAACCATTGCCCAGACCTATCGCGTAGCTAACATCGTACCTGTGTTGATCTCGCTTCGCGTACTTGCCTACGTTCCATCAATTCAGTTGACGTTTATTGTTATTACTTTACTTCTTTTGATCGAAATTCTATTTTTGGTTTAACAGCCCTTAGGAATGACTCGATTAGGGTGACACCACGTTCTTACAGAATATCGGCGTGAAACGGTTAGTCTTGAGCTAATCGTGTTTCGTACGATGAGCTAGAATTCCGATGGCCTACTTCCCCACCCCCTATTGCATTCCCCTGCCCCATCTTCTCTATATCATTCCTTCTGTCAAATTCCTCTATTCTATCCTTCTTATTTTATCCCATCCCGTTTATCCCACCCTAAAGGCTGGCAATGCTTTGGTTGTGCCCCTGATGTTACAAGCGGTAACCACTTACCATTAGATGGGCTGTCTGCTTGTTTGCGAGCTTCGCAATAAAAGAATAGTTATTGCTGAAATACAAATGTAATATGTAATTGTCATAACAAAAAACACCTTCCCCGATGAAAGGACCGTTTAAATTTTATTGGGTTTACTTAACGTAAAAAGATTTATTTTTTACCTTACGTTAAAAACTATTTAACACAGTCTGAGCAGTTCAAATTTATATATACGTAAAAAAAATCATTAGGTTTATTATGTTTATAAATACCTACATAATGTCTGTCTATAATTTCCATTTTTGTTAAACATGAACTCCCACTATTATAGCAGCTTCCATGTACTCTGAGACTGTCACGTTTTACGGAAACAAGCGAGATCTCATATTACGTAAGAAACAAATAGCCGTGTCACCTCTGCTGCAACCGGGATTTAACGCGAGGGTAATGATGATAGCCAAACTATTTTACAAACTTATATTGAACTTGTAGTGTTTTTAGATCGTTTGTTTTGGTCAAATCTTACTAGCTGAATTAGATACAGTAGACTTTTAGACTTCGACTTTGCTATTATACATGCCATAAAAATAATAAATTGGAGTACATGCCCCTTGTTTAAAGAGTAGGCGTTGATACAGGTTACTTTGTATTAAAATTTTATTTAAGTGCTATTTGCCTCCGGAAGATTCAGTTCATTTCATATCGCAAACTATCCTATTTCCCAACCTGAAAAGTATTTCTGTCCCTTTTCGGTAATAAAACTCCATTTAAACAAAATTACAGCAAAACCGATACAGTAGGCCTAGTAGTTTTTCCATAAAATATATATTTATATTCCATATACTACAAACTTTCATCCTCTATTTCAACTCGTTCAAGTTTTATTTATTTCTCCCCTGTCTATCTATCTGTAAACTACATAAATGATAACGATAACAAAAATGATCAAAATGACCGAAATGGCCGAAATGACCAAAATAACCAAAATGACGAAAATGGCAAATCACAAAAAAACCTATCCTACTTTCTGAGATAACCTTTATATAAATCTATCCCAAAATCTAGCCCATTTCCCGGGATGAAAAGTATTCCTTGTCTACCCTAGGTATCAAAATTACATATATACCGAATTTCATCCAAATCGATCCAATAGTTTTTGCGTAACAAACAAACAAACAGAGAGACAAATACATTTTTATCCCGGAAACTATCCCATTTTCGGAATAAAGAGGATCCTATGTTCATCCTGGGCATCGAAAATGTATATTTTTCGATGCCTATATATGGTATATATGTAATTTGATTTACCGAGGGTGGACAAGGTATCCATATATATATATATATATATTGAATTTCAGCCAAATCGGTCCAGTATTTTTCCATGAAAGCTGAGGTTTTCCTATGTAAAGGACATTTTGATTTCTCATATTCTGAAAGTAAGCTTGGAGTTGCCTAATCACAGGTATGAAAACAGCACTTTTCATCTCTGGAAAACGATTCTCCCTGCTCTCAAAAAATTTAGAAAACAATGCGAACCACAGATAATACATGCGACTCATGTCCCAACTGTATTTACAGCCACTGTTAAATCGTGGCATAAATAAATTGTAATAAAAGAAAATCAACAATTTTGTAACCCCATTTCATACTTATAAATTACTTTTCACGAAATTATTATTTAATTTACATTTTGAGCTAAATATTTACTATCATCAGTGACAAAAAAATACTAGCTGGTAGAATGCCACAGAAAAAGTATGTGATGACGTTTCATCTGATTTAGATATGGATTTACCGTCTAATTTTATTAGAGAAGTAGTTATTTATTTTTCTAATTAGTTTTTGTTTACTTTCCTCATATTCAAAATGAAAAGAAGAGTCTTAACCTCGGGTGAAAGGCCTATTTAGGCACTCGAATTATTAGCGCCCTAGCTACGCTCGTGCGCCAAACGATCTCGTGCTGTGCAAATAGGTTACTTTCACCTTTCGTGTAACAATCTACTATTTCCTGTAAAAAGAGAACCCTTTATTGTATGTTGAATGACACATACTTGACAGATTTTATTTTAATTTATTACCTGTTCAAAAATGTGACGTATAATTGCTTTGGTGATTGCTGAAGAGCAACAACGTTGAGATTGGCAAATTATGCTGTAAAATTCAAATTATTAGAACTTTATTTAGCTACTAGGATATGCCCGCGACTTCGTCTACGCTTGACTTGAAATTCCCCAGAGATTCCCGGGACACAAATTACCGCAGCATTTGAAAAATAATGTAAGCTATCGTTTTAGTGAAAACTGTGTCGGAATAAGTTAATTTTTACGCACCCTAACAACTACAAACCACTCCCAGAAAAATTCCCACGGGTTTCCCGGGATAAAAAGTAGCGCAGATTTTAAGTCTAAAAATTTGCTGTCGATCAGTGAAAATCGCATCGAAATCGGCTCAGTAGTTTTTACGTGAATCCCAAACAAACAGACAAACCGACAAACAGACAAGAAATCTAATAAAATTTGCATCGTGTTCTCCATCGTTTATATAGTCTATTCCAGAAGTTTTTTTTTAAAAAGCTTCAATGTACAGACACGCCATGTTTAGAATTTTATAAAATTATAGATAACGAGGCCGTCTTCAACAATTACAGGAGTGGCTTTTTTAATTTTATTTATTGCTATAGATAGGTAGGACACACAACTCAAAATGTTATCAGAACTGGTTGTGTATAAGCGCTCATAATGTATCTCACAATTGAAGCAAATCAAGTCGCCGCCAAGTGGCAATGCGTAAGTGTATTCCGATGTAGTGCCGCTCCTGCAGGAACCCTATTGTTTTCGATATCATTAAGCCTATTATGTTTGCTTATTCAAGCGTACAGTTATCGTTTGTTATTGTAGCTTCGATCAGTGGCTGACATCTTCATAATGATTTTCAATAATCATTGTTTTCCGAGTCACAAACAATAGCTGTAATCACAATGCTAATAATAACCTCGGCACTGTTATAATTTGCTTAAGCAGAATCGAAAGCCACATCAGGGTTTGTGCACGTAGGTAGTGGAAAGAAAGTGGGTGAGGTGATACTTTCTATTGTTCCAGACCATTCTTATTAATTAATTGCATACAGATATCTAACATTAGCATATGCTTTTATATTTATCTTATCAGCAACTATACTCGTATGTATGAATTTAATTCATGACAACTTGGCGTAGGTACCTATGCGTTACGGATTATATATGACTTTCGTATATATAGTAAGTGTAATAACAATGGCAATGAGTTCTTTCACCATGAAATCAAATACATTGTAATGATATTGTTACATACCGTCAAAGATAAGCCGCACAGCCTATTGTAAGCGCAGCTTGTTGTCCTTTCTCGGATTAGAGAATCCTTTGTCTTTTGAATTTGTAGTTAAGAAAAACATGCTATTGTCTTTTTACTTGTTTTATAACCATCATTAGCGTCGAACTATAATCCCTATTGTTATTGTATTCGACTTTGTGGACGTTCGCAGGTGTGCAAATTAAATTTCTTAGAAACCTTGTGTGCGTCTCTAATTCCTTTGTACTGTGTAGTTAGTATAAGACGAGGCCCGAATGAAGGGGAGGGCAGTTAAGCGACGACTACGAAGCGAGTAAGACGTTTTCTAGTACTCTCGATTAGCGATATAAACGACGGACTTTGCGCGTTCGAATTGTATTGAATCGTGCAGTGTGAACTGGTTGCATCCAGTTTTATTTGTATTTGTTTTATACGTGTTTGTACAGTTCTAATAAATCTTATAGTAGTTCCAACGGCATTTTTTTAATTCGAGTCCTGTAGCTCGTAACAATATTATTATTTAACACATATTTTTTAGAACAAAACATTTAAATCTTTTGTTCAAAGCGATGAACATAATATTAATTATTTATAATAATTAAATATTATAAACTAATCCAATGACGAAAATTTAACCTACATAAAGCTAATTAATTATTACCTATTAGTTGTATTGTATTCTTCTATCTATAAAGTATAGGTATATTTTTTCAATATTGCAAGTATCGTAAATATTATTTCAAAATTAATATGAATAGACAATTTATACTACGTTAAACTAATTGAGTTCACTAAACTTGCTCGATTTTTGAAGTAAGTAAATTTGCTTTTTCTACAAAAAAATATGCACGAGTTGGGATTCAAATTTCATAATACATTTGTAACGAATATAATATAATAAAATACTAGCGGTTCCGGCAGACGTTCTCCTGCCCTGAAAAAATTAAAATCTAGGACCCGATTCCAACGCCATTTACCGGGCCTAATTGTGGATATAAATTCTAAACCATCCCGGGACCCACTGAAATACACGCAAAAAAATTCATTAAAACGGGTCAGAGGTTAGGAGGATCTTAGAACCCAATTCCAGCACCACCTACAAGTTCCAATTGTGAATGATATATAAAGATTTCGTTTAAATCACGCAAAGTACATAAAGAGGTCAATTGTAAAACATAAAAGAAAATGTTATATAATTTGTTTACAATGTAACTCGAAACTATAGCAAGTTGCGAAAACGTTAATAATGTATAAAATTTCCTAATTAAAAATGCAAAATGTAGGTGTAATGCGGGGCAATATCCTCTTTGTAATCATAGGCATGATTCTGCAACAATATAATGCATTAAGTTTTCGATGTCAACACCTTATTTGATACTTACTTTGCTCCGTAGTTTCACCCGAGTTCGTCGGTACTCATTGTCCGGATAACTCTGACTACGTGCCGCTGTTGTCATACCCGTGTCGTCTGTCTTTGTTCGTACTTTACGTACTTGCCTATAATTTGTCAGACTTGTTGAATTATTCAGATTGTAACTTCACACCTGTTGATTATTGCGTGAATATTGCCTGTAACAGTCATCAATAACCAAAATATCTCATGTAAAAAGATTTTTCAAATCAAACTGATTGTTTCAATGCTTGACGTGAACTCTGAACAAACCAAAAATATGTTTACCATTACATTGTACATATGTATTGTTATCGATGGCAATAATGCTGCTTCCAGAAAATAAAGAAAATGTCTTAAATGGTTACAACAAAATATTATTTTTTGGAATTCTGGAATTTTACCAGTTTTTCTTCACTTTCGGTAAATATAAGAATATCCCTATTAATATGATAAATGCGAAAATAATTCTGTCTGTCTCTCTGTTCCGTTTTCACGGAAAAACTACTGGACCCATTTGACTGAAACTTAGTATATATATTTTTTGGATGCCGAGGATGAATATGGGATACTTTTTATCCCGAAAATTGGGATAGTTTTAGAACGCATATTTTAATAGGCATCCTTTTTCCTGATTTATTTTTCGCTAGGCGGTAAACGTACCTATAGATGGGATATGTACTACTTCCTTTCACTGTATATTAAATTTTACGAAGTTTGTCATAGCTTTTTAAGAACTTCTCGAAGGAGCACTTATTGTTCATAAAAAGGGAACGATGATTTCACCATAAAACGAGGAAAGAAATAACAACTACGTCTTGATTATTTTGTCGACAAAAAAGTTAATGTACCTACACACTAAAAATATTATTTCTGTATTTACACCACTTATCCTATACTATAGTGTCCACTTATTCCTATAATTAGCCCTTAACCATATTGTCTTTGGTGACTTTATGTTCTATTGATACTAGCGTTAAATCCCGATTGTGTGTGAAACATCCACTTTGGAGCTCAGTGTCCGCTTTCTTAATTTTTATCTCTGTTCCGCGCGGTATTTGGAACATCCCTTATTATATTATAAATCGAGACAGGTAACCGATGTGACATGCGACAAACTAATACCAATGAAATTAAAAGGTCAGACATATAAATCTGTCATACGACCGGTCATGTTGTCGGATCCGAATGTTGGGCCACTAAAGTGATAGAACACAAACATCTCTACTCAGCTAAGATGAGAATGTTGAGATGGATGCACACATCCAACTCTACATTTTTATCTCAGTGTAACAACACAATGGTACAAGAATAGATAATGTGAGAAATGACTACATAGGGGGGGGATCTTTAAAAGTTGCACCCGTGACTGACAAATTGAGAGGAAGAAGATTAATGTGGTATGGGCAAGAGAGTTGAAAGTCAAATGACAAAAAGAATGTTGAACTGCAAGATTGATGGGTACAAATGTAAAGGTAGACCAAAAATAAGATGGATGGATTTTGTGAAGGATGACATGATTTGTGGTGTGATAGAGGACGTATGTACGAGTAGAAGTGTATGGAAGGAAAAGACATATTGCGCCGACCCCAAAGGAAAAAGTGAAAGAAAAGAGATTATATTATTAGACGCATTAACACGTATATCTCACGACATCAAGCCAGGATTTATTTTGCCTACTCGTTTCACCGAGAACTGCCGGAGCCGACATAAATAAACATTTGTTCGTCACATAATTTCCGGAAAACATGGTTTACACTAGTAACGTGGGTGTTACTAGCGTAAACCACGTTTTGCGTATCCATGACAATCATACCATAAGCCAATAACCATTAAATTTCAAAAGATATATGGCAGAATCTGCCTAATTTTGAATACGGTCAATATAGAGGACAAAAGAGCACAAGTGTCATATTACGTTTTAAGTTTAAACTACGTCAATGTGATTTACCTTTCTTTGGCACTTAAAATTCGAGGGCTATTAAATCGAACGAGATTTCGCCGAAGACGATGGCCCGTAAAAGTTTCGCAAGAGTCAGTCGTAACCCATTTTGGTTATAACTTGCCGTGACGCGTCGTGCTTTTACACGAAGCGAGCGGAGAAAATGGGGTGACGGGCATCGCCGAAAACAACAATGAAGTACTGTTACCATAATGACACTTTATGAGCAGAAATATCGAGCTGCGGCCGTACACGACACATCGATGGCCACGGCCGCGGTGCATGTATGTATACATAGTATGTACGTGGTGAGCTCATTGTTTCCGCATTTTGCCGCCACCAGCATGCATTTCAGCTACGGGGGGACCATGTTGATGCCTCGCAGTCAAAGGCACCCATCGACCGATTCACCCATGATGACCTTCAAAGACACATTTATGCCTTTGAAGCAGTCTTCTATGCTTACTCTAAGAAATAAGATTACTCAATTCAATGTAATGATTGTATAAATGTGAATATGTTTATTTAAATTTCTAAAACTATCCTCATTCCTAACTAAAAATGTTTAAAGAAATAATAATAATAATAATAATAATAAAATAGTTTATTAGGTACCAGAGCATTGTTACAACGATAACAGAAGGTGATATAACTTTAAATAAGCAGAGTTAGATTTTGACTATAGAAATACTTTAAAACACGCTAGTGAATTGTAACAATACAACTTTTTAGATGTAAGAATTAGTGTAGCCGGGTGTAACTTTTGCTCTTCTGATTAAATGTGATTTCTGTTTTTATGCTTAACCGTTACCGTCACTCAAGGTGTTTTAAAGTTATAGGCAATAAGCGTGTTCATGCTGCAACGATTGCTTATAGACTGTAATGATTTGAGACCACATAAGCAGGTCTCGCCGGGCGGTCTATAACATGACACGTATCGACATAACTTTACAGAAGGACCACAGCGTCGCCGGCTCACCGTTCAACGCACGCAAACTGACATTGTGTAGCTTACATGATACATATTGAAAACATGATAGGCAGGTCACCGAGCCCTGCCCACTAGGCTACAAATTTGATAATTATGGGAATGTTTATAAAATTATAATGTTTTGAAAAGATATAAGAGAGAATGCGAAGAATGTGAAGAGTCTTTATTTAGATGATTGTTTGTTCCTTCTTCGTGAACTTAGGTTTTTTTGCCCGTTAGGTTGGGTTACATTTGCTCGTCTGGATGGGTACCACCCTGGTCTAGAGCAAGCTGCTATAACAACCTTGAGATGTTTTTCGATATTAGTTGCCAGGTTTCAATCCCATCTAAGTACGAGTTGCAAATGTTCATAGGCGACGATAACCACTTTCCATCACAATTGGGCCGTCAGCCTGGCCGGTGTACTCCAGCAATAAATAATGGGTCCTTTTAATAACAGGGTGACAATATTTCGGAAAATGTGATAGTCTTTATTGGAACTGGAAACTGACCCTCTAGAATTAAAATAATTCGAGTAATTTGACCAAATATGATTAAATATCAGTAGACACAAAACGTACCTATTTAATGAGTTCTACATAAACAATATACAAATAATAAATACATAAGAGTGTAAATAGCGCGCGCGGGCCAGGTGCGAGGAGCAATCTCGGCAGTTGTCGTTGCGCACGCGCACCCTCACTGCGCTTTTAATAAATTTCAATACACAAAAAATCTATCAAAAGACGGCGACTCCAAATAAACCGGTGCACTATGTTCGGGTGCAACCGTGCAACGCTCCTCTGGCGCAGATCGCTCGCCCTCCGCTAACAAAACGCTGTTTGTTGGGTGTGCAAACAAGTTTTGATTAAAATGAAAAGGTGTCCCGGAACGGGTGTGGCCGCCGCTTGCTAAGTAATCACATTTTATTTGATACACAAAAGCCCTATCAAGTTAGACCACTCATTGCACAGTTTATTGACAAACTAAATTATATAAAAATATAAATCAATTGTTACTAACCCGATATACACGGTCTCTTAAAATATTTTTAAAACCTATGTAATAAATGTTACCATACATGAACAGTTTACAAATAATGATTGAAAGTCAGATGTCGATGTTCTTATTAGGTTTATCAAAGGTTACCGTAACTGCCTTTAAGATAACATGCGCTCCATAATTTTGTACAGATAACACGGTACCGTTATTCGTAATTTATGATTGTATTATTAATCCTGTTGCGAGTGATATACATAGTGTGCATACTTGTAGATAGGGTCTTCCGTCTACTGAGCGTTGGATGCAGCTGCCCTCGCTACGACCCCAGGTCTTCATCCCCTTCATACCATAATACTATAAATACACCGTAGGTAAGAAAATGTGAAAAAAATGAGTTTTTAAAAGATTTTTTACAGCATCGGACTGTGGGAACCGTTAGATCTTGCGAAATTATTCTTTCCTTAAGCGGGTGATAAACGTGGAAGTACACGTACTCATGGCTCGACGACCTGCTTCGCTTCTCAAAGCTCGTGTACTTAAAGAGACATGCGAGTGAAAATGTCATCGTACGTCATTTATTTAGTCCCGTCGAGAAGATCTTTGTGTATGTGTTTAAATTACTTAAACCGTTTGAACTCTGCAAGACTGGAATTTTCCTCAGCTCAGGAAGTGTATATTTTAAAAATAAGAAATTCAAGTGTGAAAAATGGTTATTTGTTCTTCTTCACGAGCCAGCAGATGAAACAATAACTTCTATAGTAAATAATGTATTAAATTGTTCAGCATCTATTAAAAAGCTAATTTTTTTTAAATATTCCTTACCATTTAATGTCTGGCATTAGGGTGTATAAGTTCCTTTAATGATATTTAATAATACTATCACAGATATTATACCTATCTACTATATAATAATATGTATACAGCAGTCGACTTCCTCGCTATATAATGTCCACTCCGATGGCACACCAATCTGAGGTGTTGCAATAAAATCGTCATGTCGCAAATAAATCCAAGATTATCTCTCCTTTCCCTTCTGCTTTTTAAAAATAATATACAATTTTAATGTGTCACATGTCTGTCTACACATCATACATATTCATAGTTATAAATTATATTAACATCATAATATGTTTTAAAAACTGATTCTTCCTCGCGGCTTTGTGATTAATTGTATAAAATAGCCGCAATAACAATAAAATTACGAGATATTTCCAAAATGAGAAAGGATTTTTTTAACTTGCCTTAAAAGCTCGGAATAACTGTTGTTGAGTCAATTCATGTAGCGACGTATTAAGATAGCTAGATTTTATATTGTCGTTAACGAGTGTTCCAAGATATGTTGTGAGAGTGAAATGGGCCGTATTTTAAAAATTCCACCAAAACATTCCATAATTTGTAAGCGGCCAGAATTTGGATCCTATTTATAAATGTATGATCAATATCCAGGTAAATTTCAGTCTTTCGTATTCGAGTACACATGGTATAGTATTAATACCGAAAACAAGACATTTTAAATCGCGCCCTAGATACAAAATATTACAGGTGATAAAATTAATATTGTCATCAAAACCACACTTAAATTGGTCGAGTAATTTTACGTTAATTTTGGACACCTAGAGAAACTGGGAAATAGATAATAAGAAAAAAAATGGTTTGTTTTCTACCATCAAATATAAAGTTTATCATAGGTAGTTTTTTGAGAAATCTTTAATGTAGGGACATTGTATTTTTATTATATTATGTATTTGTATATAATATTGTGAACTAGCTATACCCGGGACCTTATTCGCACAGAAATATAAATATTTATATTCATACCTTTTGAAACTTGCAAGAAGTCAAAATTAACACACGAAAATTCAGGGTAAAACTCTTGATTTAGTCCCTAAATCTTTCATTAAAATCCATTGAGTCATTTCACAACTAATTGAAGACAAACTTTCAGACAGCCAGACAGACAATTTTGCCCTTTATTTTGAAATCACAGATAGACACATGACTTTATTTAGTGATTTAAATTTGTAGTTAGCCTATTGTTCTATTTTATAGTATACATTTTTACAACCAACAAATATTGGTACAATCTAGTGCCAGTTGTGTTGATTACTTCTGACTAAATATTGTATTCGCAACTCTTTAATTGAAAATTGGAAGCATCTCTTTCAAAATAAATGTTTGATTCTGATAGTCACCTCTTCTCTAGTTTTAAATAAGGGTAGATAAACTTACTCCAGTACCCTCCTTGCACATTAATTGTTGACATAAATAGGCAGTTATTAATATAGTACATAGCAACTGTGTGCGTAAATAATACGAGAAGTATGTAAGAAGGCTGCAAAAGGGAATGCGAGGGGTGAAAGGTGGCCGGTGCGCTGTCGCGGCGGCGCGGTGACGCACCGGCCGCGCTCGTAGCGTGTGCCGAAATCTCAGCTGTTTAGCTGTTACCGCTTGCCAATGCGCCTAAATACAGGCTGATTATTTATATAATTTTATAATTATACTTTTTTTGTAATACATACAATATATTACACTTTAATATTATAAATGCGAAAGTTTTAGACGTTTAGATGGAAGTTAGTTGCTGGATGCTTGGATGGATGAACGCAGAACGGCTGAATGAATCTGGATAAAATTTGACTCAGAGATAGATTATAGGAATAGTACAAAGGATACTTTTAATCCGTAAAAATTTAGGGTCCCCGTGGTATTCCATTAACATTAACGTCAGCGAAGACGCGGGAAAAAGCTAGTGCATAATATTATAAGTTCTATTATTTATGGAGCTAGGGTCTTCAATCTTTCGAAGGACAAAATAAATACCTATGTTGAGGGCTTGACTGCTGATTTTACATCTTAAAGAAACAGAACAGCATTTGTAGCACCTTTGGTGTTGCAAATGTCCATAGGCGATGGTAACCGCTTTTCATCAAGTGGGCCGTCTGCCTGTCTGCTTGACTCATGGAATAAAAATAAAAAAAAATAGAACTGATTTAGGAAATCTCTATTATTACATATTTTTAAATTTCAGAAAAATATAAAATTTATATAAATTCATATTATATTTTAATAAGTTAAAATGTGTATTTGTTTGGATGTTTCTTTACAGTCTGTGAATGAACTGGATATAATTTAAAATGTGTTACATATGTAATTTCAATAATTAAGACTGGTGTGCATATACATTTAAACGATAGTTAAAATAAAATAATCGCTGTTTAATCATATATTTTTAGCGGTTATTATATTTTAATCATGGGTTAATTGTTTATGCACACCAGCCTAAATGTGATAATTCCTGCGTGATAGCGATGCAAAAATTGTATGCTTACGAAATCGAATTATCCCTATTAATATTATAAATGCAAAAGTAACTGTCCGTCTGTCTGTCTGTTACGTTTTCACGGAAAACTATTGGACCGATTTGGATGATATTCGATATATATGTAAGTTCAATATCTAGGATGGATATAGGATTCTTTTCATCCCGAAAAAAGGATAGATTCTGGGATAGATTTATGTAAAGGTCATCCCGGAAAGTAGGATAGGTTTTGTGATTTTTTTCTATTTTGTCCATTTTTGTTATTTCTGTCAACATAAAAGAAAAACAATAAATTTACAAAATATAGGCATTTTTGTGTTTTACTTGACACCGACTTTAAGATGTTGTAGAAAGAACTTTAAGTATTTATTTGGTTTTTCGGATGAAGTCGGTTTTGTTTTTGTTAAAAATATTTTTGTCAAAGGCAATGTTTTGTTCCTTGTCACTTTGTCTCCCCACAAAAAGAGATAATTTCCTTAGAATTGTGATTCAAAGTTTGCACCAACGAAGCCAAACGCAAAGTTGTAGTAAAAGTATATTCCTCAAAGTTTAAAATATTTAAGAACACGCTTATTATATAGCTCAATCCATCTGTATTAAAAGTGTTTATAAAAGCGTTGAATGCCCCTGCCTGCTTTATATAGAAAATTCTACAGCTATGCCATTATTTAAAATTAAACTACTCACCTACCTGCAAGTTGAGCTGATGCTTTAATAAAAGCTTAACTCCAACCGGTATTATTACACACTTTGAACCTTGACGAGGGGTAAAAATATAAGAGTTAAATAATTTATAACTTAAACTCTGACGTCACAGGGTTCAACTTTAGCCTTGCTATACAATTTTGTCAACGACTGAAATGTCTGTAGTACCTCAATGACGAAAAGAATACATTTCTTGTTGGAAAGTTGTTCTTACGCCGTTGCGGTATTGAACGGCATAACAATGAATGGGGGAGACCCTAATAATGTCGCTTGAGTCGAAAGGGATCATGTTGTGAACATTACTTGGTGTACCCATACAGTTCTGTTGGCAGTTAAATCGTTTTCAATATTTGGTGGTGGAGGCCGTGCAGATGTGCGATTCGGGTACAGACATGTGATTCTGCACACGCAGCAGCTGCCGGCATAGCTGTGCACTGATTCAATACAATGAAGGATCGGACTCCACTCGTGGGTGCCTCGGCTTTGTATAACATTTCATGTGAAGGTAAGC
Organism: Dendrolimus houi; assembly: GCA_039645545.1. NCBI lineage: Eukaryota > Metazoa > Arthropoda > Insecta > Lepidoptera > Lasiocampidae > Dendrolimus > Dendrolimus houi. The sequence continues at coordinate 14,882,669 of CM077126.1, read as the reverse complement.
TGGCAAACAATGATACAAATCCACGTAACTAAAATTATTATTATGATAGGCAAAGCTCAGGTGCTCGTGAACTTTTCGTTGTCGATTTACTTTATTACTGAAGTCGGAATCAATACTGACGGCAATAGGTTGTCCTATAAGCGCCTGACATAAAACCTAGTACTTTGATGAAACACGAATAAACGAGTTTTATGCTAGACATGAGCAGAAAAATCGTGCCCTCATATTCATAACTGATATCCTACAATAAAGTTTCCAGTCAAATCAACTGAGATCCTTTTTATCATTTTAGAAAACGCTGAAGTAGTTTTATAGCTTAGATTTTGTACTAGCGTAACAAGTTAGTTATGACGTCACTTCATTAACCACTCAAACAGTCTATTGATTATTGTTTAAACAGTAATTACAATTAATTTTAAAATTATGTTTTAAGAATACGATGACAGCAAGGCAGTTTAGTCCCCCCCAACTTATGTAAACATTTTATATAGTGAGTTAAGGTAACATAACCTATTCAATTTTATGATGGCCTTTTTACCTGTGCGAAGTGTAATTGCACATTCTTGGCCAAAAGAACCTTTACAAGCCATATATATATACACACGACTGACTCGGAAATCAGAGCTTCAATATTTACAGTACATATCTGTCGTTGTAACCAAAATCGGTTTTGACAATATTTATATTAGACTTTCAACGTGGTTTTGTACTCACATAACACGTATATATGCCAATTAAAATGTCTGTCTGTTATTTCGAAATAAATTTCAAATGTTAAGTGTAATTTGTAAACTTCTATTTAATTTGTCTAAGCCTTAAGTTTTTCAACAGCGACTAAGCATGTCGGTGCCTTTTTTACGTCTGCATGTTACTTTTAACCAATAGCTTATTCGTGAAAACCTGTCATTGGCTTTCTTTTGTTAATTATACTTATCTAATCAAATGTATTTAGTTGTAGGTTACCCATTAATTAATTAATTAATTTTATACAATGCTCGATTATAAATGACCGATTTTAGATTTTTGCTTGTCGGTCTATCTGAAAGTTGTCTCCATTAGGTTTCGTAACGGGTCATCAGATGTCAATGAAACTTTAATTACTACTACTACTTTTTTATTACTACAAAATAGGATTTTTATCTTTGCATGTAAGTATTCCTACATCAATGTCTTCCACTGTTCAGAAGATATGAATATATCCCGGAAACAAAGTCCTCTAATGTGAACAAAATCAAAAAATACTAAATTCAAGTTGTGACAGCTTAGTAGCTAATAGTGGGTTCGAATCCTAGTCTAAAAGCATGCAACTTACGCACTATTCTGATAATCATATTAATATAATAACTTCGACATGCACGTCAAGATTAGCGATGTGTGAAACATGACTAATGTGCTTTCAAGAAAGGTGGCGAGTATGCCATTCATTCCTCAGAAATACGAATACCATGCCCAGCAGTGACATCTTTAGAGGTTTTAATATTGTAATACTAAATTAAAGAAGAACCGTTTAAATCTACATTACACAATTCAAAAATATTATCTATAATTATTTCAAATTACATTAATACAAATACAAATGAATCCATAATAATTTATGTACATATAAAACATACTATGTAAGAGCAGTGATTTAAATGCATACGAGAAATTAACCGCCAATTGTGTGACATTCAGCCTGGACTGGTATATCGCGCACCACCTGCCCGCGGCGCCCCTGTCCATCGCTATTTCCGCCATAGCGCACGTCCCCTTGCGCAGGCGCAGCTCGTGCCGCGACCGTTACGCACGCGCCCCTGCCCCCGCGACATCGCACCTGGCCGACGAGGCCGCGCTGAGCCACCGTGCAGCCGCACACCACACCCTGCCTCAAACAACACTTGCGCGATCATCGCACAGATCACACCCTAAGTGATAACTATTTTTAAAACACATAGACGGCATCACGGGAGACGCCATACATAATATACACATATATCCATTTACCAGAAGATTTGAGACCTTTCTATATTTATACTTCGTATATTAAACATACGAAGGTATAGGTTTAAGTGGTTAATTTTAGTTGTATGAGACTAATGATTCAGATTTTTAAAATGAAATTAAGGAAAACTTGTTTTTAAATAAGGACTAATTTAATTTAGTTATTTGAAAAATACACAATAAACCTTTATTACCCAATTCATTGAAAGCAGTAATGTAAAACATTTTCAATAATATAATTACGATAAATATCGATAAGACGAAGTTAACGAATCTATTTTGACTGTTATTATCAATATGTCATTCAATTCGATACTATGATTTGCCTAACTTATTTGTCATCAACCATCTTCCGGTGGTATATGTTTACATTTCCCAGGCGTGAATTGAGATAACGAGTTCATTCACTAGATCCCGAGTTAATTAGGTAATGAATGACCGTTTGTTTATTTGTTATATCATAAGTGAATAATGACCACAGCCTTACTCATCGCGATGAAAAGTTTATTACACTGCACAATAACATGCTAACAAATATTCTGTTTTTAGTATTAACATTAGCGAACGTTTCATTTAAGTAACTAGACATTGTAAATCTTTCTATTTGACGGCCTCTGTGGTTGAGCGGGCTAAGCCGTTGCCGGCCTACCTCACTGCAACGCAGAGGCTCCGGGCTCGATTCCTGGTATAGTAAATTTCGGAAACGTATTTTCTCCGTTATTTACTATAGTCTGGGTGTCTGGGATCGGCCCCAGAGTGGTACGTTGTATATTACCCATAACACAAGCGTAACTTGCTTAATTTGGGGTTATAAAATATTTATTATTATACATGTATGTCTCTGCAGACCACGGGCCATAAAATGACCCGGACTTTTGGAGGGCTTGCGTGGGGCCATGGGAAGGCCAATAGGTAGAGGCCCCTTGACAAATTTAATCTAAATGTAGCGTGACACTGACCGGCGATTGTCCCTGTCTACACCATATAAAAATGCACCCAAGAACAAGCCCCGGCCAGTGTAGGACTATTGTGAGATATGAGAACAAAAAGTACCGGGCTATTGGAGTGAAGTGCTAGTGGTACTAGGGGTCTGGGAATATGGGGACTATGGCGTCTGCCCGTCGCAATGTTCGGGGAACATGGACAAATGGGCAGACGGTGACTCGCCTCTCCTTGCATGGGCCCCAAGAAAATGCCATAGAAGACAGGGGCAACATGGGTGTGAGTGGCTAAGGGGTGTCGAGAGGTGGGCTGCAGGTTCACCGAAGCTACTTCCGACGTTAGGCCATTTATCACTTCCACCCCTGGAGCTTGGGTCTTAGCTCTAGCGATCTCCACTCCGTGCCGGCTGGCTAAGGCAAGCACGGAGGCGGGGGCCTTGCCTTGGCCCCCGGAGTCAGGTACGAGGTGTCGCTACTCACCTAAGGCTTCGCCACAAAGCCCCCATACGGGATTATTATTATTATTATTATTTCACATACGGCAGCGGGGCCTAGGGTCCAAACTACCGGTGGTTAAGGCTCCAGAGACAGGAACTTCCTTACAATGCGTGCCGTGCTCAGGAGAACCGCCTTCTGTATCTGGCCCTTCACCCATTTACCGAGCGAGAGCCTCTCTAGGTGTCGGTCGAGGCTCTTCGCTATTAGACCGTTAACAGACACCACTATCGGTACGATGATCGTTGACTCCATATGCCACATGGTCGTAATCTCGTGCGCGAGGTCAAGGTATTTCGTTAATTTGTCAGTTTCAGCTTTTACGAGATTACAGTCATGTGGGATACTTATATCAACAAGCATCGTTCGTCTCGCAGATCGATCTATTATCACAATGTCAGGCTTATTGGCAACAATAGTCCTGTCTGTGATAATAGATCGATCCCAGTAGAACGTGCTATGACCATTTTCGAGAACTGGCTCAGGGGTATATTTATAATAAGGTACCTCAGTCGCTATCAGACCGTATCGAAGAGCAAGTTGCTGGTGGATAATCCTGGCTACTAGGTTGTGCCTGTGTAAGTACTCGGAGTTAGCAAGACGAGAACAACAGGAAGTAACATGCCTGATGGATTCACCTGGGCGATGACATGCCCGACATACGTCGAGCGTGCCGTCCTTCAGGATGTACTTCCTGTAGTTGTTCGTCTTGATAACCTCGTCCATAATTGCACAGACAAACCCTTCGGTTTCCCCAAAGAGGTCACCGAAACGTAGCCAGTTCACCGATGCCGGCAAGTCTATGTCGGCCCCATATAACGCCTGGTAAAACCTGCCGTGCAGCTCCTTGCTCTTCCATACGTCCATCCGCTCGGAGGTACTCAATACCGTAGGTCTGAGCCAGTTCTCTTTTGCAAGAGAGAGCGGGGTAAATCCCTTGTCTACTGACACCATATCTCGATGCATACTTTCGTTAGTTTTCAGGAAGTATTCTCGTAGGTTATACACCTCACGGTTGTGTAAGTCTTTAGCATTTAAAAATCCCCGGCCACCACACTTCCGTGGGATGTACAATCTCATCACCGATGATCGTGGATGATGCATCCGATATGTTGTCAGCATACAACGGACCCTACGGTCCAGGGCGTCTAGCTCTGTTTGAGTCCACCTTAGTATACCAAAGGAGTAAGCTAACGAGGGCATGACCCAACTGTTAAAAGCACGAATCTTGTTACCACCTGAGAGAAGGCAATTTAATACCTTCTTCAAGCGGCTGAAGAATCGCTCTTTTATCAGCTGTTTCATATCCTTGTCAACAATACACAATGACTGTGATATACCAAGGTATTTGTAGGTCTCATCTTCGGAAAGGGTTTTGAAGCACACACCCTCGAGAGCTGTAATCCGTTAGAATTTACAACTCTCCCCGCTGCACATACATAACCGCACACTTGTCCACACCAAATTCCATTCCTATAGAGCTGCTAAACGTTTCAGTTAGGTTTAGCAGCTCTAGTAGGTCATGTTTTTCGATGCGAACAGTTTGAGGTCATCCATGTACAGCAGGTGAGATATGGCTTCACTCCTCTACGAAGATGAAAGCCTAGCTTTGAATCCTCCAGCAAAGAGCTTAAAGGATTCAAGGCCAGACAAAACCACAGTGGACTCAGGCTATCACCCTGGAAGATCCCTCGCTCTATCTTTATAAGTCCATCCGAAATAGGTAAGCTACCACCGCCGGGCATGCAGAGTCTAGTGACCCACTGCCCCATACACGCTCCAAGGAAGGCACGTAGAGTTACATCAATTTTATATAGGTCCAGTACCTTCATTAGCCATGTATGCGGCACTGAGTCATATGCTTTTTATAATCTACCCAGGCGGTGCAGAGGTTTTTCCTATGTCGGCGGACTTGTTGATTAATGGTCATATCTATGAGGAGGAGTTCTTTAGTACCACGGACCCAGGCCTACATCCATTTTGAGTATTAGCCAGAAGTTTGTTGTCAACTAAATGTTTTAATAATTTTGATCTCAAAATGGATGTAAGCAACTTGTAAATGGTGGGAAGACAAGTTATAGGTCTGTAGTTTTTGGGTTCCGTGGTACTACCAGATTTATATAAAAGGTAAGTGACCCCTGTGGTCATAAAGGTTGGGATGTTACATGTGTTTAAGGCTTCCTGGAATTGTGTAGCTAAACAGGGATGTGAGACTTTGAACCATTTGATCCAGAAATTGTGCAAGCCGTCCAGCCCAGGGCTTTTCCAGTTGTGGGCTGAACCGATTGCATAACCTACATCAGATGTTTCAATAATTACAGGGTCCATCTCTGGTATCCGTTGGCATCTCTGTTCGACAGCACTTTTCCAGTTGCCTTCTGTGTGACCGACAGGCAACGACCAAATTCCACGCCAGAAGGCCGTTATGTCGTCAGCATTTGGTGGCTGCCTGTCATTACCTTGTTCATCGGGTTGTTCCCAACCTCTATAAATCCTTTTTGGTCAATTTGGAAGCGGTGATTGAGATAAAATCTCTCTGTGCGCTTCCTATACCTACGGATTCGGTTTGCCCATGCACAGACTTTCTGTTTCAGGAAGTCTATGCGTTCCGTGACCTTTTGCTTATAATCATTAGGGCTGATATTAGTGCCTGCGAATGCTTGGTTCACAAAACGCATAATTTTAGGTCGAGTGTTACCCGACCGAAAGCAGAGTAGCTTAGCTATTAAGGTTCTAGCTGTATTGATGCGACGTTCTATTCTGTATTGCCAGGCTGGTTTCTCGCGTCTATTTTGTACGGGCCCTGGGTTTTATTAAATTTTACGCCAGCTGCTTGACAGACAGCGACAGCCCCGCAATACAGAATAGGTGTGTGTCTCGACCAGGTCTTTACTTAATTCAAAGTATGGTATTAAAAGTGAATTCATATTACCTATAATAGCTAAGCTACGTCTATGGATGGGCAAACGAGGTAGCCGCGGCCTGCTCAATGTAGGTACATCCTTAAAATCCTTAATCACCGCCTCCAAAATCCTCCTCATATGCTCACTATCCTGGCTGCTTACGTAATCAGCGGAAGGGTTACCCAAATTCGTTTCTGACGTTACCGCTGGTACCCGCGCTAAGGTTATTAAATGATCGTTTTGTGGTACTGGAGATTGCGAAGTTTCGGTAACCCTAAGGCTGGTTCGTATTTCAGTGCGAAGACGATCAAGAACAGATTCATTCAGCAGGTGTAACCGCTGAATAGCCCACACTTGATCCGATAAGCGTTGTGCCGTTACGGTGGTATCTGGGTGAAGTACCTGAAACAGAGACAGCATCCGATCACGATACGCAGTGAGGTTGGTTCCTATCTCTGTCGCCTCGAAGTACGCTCGCATGACGCTCTCATTCATTTGCTGAGACCATCTCAATTATTATTATTATTATTATTAAACAATAATACAAATACAACAAAACATTAATCACATCTAAGTTTATGCGCCGCCTACATCGCTCGATTAGCTTAGAGTTAGGTTGCCTGGAAAAGATAGTTTTAAACAAAGTTTTGTCTATAAATATTGAGAAGTTTGTTTATTTTGTTAAGTAATAAAAAGTTATCTATGTACGTAGCTTACTACTATACAGAATGAATTTTTAAGTAGGCCTTCAGAGCCAAATCCTAAACTATACGAAATAACGAACATTACTCAAAAGAATGTCGAGGCGGACTTTGATGAAAACTAAAGTAGTATCATTATATCTTTGAAAAATGAATTACTCTTGTCAGGAATCGAATTGGCTGATTTTGAAAAAAACTAATGATACCACTTTTCGTCAAAATGGGCATCGAGACTCCTCTGAGTGTTTTTCGCTATTTAGCATAGTATACGATTTGGCCTTGAAGGCCAACTTGAAAAATTTACACTATACAAGAAAAAGTTGTAAAAGTAATTTGTTTGGATATTTGATTTTGTGTTCTTTTTTATGGCCCGGAATATAATCCGTTTGTTATTATAATATGGCAAATATTGTAAACATGTATTTTCTTTCGATAAGTTCTTCTGCTGTGGCCATTAGAGACGACGAGGAGGTTAGGGGCTCGAGGAAAACCTCTGCCTATGGTTCAACTAGGCTTTCAAGAACCCGCCAGTGGTGGACTTCGGACCCGTTGGAACTTTTTCGCGTAACGGTGTCCTGTCAATGTCTCTCATTGTCCAATTATCAGTGTCCGATGGCGTTGACGGACTTAACGTTACGTTGACTTCGTCTGTGGTCTAGTTGACCATTCATTGGCATCCGATGGCCATCTCGGTCTTTGAATAGCCATCTGTGTCTTTTGATGACCTTGACTTTGTCGAGCTCGTAACACCACACTGATTACAGGAGCGTATGGATGCGTATGCATGTATTTTCGATCATGGGAATGAACTAAGAATAGTTTTTTTTTTGGAAATTGGAAATCTTGCTATTAGAATTTTCTAGTAAATATATGAAATAAAGATAAATCAATTTCAAGTACAATTGAAATTTGCTCTGCTTCCTGAACCGTTTTGTGTGTGGAATCATAGACACATTAAGTTTTATACACAGCTATTAATACCTTGTGTTTTAAAATAAATTAATCATGCTATCCAGTGTCTCAAGTCATGACTACGTTTGCGATTGTGAGTCATGTGCATTTCTCCATACGTGATTTTTAGCACTGTGAAATAAGAAATCTTGTCGATTATTGTACCTGAACAATCAGATGTGACAAAGCAATTATAAATTAATATAATATTATTATCTGTACTTCCGCTCTACAACAATGTCTTTGTTCAATTACTTAAAACTTCCATTATGTATTTTGTAAACTATCTTTACATGTATACATATTAGTCGCTAAATGCAGGGTGCTCGCGAATGCACCCTGTATCCTGTTCGTGAACAAATGAACTTGCTTCGTGAGAAAACCTAAATTGCCCAGCGAACATTTTGACCTGTGGGAATTAATGCCGGCTTAACAAAAAAGTATAACAAAGAACTTATGGACGCTATATTTCCGCGTTACCAAGGGGTTGCTAACGTATCTTGTTTGGTTTGATACACACAAGGAAGTTTTATTGTCAACGATTTGCACGGAGAACAGAAAACTAGTTCCCAGTATTTCCGGTTCTAAACAACATTATTATTGTTAACAGAAGTTTCAAAGTTTTCTTGTGAAGAAATTATGTGAGAACATAAGTAATTCTTGAGCGCGTTTTACAATTCCCCTTTAAGCATATTCATTCGTTTAAAGCTGAATATTGCCATTTATGAGAGTTCAAACATAAATATTTCTGTACATTGGTCTGAAATAAATTACCTACGTGACCATTTCTAAACTAGAAACAAACTGGCGTCAATTATCTAACAACCTCAACACAAATAACATACTTTATAATGAAATGAATCCAGATGTAGATAAACGAGTACGGATTTGTAAAGATAACGGAGAAATAATAAGTAGGTACTTATTTGGCACGAACAAACGTGTCAATTGATTTGATATAAAAAAAATAGTTGTTACTGTAGCTTGCACTTGCACGATGACATGAGTACATTTTATCTACATTTAATGTTGGAAAATACTACGTTAGTTAACTTTTTTAATTGCTTTAGTACAGCAAAGAGCCTACTGATGGAAAGTGTTCATCATCAACACTACTAACAGTTCCTATTACTTAATACACATAATTATGAAGTACCAATTACTGTATTCCATATATATCCCCATTTACGTAACCTTGGTAGTTATATGTTTGTATAACAACGATAAGCTTATGTAACTGAAGGTTATGTGTCATCAAAATCTAGAAGGAAGATGATGCGTCACAGGAAGGAGGGCAAGGTCAATTCAAACGATATGTTCGCTCCGTGTATCAATCACGTTTATACAATATGTAACTAATAATTATGTGTCATCGAAGTCTCAAATAACGTACCTTTTACGAATAGTTCACAAATAGGTCACAAATCATATTTCAATACTTATACAGTTCCGTTATGAGAATTTTTTTAAATAAAACATCTAATTCCTGTAAACCATTTTCCATATACTTATAAACGTGAAGAAAAATAGTAGAATAATTCAAATATCACACGTTTAAATTCATTTTTACATTTATGTTGGAGTAGGTATGCAAAATATTTATGTGGTCGTCGACTTTTGTTAGTATTTAAAATTTACTATAAACAATGTATATAATTAGGATGTTCGACATCTATTACGATACTAAGTCAAATGACGATTTAAATATCACATATAAAAAGTCAAGCCCATGTAGGTATATACAACGATTTTTTTAATTGTATGAACTGACCTAGATGTATTTTTTTAAATTAATTACATCTAATATATATATATTTTCAGGTATAGATACTTTATTAGAAATATCATATTAATAAAGGATTTTATGTTTTAAATATTTTATAGATATAGTTAATTATTAATTAACTAACAATGAATTATTTGACGCCCGATTTAAAATGTTGTTAAGTAATATTTCTAGAGGAATTAAAATTCTTATTGAAATTAAGTAAGTACTTATAGTAAAATAATTATACAAATAAAAAATATATGGTGAAAATTAGGAGAGTGAGTTACTGACGTTGAGGCTGGGGATGGGCATATTCTAGTGAGCTGATGAGAGGCAGCGGTTGATGCGGTTGTACCGGGTGCGGAGGCGCAGGTGCCGCGGCCGCCCCGCGCCTCTGCCGAGCCGCCATTGGCCGGAGCCCCGCGCCCTCCGCCGATTGGGTACGGCGCACGTGCGAGGCTTGTCCGCCGCCACCTGGTCGCGGAGCTGACGGGGCGCACTTTATAAGCAGCAACCTTCCCTCGCCGCACCACTCGAGCTTCAGACGCCGACGAGAGCGCGTGCACGTTAATCACGTACCGAAACTTTACCGTCATTCACAATACGAAGTGATTCCGTGATGTCAGGACTACTTTTACATCAGTGATTTAGTGATATTGTTTGAGAACTTAATTATAGAGACTGCACTTTTAGTGTTTGTGAATATTGTGCAAGATGCTTGTGGAGGACTTTCAAACTTCTCGCGCTATGATGACGAAGAAATATGCGCATTGTCCGCTGAAGAAGCGACCAGTGTTGGTGCGGGAGGAGCGGCCGGCGACGCCGCCCACTACACCGCCTCACCCCGCCCATCACGCCACGCGACTTTACTATGATTATCATTGTAAGTAGCATAATTTGTATCTTACATAATATTTTTATGCATTATATAAAAAAATCATGAAATTAATGTCTTCTTGAATTAAATCTTAAACAAAATAGTCGTTATAAATTAATGTAAGATATGCATAAAGCAATATTTACAGATTTTTAATAAAAAAAAACCTGAAATATTTAGTTTGTTTGGTAAAAAAATTAACCCATTGTTTATTTTTGTTACCAGGTGACACAGAAAATGAGGAACCAGAAAATCTTAGTACTAAACCAGAAGACCTTTCTAAAACTGGAAATTATCCGAGCAAAGCTTCTTCACCTATTTCTACAACCATGACAACGGTGAAGACTGAGCCTCACGAATGGTCACACCAACAGCTGGAGTATTTGGCTGCCTGTCGAGCCCGTCTTGAACCTGTGCCAACGGAAATTGCTCGCCCTACCCCTCAGTATCCATACCTGCCCACGTTATACCCGCCTTACCCCATAGAAGAACTATATCCTACAGCGCCTTCGCTGTCGCCACCTGCGCACCCCCAATTTTACACACGATATTCCCCGGCTTCACCTCCTTCATCGTGCTCTCCGCCACCGTGCCCAGAAGATTTACGTTCTCCAGGGTCTGTTTCTTCTGACTCAGGAGTATCAGTTACCGGCGCACGTCGTCCTCGCTACCAGTGCCCGGACTGTGCAAAATCATATTCTACGTACTCTGGTCTATCTAAACATCAGCAATACCACTGTGCAGCAGCCGAAGGTAGTCTAGCCCGGAAATCCTTTAGCTGCAAATATTGCGCGAAGGTGTACACATCGTTGGGTGCGCTCAAGATGCATATTCGCACCCATACGTTGCCTTGTAAATGCCATTTATGTGGAAAAGCGTTCTCAAGGCCGTGGCTGCTGCAAGGGCACATCCGCACCCACACTGGAGAGAAGCCTTTCTCGTGTCATCATTGCCGTCGTGCGTTTGCGGATCGATCAAACTTAAGAGCACATTTACAGACACATTCAGATGTTAAGAAGTACTCTTGCACGGGATGTGGAAAGACCTTTTCCCGTATGTCTTTATTGAGTAAACACTTGGAGAGTGGATGCGGCAGTTCGGTTGTGGCTGGTTACGAGTATCGTCCGGAAGGAGTTCCAGCTGCGCACGCGCAAGCCCACCAGCCGGTCCCTCCGCCCACTACTGTGCACGCCTATTGAGAAGACTGACTCTGCACAGAATACCCGATCTCGATATTCTACATCATTAACCATAAACTGTTACTTTCGTTGCTATCGCGAAATCTAAATTATTACTGTAAATATGTTTTAATGAGTGTTTTTTATTATATCAATATTATTATTAGGGACCAACGTGTTAATTTAGTTGTAGATGTAAGGTGTAGTTTAGTTTAGATAAGATATTATTTTAAGTCGCACTACTGCGACGCCACTAGTCATATGGCATTTGCCGGGTGTCATACACTTTTTCAAATCTTTATTTGTATCCTAAGCCATGTACAAAGTGCCTTAAATATAAATGATTAATATATTCGTTGGCGAAAGTGTAATAGTGTCTTTAGAAGCTATAATTATTGTCATTAAAATAGATCTATTTGATGAGGCTACTTATTATGCCAGTTGCCGTAATACGTTCCTTTTTGTTACCTCCAAGTACGAAAAATAAAATCATACAGAATTAAAATTGAACTTTTATTTTCTTTTTATTGTAAATCGTTGACAAGTTATTGACTTATTGATAGAAAAAGTATATAAACGTAGGTACGCAGTAACTAGTTAACTACCGCTATGTAAATAATATTAGAATTTACCAATCAAAATATTCACTTGAATATACTTTGTTCATAATTTCTTTATAGTTATAACAATAGGTCGAATAGTGTTATCCATTGTTATAACTAAAACCCTGGATAAATATATTCACGATTTATAGAACTGTTTACCGGTACTGCCAAAACCTATTAAAAAAAAACAACAACAATATATAAGTATACATAAATAAAAATCTTATAATAATAATAATAAATGTTTTAATAAGGGTATATAAAAAGCTAAACATGAAAAACGTATTTTGAGTAGTTACCCATTCATATTTTAATTGACACTGTCGAACGAGAATTATAAATTCTACAGAACAAGCTTTTATCAGTCTTATTTTGGCTTTGCATTTCAGTCAGTAAGCCAATTAATTAGTCATATTAAACATTAATGTTTTTTCTCATTTTATTGAAATGGTTAAGCTACGGTATAGGTACACCGAAAATAAGCACAGTTAGTTTATCGACAAGACAATAGCTAAGAGCACCGGTCTAATGTGGGTCGAACGTAGACAGTGGGCGCCATGGCGCACGGCGCATGCCGGCGGTCACCCGGCTACGAGGTCACCACCCGGGGCATGCTCCCGGCTGTATTCCTTATAATACTACAGGATCTCTTCTACAGCAGGTTCCTATATCTCAGTAACTATTAGTTTGCCTTACTATTGTTTTTGTTATTGTTGTTACAAATTCCATACAAGTAATATCAATTTTCTTCTAATAAAGTAAGGCGTCCTTCATAAAAGCGTACTATGCTTTAGACATTCTTATTCATATCGTTATTGAACTGCGTCTTTGAAACTCGAATAAAAGTCTCATTGGTCGGTTCAGATCCGGCATTTGTAGGAGAAAGAGTGGTCTCTACTCGCCATGCTTGTCCAAGATCTATTGATAAGTTTTACATCCTATATACTAATATTATAAACGCGAAAGTTTGTAAGAATGTGTGTTTGTTACTCTTTAACGCAAAAACTGCTGAATGTATTTTAATGAAACTTTAAAATATATAGCTTACACATCAGAATAACACATAGGCTATAAACCGCGGGGCGCAGCTAGTATCGATATAATATTCCTGATGGACAATTTTTCTTGTATTGTTTTCGTTCACCGTTAGCGATTGGTAAGTTATGCAACACGTCCATTGAACCAAAACAACTACCTAATAACATTCTTGGCCAGGATTCGAATTAGACGAATATGATTTAGTCTCTACTAGACACAATATACAAAATATAGGTCGGTCAATAAAAAATTTGATTTTCTTTTATATTCGTAATGCTATTTCTTAGCAACTTCTTTATTAAAATTTATATTTGAAAAAAAATCTGTACAATAGTTAGAAAGCTAATAGTCCTGGGTGTGTTGAACAATTTTTCACTTAACAAACTTCTGGTGACCAAAATCAGAAACAGAAATAACATGGATGATAAACACAATTTTTTTATCATTTGGCTACGAATCTTAAAAAAAGCACTTAAATGTCTTGCAATTGAATAATCATTCTTATATAGCAGAAATTGAACCGTTTATTTAAAAAAATACTCTTCATGTTATATACTTAAAATATGAGATTGCCTGCAAATAATCATTTTAGAATCATCGAAGAGCAATGTCGCGTCGCCGCCCACTCAATGTCGATCGTGGAGTTCGCCATAGCTTAGCAGGCGCTTGCGAAGTCCTGCTTGTTGTCACCAGATTTGCGATTTATCGCCTTGACTCGCGCCCTGTCGCACCAAGATGCACAATTGACGCTCACGTGTATTGTCATATACCTAATACACTCAGGACACCCACACAAGCTGGGTTGCGTGGGGGTATACTACGGTCTCTTAGATTATTTTGGTTTTCAGAATTATTTTGAAAACTTTTATTTCCAGAAATTGCTTGACTAACAAACAATCTTAAGCAAACTACTTTGTAAATCATAATTACTGTAATATTTTATAAGGAAATTAAATTGTCTACCTTTTACTGTTAGCGTCTATTTATCTGTATTACTTAATATTGTATTTGTTCAATTATACTCAATTGCCAACATACAAATTTTTACATTAATTTTTTATAATAAATTCTATAATCAATATTTAGCTACTATAACAAAACTATAAAATTTTCTTTTCTTATAACATAATCTGTAAACTTTACGTTTACAGATTACCATTATATACCAAGAACATTATATACCAAGTTCTTTATAAAAATAAAAGCATCCAGGTCGGTGAACGATGATACAGCATCATTTGAACGACATTGCCATTGGCAAAATAAAAGGTAATCTAGGGTATTATTAAAATATAAAAAGAGACGTCATAATATTTATAGCCTTTGTGGGCCAGTAGTCTAACTGTTAGCTGCCCTGTTGCACTGGCACACAGAAGTCTCAAGTTCGATTTCCAGCAGGGTAAAAGTAAATGAAGACTCCGTAGCTTGGCTCACAATCATCCGTCGTGTACGCCAGTCTCTTTTCTTACACCATCTCCCATTTATTAGGGGTTGGCACAATATGTTTTTCTTTTCCTTCCATATTCTTCTATTCTGACATACGTCCTCTGGCACACCAAAAATCATCATGTCTTCCTTCACACAATTCATCCATCTCTTTTTCGGTCTACCTTTATATTTGTACCTGTCAATCTTTCAGTTTAACATTCTTTTGGTCACATGACTTTCATCCTCCATCATTACATGACCATACCACCTTAATCTTCTTCCCTCACAAATTTTCAGTCACAGGTGCAACTTTCAAAGATTTTATGTACTCATTTCTCACCTTACCCATTCTTGTAACACCACACATGCATCTCAACATTCTTATCTTAGCTGAGTGTGAGATGTGAGATCTATCACGTTAGTAGCCCAACATTCGGACCCGTATAACATTACCGGTCGTATGACAGATTTATATATATGACCTTTTAGTTTAAGTGACATTAGTAGACTTTAATTTTTTGCATGTCTCAGTTATCTGTGTCTAGCCATGCTACATTTATTCTTCTCCTTATAGCTCATAACGTCGTCCAATCAACCTTTCTATTTTAATATACCTGAAGCAGGAACTTCTAAGCCGAGCTGCTTGCAATATACCAGGCAACTGAGTACATATTTTATAGCAGCCTGACCTCGGTGGCTGTACTCAGCGATTCCAAGTCTTCGCTTGACTTGGTCTGCAATGTGGACACGCTCCACACCCTCGGCTTCGTTATTCGTCAGAATCTAGCGAAGCTGATAGGAAGAGGGTGCAACTCCCGGTTGTTATGGGTTCGGGCTCAGGTCAGCATCCCCGGCAATAAACGAGTTGGCTAGGCAAGCAGCGTTACGCAGCTCGATGCTGCCACTCTATATGATAAATGTCCCGTTTCTTACCAGAAGCGGTTCATTAAGACGGAGTTGGTGCAGTAGTGGGCCAAAATTACGTGGATGGTCAGATGGCGAGCGTCACAAAGCTCTTCTTCCCACCGTTTTAAGTGCACGTCGAATTCAAAAAATTTGAAGTTGACACCGCACTGGACCCAGGCTTTAACTCGGCACGGAGGGTTCACGGCTTGCCTGCGTATATTTAAATTAAGGGATAACACGGCTTCTGCGACTACGAAGGTGACGAGATCATCCAACACCTATTATTAGAGTGTCCGGCAAACGACCGGCCCAGGTGCGACCTCGAGACTGTTACAAAAACCAAGATCACAGAGGTTACTATATTTGATTAGATGTCAGGTAAGGACTCGACGCCACACCTGGAGCGGATCTGTATGTGTTCGACAAGGGAGGCTGTAAAATGCAATAATATGAGTTGATGGGGACTCTCGTCATATTCGAAGTCCCACATTTAAGAAAAATGTAATGAAAATGAAGATATAGGTAGAATAAATAGAAGTTGGACCTTTTATTTGAAAAGAATAAACTATGTAAGCAACAAATAGATATATGCTAAAATAGTAAATTAGATAAGTACATATGTGATATAGATGAAAATAAGAGACAGAAGAACTTAGAAGAAGAATAGTAAATACTATTTTTAAGACAAAAATGATAAGTCTAAATAAGAACTATGACTATGTTAAGGGTGACATTTGGCATGAAGAACCATTTAAAAAAACTTTCTATTTTCAAAAAATTATCTCACGCTTATTCATAACTAGTGATACAAAAAGATGCTTTAAAAAAGATGTGGGGCTATTATTGACTTATAGTAGTAAATGAAGACAGATCCAAAACCGTCAAAACATTATAGTGAGGTCTTACACGTTAACTTACGATCGCAACCATAAATCATGGAAAAGAGTTTGTAAGTAAATACTTACGGTCTTAGTCATATTGAGTCAGTGTAAGTTTATAGGCTTCATTAAGAACCTTAAAGAAGCCTAAAAACTTACTCTAAATCAATACGAATAAGACCGTTACAATGCAGTTACAATATCATAAAAATGTTACAATAAGGAGGCGGGTAATAAGCTTATATATTATTCTATAAAATTATAGTCTCCAAAACTTAATTATACTAATTTACTGTTACTAATTTACCAATAAAAATGTCAATGCTCCATTATTTAACAATAAATAACGCCAAACATGTTCTTGTGACAACTATAAGTGGACATTACGAGCTAGACACTTAATTGCAAGCGAAACGAGCTAAACATAATATATTGGTATGTAATACTGGTGATACATTGTAATGATTATAATTATTTCAAACTACAGGGCAACATGTTCAAACGATGAAATTATGTACATGTTTCAAGTACTCACAAGAATATGTATGTCATCATTTCGTCATAAGCAAATATTCAAAAAAGTAAAGAACTTAATATTAGTAATATATGTATGTAGATTGACGCGTATCACACATCGATTATTGAATGTCTAGGTTGCCTTAACCTCATGATGTTTTGTGTATTCTTCCCAGGTAAAATTCAAACAGGGCGCATTAGATACTAGGCTATCAAGATTTCTCTAAAGTAATCTTAAAAGAAAAAATAAAAATGTGGGAGTGATTAATAGCAATTAAATAAATAAGTTGGTTTTCCTTAGAAGGATTTAGTTGAAAATATCGTATATGTGAAGGCATTATAAATCCATACTCTGTCATATCAAGAGTGGGCAAATAATTTATTGAAAGGTGCGCATTGAAATCACGTTTATTTGTGCGGCTGCGCCGACACCCGACGTTACAAATCACGCTTATCGCCGCGACTCGACTTGTCCATTGCCGCCGCCAGCTCTAAATCTAGGCGCATCTAGACCGATATTCACCTTCGTCCATGCTCGATCTCTTCAACAAAAAGGAACACGAAACGGTAGTTCAAAACATTAAGGTTACATAACTTAACAAATTGGCTCACCTCATAAACAAAATACATTCTAGTCATTATCTATTGAAAATCTCCGCACTACATTAATAATGTTTCTAGTTTAAAAGATATAAATAATTAAATATAACAATAACAAAAGCTCTTCTCGAACGAGGTCGAATTAGTGTCGAAACCCGTTTGCGTTATCTATAAGGAGATCGCTTATAACTAATAGAAAAGTTCAAAGTTCTATTAGACTATTAGGTGTGAACTCTAATTGGTACCGCATATCGGCGATCGATATCGGATTAGATAATCACGATGCAAATAGGAACAGAATTAATTAATGAGAATGCATTGGATTGGCCGGAATGGTCGTACGCAGTGCGGGGACGCAGCGCACGCGCCGGCTCGACCACCCGTGCTCGCCGCTGGCCAATCGCCGGTCGCACGCATTTGCCCCATGCGCCAGCCACGTCTTCACCGGCCACCACTAATTGGCATTCGTGTAGGCTGACGCGAATGTTCTCTGTTTGTTAATGAGTGCCGACTACCTGTACTTACCAACTTAATCCTCAATACTAAAACTACGGTACCTGGCTGTATAAAATAACATGTTTAATGTTACTTACTATTTATTCACTTGGTACAAACTTGACATTACTGGTATGGAGCTTATGTTAAATTTTAAGTGAGGCAAATGAACGGTTAGTAAATTATAGGAACAGGATATCAATCAATTATTTTTCCGTATTCCACTTTTTGAATTCAAGTAGACACACGTACGAGTACTCGTGCATATAACGATATATGTACGAATACGAAGTTCAAGATAATACAGACTGAAAAGTCACGCACTTTCTTTTACCTTACCTAATAATATCGAGACAGCATTAAAGTGTTGGTAAGTGTAGCATTTGTAATAAAGCAAAGAAGATCAAGTTAAAAAATATAAGATTCACAACTACTATATTATTCTTGCTATGATTTGTCGATAAGGAGCTTACCGACCAGTAATATAAGATTTCATAATTACCGAATAAAATCACGACACTCATAAATAATTTGATAGAAAAATATTGGAGTATTAAATGCGCTTGAAACGTGCACTTGCCTGACAGGGTCAGAGGTTAACTGTTGCGATTGTCATCTTATTAGATAACTTTCTTATTAGTGACTGACACGACAGTAACGCTTAATTTTAAAATATGTCTTAGTAGATCTCAAGGCCAACAATTGTGTGCTTTTTCTAACTCAAGCTTTCCGCGTGGCTTCGCTTGCATAATCTTTGATAATTAATACGTGTAAACTGTCCCATTTTCCGGAATAAAAACTAGAATTGATAACATTTCAAGTTAATCGATGTATCTAGCAAGGATCTCGTTAATTCCAACCCTTATTTCGCGGAAATTTTATCATTTTTCGGGACAAAAAGCATCCTATATAATATTCATCCGTGCAGGAATGGCCTGTGGTAAGAGGCTTCAAAACAACCCACAGCCAGGGGGTAGGGTATTTGCTCTTCTGGATGGCTACCACCCCTGGTCCAGAGCATGCTGCCATAACAACCTTCAGTTGTGTTCCGGCATTAGTGACCAGTTTCCAGCCTCCGTTTAGAGAGTGGCAGCACATTGGTAGCACCTTTGGTGTTACAAACTATGGACAGGCGATGGTAACCGCTTTCCATCCTGTGGGCCATTTGCCTGTCTGCTGAACTCGAGCACTAAAAAATAATAATTTCTGTTGTTAAAACTTCATGTACTACATGTACTAACACCGATGTATGGTGGAAATATCAACAAAGCGGACGAAACGCTATGCTTCCACTTTTATCATACGCACCGCTGAAGAGTGGAACTCTTTACCGTCGTCTGTTTTTCCTCAAGAATACAATCTAGGTGTCTTCAAGTCTCGCGTGAACAGGTATCTTCTAGGTAAGCGTGCTCCACTTTGGACTGCATTTCCACCTGACATCAGGCGCAATGTCAGTCAAACGCGAACCTATTCATTATAAAAAAATGTACTAAGTTTATCAATTTTTCATACTGTCAGGAAAGGTTGGTTTATGCATCCATCCAAATAAAGTCACTTTCAAATTTATATATCAGTAATGTCATTTCACACACAGTGAAGGGTTCCATAGAGGTGATATATACCTTTAGAAAATTGTATTGTCTTTCGCTATAGAATTATAAACATGCTTTTAATCGTAAATATCTTATATCTCCAAAATACATTAATTTCCTCACACTAATTTTTGTTCAAGGTATTTTATAAATTTCCAATAGTTTGATTTATTAAAATTTTCTAGCTCATATAACAACTAGAGAGAACATGCACACACGCAGTGTTTACGACGTTGGAATTAATTTAAACAAATAAATAATTAACGAACCTCGGGCAAAACATAAGCGATGCCACCTCACGAAGCAAGGCGATCAGTCTTTTAGGAACGTTCCGTATTGACAGCGACCACTAGATTTTTTAGTAATATAATATAATTAATTTACCCTTGGAACAGGGTAAATATTTGAGCCCTTTAGGGTGGAGGAGTTGAGTCTACGGGGGCCAAGTGCCCACGGGCTTTTCAAAATATTTAAAAACGGGCGATCGGAAGGCTGGCGTATACCTCGCCCAGAGAATTAGTCTCTGTATTCAGCGAGGTGATGCTGCCAGCCTTCTAGGTACATTGCCCTACGACAGCGGTTTGGTCAGGCTGGACCGAACTTAGTTTATAATATTATAGTACATATATTTGATAGGTTTTTTTTTTGTTTTAATTTATATGTTTTAGTTTTATTTCACACAGCGCCTGAACACTAGATTTTGTATTTTAATATTAATTTGTACTTACATGTTGAGTTTATTTTTAAATAATAAATAATCAGCAGACAAACACATATATTATTGTGGCGAAGGATGGTGGAAACATCTAGTTAGTTTAAGAACTTTTAGAAAAAGCTAGAAAATTCAGGAAGGAAAAGACAAGGGAATTTTAGAAAGAATATATTTTAGAAAGTGATAGACGATGAACGAAAGTTCTAGAATAGAAGTTCGGGAAGGAAAAGACAGAGATAGATAGATGTTTAGAAAGGGACAGATAGTAAATCAAGAATAACGAAATTATGGGTTCCAGAAAATTCTTCCGGGTATATAAGTAGCGTAAGGCGCGCCTACCGGGCAGTTTAGAGTTGAGTTCAGTTCAAGACAGTGAAACGACAAGTGCGATACGAAACAGTTGGAAGAAGAGTTTAATAGAAGACAGTGACGAGTTTAGTGGTGAATTTAGTGAAAAGTGTACTGGACAGTTTAGTGAAGGAGGAGTTCCACGTAGTTTAAAAGGAGGTCCAGAGGCGAGCTACGCGCGATAAATTCTGTGGTGAACACTGCAGCAGCAGAAGGTGTGTCTACACAATATCGGCGACGGTATTGTGACTGAGACAACTTATCGTCGAGACAGTGTGTCGTTATTTGTGCGTGTAGGGGCGACCCCGTGGAGAGGTATCACGTACGGCTGTGTAAGTTAATAAAAGCGTTTAGTTAAAAACTGGTGTTTTCTTCCAATCCTAAGTGCGTACCCTGCTCGCACGTAACATTATATATCCCCAAATTAAGGAAGTTACGTTTGTGTTATGGGTAATATACAACGGACTACTCTGGGGCCGATCCCAGAAACCCAGACCATAGTAAATAACGGAGAAAAATCGTTTCCGATATTTACCATGCTAAAAATCGAACCCGGAACCTCTGTGTTGCAGCGAGGTAGGCTAGTGAAGGCTTATCCCGCTCAACCACAGAAGCCGTCTTTTTAGAATCTACTTTGAGATTTTTTAATTCTTATATCTTATATCTATAATATTATAAAATTCTAAACACGCCGTGCCTATATATTGAAGCTATTAAAAAAACAACTGGAATCGACTATTTTCTTAAGTTTTCGCGACTAGTATTTTTACATAATAAACTGTTTTAACGGTTTTAAGCGCGGTAATTTATTTTATATTATCAAATAAATTATCGCGCTTAAAACCGTTAAAACGTAGTTTTATTATGGAATAGACTATATAAACGATGGAGAAAACGATGCAATTTTTTTAGATTTCTTGTCTGTTTGGCGTTTTGTCTGTTTGTCTGGTTGTTCGGGGTTCACGTAAAGACTACTGGGCTAATTTCGATGCGGTTTTCACTGATCGACAGCTAACAAATGTATATATATATATATATATATATATATATATATATATATATATATATATATATATATATATATATATATATATATATATATATATATATATATAACAACTAGTATAAGCCCACGACTTCGTTCACGCTTGACTTGAAATTCCTGGAATACGAAGTACCGCAGCATTTAAATAACAATGTAAGATATTGTTTTAATGGAAACTGTGTCGGAATAAGCTAATTTTTATGCATCCGAACAACTTCAAACCGCTGCCAGGAAAATTTCCCCGGGATTCCCGGGATAAAAAATAACACATTTTATTACATTAAATTTGCTATCAATCAGTAAAAAATCACATTGGAATTCGATTTTTTTTAATCTGACTATTTTAAAGCATTCCCAGAAAATATCCCGCAGGATTCCCAGGGTGAAAAGTAGTGCAGAGTTTAAGTCTAAAAATTAGCCGTCAATCGGCGAAAACTGCATCGAAATCGGCCCCCCAGTAGTTTTTACGTGAATCCCGAACAAACAGACAGGAAATCTAAAAAAAATGCATCGTTTATATATAGTCTATTCCAGTTTTTTTAATAGCTTTATGTACAGACACAGCATATTAAGAATTTTAAATATTATAGATTGTTTTGTACAGTGTAAGGCAGAAACCTTTATGGTTAAACGATAGGAAATGTATTAAATCTACAAGATTGCTAGTTGTATTGAATGAACCTTGAACTAGGTATTCACCCACGTACTGTCATACCTAAATAGACACCAGTGGTTTTCCTTCCTATATTATATTGTTATAACTTGATTTCTACTTTTGTATATAAATAGTATCACTTTATCGCCTTTATTCCATTTGCACTGCATCTATGATATCGTATAAAAGTAAAGTGATGTAAAAAGAAGAAAAATATTATTTGGATGTATGCTTGGATAATATTTGGAATCTAACTAAAGCCTACTTCTCATTCTTCTCATTTAGAGCATCTACTTTGTATCTCGGGGTTTGCTTTTCTAATCTTTCTTATTCACTTCGCATGGTCTTCGGCATACTTTTTCCTTGTGAAACTACTGACATATATTATAGGTATATCACCCCGCAACATTAAGCTAGCGTTTCGGTAGCCTACGCCTTCCACCGTGACCCGATGAAGGTGGATCAAAAAAGACATTTTACTTGTTCGGATTGTCGATTAATTATCTGAAAACATGTAATTTTTACCTGAAAGTACTGATAGTATGTCTAATACAAAATGTACAATGTCACTAATGAAATGGTCGTATAATTTTATGACAAAATAATAAGTTAATAAAATGTATAGATAAAGTTAACCAAATATGTACAGAAATTAAAAAAAAATTGAATTGAAAACTTCAAATCCCTGTTGTGAAAATTTTGTTTTTCTGAATTAAGTAAATAATTAATTAATTAAATAATTTACCCTGTTCGTTTAGATAAAGTAGTTGTTTCCCACTCAATTCGCCGGTTTTCACTACACCTAGTGTGGGGCGCTTATAGGCCACGGTTAATGTGGTTCGATTTCTATGGACTGTATAGCGGGGATATGACCTAGATCCTTGCACTATAAAAGCAGAAGCTCCACCAACCTTAAGATCAGCCCTCTCCTGGAGCTCGGTTCAGGTTGCACTCGGGAACAACGCACGGTACTATGGTTTCACTTGAGAGCTATCACTTTGTACACAGATTAGGTCTTAATAAAGATTATTGGCACGGCCAGTAATTACAATTATGTGAATTTTAAAAACAGATGAGCGCACGGCGCGTCGTCGTTGAATGTTGACAGCTAATTACTGTCCAAAATGGCTGCCCTTACCTTGCTGTGCATTGGCCGTCGCCTCACACAGAAAGAGGGTAGACAGCAAAATTGATGGAGCGATATTCTACTTACTTTATACTAGGCAAGACCGAACACCTAGCCGTGCTAACATAAGCAAGTCTCTTGCAATTTATCTGCTATGTCATGGACATAAAGACTGCTGCAGAAATGGCAATCATTTTAATAATCCGAAACTACAATAATAATTAATTAATTATTCAAGCCCTATTTACTACATGAGTATAAAAGACATCAACGCGTGATAACCTAGACGAACTATAACCAAAGATTTTGAAAACTTATTAATTAATCCACTGTTTTAGTTTCTGTAAAGGCCGCTTTCTTTTACGAAAATAAAAGAGATATATTTTTATCTACAGATTTTTTCTAGTTTGTTTGCGTGAGATTTGAAATTCATATCTATATATATTGTTACATCTTACGTTCCGACAAAAACAAATTCCACTCCTAATCTGTAAAAACACATTTTATTACCTGTCGGCATTTGAACTAATTGTAATCCTTTTATGATCGTCTTTTTTGTTTACTTATTTTTGGCATACGTTTCTAGTTATTTTGAAGAACAGCCTATTGTTCTATTGTACTCGTCTACGGCTGCTTTCAGGCTGCATAATTAGCCAGGTGTTACGGATTATAAATAAAAGTTAATTCTAGGAAATTATGTCGACGGGCATATTTGCGTTTGTGCAGTATAAAACGATGGCCTGATTGAGAGAGGAGGCAGTTGAGCTATAACTACGATACGGGCGTGACGTGTGTACAATCGGGAATCTAATAGTGACGGACTATGTTATACGTGTTTGTATAGTTCTAATAAACTCTATAATAATTCCAACGGCATTTTAATTCGAGTCTCGCAACTCGAAACAATATAGTACCTTTTCTTTTATTCCGTAAATCATTTATTGAAATCTGTTGAGCTCTTTTGGAACTTACCCCAGATAAAGTTGTAAACAGACTGATAGACAACAATTAAAATCCACAACTTGCAATTATTTTAGAATCACAAATAGACACTTTAATTATACTAGTCATTAATATTATACTAGTTTTTTCCCGCCGCTTCCCTCGCATTAATGGACATTTTGTCAATCACTTACAATTAAATAACTATCTATATAACTACCTGTATAATTACCATTTTCTATACCTTGAGAATAGTATAGTACTTTTTTTCTGGATGGAGCGTACTTAATTTTATTTTCTGTGCTTTTAAACTCACTTATTCGTAACTGTGTTACACGTCAGGGTTATATATGTATTATTATTAGTAAATTTTCAATTATTCACATTTACATAATTTGTCATCAATCTTCATAATCTATGAATTCCTTCAAGTTATTGAAGGTGTGCCCGATTAACCACTTCTTAAACCGGCAAGTAATTGCATTTAAACTACCGGAAAGTGTGATTTTGTTCAGTAGTGTTATATATAGACACGCTAACGCATGTTATATAAGCATGCGTTAGCGTGTTAGATTTTTCCAATCGCCTCGGCAACAGTGCAATCCTATCTCTGTTCCGAGTCCGATACGAATGTATGTCGCTATGCTTTGCATTCATGGAATCATTAATCCTGACGTATAGGGCTACTTGAAATACTTAAAACATGTTTGCAAAATGTCATAATTATCGATCGAGTAGTTAAGTCATAACAGTTTAACAAACTCACATTTGCATGTACAATATTAGTATTGATAGAAGATAGATGTTATTGATTCATTAGGCCCCTTGTCTTACCTACATAATATTGTGTTCCAACGAAATTATCTTAGACTCCTGGTAAAATATTATGCAAAAATGTAAATAATTTTCATTGGTGAATCCGGTACACACATTTTTTACTATTAACAAAATTTTAACGGAAATGCGTAGGTTGATCATTTCATGACTCACGGCTTTAGAATGCGAACTTGTATAATAAACACTTGAAGTCGAAGCAGGGCACTCAACTGTTCACCTCACAATTTTAATTACGCATTGACATGTTGTTTTTTTTAATTTTTTTATAACAACTCTACTTACTCTAGTTTCGTACCCTTTATTACAACTTAATTTATAAAAACTTTTTAGAATTTATACACCCTTATTTGTTATTGCGTGTGACATTTAGTGAATATATGATTGTGTTGTACCTTACGAATAACTTATTAGATTAATTTATTCTAATTTTAATACTAAACTTATACTATGTAGAGTGTATCTGTTACATGCTGGTGTTGTGAGGAAGTGTATGTGCAATGTATGCCTTATGTCTATACCTATATATACTAACCTAACTAACCTATGTGTGTTGTTTTTCGTTTCTGTGTCTAGGTTATTTACTTTTTAGGCTCTTTGTGTGTCTTGGTTTCTTTGTGAAGTGTGCGTGTAATGCAATATGGTGGTAGGGCGCGTTGGTGTCAGTATGTGTGTAAGTTTTGTTGTTGGTTGTGGGTTTGTGACTTTGTGTGGTGTTATAATATATTGTTTTATTGTTGTGACAATATGTTGATTGGGAATTGTTGTTGAAACATTTTCAGTTGGTGTTGGTGATGATGAATGGTTTAGGAGGGGGATTGTCTTGTTATTACAATAATTACAATATTGCTCGTCCCAAAATCATAATATTAGACATCAGTCATGTGAGCTTCGACGTGTAAAACGGGAACTATTCCGAATTTGAGATAAAAAGTAACCTGTTTATCCCGCTGTTGTAGCCAGCCAATCGTACTTTCCAGTACTGGACGTAGGTCTGTCCAAATATACGCAACTTATCCCTGTCATGTTCTCATCAAGTCCCATGGGCTACCTTGCGCAAATCGGCGGTTCATCGGGCTGGTAGGCGTCCTAAACTGTTTGCCGAAATGCAGTTTTCACTCCAGGATTATTACTATTTACTCCATTTACCGAAAATATGTAAATAAAAAAAATTGTGTGCAGTTCACATGCAATAGAAGTGAAACTTCAGAGAATATACTCACAGATAATTCATCTCAACTTTTATTAATATAAATATAATTCCTATAGCCTACATCCATCCAACATATTATATCAAAAAATGAAATCTAAATTACACTTTAAATCCCTAATCTAAAGTTCAAAATTCAATGCACTGTTACGTACAATTTCCTTTGATCTACGTATAAAAGAATATCTGCTTTAAGTATACAGATAGAGCTAAAATACATAAGTTTTATTTACATTGAAAATTAATTCTAACGGGTAAATGGAAATGTGTTTTATTTTGAATTAAATAAAGACGAATTTTATATGTTCATCTCTTTTTAGTGTCACATTTCGTTTCATCGATTTTCAAATCACAACGATTCTAAAGAAGTTTCACTCAAAAAGCACCTGTGGTACGCAGAAAGGTCTTTAATCTCTTTGAATTAGTTCCCTTATCCACTGTTGTTTGTCTGTCTCAATTTTATAAGTAACCAGTTATTGTTATTTCCTAATCCCTTTGTTTTGATCGCATTTATGGCCGGTCTTTAAGAAAGCCACACTAATCAGCTTTACTTCTTCATTATCATTATAAATAAATTACCGAAACAGCGTTATTGTTAATTACAATTTTTTACGTGTTTAAAAATAAATTACTTTATAGATTTTAATAAGCTCGTGGCCTTAATAAACAACTTGCACCATTCTGACTATATCATGACTAACTACCCTTCTTCTCTTATTAAAAATAATTAAATATAATCAAACTTAAATATTACAATATAAATTGGTTTGGATTGGTGTGCAAAATGGAGTTGAATATCTATCTTATTTGTAACTTCCTATTTATCTATAAGTGAAACTAAATTCTTTTAAGAAATAAAGATTTTGAACTTTCAACGTTCTACTAGAAAATCTTCTCGAGTTTGTTTGGGCGTATGTTGATTTTGTTGGTATAATAATATCGGTTCGGAGAATCATGTTGCATTTGCCATTTCAACAACCAATGCATCCTTTCCCAGTGAATCTAGTACTTACATTTAACAACATACTACGCGCAGTATACTGGTATAAGCAAATAATTGTAAATCACGTGTACGTAACATTGATAATTGTAACCATCTTGGTGTGAAATAATAGATATAATTATATTGTTAACATTAATATTTGCTTTTAATCAAGATCATATAGAGAACTGAGCATAACTTACAAATTCAGAAATGGTAATTCATAGTTAACACACTATTTCGACGATAAACGCATATGCATGATTCGCAGAATGTCTTTTTTATCAGCTAATGTTCATTAATTATGAATATTTTATAGTATTTGTTGTAATACATATAATATATTTCTATTGTTACAACTTGCAGGTGAAATTCGGGGAATTCTCGAATGTTGAATTGATAGATAGGAACTGCTTGCAGATTGTAGGGCAGTTGCGTTTCATTCATACAAGATGAAGTATACCAATTGAAATGGAAACTGTACTCTTATTACGACTAAGTGCGTGTTTAAAGGTATCGATTTATTGATAATGAGTTTTTTTATTGCAAATCTGGTAAACAAATAGACGGCCCAGCTCATCGAAAACGATTACCATTGCCTCTAGACGTTTGCAACACCAGTGGCGTAACCAACATGCTGCCAGCCTTTAGGATGGGATGAGGGGTGCGATAGAGGGATCAGACAGGAGGAATGAGATAGGGATATATGGGATTTTTTTATTCGCCTTCCCCTCCATAATGAGTTAAAATGGAGATTTTTTATTTTCTTATCATTTTTATTTTTTTCTTTTTCTCTCTAGGGATAAATAAGGGGGTAGTCTTTTTTTTTTACTTTCCTTTTTTTTGCCAAAACTTAATACTATTATAATTTACTCATTACTAGTACAATATTTGTGTTTAAATTAACTTATTGTCTATTTCTTTATATTTTTGTGCTTTTTATGATTTTTGTTACTTATTTCTATTACATTTCTTGTTTAACTATCTATAAATATATTTTCACACAATTTCTAACATCTATTTATTTACACAACTTCAGGATATTGGATTGAAATGGGGGATGCGATAAGGAAAATTGGACAAAGGGAGGGGGCCATCGGAAGTCTTACTCATCGCATGAAACACGATTAGCTCGAGGCTAATCGTTTCCTGTCGATATTCTGTAAGAGCGTGGTATCACACCGATCGACCCGGCCCAAAGAGCTGTAATCAGGATTTAATAATTCCAGCATGGCTTTACCACATACAGCATGGATTTAATAATAATAATAAGATTTATTGAGACCAAAACTACATTTACATTTGGTCTTAAAATTTGCACTTGTTATATTTCTATCTGTTTTTGTAACTACTGTAAATATAATTAAATGTGTGATCTTTCAATTGCCGTTTGATTAAATTTTTTAGAGGCCGGCAACGCGCTGGCAACGCCCCAGGTTTTGCAAACGTCCATAGGCGACAGTAACCACCTTCCATCAAGGGGCCGTCCACCTGTTTGCCTGCTTCAGGCATTAAAAATAAAATCCCGCTCTACGTAACAATGTATGTGTTAAATCTAAATGAAAATAGGATTATGTTGATATGAAAAAAGCTGAAATACTGCTCATTGCGAAATTAAATCAATGTTTGTACTTTAGATAACTGATATGAACACAAAGAATGTACCTGCATAATTTTGATTGACGAAAATGGTACAGTTTCTGCAGGATACGAATCCTAAGTTTTTTCGAGTGAAGCTGCGTGGAAAGCTTCGTCAATACTTAATATTTATTTTGATATCAGATGGCGTCACAGCGCGGGCGTCGATATAATACAACATTGATGTGCATAAAAATTAACAGATGTTCAGATGTGTAACGGTACCGCGCGTAGGAGGCGCACGAGCTCCTCACGGGGTGTCCCTCGTCTCGAACCGCGATGGCCCGCACCGATGACAGTCAAATATTTTCATGTCAACGTTTTAGCAAAAATACTTTATCACACTCTTTTTTTTGTTAGAATTAAACTGTTTCGGGGTTTAATGAACTGTACCTATAGATATAACCCCAAATCTATAACACACATACAAGTTAATTTTTCAAATGTACTTCAGTGTCGTTTCATATGTGCAAAATGTGAAATTATGTGAAATATCGCAAAACACTCAATCAAACCTCGGAGCCGATTTCGGTGAAAAATAAACGGTATCATTAGATCTTTGAAAAATTAATAATCCAAGCTAGGAATCAAATCAGTGATTTTAATTTTAAAAAAAACTTAAACCTATATTAGGTACTACATCACACACAGCCGTTTTACATTCCGGTATATAAGATTATCTTTATAAGCAAAGTCAATTCCTGACTATGTTAATTGATGCATAAATCTAATGATACCGCTTTAGGTTTCATTAAAATCGGTCCCGAGGTTTCTTTACATAATTTTTCGGATTTGTTTATTTTGTTTAATTAAAACCTAAGACAGTATATATACCTATTTATTTATATAAATGATCTATTGACTTATTCAAGATGAATTTAAGAGGCTTATCAATAGAAATGTAACGAGCGAAAACGTAACAAGAAAGTTACACAATTAATGTTAACGCTTTTACTTTCATTTTATATTGTGTATCTGGTCTGGTGGAATATTAAAAACTTAATCATATCAATTAAATTGCAACCGCTCACTACAACATGAGATTGTTTCACGTGCGCTTTTATAGGGAGAAATCAGCACGAAGATATACTCTCATCATTAAGCGCCATTCGTTAAAACTTACAGACAGTAAAATCTGTAACATGCAATGTAATAAATGCAATAACAATGAATAAAATGGCAATAATAGCAGGTGAAATCGCGACAGGTCCGGGTCTTGGGTCGTCGTCCGTAATTATAAATAAAATACGGCAACAGTGCGCCCGCGTCGCCGTCGCGCCGCCGTTATTCGCCCCCGCGTAACCTGCGCCTGCGCTTCGTCAGCCGCACTGCACTGAATATTGCACAGCACTATCTTATGTTACATTTTCAGAACACAATAGACCATTATTGTTACATACATGGTTTTAGACTAACATGCTTTATTAATACCAAATTCGAACACGTGGACCACACTTCTATTACTTAACATTTAAAAAACAAAATGTTTATGTTCTGTTTTATGATGCTGCATGAATGTTTTATTGTTACATTTCTGTAAATGTAAATCTATTGTGTTTTATAGAGCTAGAAAAATGATAACTGAATAAGTCTCTCAAAGGACTAATCAGAAAAATAGTTAACGTATTGCACATGGAATTAGTTATAATAAAGCATTTTTAATACCAGGACTTTCATTTTTTGGCTTTTTCACGCAACTTCGTTTGCGTAAACTTTGATTACGTATACTACAAAACGGGGTATTTTTGTTATGTTATCTTTCGGGATAAAATTACATATAGACACGGGAAACTATAAGCGCCATATTTAAACCAAGTAGCCATTTGATACAGACGTTTATGTCCATTTAAGTCGATATATTCTAAATTTCATGATAACCGCTTCAATTCCAAGACGATGAAGAACAACAAATAATCAATATCACAATAATGAGATTTACATTAAAACAAATTACATTACGTTTTCCTTTGTCATGCTTTCTTTTACATTATACGAAAACTGTTAGACATTTACCTATACTATTAGAGATGAATAGACGTACCATCAACTTAGAGGTGAATTAAATAACTGTCACTCCTCAACGACATTTATAACAGATCGGAAGACAACTTCACTTTAGTACCTTTTTTTATTGCATGTGTTCGGCAGATAGGCTGACGGCCCACCTGATGGATAGCGGTTACCATCGCCTACGGATATTTTAACACCAAAGGAGACTGGAACCTGGCCATTAATACCGGAACACAACTCAGGTTGTTATGGCTCTAAACCAGGGGTGGTAGCCCAGACGGGCATATACACTACCACCTGGCTGTGGATTGTTTTGTCGCCTCTTGTGATAGGCCGTTCGGCCCCAGAAAATTGTATTCTTTCGCCGTTCCTGCTTGGATAAAATAATATATTATATATACTAAAATAATATATCCGGACCTTTATTTCTTTTGCCTTTGAAATTGTTTAGATAGAATTTCAGGGAAGATATTCGAAAGTGTCGGAAAGAAAACGGAAATATGCCACAATTTTAATATTAGTTTAATACATTGTGATAAAAATATTTAATCATACATGCTTGGAGAAATTTGATAATCAATTTTACAACAAACATTATTTTTCAAAGCCAAATAAGTACTCCATAACAAGTATACTACTGTTTTTAAATGTTTATTATTTAACTGCTTATGCTGATTATTAAAGCGTATTCCTATTAATATAATATTGCTATGCATGAAACTAATTACGATGATACTATACTTTGTTTTAATTACACGCTTCGTTTCTAATGCGTGGTTGGTTTATCTTCATCCGAGTCCAACTGTCGTCCACATGATCAACGGTTGGGGAAGTGTTAGCTCCAATATTGTAAAAAGTGGTAATGTTATGAGGATGGGGGTAGAGGGTGTTGGGCGGCGAACCGTGGAGCACGGCGCATGGGCACGCGCCACCACACATACCCAGCACGTGACATGAACATTGATATCCCAAAATAACAATACATATAATGCGTCATGTTTCAATTATATCGATGGAAGATCCGTTGCAATTTGCATCTCACTGTTCCTTAAGTTATGTTACTGTTTACCCAAAAAAACATAGGCTAGCATTTCACATAGGAAATTCCGCCTTCATCCCTTAGATCTATGAAAACCTTTAGGTTATGGTAATGGTGATTAAGCTTACATGAAAAATATTATGTCATCATATTAATAGTTAAGACAGAATTGTAAAATAATTACATATTAGTCAAATTTCATACTCATTTAG
Organism: Dendrolimus houi; assembly: GCA_039645545.1. Taxonomy (NCBI): domain Eukaryota; kingdom Metazoa; phylum Arthropoda; class Insecta; order Lepidoptera; family Lasiocampidae; genus Dendrolimus; species Dendrolimus houi. The sequence continues at coordinate 14,850,064 of CM077126.1, read as the reverse complement.
CATTTTATTGCATCTATCTAAAAACCCGAGAGCAACAACTGCTGAGTCATTGAATCATTAAAATCAAATGATACTTGTATATATATATATGTGTTGACAGAAAAATAATTAAGTACTTTTCGAAAACTTCTTCAAAATACAGCATGATACTAAAATATAACCTAGTACTAAAGTGATTCTCAACAATAATATACGGGAGTTTGTATGATATAAAATTACAAGATGAAGAAGCACCCAGATCGATAACATAATTTGACGAAGCCAATATACTTTTATAGTTTGTAAATTGTTTGATTGATTACTCAGAGTGGTTCTAGATTACAATGTAAAAGATTGCTAACAAAATTACAAGTTATGTAATGCCTTTTGTGCGATTTTTGTTAACCTTTGGCTGAATGGAAAAGCGTAGGCGATCTAGTTGTTGGCTCACCATCCTCACAACATATCGATCGTAATTTTTATAATATATCCTACAAACTTTCTAAATCCGTTTAAAAACATGAATACTATCCAATTGATAAACAAGAAAGTTTGCAAGGGTGGATGGCTATTTGTTAATCTTTCAAGAAAAAACTACTTAATAGATTTTTATGAAACTGCATAGTAATATAGCTTATAAATCAAAATAGTATATAGGCTCTAATTTATAAAGTCATTGTTTAAATTGTCCAAAATAATTTTAGCAATAACCTGCTACTTAATACTTACCGTTTTTAGTTCTACTACTTCCACAAATTAATCGACACAGTTAAATAAAATTAATCATTACGCCGATTTATTTTGTGGTCACACGTCTTGTTTGACGTTGTCTCCTCTCGTTTGACATTCTGAAAATAACAGGTGGAATTTCTAAGCCGTTAAAAACAGTACCCGCATCATACCAACGACATACTTTGCTAGCTTATCGATTTTATAGTACTTAATTTTTTCATAAAGTATTTTTATGGTAATAACAGCAGGATTAAAGTGTAGTTCCTGCGAAACGGTTATTTAGCATAATTATAATATAATTTCATTAACGTCTCACTGCTGGCTTAGACTACTCATTTATTTTCGGAAAGAGAAATTGTGTTCACTACATTTGCTTCAGCCGGACTTGGAGAGTCATAGACATCGATAAGCTTAATCTAAGGTTACCTGGCGATTTTTTTGTTCACCTTTAGTACATATATGATAAATATAATAAAAGTATATAAATGCAGAAAGCTGAGATTTGAATCAACGTTTATAAATTGTTATACTTTAGGACTTAAATATCGTTTTTTAACCAATGTAAAAAAAGGATATTAACGATAATGTTAGATTCAGGGTTGGCTATTATAATGAAATTAAATTCGTTAAGAATTAAACAAGACTTATGAATCGACTAGTGTCATCGTAGTGTAGTCATAGCAACAGAACAATATGTAGTGGAAATGAGGATGTCAGGTGTGTGTTGTGTCACGGTCAGTGGGCCTGGTGACCGCTGACAGCGACAGCAAGTGCAGACACCGCGGGCCCAGCCATGGTTGAGCTGAGCGTGCCGGCGGTTAGCAGTTGGAGGCACGCGCGGCGCACACGACAGGTGGACGTCACGCGCCGTTACATCCCACACTTGGAACTACAACACTATTACATACTACCCCCGCAATTCTAACCCATAAACATATACGTACCTAGTTGCATTTTTTATCAATTTTTTCTGTAGGTATTTTTGCAAAAACGGAGACTTACAAAATCATCACGCCCGCCCGTTCATCCGTCTTCGTATGTCACTGTCTTTTTTCTCGGAAACTACTGGATCTATATGAACAAAAATTAGTACTAATATGTAACTATATTTCCTATACAATGCTGTAGTTAAATGTGAAAATAAGGATGACCCTTAGGTAAACATATAAACAAATGTTGACAATTATTTTTAAATGTCGTTTAGGCTATTATTATTCAATTCTTGAACAATCATATCAATGTTTTCCAATGACTTTTTTATTTAAGTCATTAGGTAGAGAGATAGATATCCGAATTCAAAATCCTGAAAATTGTGCCCCCTTCACCCTCTTTATCTTTTTAACTATAAAGTAAAATTGTAAAAAAACAAAGTGGTGGAATTTAAAAAGTAGGTAGCTACTTTTAACGAAAATTTGTTTGTACAAGTTTGATTAAGTAATTTACAATGTCTGGGGTATTTTCGATTAAATGCTTTTTTATGGTTCCGTGGCCAAATATTGCAATAAGTGAACGTTTGTTATATCTACGAAACTCTTGATTGTGCGCGATCTGTCACGCACTTGCCAGATTTATGAAATTTGCATGAACAACGATTCTCATGTAACGACGATGAAAAGGGTTACAAGATCATCGTCTCCTACAAACTAAAATACTTAAGTCCTCTTAAATGTCAATCGTGCAAGTTTCGCAAAAATATCACCTAAGTAGTCCAAACGTGATGTAGTGACGAACGTTAATGAGTGAAATATTTTAAAGTAATTTTTAATACCGGTAATATCCATCTGTCGATGTAACCTGGACACGACCGAGCCAAATTGTCCGGAATCAGACATCGAGATCACGCGCTCTAAATTTACAACTTTATTGCCGTTATTATTATTGATAACATGCCATAAATATCGGGACAATGCATAATTAACTCATCAAATTTATTATGACCATTGCGACATATATGAACTACGGCTTTACAGACTTGAGAGCTTGAATGTATTCAATTACGCTTTAAGACCCATGGAGTTTTAGTGGGAACCTTAAGAGTGTTGTTTTGCTGTGCAGTTTTATTTTCAACATATTATGTAAAATTTAAGTTTAATGCTGGGACTTCATATTCGTTAGTGTTTAAGTTTTAGACTATGGCCAAATGCGTCTTATTTAAAAAGTTAAACAATAACGTCGTTCACGCATAGCCAAATTAGTGTATGTAACATACGTTATTTGTCAACATTAACAATGTCGCATCTCAAATAACACATTCAACCCATCGCCATATTATTGTCTGCGTGAAACGGCCTAATTTTTTAACAGTAACACAGATGAAGCTCCCAGCATTTTACTAACGATAATTGGAAGATATTGATTGTTTTATACAAGAATTGTGTGTCTGTGTAGAAGATCTCATCATCTATATAGTGAAATGTAACTTTTGATGTGTTACATGAACTCCGTTTTTACCGTCCGTCAGAGAGGACTCTCTCTCTCTCTTCTTTCACCATATCCCAATTAATTGGGGTCGGCACGATATGTCGTTTCCTTCCACACTCCTCTATTCTGACATACATCTTCTGTCATACCACATATCATCATATCATCCTTCACACAATCCATCCATCTTTTTTTTCGTCTACCTTTACATTTGTATATTGTGTATATGTACATATATATGTATAACATCGCCAGAGAGGCCTCTGACGGACGGTAAAAAACAGGTTTATTTGAGGCTGAAATTGAGCAGGGGCATTTATCTGATGCCTAATTCCTTGACAATTATTTTATAATAAATCTAAAGTGACTCCTACAAATAACGATAGTTTTGCAGCTTTTACAATTTGTTTAATGGTCGTTGCAAATATTCATGCCCAATCATGATCGATTTTAAAACTTGCTCAAGTACGTGTTTGGATTGCGGTATCATGTCCGGGGCCCTTATCTTACCATCTTAAATTTTCAGATTAAGATCCTGCTACAGAGATTTTGAATTCCATGCACCGAAAAAGCTTTTAAAAACTCATTACATCACCGTTATGGGCCGATAAGAGCGTGAAATTTTGGTAATTGGTAATATTATAGTGCTTTTTTGGATTCATTTTACGTTTATTATTATTGGGTTTTTGGAAATTAAAACAGGAAAATTAATACTTTTTTCATAAAATAATCACTATATCATTGAATTTATTTAAAATTCAGGATTGTTAGTGTTGTGATTTTTTTTATTATTACTGTATATTTAAGAGAATTTAATAAATTGGTATAATATTACGGTATTTATACTGTTACGTCGAAAGACCACATATGCAAGTTTCGAAAATTTTGCCTTTTATAAGGCATTGTTTTTTGTTTACGAACATTCTAAGGAATTTTCTTTACATGTTTAAATAATTTTAATCCGCTCTATTTTCACTACTTGGAGGTGGCATTCAGGTAATTCTCGTTGCTGTTATTCACAATCTAAGCGTTTCTCTTCGCGTATTATGCAAACAAATATGGTCAGCTCGAAGAGTGCAGGAGTAGTTATATATTAACTCCGAGGTGAAGCATTGCCAACAGAATTTGGACCAGGAGTCTTCTTAGGATTTAGTCCGCGTTTGACGGTATGGATTTATTGCTAAAGGATTTGTTATATCTTTAGTTGTTAATAAGTGCTGTGAACAAAGTATGTCATTGTGCTCTTTCAATTGGTATTCGATTGAACCGCCGCTATATATAACAATATTATTATCAAACCGATGATTTCATTATTTATTATGTTGATAGCGACAGCAACATTTAATGTATTTTGTTTTTTTTTAATAAAAATCGATATCACTGGCTTTAATAATATTGTAATATTAAAAATTCTAGTCATCATTAAACCTGTCCTTCTTAATAACAGTAAAGTTTAGCCTGTGCTTGAACGACGCAAGCAGGAGTTGTGTGTCACAGAGACAGTAATGCTGCGATGTCTGTAAGTATGGATTCGTATAAAAGAACCATGTCAAGAATTCCTGCACCCGCGACAGCCTTCACGTCCATGATATTCAGATAAAATCAAGAGCCAACTAAGATGGTACGGCTACATTTACATACATTTTATGGAAATCAGCAAAATTAAATGTAGGAACAAGTGTCTAGTCATGAAGCCCCGGTAAAGGTTCGGTAAAGTGGTCAGATCCCAGAAATATTCGCTAGACTTGAATACTCACATTGAGACATGTCAAAAACTGTCTGAAGTTTGGAAATAAAAGCAAAAAGCGCGCTCTAAGCTTTTAAGCGAATGCAAGGATTTAATGCTGGGATGCTTAAAGTGTATAGTAAAAAAAGTATATAATCTCTTAAGTTTACAAATGAAATAGCAATAACATATAGTTTGTATAACTAATTCGATAATGCATTTTGTACTTTATATATTTTGAGCCGATCGCAGACATCACATCCGATGTAATTAACCCAGAGTAATAAGCCAAAATTCTATTGATATAGATAGCAGTATTCTAATCCTCCAACTTCTTAACACAGAATAACAGTATATATTTTGCAGGTCCATCTTTGTATTACATTACAGTATTTTTGTATTTTACTTAAATACTAAATTGGGTAAGTGGTGAGCAACCGCCCGTACCGCTATCCATTACGTTATAATCAATCATCGCGCTCCTCCGTGTTCCAATCTGCGTTTGCGCCGCTTTTGGCCATGCGAGGCTTTCGACACGGGCGCAATCAATATAGCAGATAAGTGAGATAAGATCCGACGTAGCTATAGCGCACATCATCCATAAACCTCGCGTTCAGTTTTCAACTTTCAAGCACTTCATTCGAAGAACACGTATCACGCTGTTTGTTTACAACTTTATAAATTACTAGCGTTTACACCACGGCTGCACCGTGGCTTAAATCCGAGGCAGTAGCTTTATTTTAATTACATAAAAACTTAATTTGGTTTTTTTATATAAGATATAAACCGTAAGTGAAAATCGCTTAAAATCCGTTGCGTGATATAGGAGGAGTTAGCGGATATACACGCAAACGGGCGCGGAAAGCAACTTTGTTTTCTACTATGTAAAAAAGATAAAGAAGCACGAATAACCTGAGTAAATTAAGTGGACTAAAAGGTCTGGTTAGAAACAGGAACTTGAGAACATTTATAAAATTGTGGTTTAAATAAAACCAGGATTATGAGCCAAACTATAGAATATGAGCATTTCCCATAGTAAATATTTGATATTGTGCGTGCACACCGGTGCGAGTGTTCTGTGTTCATGCCCGGCTGGACCAGTGTGTGTGTGCTTCCGTTGTTCAATCGTGCGTCATCAACAATAAGTAACTTATTTGACTAAAGGAGGTTTTATTCTGTAATTGTTTAGACCTAAACTTTACAGTTTCTTGTTCAATTCACTACAATTACAAAGAAATTAAGTCAATATAGAGTACTAGTAGACAATTGCACATCAAAACATAAAGAAAGGTCACAGCCACCCTGATTTGAGGTACTTTATACGTAATGAATGACATGTGGGAAACCTGACAACGTATTTGTTATTGAATTACAGCGATGGTTGTCTATATCACGATTGCAGCGTCATCTTTTTTACTAATCCGATATTCCATGATAACGACGTGATTTATTGAGATAAAAATTATCCTAAAAATTAACTCGGGTTACAAGTCAGCTCTGCATCGAGTTTTATTCATATATGTTCAGTAGTTTCCAAAAAAGGTGCGATCGTAGCACCATCTTTTTCCCTATTTTCGTCTATCCCACAGAAACAACGTCATTTATCGGGATAAGAAGTATCCTAAGTTACGCCCCCGGATATAAGCTAGCTCTGTGTCGAGTTTCATTTAAATCCATTCAGTAGTTTTCACGTGATGTTCTAACAGACAGACAGAGAGAAAGATAGACAGGCAGACAGACAAAAATTCTTATATTCGGAATCTGCTGGTCCAAATTAGTCCCCCTGATTTTTTTCGCATTTTTAAACGCTTTGTACAAACTCGAACCATTTATTATAGTATAGATAGATAGCGCATAAAAGACAAAACACGAGACAAATATCATAATTTTGATTATGCTCGCAAAAGCAAACAGCCCTTATTGTATCTAGTACAAAGCAAATTCGACCTTCCGCACTAACTACCTCGGCATAATCTGAATTATTTCTACCTAGGAGTGTCTGGAAGACACATTTTTAGCGATAAGACCGCCCATTATACTCGTAAGTCAAATATTTACAAAATATTTTTACTTTTAAATATTTTTGTACGCTCATAAGATTATTTTATTATTGAAATTAACATCCACCCCTTGCAGTTTTCAACAGTTATAGTGTATAAGATAAAAAGTCGATTTTATATTAGTAGTCGTGGTATGAAAATGTTCGCCAGTTTTCAAATGGATTCATTTAACGTTCCGCGAGCACATGTTACCTTTTCAAACTAAGTCACAGAACAGAAGATTGTGTTTAATTGTTTGACAATAAAGTTTAAAGTTACCTAGATCAAAGTTTGTTGTTTGTTTGTTTGTTTTTTTCTATCTTCTCTAAGAAGATTGTAGAATTTTAGAGACGTAAAACTTTTTTATTGGTTTTAATATTTATGATATGCGTAATGATTATGTCCTCTTTGTTTCTGATGATTAAAACTATTGTTAATCTCAGTGTCTATCATTGTCAACGTTGAAATTAAAATGTTGGTACTACTGTTTCTTGTACTCGTGCAAGCAAAAGTCAACTTTAAGGTACAATTATATTGTATTGTATAACTTTAAGTATATACAATACAATTGTTTTTAACAATTGTATTGTATATATAACTCTTTATTTTACACCATAGACAAACATAAAACTATTGTTAAGTAATAAAATTTAACACATTTGTGTTGTGTAGTGTCGATGGCGTGCACATAATAATGCATGACAGTAGCGCGTGCACAGTATTATATGAAGTACCCTTACAAAGACTTAAGTGTTGATGTGCCAGAGTGGAATCATTTATTATTTTATCTTACGATTGTATCTTGGTTTTGATTCGATTCGTGTTGCGAGCAGACAAGACTTGTTGTTCTTAATATATTCGAACGTGTTTTTAGCGGACAGGTACTCGTGTTTATTTAATTCAGACCTTTGAGTTAACTGAAATGTTCATTTAAATAAAGCATGAAGACATAGAATGAATGTAATACTTTGTAACTTGTAATTTACCTGAACGTAAGCTACAATTAAGAGCGTTAGTTCTGAGTAGGTAGGTACTCAGAAAGCACTGTGTCTGTTAAGACAACAAAAAATGTAAACTTCGCACAAAAATGAAGGGAGCAAAAATATTTATATTTTTGGGTGATTTTCAACACATTGTAACTTGAAGAAAAATGGTTGCAAAGTAAATTTAAAAAAGCAAATTGTGGCTCCAAGTTTTTATTTTTTTCTATTTTTTCCGAGTATTTTTGAACCACCGACAAACACAAATCTTTTTTTTTTTTTTTTTTTGGTCTATGGAGTTGGAATTTTTTTATGACTTATAACCTCTGTAGAGGTCTCTGATAGACCAGATAACTTATTTATTTTTTAAGGACCTTCATACGAGCTCTTCTCGCCGAGATATCGGTCTTTGTATAGAAAACGATCATTTTGATTATCAATACCTCAGGAACTGATGATCTCACAGAAAGTTCAAGGTGGGTTTCGAAAACTTGCATAAATTCTCTACAAGGATTAGTTATTGATTCTTCGAAAAAAAGCTTTTTTCCATTCATGATATGAATTTAAAAAAGCAACAAAAAAGGGCTTTTGGTAGTTTTTCAGAAAACCAAGCGCCTAATCAAAAATATCGAGGAAACCACTTGTATTAAGTGTGTCTTTTCCAGTTCAATATACCCACAAAATCCCTACACAGAGTTTTAATTTAACCAACCAGCCGTTTTTTGCCCCACGTGGTTGGATTTTCAAAAAATTAAAGGAACAAGATTTTTGCTCTGAAAAGCTCATAATCTTTATCAAAATGATATTGATTAACTGATACAAAATAGCAACAGTGGTATCTATTTGTTTCATAAAGACATAATTAAAAGTAAACTAATATTTAAAAATAACTTTAATCCTTCTATACTAAATAAAGAAAGATGAAAGTTATATTTATATATTAGATAAACTAGCATACTACTTCCAAAAGGTAGATCATCGTTGGCTTAGCTTTCTATATGAGCCTAATATTGCAATAAGATCAAGCACCTGTCTGATATGGTAGCCTATGAATAGGTTCGTTAGACGATTTAATGTTGTCCTATTACGTCAAATGGTCATGACAACGTTTCTTTAAGCAAAGGAGTGAACGAACATCATGCTGTGCGATCGTCATTTATGTCGAAGCAAGCATGCGGGCACAGGTGCGCACGCGCCAACACGCCGCTCTCTCACTTCGTGGAGGTAGCCCGCACAATTTACGCGTATCGGCGCATCCCATTCTACACCTGTATTGCTAAATACTCAATACCATCCCTGTGCCGTCAGTCTAAAAATAATTGGCCCAGCATGTGTTGTCGATTAACACTTAAAAAGGGTGTCAAAAACGGATTGATCTTAATCTTTATATTTGATGTCCCTTTTTTGCGCCGTTTTTAGAATTATAGAACAATACTGCTTTTCGAGGTCTAAAATGACCTGAGCTGCAAATTATAGTATTCATCCGAATGAGATAATTATATGCCTGCCTATTAAATTACAATGCGAAATGTTGTTTGTAGTCGATTAGTAATGGAAACTATCCATTAATGAGCGACATGAGACGGCTGCTATCGTCGGCAATAAGTTACACAGGCATTAGTAAGCCAGGAACTAATTGCGGAGGCGGACCGATTTCCCAGCCGAAGTAGTGCCGAAGCAATTAATATTTGCAACGTGATCGACTATTTGAGAGAGTCCTCTTCGATTTATTTATATGTTAGTAAATAATCCAAACTAATCATAGTAAAAGTAATTTAATACGATAGTCGAGTAACTACAGATAGTCTTCGTCTCATATTTCGCAAATGCAATATGTAAGTTACCCAAAACATTAAAACACGAATTTGTATCGGACTTATTTTTAGGGTTATAAATTCGTCACGTTGATCTGTGTACAAATGTCATTCTCTGTTTTCTCACCGACTATTGACTCTGTATGGATGAAATTTGAAAAGAAGAAGTCTACAGGTAAATACCGTTCAAGAAGAAGAAGACTTATATGCCGCCATATATTGTTATAATGTACAGTGAAAAATCCTGTTAAAATTCGAGGTGGTAGTAGAACTTGAAAAACATTTTAAATGGAATGCTTTAAATAAAATGCGCTAAGTAAGTTTTTGCGAATTGGGACATTTTGGGTTACACACTTTTAGGGTTCAGCTATCAAATAGTAAAAAAATACTCATCACTATGCTTGGAATAAGCACTGGGCCAATTTTTTGTTTATATTTACGAGTACAATCCTATTTTTATTAACACCTATAGTCAATTCAATACTATAAACCGCAAATTACAATTTTTCTAATCATAATTCTGTTTGTTAACTATTCACACTTTTCGACCCCCACATGAAGCCTTTATTCATAAAATAATTTAAAACTTATAAGAAGAAACAGGAAATAGGATGATGAGATGACTTGACACATTATTTAAATTCAAACAGGTTGGCATGTCCGATTTTTTTCTCCATTATTGGATTGTTTTGCCAGTTTGGTGTATTTATATTATCTAAGTTTTTGCACTTACAAAAAATATATTGCACCATATGGGGTCTTTCCGCCAGTGTTTAGAGCATTTAATGAAAAAGGGCACAAAAACATATGGCCAATTAATTTGTACCAGCTTCACCAAATGAAAAAATGGTATCAAACTAGAAAAGTGAGATAAAATGTTAATTGTACTTTGGAGCCAGTGAGCGTAATTAAAATATGCTATCTTCATTGTAGTACTTAGGTACTTTTCAGATGGTCCAGCCTTCGATGGTCTCCAATGGCCTTTGATGGCCTCCGATGGCCTTTGATGGCATTCGATGGCCTACGATGGTCTTCGAAACTTCGTTCCAGCCAGGTGCTCCAAAGATACCACATTAGTTTTTTAAATAAATTAATGTGTTATTGAATGACCGTTTGATAGTGTAGTTTGTTATTTCTATTCAAATTCAAATTCAAAAGTTTTTATTCAAAATAAGTTCCACTGGATAACACTTTTTGAAGGTCATACGTATAGGTTAAAATTTAATTTTTCTTTCTATTCTATGTACACCGCTTCGCAACGTGTTATTGCTGTTAAGGAGAACAAGCGGCAATAAACTCCCCAGCAATACGTCTAGCTAAATATTGTTTTTCTTTATATTTCTTATTCTATTTATATCTCAAGTTCTCTTTTTTTTAAATAAGTTTTATACAGAAGTATGTTACAGAATTACTTTTTGAAGAATTAATGGAGTTGTAGCAAACAGTGCATACTCATAAGACCAAGACACAATAAAAGGAAAGAAAAATATTATTATAGTTATAATAATGACATGACGTACTAAAATGTTATGCTGCAATATATCTCCATAAATTCCTTACAAGCTTAGCAAGATAAAAACGTTATACAAAATATAGTATAAGAGGTTGGAGCGAGCTCCTAACTGCATTCAAGAGCGTTGTGCCTACAATTTACACTACATAGAGTTAATGCAAGTTCTTAAGACTATAATTTCAAATTAAGGATTTTAATTTAATGTAATTATGGAATAAACAAATAGATAGACACACCTTTCATAATCAATGACATTAGGAATAAAACTTGCCACTGTTAAACTTAGTTCTTCCTATTTTAAAGGGAACGGGCGGTATACCCGCCACGCCTGTCTAATGCTGAATTTCTATCCATCCTTTTACCTTACCATTATTGATAGAAAACATTACTTATATGTAGTTTAACCCCCAATCACATAATTATACGACAACCAATCCTAATTTTTAGTTTTTCGTGGTTTTACAAAACATACATATCAAATTCTGCATATCAAATTTTATCTATACGACCCTTTTCTAAAAAAGTTTCTTAAAAAAGTACTATTATGATATACAAAACAAATGAACAGTCGGACCCTAAAAATAATCTCTTTCAATGTCTTCAAAACATTTTTTATTAATTTAAAATAATGATGCTTACGTTAAATCAGTGTTGTTAAATTTTTCTCTATTCAAAAGTGCAAATGAATATATTATGTGTGGTAAGTCACAACCTGCTCCAAAGCGAGTTTCTCGACGCGCTGAGGCGACCATCTGGTGGGCGAGGGTATTTTTTTATTTTCCAAACGTGTCGTCTTGAATTCTCGTTTTTTGCACTGGCTGGCGCTCGCTCCTTTTATTTTTTTATATTACCGAGTTGCAGTTAACAGGTGGCTGGATGTGTGCAGGTGAGACCTGAGATTTTTACGCGAATCAGGTTTACCACAATGTGAAATATGCTTATCAGTGCCTACTATATTATTTTACACGTAAAAGCATTTCCTCTTTATTTTACCCTATAGAAATGAACTTTTGAGGTATTTTACAGTAAGCATAAAGGATTATGTAAGTACTGAAATTTAAACCAGATAATGAATATCATTATCTACCTACTATTTAGGTATTTACATACAATATTTTGTCTTGAACTGCATGAAGCTCCGTGGAAGCTGTACTCTATGCGTTCTATAAAATATGTAATGAAAATAATTGCTTTCGATACAAATATTATTCATTATCCATTGAATAATAAGCTAATGAATTGGGCTTAACAGGTATTAGTGTGGACTTATGTGAAAGCTTGAAAAATTGGGCCTATTACAGAGAGCGCTCTCAATAGGCCTCGCGGACCTGCACCGTTAGACTCCAGATCACGACACGACGCTACGGATTATTTGTGAACACAAAGAGATCGAGTGCTGAGAGAGGGACGGGCACAATCACTCATAGCGTTGCGTTTGTCATAGAGAGCCGTGCGACAACGCGGCCGCTGCGCGACCCGTCGATCACCGAACGACACGCTTTGTCAACTTGCTCCCATTCGTCGGTGACGTTGTGTGGATAGTGCACACACATCGAGCCACTGACAACCGCTTATAAATATTTGGCTGATATGTATATATTCGAAGACATTTCTAAGTATAAGAGCAATTAAACTAACTTACTATATCACTAACATTAACAGCAAACGTAACTAATTTTAAGATAAATTGTCCATGTTACCTATGTAAGGTAAATAATATGCAATAATTCCGACAACTTTCTCAAATAAGTAGTGCCCTGGGACATCCGCGCAAAGGCAGTAAAATCGCTCACACATAAAATGAAATATAGGTTAAGACGTTCTCACTCAAAAATTCATTCGATGTACCGTAATCTCGTCCTTTTATTTTGTAATTTCTTCTTACCACCAATTTTGAACAGTCGTTTAACATTTTAGGGCTCGTTTTATGGCTCCACGTCTGATGAACATCCTCTTTTATTTCTTGTTTTGACTTCTCCAATACGAATGTCGGTGACCGCTCAGCGATCTCTGAATGCAGGCATAAAAAATAATATTAAAAATATTTCAAGTTTTATTATAATCGTAGCTTTGATTAAAATGGTACATTGTTAACAAGAAACGGTGAGAGTACAAATGTGCATACTTGTGTAAGGTAAAATTTATAACTTTCATTTAGCTTGAATGTAAGAAAAAAAAGATGTTGACAATAATGTCCACAGCATTTCAGTTTCACAGCATTATGATCTTAAATATCGATATGAGTTTTGTACAGAGAACTGAAATGGTATTGTCTTCATCAAAGCATTCAATGAAGATTGAGATGATGGTGTGGCAAAAGCGCCTCTAGTCTCTCCTCTCTTTACTGGTCCTCTTTCTACTGCTCCTCTATATACTGCCCTGAAACCTATTAAAATTACAGCGATAGTCTTAAATTTTTATCTTTATAATTTTTGATCAGAGTTTTATTATATGGATACTCCTAAAGGTGTTTCTGATATATATTTGACAAGATCATGCTTGTATGTAACCCTGAGTTTTCGTGCTGCCACCGTCACACAACGCGTTATTTTTCTCCTATATAGTCTCTTCTTTTTTATCCCTACCTCTGCGGGCAGGTTTTAATTTTTCTGAAATGTTTACAATCAGACAGTAAGTTGTCCGACAACTAATTTTATTTACATTTGAAATTCTTTTCCAACATTAAATTGTTTTACAATAATTTTCAACGACATTTTAATGTCCCTTAAAATTCTTTTAAGCCACATAATACAATTTAATTGCTCTTTAAGCTAATAGTAGATATTTTAAGCTTGGAAATGCGGCAGTAAGTACGTAAAGAAAGAACATACAGATATCGATTAAAACTTACTTTCGAATTGATGTATCAATATGCATATACGTTAGTACAATACTAGTATACACAATAACATGCTAAAATAAGAGTATTGTTGCTTATTTAACTGCTCTAGATTATCAAAACTTGGTGATTACTTTGGTCAACAGGTCATTACAGCGACACTTAGAATTTACCTTGTTAGATTTGTGAGCTGTATTCTACTTACAGTTTTTTAGGATTGAAGGTTTTAACGGAATACGGAATAAATAAGAAAAGAGTTTCTCAAACGTATAATGTACCATCAAATAATCTTGCATTATGCTATATATAAAATATGGTTTGTTAATATATGTGAGGGCTTATGGTGAAACAATAGGTAAGTGTTAGTGGCTGGTGAGTGTGGTGGCACATTGTTGGGGCGGCGCGGTCGCACAGGAGCCGCGGGCCGGGCGCCCACGCCGCCGCTCTGTGCCTGGTGCCTTGTGCGTGTCAACGGTACGACGCACAACCGCTTAAATATCTTACTTTCACAATTGTAATAAGCCAACGTCAAGAACTCATCATGTCGGACAACAGTAAGGCACGCGTCATGTTCAGCCACAACGATTTACAAACAACAAGTCACCTATTTATTATACTATACATGTGAACATGGGTATACCTATAAATCAACGACGTTGTTAATTCTTTGCAATTGGGTATATGATATAATATTGGAAAATAAAGACTAACTTAATTAATATATTATAAAATACCTTACTACACTAATAGTCTTACTTTTATAAATATAAATAAAAAATAATTAAATACTATTTAAAGAATAATTTACAGGTTACTAGGGTTTTGCAAGCGGTTTCACCCGCGAAACGTTCCGACCTACCGAATAAAACGGATTTGAAGCTCTCAAAGGCTCTAGACTAACTCCGAAAACAGAGCTTTTCTGTTTAAAATATATAGCGGTCGATGTAAGTAAAATCTGTTTACGCAGTTTGATTATTACTGAAATGTCTGAGATTGATCTAAAATAGACTTTCGAAGCCTTCATTGCAGCATGAATATGTCAATTGATGCTAACCCTTTCATAAATAAAAATATTAAACAGTTATACTATACACGTATAAGCAGTAGATACATCATAATATAATAAAGAGATGGCTTACATGATACTCGTAGCGTTTAAAATATGCAAATAAAACTTTCATTTCGTTGTCGGAACAATGGTGATGAATTCGCGGGGGTATGTCTAGTTAACAGTAGATAATGACATGATGAATTATAATAGCGTGAAAGCTCGTATTTAGATTTAATTATTTTTAAAATTGATATCTGGAAAGGTTCTCCTTATTGTTAGATTGTAGAATCTTGTTATGTTAACCTTTCTTTATATTAAACTCTTTAATTACAATTTAATAAGGATCAAAGACTTATTTTAATAATCCATTTATAGTAATATATATCTTTATCTATAATATTATAAAATTCAAAACATGCCGTATCTGTATGTACCTACATTGAAGCTATTTAAAAAAGACAACTGGAATATATAAACGACGGAGAACCCGATGCAATTTTTTTAGAGTTCTTGTTTGTTTGTTCGGGATTCATGTAGAAATTGCTGGGCCGATTTCGGTGCAGTCGGTTCGCTGGTCGACAGCAAATTCCGAGACTTATAATCTGCGCTACTTCTTATCCTGGGAATGCCGCGGGATTTTTCTGGGAATGATATAAATAAGCCAGATTGAAAAAACAAATCGAACTCAAATGCGATTATTTCACTGATCTATAGCAAATTTTATGTAATCAATATGTCATAATTTTATATGCCCGGGAGGGGTTCGAAGTTGTTCGGGTGCGTAAAAATTGGCTTAGTCCGACAGTTTTCCCTAAAACGATAGCTTACCTTTTTTTTAAATGCTGCTATACTTTTGTGCCCCGGGAATTTCAAGTCAAGCGTGGATGAAATCGCGGGCATATCCTAGTCTTTATATATAATTTTTTTCTGTGTATATGTATATGTGACTGAACTGCTCTCAAACAGCTGGACCGATTTCGATGAAATTTTTTGTGTGTTCAGGTGGATTTGAAAACGGTTTAGATTCCCAATTGGACCCGGTAGGTGGCGCTGCAATCGCGTTCTAAATTTTATTTCTTCAGGGCGGCATAACGTCTGTCTTGACAGCTAGTTATTATATAAATATGAAAGTTACTTTGTTGGGATGTAGGTATGTGGTATCTTTGTTTATTACTACTTTTATAGCTTTTATAATAATAGGTTGGGAAAAAAGTCTTTTCGCATATAGTATGTATGAACTTGTAATAAGATCTCTTTGGCTATACCATTTGTAACTGGCTGGTTTTGGTATCATTAAAAAGTTTTAATATTAAAGAAGGCAATTCCAAATTCAAATTTGGAAAATGTGTGACTCTCATTTGTTTTTCTTATTGTTAAAATGAGTGAATCTAATGAAGAAATTCAATACATTTTAAAATTTTACTACAAAAAAGGTAAAAATGCAACACAAGCTGTATGCATGTAATGCAACACAACCTAATGCAGTATCTGTGAGAGTAGCGCAAATTTGGTTTAAGCGTTTTCAATCCAGAAATTTTGATATCAAAGATGCACGTCGCTCTGGTCGCCCTGTTACGGACAAAATTATATCTCGATATTTGGGTGCCTCATGAGCTCACTGAAAGAAACCTAATGAACCGTGTACTCATTTGTGATTCTTTATTACGACGTAATGAAACCGAACCATTTTTGAAGAAGCTGATAACTGGTGATGAAAAGTGGATCACGTACGACAAGAACGTGCGAAAAAGAATGTGGTCAAAGGCCGGTCAGGCTTCACAGACTGTGGCGAAATCCGGGTTAACTCGCAACAAGGTGATGCTGTATGTATGGCTGGATTGGAAGAGCATTATTCATTATGAGCTGTTACTGCCAGGCAGGACCATCGATTCTGAACTGTACTGCGAACAACTGATGAGATTAAAGCAAAAAGTTGAGAAAAAGCGGCCGGAATTAATCAACAGAAGGGGTGTGGTTTTTCACCATGATAACGCTAGACCTCACACTTCTTTAGCCACTCAGCAAAAATTACGAGAGTTTGGCTGGAAGGTGTTAATTCATCCGCCGTATAGTCCTGACCTTGCACCTTCAGATTTTCACCTGTTTCGGTCTCTGCAGACTTCCTTAGGCAGTGTCAGGTTAACATCACGAGAGGACTGCCAAAACCACTTGTCGCAGTTTTTTGATCAGAAGCCCCAAAATTTTTATAGCAATGGGATCACGTCCCTACCTACAAGATGGCAAAAAGTTATCCAACAAAATGGCACCTACATGCTTTAATCAAATGTAAATAAACTTTATAAAAAAACCTTTTGAATTTTTATATAAAATGCGAAGAAACTTTTTCCCCAACCTAATAATTGTTAATAGTCATTTTCATTTATCCCGTACATTGAAATTATATACATCTTCCTTATTGGGAATTACAATATCAAAACTATCACGTGTTCTCTTGCTCATTTCAGGAAAATTTGCTAAGTTTATTCATTCATGTACAATAGATATACCTACATACTTATAAGAACATAATCTTGGCACGCCCTTTTCCTTCGTCTGTGGCTGTGATAATGAAGTCTGTGAATATTCATGAAGCCGAGCTCGCCTCTTGGTTAGCTTCTATAACAGGAAGTTAACCTATTTACTGTTCCACGTATTGATGTACTCATATGCTGGTAACGAATCACTGATTTATGCAGGTTAAGTAAATTTTATTTACCAGATATTATGGATTCAACGAATTAAACGATGGCAAGCAAATAATCAGAAGTCGTCTGTCCTAGGGTATGCTAAGGGGTTCTCATTCTAAAGACATCTGCAACTGTGTAATATCTGTAATATCCTATATGTTGCCGATCTTTGGAGTATTTAAAATGGGAAGGACTACTAAAGGATACACAAGAAAGGTTAGGGAACAAATACGAATTAGATTAGAAAGGATAAATGATCATCTGATAAAATGCAAATATGTTAAAGAGGACCATTTGTTGCCAATCTTTACTGAAAATATGATGATAAACCATAGCCTGTCTAGTATAATGTCATATTAATGGGCTGATATCGTATATGCACATAGTTATTATATCAACGTAATTATTACACTTTCACAACGTAAGTATTACAAGTCGTGGTAGCGTAATGGCTAGCGCACGCGTCCCAAACTCAAAGCGCGCGGGTTCGATCCTGGCCGGAACGCATGCACCACTTAGGCAGTTTTCTGACCTAATGTGCATATTGTTATATAATTGTAACATTGTTATTAGCACGTGGTAATCCACGTGCTAATAACGGTGAAGGAAAACATCGTGATGCAACCTGCACATCGAGATAACCGATGTGTCTAACCTGCCAAGCCGCCTTCGACGAAGCGTGGCGAATAAACTGTCCGTTCCCCTATAGTGGGAGGCCCGAGCCCAGCAGTGGGACATTTATGGGCTGCTAGTATTATAGTAAGTGTTACACTACTCGGCTTCCCCATTTCAGGAGAAAAAACGGTTTTCTGTAGGTCTACATTTTGAGCAGCCTTATACAATGAAGCAGTACAGGCCCGGGTTCGATTCACAGATATTTTCTCTGGTGTTTGCAACGAGCTCCATACTTCGTTGTTGCGTACCTATTATCACTAATACCTATTACCAATTGTCCATAATACAAGCGTAACTTATTTAGCTTGGGTATACAGTGTGTCTGTCTATTTGATAAATCAGATTTCACATATCAGCAATCTTGATGTACCTACAAGCTTCCTGAACACATTTTCTTTGATTACAAGCGAGTGATAGTTGTATTAAATAAAAGAGTGAGACTAAGTAAAGTGCATAAGAAGTATATTTTGTCTGCCAGGATTAAAACCAAAACCATTGAAATGATACGGATAGCAGTAAGTCACCTGTGACCTTATATAATATAGGCTATTGTTATAAATTAAAGAACTCCTACTATGACTAAAATCTATAAGAAAAATAGGCTAAAAAAGACAAAAATAAAATATACAATTTAAACTTGAAAAAGTAATTGTTAAGTTATGGGTGGCACCAGCTCTCCAATTCGACATTAAAAATCTTATCTTTATTATCTCATTGAAAATCGAATGTGAGCCCGTAATACATCTATAAAATAGAGGATATTTATAGCCGTGATTTATGAAGGGAATATTTTTCTTGTCGTACTTTTGTGTAATCCATCGTAAATAGTGTTAGAATCCATGTCACAGATATTTTATTATTATATCACTTTACAGGTGGCAAACACGTGTAGATTACTTGCACTGTACAATTTTAATGTTTGTTTTTTCAATACCAATTTATAAATAAATAATTTGACTCTTGCCAAATTTAAAAAAAGAACTTTCTTAAGTTCTTTTAGTTTTGTTAAAGTGTAATTAAAATAATGTTACGAGCTACAGGACTTGAATTAAAAATGCCGTTGGAACTACTATAGAATTTATAAGAACTATACAAACACGTATAAAACAAATACAAATAAAATTGGATGCAACCAGTTCACACTGCACGATCCAATACAATTCGACACGCGCAAAGTCCGTCGTCTATATCGCTAATCGAAAGTACTACAAAACGTTTTACTCGTTTCGTAGTCGTCGCTTGACTGCCCCCTCTCCATTCGGGCATTGTCTTATACTAACTATACAGTACAAAAAAATTGGCCGCGTGCACTGAGTTTCCGAGAAATAGTAATTTGCACACCTGGTTATCTATTCCTGCGAAAGGCCAACAAGTCGAAAACAATAACAATAAGGATTAGTTCGACGCTAATGATGATTATAAAACAAGTAGGAAAATAATAGTATGTTTTTGTTAATTACAAATTTTAAACATAAAAGAATTCCTAAATCCGGGAAGACAATAAACTGCGCTTACGACAGGCAGCTGTGCGTTTATCCTTGAGGGCATGTAACAATAATTTATTTTTATAAAAAAAATAACTATAATCAGTAATATAATTTCCAATTATTTCAATAACTGTATGCTGTATTTCTGGAAATTTAATTATCATAAACTTATAGAGCTTTTAGTATTTTTAGCAAAAAAAACACAACTAAGTGCTATTTGAAGTTATTGTTATCACCATAGAAAAGTATTTTAGGAGAGTTCCTACATCGTATAGGACTAGACGGCGGGCACCACAGTTAATTCTTCTTTCAGTTAGTTACGTTTTGTCAATTATGACCAAATGAGTCACAAAGAAACTTAAAATTTTCAGTTTTTGACTAATATTTATGAACAGTATGGTTTTGGCATTTGTTAAAAGTATTGTTACCCATCATCACCTCACCGCTAAATCTCGGTTACTTTCGAAACGTTCGCTTCTAAGGCTGGTGTGCATAGACAATTAACCCATGGCTAAAATATAATAATCGCTAAAAGTATATGGCTAAACAGCGATCATTTTATTTTAACCATCTGTTAAATGTATATGCACACCAGCCTAAGTCTAGCCAGAGGTCCGCTTTTCTATTTTCCATCTAAATTTCGCACGCTTTTCAGTATTCCTAATTGACTTTCACGACGCCTTTAGTACTAATTTTATTGCATCAACAAACCATTGGTATCTCTTTGAAATAAGTATAATCTCTTTTCGAAGCGCTGAGTACGTTTAGTTACAGCCCTACGTCCGCTGGATACAATCAAGTGATATACTTTGCATTAGTTTTATTATAGAGCAAGCCGCAAATCAAGGATCGTAAATGCAAACATTGTAAGATAGCGCACATGACCGGGGCATTGCCACAAGAGGACCCACCCTGCCACACAAAGCCTACGGACGATATCTAATATGTTTTGCGAACTAGTTGTCGTACCGTCGTACTCTTACTTTGTAGCATTTTTATATGACCCCATCAATCTGTATTAATGTACTAACTAATAGACAAACTTTCCTCTCAGAACACAGTAATGTGCTACAGTTAATTAATAGACCTCATTCGATCTTAAATATTCTTCGGACTGATTTAAAAGCTCTACCCCGAAACCCTAAATAAAATCACCTTATCACAGAAATTACAAAGTTCCTTGTATACACTATGTAATAACTAACCTGGTAATATGTGTGCCAGTGATCTCACAACAAAGGATGCCACGGAACAAGAACGGACCACGGGCTCCTATGCAGATACTCTGAATACTAGATGATGATACAAAAATGGAATAAAGAAATAAAAAATATCGGTACAATTAAATTAGGTTCGAGTCGTTTTTGCGTTTGTGTATATTTGTATATTTACAGGACACCTAAACTTAAAACTTATTATTAAAAATTACGTTTAATATTAATTTTATTATTGAAATATCGTTTATTATTATCAGTTTCATATTAAGTACCTGCCTGTAAAAGTATACAAAAGTATTCGTTTATTTACTTATGTGCTGACAGTACACTACCACAAACGCAAAAACGTCTCGAAAATTTATCTGTACACAGATGTGAAAATGTCATGCAATTTTGTAAACCAAACAGTAATTAATGTAGTTAATAAAAACGAGTCGGTGATAAAGTTGTCGAAATTTAAATCTAGTTAGTTATGTTAGCAGCGTTGGCTTAAAAATTTAGAGTAAGATAATAAAATATAGCCATAGGTTAAGTTATCTTAGTAAACATTCATGTTTATGATAAAAATAAAAAAGTAATTAAAAAGCCCGTCTTATGTATAAGTAAAAACAAGTAAAATAAAAGTAAAAAGAAATAAAAAATATATTACCAAAATCTTCCAGAAGCTCGCAGACGCTTTATATGGTCTCAATGTTCAATTTTTGTTCTATCTCTATTGTAAATTGTTCAACGATGGAGGAAATCAGAAACTTTCCTTGATTTGTCAACACTCCTGATTTAAATTGTTGACGTAATTTACAGACAGATATTATTACCATCGCCATAAAATAAATTCGTGGATAAGCAATGTCTTCTCTTTATGCACTGTTGCATCAAAACATCTACATTACATGACGCAACGGTCTTACGTTAAAATATCAATTGTATGCATAGTTTTAAATGTTCCACGAAAAATTATGCGCATAAAATGAATTAAGTTAAAATACATGATTTCACTTAATAACGATGATTAATGACAATCGTTATTGAGAAGCAGGTATACATTTTGGATCTCATATCTGACATTAGCATATTACAAAAGCGGGCAAGTACGTGGCAGTCGTTAAACTATGAAAGGTTCCGTAGAGATGACATCTCTATTTTCGGCATTTGACTACAAAACCCTAATAAATCATCAAAATACCCTTACCTCAAAAACTTCTTAACGGTCTTGTGCAATTACACAATATTCCACTTTATAATTCGAAAGTTAGAGGGGAGGAAGCAATTTATATAACTTTGGAAGCTAATATTAAATACCCTCATCTATGAAATTAAATTTTAAAAAAACGTTAAATATACCCTCGTAATTTTCATAATCTGATTAACGATAACTATGACTTCATACTAAAAACCAAAAAATATAGTTTTAACCGACCTCTTTCTACAACATCTCCAAGTCGGTGTCAAATAAAACATAGTAATTTTTATGTTTTACTTGACACCATCCTCAAGATGTGGTAGAAAGAAGTCGGTTAAATATTATTTTTTGGTTTTTAGTGTGAAGTCGGTTTTGTTTTTGTTATAATTTTTTTTTTACTTTTTAGTAGCGCAAATACTTCATAGCTTTAGAAATAATATATTATGCACGTGTAGAAATTGTACAACTGGCACGCCTATATAATTTTGCCCTCTCACTTTTTGGTTTATATGCTCTTCTACAAGGGTTGCTCTCAATTTCCTTGTGATCCACAAATCAAATCCTGACTTGGTGACAATGGAACCATCTTAGGAGTTAAGAAAAAAAAAATCATAATCGGTCCATAATTGACGGAGTAATCGCGTAACATGCCTACAAAAGAATTAAGCGCCTGTAGAAAGTATAATACTGCCACGCGTATATAAACAAGCTTTTTTGGAAAATATAGTCTCTCGGCGTTTTTTAATAAGGGTTACTCTCGCTTTCTCCGGGATCCACTAATCAGATCCTAACATGGTGACGATGGGATCAATTCAGGAGTATAACCTTTCGATTAAAAGGAACATTTTGAAAATAGGTTCACAATTGATGGAGAAATTGAGTAATGAACATAAAAAACATACAGGCGAGTTGAGAACCTTCTCCTTTTTGAAGTCGGTTAAAAATGGAAACAACGACAAGCCAGTGCAGGACTATTGTAGGAAGTGAGAAAAAAGGTGCCGGGCTATTGGGATAAACTGCTAGTGGATCTAGGGATCTGGGCTTATGGTGTCTGTCCATCGCAATGTACGGGGAACACGAATAAAATGGACAGCCGGTGACTCGCTATTCCCTACATGGGCCACAAAAAATGCCGTACAAGATTGGCAAGGTGCAACATGAGTCTAGGTCTAGGGGGTATGGACAAGTGGGAAGCAAATTCACCGAAGCTATTTTCAAGGTTAGGCCATTTAGATATAATTAAAATTGCTGCCGAATACTTAATTAAAACTTTCCAAAAAAATCTGGAGTCCTATGAGGACAATAGATGACTTAAAATAGCAAAGTTTATAGCAAGGAACTTTGAAGTAAGAGACTCGTTAGTTTCTGTCGATGGCTTCGTTCGATATAGGAATATTTGTTAGTTATTCAAAAATATTCGCCCTCGTTATTGACTACGGCAGCGGCGTGAGCTATTATTGCAAATTGCATAAGGAATTCAGTCGCTACAACTCTATTAACCGAGATCTATTGTTTTATATGAATCTAAAATATAATAGGTATGATAATAATTATTGTAAAACAAAAACTTGCCTTGTCCTCTTAGTTATTTTTTCCTTACTGCATCCTAATGTTGTCAGAGATAAGACCGCTTATATATATTATATATATATATACCTAATTCTAAGCAGTCATTTTATTATGTAAAATAAATTATGATACGTAATTATTAAAGCATCCATTATAGTAATCTAGTAGACTTAAATACCAAATTAAATCTTGTCCTCCTAAAGACAAGTTAATTAAGACACTTTTTATAATGATTATGAAACGCCGCGCCGAAGACTTTTAGAATGTGTGCGAGGATTGCAACTTATGACGTCATATCTTTAACAAGTCAAAAAGGGTATTAATTATTATTTAAATAGTAATAAAATAAAATATTTTAACATGTTAAACACATAGGAAAGATTATATGGTATTTAAACGCCTGCTCTTTTATTATTACGCAAATAATTTGAGAATTTATTGTAACTTATATCGTCTAACCAATTGTATACCACAAGTGGAGTTTGTTTATTATATAAAAATATTTTTTGGCGTCTAAGATTTAAAAATAACTATTGTAAATGCCAACCCTATTGTGGCGGTAGTATTTAAGTTTCACATTAGCAAATTATATAAGGAACAACTATCTAGCCATACAGCCTCCGCCAGATCGTAGATCTAGGTAGAAGCGATAGGAACAAGAAATAACGACTTTCCATTGTGAGTGATGATATGCGTATTTATTGCCACAAAAAGAGGTATGCAGAAGACCAAATGAAGTAGAAAAAGGAGAAAAGCAGCCTCCGGACTTCAGAACGGACATTCCGGTCGCAAATAAGATTTAACATTATATGAATACTGCTAAACTTAATCTATGCTTATTTTTCCACATTCTCCTATTTAGTCAAAAAAGAGGAATGTTGAAAATACTGTGTTGCCTATATTATACCAACGTAGTAAAATCGAAGTATAAAGTCCTTATTAAATTTATATTTGATTTAATAAAGGATAGTTTTATGACAAGCGGCGAGTGTAAACTGAACGGCTTTCCTTCTTTATCGGGCCGTAGATTCAGATCAGTGACATTAGTGCTGCTGCGTGGACGCACGGACCATGGCTATCCTGTGCTATACGTAGCGACGCGGCTAGAAAGCAAACACTATTAATGTTCACGGCTTATTAACTATCTGGGTATTAACTTTGCACATATCTTAGGATATATATTTTTAGTAACCCACCTTAGTAACGAATGTCGAAGCTTTTAAATCGTCCACATAGGTATGTATCATTTTGTAGCGTTGTAGATATCCATTCGTTAAATTACATGAAAATTTTATTCGGTTATTTGCAACGCGCTTGAATATACATACATATTTTGTTCCGTTTCGTAAAAAGCTATCATGCAACGGGACAATGTTCAGGTCGATTTATGCCAGGTTTCTATATCTTAGAGGGGGTGCGCCGGTCAGAGAAATTGTGTAGAAGCGTCTGGAGTCCCACACGCTCCGGTATGCCCCTGTAGGATTGATGGGAAGCACAAATGCATTCCCCCACCGTTATAAAAAAGTGCGCGCCTTTTTCCGCGCGCGCTTGTCTCTCCTCCCATGAGACGAGTTACAAACAGTTCCACGTTGGACTTGAGAGGGACGACGCCGGGGTCTATGCTTCCCCCGGGCAGTGGATGAGGCCCTTGTAGCCCACCTATCAGGATACGCGGAGTTGGTATAGTTTCCGCTTTCCCGTAGCCCTGGTATAAGGCGAAGGAAAGAACACCTCGGGGTTTTAGTGAGTATAAAAATAATATTAGTTTCTTACTATTGTTTAGGTAACAGAATGGATAGTGTGACATAAAAACACTGCAATAGGTAGTGAAATAGGTATGAACCCAGACTAATATATTTGAAAGTTTATAGACTTGGTGGCTACGATATCCGCATCTCATTGCAAGACTGCGGGTTAAATTTCGTGCCTACATTCCGGTACATATTTCGTCAAAAAACAGCGTGGCGGATATGCTTATCATTACCATAAAATAAGGAGTGTAAATAGAATAAAAAATACTTATGAACTGTTATTTAGCTAATTATTATAATTCCAATAACTGTTATTTCTTGCTATAAATATAAAATCAAACTAGACACGCAATGTACATTTAGTTAACTTATTTATTTCGTAGGCTATAAAGAGAAATTTCGATCGGGATGAACAATGAGCTTTACCATTAAAAAGATATAAAATACTATTTAGCGTTCGATTAAGTACACACTTGGTTGCGGTTGTGTGGTTTTGGTTTGTTTTATAAAGTTTAATTACAGAATGAAATTGAAGAAAGTCCCCTACTTTCTTCAATTTCATTTGAAGTTGTTGAAAATTAACATTTCGACCTAATGCGCGCAACGGACATTTCAATGCGATTTTTCTGCAAAATTTATAATAGAATTATGGAATGGCACTCTATAGAAGCGAGCGAGCCTGGGAATTGATTCCCCATCGAATTTAAGTTCTGTAGATTGTTACAGAATTGATATCTGTTTTCGACCTTATACAAAACTTCAAACGACTGTTACAGTTATTTAGTAGCATAGTTGTTCTTGTCATATTTCTTTTTAAAGTTAATAATTAATTTTGTTATGTACCCTCTTATTTCTAAACGATACAATCGGCCATTTCCTTAATTGAATAATAATGTTATATTTTTAATTATTCTGTGATTAGCGCCTGTTTTGTATAGAGTAGTTGTCTATAATTTATCATAATTTCATGTAACAATATTTTTCCTTCTTATGATGTCTTAATTGTGTAGATTATAATTCAAAATCTCTCAATTGTATATAGACGGTATTCATTACATTTTATTTTCATGTTGGCAGACCCGATAGATTTATACTGTGTTCGGTTTATTTTATTACATGTAAAACTTTAAGTATAATATTGTATACAATATCTTATATAAAATATTATCTAAAATTTCCAAACAATAATGTATTAAATTATTTTTATTCATAACCCTTTAATTAAAATAGATTATCAATGATTTCAATCCGCTATCGGTTGTGCCGATTTGCTAAGTTTCTTATATTGTAAAATTGTTGGAGGGATGGCAGGGTGTTCCAAAAATGCTTGTCGAGTGTAAAAAGTCAGTGTATGGAATATATGTAAGCCGTAAGGTTCTCTGATTACAAGTATAGTCCTATAGTGACCAGTTGCTGTTCTTTTATTACCAAAAACCCTTCCGAGTTGTTGTAAGTATTACACGACCTTATAATCCTTTTTTGTTGCATTCCTATTCGGTTAATAGTGCTTTATCCTAAAGCAGAATCTCGAGTTGAATTACCCACTCAATACAATTTAAGAGTTAAATGATGATGATTAATATATCTTTTCTTTACTTCTATATTCGTGTATTTTACTTCTGTTCGTGGAAAAGCAAAGAATTGATGCCACTATTACTAGCGTTTAATTAAAGTTAAATTAAACTAAATAATAAAAAATAAATGTTAATTATTTGATTTATCTAAAGTACTTACGATAATAGTAAATTTTCTGATACTCTATTTCTAACGCTGTGATAAAGGAACAAATACACATAAAAACATCCAAACAAACTGATAGTTACATTGATACATGAGTATGGATTGTTAAGGCAAATGTGAGTGATAATTTTAACGCTTAGCTACATCGCTACTCATGTGTCAGGAGAAAGCAGCGAATAACTCTAGTCGGCCGCGAACCCGACACGTGTCGATACTGCCGATAGTAGTTAATTAGTGTAGGATGTCGGGATGGCGGATTGGCGCTCGCGACCGCAGTCCAACGGTTACCTGCGGCCTGCGCCCCGCCGAAGCCGGAACGTCATTTGAAACCTACCCGCTACTAGGATTGGTTTGATCATACGCATCACAGCCCATAGCATTCTTTTTATAAATTAACAGACCTCTTTTACAATTTTTTTATTTTTACTTTGTTGTGCTGGGAGTTTCTTGTCGCTTCTTCTCCTTAAACAGCGATAACACGTTACAAAACGGTGTATCTACATATAATAGGAAGATATCTTACTAATATTATAAACGTGAAAGTTTGTAAGAATGTATGAATATATATATGTTTGTTACTCATTCACGCTAAAACTACAGAATGGATTTTGATGAAACTTTACAATAATATAGCTTACACATCAGAATAAAACATAGGCTATAATTTATAAAAATATAGTGTGAATTATCCAAAATATAACGATTTACCATCACCACGCGAGTGAGACCGCGAGGCGCAGCTAGTCAATAATAAAATTATGAACTAAATTACCTTAAAATTAATATTTATTAATTAAACTATACTATAAAATAATTCAATTCATTCCTGGGGTTGTCTGGAAGAGATCGCTTTTTAGCGATAAAACGCCCTTTGTGCATAATTTATTTTTTATTACATATCTAACAGCTTACAATATTTATAACTTAGACAATAAACGCTGTTTAATATGATTTTTGCCAATTACTGGATACTTTACGCTTTACAATGTTTTTGTACAAAAGCAAGACCGCTGTAAAGAGTTTATGATAAGCTCTGATATAAATATAATGTATTTAATAAAATAATGCCTGCTGAAGTATCCCCTATATAGTATATATTATATATAATATATAAGTACTAAAAAACATATATACAGATATTCACATTATATGTATTTATAATATATATATATATATATATATATATATATATATATATATATATATATATATATATATATATATATATATATATATATATACCTACATACATAAAAGAAACTATAGAGGCGTTTCAAAGGCGTGGATATTTATAATTAGATATAGTTTTAGTCTCAAGTTAATTTTTGTATCGTTGTACAATAAAGTGTTATCTATCTACCTAAAATAATATAAACTTAAAGATTTAAGAGTACTATAAACATATTGTTACGAGTTACGGGACTCGAATTAAAATGCCGTTTGGAATTACTTTTGAATTTATTAGAACTATACAAACACGTATAACACAGGTACAAATATAACTGGATACAACCAGTACAAACGTAATACACGATTCAATAACACTCGCAAAGTCCGTCACTATATAGCTTATCGAATGTATTGTCCTTTGTGTAATAACACGACAACAAGCACGAGACTAAAGCATACTTACTATTGTTTGATACACATTTTAGTAGGTATCTTTGATATCTTTTTACTACAAATTCTGTAATATTATTATTCAATGCGATACTACTAAACGCTGTTTATAAACATTCAATTTTATCGAAATCGCATCTTTTTACTTGATACCTCTGCAATATTACTTTTTTCTTTCTTGGCAGTTATAGATAGATAGATAACACTTTATTGTACACCATTACAGAAAACCTTATAGCCTAAAAATATTCTAAATGTGTACAATGGGCGGTCTTATCGCTAAAAAGCGATCTCTTCCAGACAACCCGTGACAGGAATAAAATATTAGAGGATATGCAGTTACTTACATATATTTTATTCATTTATAAACATATAAGTATGTAAAATATTATATAAGTAAAATTATACTTAATAGACATATATAAATACACCTACTGATATTACATGCATAAATATATACATACATATATATATACATAAATATATGTAAAAATATCAAACATCACTATGTTGCAGGTAGTGCTTTTTTGTCATGTTATTAATCTCGACAGTTGCTAAGATCTGCCTTTCTACTTACTCCTACTCCTAAATATTTCATTTCATTTACTCCTTTTTTATAAAAGATATTCAACTGGTGAACCAAATTTTAAGTAGTAGTCATTTTCATAATGTACAAAACAAATGTATAAACCTTCAATAAATACTAATAAGACTGAAAGATATTTTTTCTAAATATTTAAATGTGATTCTAAACTATGATATGCTTATGACTAATTGGAATCAACAGTTCCAAAAGTGCATATTTCAAATAATTTCTACTTGTTTAGATATGCCATGAATTTTAATGAAACTTGGCAAGTAACTATTAAGTAATACAATTTAGATTTATCCTAAATAGTACCAACTTATGTAATTCATAGCGATCAATATGTAGAATTATTTTTCTTGTCAGCGTAGTTAATAAATTCTAAACTTAATAGATATGTATCATCGAATCGCAGTAACATTTGTCGGCACAACAGAAGGCAAGTACCTATCGTGTTTTCGGCGCTTTTAAAATATTTTACCACGAAGTAACAAAAAAATCTTTAATCAACATGCCTGCGTAGCATTTTTCGATTTTCTCCCGTTGAACTACATACCAAATCTATTATTTGTGTAAAACTAGCCGTCTAGTCTAAATTACAACATGACTTTAAAAAGTTTAAACTATGTTGATATATTTAAGCTACATAGGAAGAAGTTCGGTCTTTGTCTAAGTTCTGAGAAACATCTCGGCCAAATGGTATTTGGAAACCAGAATGCCATGTCTGTACAAAGTTGTTTTATAGATTTCTCGGCTATTCAACTGTCAAGTTTAATAATTAATATCCAGTGTGTGATATATTAAAATTCGTTAAAACCAAATAATTACATAACATTCATGGGCGTAAAAGATTTTTGAAAATTACACATAATCACACAATTTTAAAGTATTTAGGTACATTTTATATGTGTGGTAGGTACATAACATTTTTCCTTAGTAAGCTCAGCTACTTTTTTAACAAATTGTGGACTTGTACGGTAAATAATATATCCTATGCTAAATATACCCGGATATGATCGAAAACAACGGCTAATGATATTAAAAATTGGGCCATGATTGAATGCTTGCCAAAGAGTGCAATCGAAATATGCAAATGAAACGAACAACGAGATCGATTGAAAATAGATCGTGTGTCAGCAGTCGCGGAGGCTGCAAGGCATGATCATCGGCCCGCGAGTGCATGCGCACGATCTACCAACCGGCCCCCGGCGACAATCCAATACTTGCACATCCAGTAACATTGCTAACTATTGTGTTCTAAAAATAGTTTAATATATAAGTTTGGATTTGTTGATTTGAAATTACATTAAATTTATTTGCATGTGACAATGTACTCATAATTATATAAAAGGCCTTAAATTATATAAAAGTTCGAATGCCGTTGTCCATATATATACAAGGATATGCCCTCGGCTTCGTCCACGCTTAATTTGCAATTCCCGCGGAATTTTCGGGACAAAAAGTACCGCAGCATTTAAAAAAGAATGTAAACTATCATTTTAGTGAAAACTCTGTCCCAGAATTCCCAGAATAAAAAGTATTCAGTAGCAGATTTTAAGTCTAAGAATTTGCTGTCGATCAACGTAAACCGCATCGAAATCGGACCAGTAGTTTTTACGTGAAGCCCTAACAAATAGACAAGAAATCTAAAAAAAATTGTATCGTGTTCTCTATCGTTTATATAGTCTATTACAAATAGCTACAATGTACAAGCACGGCCTATTTAGAATTTTATGATACATACCAGGCCACTTAGAAAGTATCGTGAAAAAAAGTTTTTAAATCTATTTTGAAAATATGATTATTTATAACTAAAAATAGGTATGTTCCAATTTCAAAATTTCCCTCCACATTGCGAGCTAATTTAAATTATCTTGTTTTATTGAAAAATGGATCTGCGCCGGGAACATTTTCACGCTATGATTTTTTACGATTTCAAATCTCGCCTGAAACTGGACGAATCATACGATAGACTTTAAATGGTATTCATGGATGAAGGCCCTTCTAAGGCAACCGTGTATCGTTGGTACAACGATTTTAAGCGCGGTCGACTAACTTTGGGGGATGAAGAAAGAAGTGGTCGCTCTTTGACGGCTGTTACGGAAGAAAATGTGCTAGCAGTGAAAAATTTAATCCAAGACAATAGGCGAGTTATGTATCAAGGGATTCAGCACGTACAGCAAATTGGATCGGGAAGCCTTCACTAGATTCTACACGTGGATCTTAGCGTGAGGTGGATAAATTCACGCTGGGTGCCACACAACCTCTCAGATGCTCAGAAGCAGGCCCGGGTGGAATGGTGACGTGATATGATAAACAAATTTGAAGCAGGCTCGTCTCGGCGTGTTTACAACATCATTATAGGTGATGAGTCCTGGATTTATCAATACGATCCAGAAGCGAAGGGCCAGTCGACGGTTTGGGTGATTCAAAACGAATCAACGCCTACCAAAGTGAAGCGATCTAGAAGCAGGGGGAACATTTTGATCGCGAGTTTTTTCAATTTGACTGGCTACTTGGTGTCAATTCCTTTAGGGAACCAAAGAAGCATCAACGCCGATTGGTATACTACCATATGCTTGGCAGAAGTTGTCTCTGTTGTGAGCAACAAGCGACCAAACACAGGGCTCTGCGGGATACTGTTCCACCACGACAACGCGCCCGCCCATACCGCGCTCAAAACGAGGGACTTCCTGGACAGCACGCCGGTCAAACTCCTGGGTCGCCCTCTTTAGAACCCCGACCTAGCACCGTGTGACTTCTTTTTATCCCGAAAATAAAAAATCAGCTCAAAGGGATACAATTTTCGTCGCCGGAAGATGCGCTGTCTGTAACTGCAAACGAGGTGTCTGCGGCAGACTGGAAAAAGTGTTTCGAAAACTGGTTCAGACTCATGAAACTTTGTATACAGGCTGGTGGAGAGCACTTTGAAAAGATTTAACAAAACTAACTTTTTTTAACTCGTATGCAGTATACACATATCACTGTCTGACAACTTACTTGTAACGCGAGTCAGTCTTATGCACGGCCTATATAGTATATAGAGTGGGAAAATAAAATATATTAAACATTTCATATCTTTACAGTAAAATAACACATTCAATATTTTATAGGTTATGAAGTAAAATGTCATTTGTTGCCTCATGTCAGTGACGTGGCACACAGAATTTGGTAATACTCGGCAAGCACTAGCGAATTGTATTCGAATAAATGATTTGATACAAGTTTGTTACATGATTATTTATTTTAATTTTAATTTAGAAGTAACGTATTTATTGTTGGTTTTATTCAAATTTATTTATTTGTTTTTACTAATTAAATATTATATAAGTAGAATTAGTTTTAAAAATTATTATTATTATAAATTGTTTAATTAACAAATTTGGGTCGTTTTGGTTTTACGCTTAAAGGAAGGTTTGCACTGAAAATCAGCGTTCTGTCGGATATAATTTCGGCACAGCAATATGCTGAGTGCAAACCTTGTTCGTTGAAAATGCGGCGTATAAATTCTCAAAATATGCTCTGTGTATAATAATGTATAATGAATGTAATTACGTCGCTATTTCTTCGAATAAAGTTTATCTTTCTTTCTTTTCAAAAAAATATTTGCCTATGGAACATTTTTTTTTATTTTCGCAAAAGCTTAGTGTCCCACGTATATCTATACTAATATTATAAAGAGGAAATATGTGTATTATTAAATTTTTGTATGTTTGTAACGAATAAAATCAAAAACTACGTGATTGATTGCAAAAATTCTTTCACCATTAGAATGCTACATTATCCCAGTTTAATATAAATTATAATTATTACTATAAAAAAATTAGGAATACCTACCTAAACTTCAATAATGTAACCCAAAAATAGTTTATTTTTCTTTTTTCAGGGCAAGACAACGTCTGCCGGAACCGCTAGTTTCATATATATAAACTAAATTATTGTACGAGTGCTGGTTTAGCAACTACCGACTTTTGTTGTCCTTCCTATACTCCATCCAAAGGTTGTCTGGAAGAAATCGCCATGGGCGATAGGACAGCCGATTGTACTTGTATATTAATGTTCTTGATTTTATGTAGCATTTTTGTGCAATAAAGTTTATTCTATTCTATTATATATATATATATATATATATATATTAAATTGCCTTATAGTACACCTGATTACGTCGATAACTACTTACTTATTTGTTACTAGCTGTGCCCGCGACTTCGTTCGCGTGGAGTTTTTTTCGCGGAACCCTAAAAAAGTTGCGTAAGTTACTCCTTATAACATCAGCTATCTGACAGTGAAAGTCTCGTCAAAATCGGTCCAACCGTTTCAGAGATTAGTCGGAACATCCAGACAGATAGACCAAAATTGCATTTTCGAAATCTCCTGGTCGGAATTATCCGCCCTGATGTTTTTCACATTTTTATTTAGACATTACAAACAGTCACTTCAATTTTATTTGTCTGTATAGATTTTTTAATAAAACTAGCTTTTTCCCGGGGTTTTGCTAGCGTTCAAATAGTAGTATGTCATGAAGAGGGCATAAATCCTAAAAACGTGGAACTCAATTTTTTACTTCAAAATACTTATGATAAATACCCGTAACCGTATTTATTTGCTAAATAGCAAAGGAGGAACTAAACATGAGAGTAACACGTTAAAATTGTCGATATCGTCATTGTCGTGGCCATGGCGATATATTTGTAAGTGAATTACAACGGTGGCGCCAATACAACGCGGTTGGAGTGCCATTTTTTCGGCTATATTCGTCTATCCCTCAGGAAATCTTTCATGCAGAAAAAATATTTAGTTTTTTAAGGTAGCCTATGTCCTATTCTATAGCCTTGTAGTGGAACACTTACAAGCCAATAGATGGCGCTGTACAATAATTGAGAGCGCAAACGATTTTCGAGACGTACAAAGAATATATTCAAATTTCCAACAATAACAAACAAAACCCGCGTCCTATTATATGCCTCGGCGAAAGGCTCTCGTGCGACGACCGCGTAACGTCCTCACGGACAGGGTCGACGTTAACACAAACCGGCTGGCCTGGATCAGCCCGCCCGCGGTTAGGACGGTAGGCCCCGATAGACAGACACAGACGGCGGCGTCTCAGACGCCGTCAATTGCAAGGGCGCCAGGAGACATAGCCCCGCATAGGATAGACTAGGCGTGTTGCTGGGAAGTTTCTTTCGCCGTTTCTTCTCTCCCAGCTATAACACGTTGGGAAACGGCAGTAAGATAGCGTAGGCCGCCGCGAATCGCCAATCCCGGTCCGCGGGGATCCTTCCCCTCGGGCTTTAATATTACCCGTCGCCCGTTCTCAATTTGTAAGTACATTGTGTCGCCCTTTAGTTGGCATCGTTAGATTCATCCCCCTTTTATGGCAACAGTCCAGCCGAGGTAAAGCCCCCTCGAGCAAGTTGGCCCCCGGGCGGGCTCGAGCGCCTTCACCTCGCGAAGGCGCTCGCCCCGAAAACCCCGGTACAACATTTTAGATGAACTGCAAATCATGCAGAATAAATTCATACGCAGAGCCGTTGGTGCTCCACTTTATATGCATAACGTCGACCTCCACCGCGATCTGGAGCTTCCCTCCATCAAAAACTACATTACGTAACTTTCGCATAAGTATTTCGATCTCGCGCCGCACCATCGAAATCCGCTCGTCGTGGCCGCGTCCGATTATAAGCCTCGGCGAAAGGCTCTCGTGTGACGACCGCGTAACGTCCTCACGGACAGGGTTGACGATAATACAAAACGGTTGGCACGGATCAGCCCGCCCGCGGTTAGGACGGTAGGCTGGCAGGCACCGACAGACAGACACAGACGGCGGCGTCTCAGACGCCGCCAATCACGTTATCTCCACGTCTCCGTGAGCGACGCCAGACAACATACTCGTTAGATTCATCTCTCTCTCTCATGGCAACAGTCCAGCCGAGGTAAAGCTCCCTAGGGAGCTTCCTCGAGCAAGTTGCTCCCCGGGCACGCTTCGCTTCGCGAAGGCGCTCGCCCCGATAACACCGGTAAAGTTGTGAGGTCTTCGGACCAAAAAACAACATAAATCCAATAAAATAAAAAAATAAAAAAACAAACAACAGGGTCTGGGCCTGCGAGGCATACATAGCAATAGCTTCACTGGAAGATCTTTATTTGAGACGGAGGAGCATTCCATCTCGCTCTCCCACCTAGTCGAGACATCCCTAAAGCCCTGAGAACGTGTAGGTACACAAAATTTCGTGACGATCTGTTGCGTGGTTAAGGCGTGAAACGGTCATAAACAAACTCAGATTCGCAATAATAATTATTATATTATATTAGTTAGAATTTGGATGATGCAAAATAATAAAAATAAAACATGTGCACTAAAACATAAATTCTATAATGGAATCTTAATAAGCGACTTTCTAATTGATAGTTTCCTAAAAACATTTTCTGGTCCATCATTTAGCGCAGTGACTTAAATAGATGCCACATTTTAGTAGTGAAAGTGCATTTTACAGACAGAAAAACAAAAACGATTTCATACTGACCTTTCCTATTGTTCGTGCCGTGAAACAAAGGAGTTCGATTTGGCCGCGATATGACGACGCAATTAGTGATTTCTAACACAGTAAATTATGATTTTAATATAAACGGTCTTGTTTAATATACTCCTAATAACATTCATGATAATATCTTAATTTAAATTGGGTTGAATACAAGTTCACGATATATTTTAAAATGTTTAAAGACTTATTTTTGAATGTAATAAATTATGCTTTTGTATATGTATTTACATGTGGATATTTATTATTTCGGGGCTCTAGGACCCTTGGGTAAATTTATCGAAACATATCATCATAGTCATTTCCATGTGATTAAACAGCTGGTATGTGTTTAAGGCAACACTATGCGACCAATGCAACGGTTAGGGAACGTTCCCAACAGGCGGCGATTTGGGCCGCAAATACGATTTTTATTTTTTTCATTTGTATTATATAAAATTGTTAATTGTGTTAAAATATATTCACAGTTATAAAATCAATTACAAATTAATGTTAAAAAACCTGTATCTTATTAGTGCCCGTTTATACTTTAACCGCAGTTTAGGTAAAACTTCAAAATATTTTCTTTGTTCATATCGTGGTACAAATTATTTTTGAGTGACACAACAAAGTATAAGTAATTACATTTCTTCATATCAATTTCAAATAAATAGTTAATTTTAAAACTTTAAGAACGAGGAAGGGGAGCAAAAAGTTTGAGAACAAAAAAAATATCTAATATAAACTAAATTAACTTAAATAAACAAGATTAAAACCTAAAATAAAATTAGTTTAAATATAAATAGAAAAAAAAGAAAGAAAGAAAATATTAAACTAAATACTTAAAAATAAACTAAATTATAAATAATATTAATATAAAGTATGCAACAAATCGCTGCCAGAGGGAAGCGTGCCCAGAAGGCTGGCTGCATTGCCACGCTGTATGGCAATGCTGATTCGTTGCCCGAAATATGAACCAGCCTTCTGATCACGGGTGGTATCAAAGAGTTTCTTACAAATTTCTTTGAAGAGACCCTTTGCCGATGGACCCCATGGACCTAAAGTTTCAACTCCAAACGGCACAAATATGTAACCCCTTCCTAGGGTTCCATATTTGCGCCGTTTGAGATCTTCAGCTGTTGAAGCAGCGTTGCTAGCCCCTGACTTAGTCACTGGAAGATGTGATGCCGCCAGAGTGTCAACGCATGTCGCGTCCCACACAAGCGGCCTTCCCACCCTCCAGGGAATAAGTGACATTCCATCCGGCCTCTTGCCATCGTCCCGCACCAAGCCATTTGGCTCTAGGATGGCTGGTACGCCGACGCTGACAAGAACTCGGCGGATGATGTCATTGAGGCTGGCATGACGAGATCTTCGGCCAACACTATGTAAACATGATAGCCCGTGGTGTCCATACGGATCCACCATAGTTCCACACTGGCAGCGGTATTGTACGCAACATGGAGCCTCTAGGCGAAGGCTCGCAGCTAACCGGAAAGCAGAGTTGTCTAAAACTGTAGCTGTATTAAATGATGGGTGTGCCTGCAACCACTGTCCTGACTCCCAACTAACGACGGCTAAAAGCCCAGCGCGCTCTGTCGAACTGGAACGCGTTTGCAGGAGATTTTCCCGTGCCAGTTCACAGATCGGCCCGTCCCAAGCCCGCTGTGAAGTCAGGGCAGTAGGCAGGACAGAATTAGGGCAAGCTATTTACCAGGCTTTTTTGGCACCTGTCAAATATGAAATTTCAACGTTCAAATGGGTTTTTTCTAGGATTTTTACTACTAAATCAGAGACAGAGAGCAGATGACAAAAAACGCCGGCAAAGCAATACTGGAAATTTTGCGGACGCCGAGGCCCCCAAGTCTCACTGGAAGTGAGCCTTGTAGCCATGTTTGGTCATCCATGTCCAAATTTAAAATGGATATGAGCGTATCCTTCACGATGCTATCCAACATCTTCAGAAGAGAGGTTTGTTTAAAGTGTAGGCTGCATCGGAGGGCATACGTAAATTTAGGCACGAAAAGACAGTATCGGATGATAGTGAAAGCCATATGGGTATTAATTTTGAGCAAGCGATCCGAACTATTACGAAAATTTTGAATGTTCTCTTCGACAAAATCGGGTATCGACTCGTTGAAGATCGGGGCACCTAGGAGGCGAAGTGAAGATTTATTGATTATTCTGATTTCAGACGTGTAACGGTCGGATGAATTGCCAAACTAAAAATGGCCGGCCCTAAGGGGTCGCCTTGCTGGCATCCTGTTTGTGAGTAGAATACTTAAGACTTAAGTTAATTTATAAGCATTTATGTGTTCTTGCATATTCTTCATGTAGGTTTCTCCCTACTTGACGAATAGTAGCTCTTGTGGCAGAGAGAACGCATTAGATAAGGTAATCAAGGACTCGATGATCCGAGGCTGTTACGTTTCAAAATGTTGTCGGTTTCCGAGGGCCCTGTTGTTACGGCAATGTGATGGAAAGGGGGTTAGTTTAGTGCAAGCCATCGGGAATGTAACACTACCCTAGGCCAAAAATTAGAATCCATGACAGATTATATCCCGAAAAACTGTTATAAGCATTTTTTGAGTTAAATAAATTATTGTTCAAAATTATTATCTTAGAACAAAATCGGGAAATTGGTCAATATAGGAACTTCTTAGTAGCAGGTTTTGATAAATATAGCTACTTACCTAGTCCATGCTAAACTTTTTAGCTCTTTTTAGCCACAGACAACTGCGGAATGAACGTATTTTCATTAAAATTTCAGGTACTACAAATAATATTAAGTGTAAAAAAAAAACTGACAAATTTTACAACAAAACGAAAAAATATGTTACGAACTGTAACGATGATTTCAAAACAATGTAGGTATTTATTTTAGCTTGGAAATGTTATAATATTGTTACATGCCCTCAAAAATAAGCCGTAAAGCCTATTGTAAGCGCAGCTTATTGTCCTCCCGGATTAGGGAATCCTTTGTGTTTTGAATTTGTAACATGCTATTGTTTTTCTACTTGTTTTATAACCATCATTAGCGTCGAACTAATCCCTATTGTTATTGTTTTCAACTTTGTGGACGTTCGCAGGTGTGCAAATTATTATTTCTTAGAAACTCAGTGTGCCCGAATGGAGGGGCGGGGGCAGTCAAGCGACGACTACGAAACGAGTAAGACGTTTGTAGTACTCTCGATTAGCGATATAGACGACGGACTTTACGCGTGTCGAATTACATTGAATCGTGCAGTGTGAATTGATTGCATCCAGTTTTATTTGTTTATACGTGTTTGTACAGTTCTAATAAATTTTATAGTAGTTCCAACGGCATTTTTAATTCGAGTCCTGTAGCTCGTAACAATATTTTGCAGGTTTAACAATTGCAATACATTGGCAAAATGGGCAATAACGTTAGGCGCGAGCTATAATAGTGAATATCAACTCATAAAAGTCACTCTATACGTGATTCGCCATGTCCCATTTTGGCAAATGGATAATTCACCAGCCATGCTTGTTCAAATTAAATAAATAAATAATCGGCAGTTAAACACACATAATTTATATCCCCAACTTAAGCAAGTTACGCTTATGTTATGTATGGGTGATATGGAACCAACTAATCTGGGGTCGATCCCAGACACCCAGACCATAGTAAATGACGGAGAAAAACTGATGTTATGTGACTATTCGTTAACGGCGTTACTTTTAACTCTTTAATGATGCGGCTTCATCTGGTTTAAAATTGTATAGGCCAGTTTACGCAGATGTGGCGATGGGTGTAATGCGCAATTTGAGATGCAACATTATTAATGACGTTAAATATTGACAGATAATGTATGTATATCACTAATGTAGCTATGCGTTAACTGCGTTATTTTTTAACGCTTTAAATAAGACACATGCGGTCGCAGCGTAAATCTTTAACACTAACGCAGATGAAGCTTCAGCATAAGTGTATTGACTTATACTGGAGCTTTAACATTATCGCAGTTGCAGCCCCAGCATAAGCAGTCCACTATTTCTGGCTAAAACTCTGAACCAAGACTCCGACATAATTTTCAAGGCTTTTGAAGTCAAATCAGAATCTGGTTTTTTAGGTCATTAAGAGGCACCAGTCGAATAATAAGCGAAACTCAAGTACACTATTGTGATGAAACATAATTGCCTATTTCAACTAAATGTCCGTCTAAGGTGTCCGATTGTAATTACCAAAAGTCAAAATGGTTGCCGCCCACGAGTGCTCTCACGCGCCGTGAGGTCACAACCTGCTCACAAAAGCAAATTACAGCACTACACTTAGTGGACCACTTTTTGACTATTATCTTTATTATAGGTTTGGAAGTTAATGGCTCATTTTTGTTAGTATTGACAATAAACGCTGTGTTTACTACGAGCTATGCGCACGTTGTTTGCCATCGTTCTGGTGTTTTAATAAGTATAATAAAACTGTAACGGGATTGATGAAAATTCGATAATCGCTTTAATTTGGAAAAAGACGACGAAACACAGCTAATAGGACATTTAGCTGCCCATTAATTCGTCTTACAAAAACACATTAAGTATTATGCACTAGCATAATATACTATTAAATTTTAATTAAAACATAAATAATAATAATAATAATAATAATCGGCAGACAAACACACACACTGTATATCCCCAAATTAAGCAAGTT
Organism: Dendrolimus houi; assembly: GCA_039645545.1. NCBI lineage: Eukaryota > Metazoa > Arthropoda > Insecta > Lepidoptera > Lasiocampidae > Dendrolimus > Dendrolimus houi. The sequence continues at coordinate 14,809,268 of CM077126.1, read as the reverse complement.
ACGCTTGTGTTATGGGTAATATACAACGGACCACTCTGGGGCCGATCCCAGACACCCAGACCATAGTAAATAATGGAGAAAATACGTTTTCCGAAATTTACTATACCAGGAATCGAACCCGGAGCCTCTGCGTTGCAGTGAGGTAAGCTGGCAAAGGCTTAGCCCGCTCAACCACAGAGGCCGTCATAAATAGTCGCTATTTGTATTTAATTAATATTAGTTATAATTAAATTAGATGAAGAAACTTAAATTAATTTCCTATTTTCAAGACTACTTCTTTTACTTCCGTAATTCTGAATCGCAAGGTTTATTACGAGCATGCAAATGACTACATGTCTTATATTTCTAATGTAATTTTAAACCGACATATAAAAAAGTAAAGATAAGACAGTTTGTATTTCAACACAATCCCATTGAAATGTAATTTGAATGACATACAATCAATATTTAATTATAAAGTACTAGGATATGCCCGCGACTTCATCCACACTTGACTTGAAATTCCCGCAGGATTCCTGGAATAAAAAGTATCAAACATTTTATTACATAAAATTTGTTATCGATTAGTGGAAAAATCATATTGGAATTAGGTTTTTTTAAATCTAGTCTTTTTAAATCATTCCCAGAAAAATTACCGCGGGACTCCCAGGATAAAAAGTAGCGCAGATTTCAAGTCTAAGAAATTGCTTTCGATTAGCAAAAACCGCTTTTAAATCGGCCCAGTAGTATTTACGTGAATCCCCACCAAACAAACAAACCGACAAACAGACAAGAAATCTAAAAAAATTGCATCGTGTTCTCCATCGTTTATATAGCGTATTCCAGTTATTTTTTTTAAAATAGCTTTAATGTACAGACACGGCATGTTTAGAATTTTATAATAATATAGATTTACATATTATACTAGGGTGAATCAAACAGTTCTTGGAATCAATATAAAAAAAATGCAAAAATGTAAACATAAATATATTTTTATTTTTCTACATTATATCCCCTCCAATGCAATTCATTTAGAATAAAGTGTTTCTAACAGCCTTATTCCTTGGGACAAAAATTGTTTTTCTTGAGTCTCGAAAAATTTCCCAACGGCAGCCATAACCGCGTCATTGTCGTGAAATTTAGTTCCACGAATTTCCTCTTTTAATTTTGGGAATAAATGAAAATCACTTGGGGCTAAGTCCTGAGAATATGGTGGTTGGTCAAGGAGATTGAAACCATCACAGGGGATTGCGTTGAGCGCAACTTCCGATCGATGAGCGGGAGAGAGCGTTATCGTGAAAAACAACACGCCCAACGACAGTTTTTCTTTAATCGCTTCACGCACTTTCGGAATTAAATTTGCATAATAGGGTCCAGTAATCGTCTGGCCTTTTGGCATGTAATCAATAAAAAGGATTCCTTCACTATTCCAAAACACTGAGGTTATAACTTTGGCAGCGGTAGCAGCAACTAGCAATTTCTTAATAGATGGAGAGGATGGTCGTTTCCAAGACATGCTTTCTCTCTTAGTTTCAGGATCGAAATGGTAGACCCACGTTTCATCCATGGTGACAAGGCGATGGCAAAAATTATCCTAATCACCCTGGGACATCCCGAGATTTCGCTTAGAAATTTCCAAACGTCGCTTTTTGTTTTCGTCGGTTAACATTCGTGGTACACATCTTGCCGGCACTTTTTTGAACCCCAGTAATACAATTAAAATAGATTGAACGCTACCAAAAGATATCTTTAGGATCTCAGTTATGTTTTATAGTTATTCTTCTGTCTTCCAAAACTAGATTCTCAACTTTTTGACATTTTCTTCTGTAACGGAGGTTGAAGGCCGCCCAGAACGCGGGTCATCTTTACAGCTTGATCTACCTCTTTTAAATTCAGCCACCCAGTACGCAACTGTAGAATAGGGTACAGCATCATCCCCTGTATGCTGAATGCCCGAAAAAGTTTCTTTCGTTGACATTTTTTTCAAGTTGAGATATTTTATCACCGCACGTAACTCACTTTTATCCATAATTTTGCGTTTTTAGCAACTCGTTGCATAAAACAATTTATTACGTGCGAACGAACTTACAGAAACAAGTGACAGCTGGCATAAATATTGTGTGACTAATTTGAATATCGAACAATTCTCCCAAAAAGGTTTTATATACATGCACTTCTAAGAACTTTTTGATTTATCTAGGATTGTAGCTTTGCATGATAAATGTGTGTTTAGCCCATGCCAAGTATGCATGAATATTCAAGTTGCGAAAATTCAATGATCTATAAGCAAAAAGGCACTAGCTGAAACCTCGTATGAGAGTTCTTGTAGCAGCTCTAAAATACAAAATTCACGAAACTAATTCATATAAGCACGCAATATTCCACCATCGTCATATTTTTTTAACAAATAACTACAAAATCTTTAACCAAAGTACAGCTTTTGAAATAAAACTACTCATACAATATACTTATATAGGTAGTCTGTGAAACTACACAGTGAAATATCACCCTTCAAGATGCCACCAAGAACTCTTTTTGTATGTCATTTACTAAATTAAGTCTTTTCTACAAAGGAGGACTCACGATTATAAAAAGTAGTTCAATCTAGAACTAAAATGTAAGCATATAATTTTTTTATGTAATAATAATATGAGAGATGGTGATCCTGTCAACATAAATCAAACGCAACTCGAGTATCGGACACTTTATTGCTTAGGATAAGTCCATGAAAATTCTGACTTTATGCGAGCAGATATTTCAATTATCATATTTTATACTATTGTTTACTTCTTTTCTTTACTGGCCCGTTATACTAATCTAGAATACGTAAACATAGAAAATAACTGCTTAAAAGTGCAGATAAACTGTTCAATAATGAATTTATTTGTTCTGAGGCAAATATTATTGATATATAAGTAAAAAGAAAGAATAAAATTATTTTTATATTAAAATTTTCTGATAGCTTTGAACCAAACGTAATTTATAAATGCAATCAGAATTTTGTGAAGGATAGGTACATTACTCTTCCGCAGCTACATACATAAAATACTAAAAATTATATATATATATAGGTAGGTACTACGAACTATTTGAATGAATTTTGAAATACGATTTCAAAATTCCCATGGAAAGCGTCCCAAATTGTGTTATAAAAAGTATGTTATGCTCATATCCCAGTTAACGAAAGTTCACATTATACCAAATTTTTGGGTTGAAATTTTCGTGAAGGCATTTTGATATCTAAGCACGAACGAGATGGCGGGAATAGCTTTTATGTCATATTAGCGCAAAACTGCTATCAATAAATGCATATTCCATTTAGAAATAAATTAATAGCTTTAAAAAAGAAAGATGGCGGTATCAGACCGATCGCCATAGGCAATTCGTTACGACGAATCGCCTCGAAGGTCTGTTGCCACCACAAAATTGAAAAACAAATTCCAACCCTTACAATTAGGTTTCGGTTCTAAAAGAGGCTGTGAAGCAGCCGTACATCTTTTGCGATCATTCATAAACAATAAATGCGGAGAAGTTATTTTAAAAGTAGATGTAAAGAATACCTTTAAGTCTGTCGACAGATCCGTCATGTTAGACGAAGTAATATCTAATATTCAAGAAATATCAAATTATCTTTGTGAAAGCTGTTTAAAACCCACAAATCTTATGTATAAAAGCAACCTTATTCTATCATCTGTGGGCTGTCAATAGGGTGACCCGCTAGGACCGGCCATCTTCAGCTTGGCGATCCTTCCGGTCATCGAATCCCTCAAGTCGAAATTCAATGTGTGGTACCTAGACGATGGAACTTTAGGCGGCGATGCAGAAACTGTACTCCAAGACTTACTTAGTCTGATTTCAAAATTTAATTCAATAGGATTAGAGTTAAATTTCTCAAAATGCGAAATTTTCTTGTCCGATAATCTGTCTAAAAACGAAAGCGACAATATTAGCAATATGTTCAATGTCGTCGCACCCGGTATTAAGGTTTTGGAGAAGGATTATATTCGACTGCTTTGAGCCCCTATTCTAGATGAGGCCATTCCAAATTATCTGTCTGAGCATCAGCCAAATTTGATGTATCATGCTCTAAACTTTTCGATATTCACTCTCAAATTGCATATCACATTATACGACATTGTCTGTTTGTACCAAAATTAACATATGTCTTACGATGCGCCCCGGTTTGAAAATTTTCTAATCTTATAAAATCACTAGATGACCGCATTAAAGATGTACTTACAAAAATTTAAAATTCTGAACTTTCAGACAGCTGCTGGTTCCAAGCTTCCCTACCCATTAGGTATGGAGGTTTAGGCATCCGCAAAATCTCTAGCGTTGCTCTACCGGCTTTTCTTTCATCCGCATATAGCACTAACCTATTATTTAAAAAAATTATGCAACACTGGAATAATGCCAATACATCATTCTTAAATGAAGCTCTAAACGCCTGGAAAATGGTCTGCCCTGGTGAAGACATTCCCACGATCCCGAATTCGCAACGATGCTGGGATGAACCTATTTGTAGAGGATTAAATACAAAACTTTTAAATTCCACTAACTCTACAGGACGTGCTCGCATCCTTGCCGTTTACCGCAAAGAATCTGGTTTCTGGCTCCAAGCTATCCCCTCCCCAAACATAGGTACATTAATGGATAATACTTCCTTTTCTTTGGCAATAAATCTGCGCTTAGGTTCTCGCATATGTGCACCACACACGTGCCTCTGTGGAACAGAGATAATCGGCCCGGATACCATGGTCTTTCTTGCCGCCGCAGTGCCGGCAGATGGTCACACCACGCTGCCTTGAATGATGTCTTACGGAGGGCAATTGCCACCGCTAACGTGCCGGCTTTATTAGAGCCGAATGGTATTGCACGTGACGATGGTAGGCGTCCCGAATGACTCTAATTCCCTGGCAACGTGGCAAGCCTTTAGTGTGGGATGCGACTTGCGTAAACACGTTGGCCACATCCCATTTACCAAACACGTCTAGATCACCCGGTACAGCGGCGGAAACAGCAGAATCACTCAAGCGGCGCAAGTATGCAACCCTCAGTGAGAGTTATATATTTGTGCCGTTTGCTGTCTAAACGCTTGGACCGTGGGGTCCTGAGGCCATGAGCCTCTACCAAAATTTATCGAAACGACTCATTGACTCTTCAGGTGATCAGAGGGCCGGTGCTTACCTCGGCCAACGGATCAGTATGGCGATCCAGCGAGGAAACGTAGCCAGCCTTCTGGGCACCTTACCCATAGAAGACGGTGATCTGGGCTCAGTATTCTACTTATAGTATTGAGGGACTATGAGTAGAATATATTAGGTTGGGGAAAAAGTTTCTTTGCATTTTAAATAAAAATTCAAAAGGTTTTTTTATAAAGTTTATTTACATTTGACTAAAGTATGTAGGTGCCATTTTGTTGGATAACTTTTTGCCATCTTGTAGGTAGGGACGTGATCCCATTGCTATAAAAATTTTGGGGCTTCTGATCAAAAAACTGCGACAAGTGGTTTTGGCAGTCCTCTCGTGATGTTAACCTGACACTGCCTAAGGAATTCTGCAGAGACCGAAACAGGTGAAAATCTGAAGATGCAAGGTCAGGACTATAGGGCGGATGCATTAACATCTCCCAGCCAAACTCTCGTAATTTTTGCTGAGTGGCTAAAGATGTGTGAGGTCTAGCGTTATCATGGTGAAAAACCACACCCCTTCTGTTGATCAATTCCGGCCGCTTTCTCTCAACTTTTTGCTTTAATCTCATCGGTTGTTCGTAGTACAGTTCAGAATCGATGGTCCTGCCTGGCGGTAACAGCTCATAATGAATAATGCCCTTCCAATCCCACCATACACACAGCATCACTTTGTTGCGAGTTAACCCGAGTTTCACCACAGTCTGTGAAGCCTGACCGGCCTTGGACCACGATCTTTTTTGTGTACCCAGCTTTTTTCAAATGCGCCAAAACCGTTTTGTGGTCAATTCCCAGTTCTTCAGCTACATCGTAACTACTAATATGCCGATCTTGCTCCACTTTTTCAAAAATGGCATCAATTTTGTTCGTAACAGGGCGACCAGAGCGACGTGCACTTTGATTTAAAAATTTCCGGATTGAAAACGCTTAAACCAAATTTGCGCTACTCTCACAGATACTGCATTAGGTCCATAAACATCACAATTTTTTTTTTCGCGGCTTGTGTTGCATTTTTACCTTTTTTGTAGTAAAATTTTAAAATGTATTGAATTTCTTCATTAGATTCACTCATTTTAACAATAAGAAAAACAAATGAAAATCACACATTTTCCTAATTTGAATTTGGAATTGTCTTCTTTAAAATTAAAACTTTTTAATGATACCAAAACCAGCCAGTTACAAATGGTATAGCCAAAGAGATCTTATTACAAGTTCATACATACTATATGCGAAAAGACTTTTTCCCCAACCTATTAATACGAATAAGTTAAGTTTTCTTGCATTATATTGTCTGTCAGTAAATTAAATTTTAATATTATCTAAAAAAAATTAATGGAACATGGATTAAATACACGTATTAGAATGCAGCAAAATAAATCAGAATGCAATATGATGTTACGGTTGGACAGCGACTGTAACTCCGACCGAGTGACAAGACAATAATTGTACCAAGCTACCGGAAAAACCTTTGTGTAGATTCCCATCTGACAAATATACGTTGGCTCTGAGGACAGATAAACAATTGAACCATGATAAAATATGACTTGTCAGGCAGTGAATGAATTAGTGAATGACTAAATGAATGTGCTTTGTTTGATATTAAAAGATACAGTTAACAGGAATAAAGGCTTACAATACAATTGATTGTTTTCTCGCTATAAGCGATTTCTTCCAAATCATCTTTTGATGGATTAGGAACTTGGAAAGAATAGTGGTATATTGTATTATCATTACTTGATTTGTATTTCCCTATTATCTCTTTTTAAGACACCATGAAAGTTATAGTTTAATTAATAATAAAAATATTTAAATCTTAATTTATAACTGGCATAGTCAAAACAGTTTCTTTATTAACTGATTATGTAATAGCACTCGGCTTATAATAGCATATTCTTTGAACTATGCGGACTCGGCATCGGTTCCATCAATTAGAGTAGGTAAGTATTTAATCGGATAATGATGACAGATACGTAATAATCTCAAGACCGTTAAAATATTTTAAGCGTTTAAAATAATGACGTGCCACATAGCGCATGACCATAAGTCGAGTATGGAGCTTTTTGCCGTAACCGTGAAGCTGTACAATTTACATAGATAATACAGAAATATTACTCCCATATCTACCTATAGGTATACCTAATATAGAAACATAATTCAGTACTAGGTATGTAGGTATATACAACTAGATAATATATAATATACGACTAATACTGAAATTATAATTTAAAATCAAAGAATTTCAACGTCGTTAGTTTTACTTTGAAATATAATTATATTATAATCATTTTGAATGATATTATCGTTTAATATATAAAAGGTACGTACTTAGGTAAATAGGTATCTAATAATTGATTCAGAACTCTCTATTTTAAGAATAACAGACGCCATACTGACTCCACACTTGCTCAATTTGGATATTTTTCTTCACCGTTATTAGGCACGCCGAGATTGTGTCAATATTCCAAATTAATTAGTTATTTGCATTCGACTGATACAAAACCATACCACAGACATAACACACACAGATATCATAGTTCTATAAAAACATCACTTCAAAGTATACTATAACATTAATTAAAATTATTTATTAATTAAACTATTGGAATAGTAGTGCGTTTAATATATTTATCGACATTTACAGAGCTTTAATAATGTTTTCTTATGATAAAATTCCTAACACAAAGGTCGACTAATGGCAACAGAAAACCATCGGCCATTTACTATTTAGATCACAGCTTAAAACATCACGACATTGTCTCAGCTGAAAAGTAGATCGTATCATGGCATCAGCCTGTGACTGGTGCAGAGTGCACGTCTTGGCGCGGTGCGGGCCGCGAGTGATCGTGTCGCGGTTGCCGCGGCCGCTTGCTCGAAAGCTCCGCTCCGGCTTCCGCGGTTCACCAGCACTACGACTTGCGCGTTCCTTCGACAACAAGTGGACCTAATCACTAATTGAATCAGTTGCTAGTCATCGGCACTCGTATTCCATATAGGGTTTCTACGAAATTTTATTTTATAGGATAAATAGAAAATATTAAACAATGAACTTTTCACATAATATATTTAAATTAACACGCATAAATTATACGCTAGTACAATAAAGAAATTTATAAATAATCTAATACATTAAAAGAAAACTTATTTGTATTGTATCTACCCATAGGGCCTCAAGACTATAAGTAGGTAAAATACTGAGACTAGATCACCGTCTTCTATGGGTAAGTTGCCCAGAAGGCTGACTACGTTTCCTCGCTGGATCACCATGAACTTTTTATTTCATTTAACATTGTTCCTATTTATTTATCATCTGTTGAGAAGTTTCCAGTCTAAAAGTTAAAACACTGTTATTTTCACCAAATAATAGTGACTTGGTTCATTGGGTAAAAACGTAATGTAATAAAATAAATATTAAGTATACACATACAGCATTTTTTTCCATTAAAGTACAATCAGAATATTGCAATTTGATATGTAATGGAGTCATGGCAAGTCAAATCAATCTCTTAGTATTCTTGGTTAGTTTAGCTTAGTTTAGTTTTAGCGTTGTCAACTTAAGTAGATATAAAGTTATTATCGTATAAGACACCACAGGCATCTAAATTTTATACGAGCTTAATTGCTTATAACGAAATAGTTCTAAGGAGTTGAATATATAGCACATTATTATTGGGGAAAAAGTTTCTTCGCATTTTGTATAAAATTTCAAAAGGTTTTTTTATAAAGTTTATTTACATTTGACTAAAGTATGTAGGTGCCATTTTGTTGGATAACTTTTTGCCATCTTGTAGGTAGGGACGTTATCCCATTGCTATAAAAATTTTGGGGCTTCTGATCAAAAAACTCCGACAAGTGGTTTTGGCAGTCCTCTCGTGATGTTAACCTGACACTGCCTAAGGAATTCTGCAGAGACCGAAACAGGTGAAAATCTGAAGGTGCAAGGTCAGGACTATAGGGTGGATGCATTAACATCTCCCAGCCAAACTCTCGTAATTTTTGCTGAGTGGCTAAAGATGTGTGAGGTCTAGCGTTATCATGGTGAAAAACCACACCCCTTCTGTTGATTAATTCCGGTCGCTTTCTCTCAACTTTTTGCTTTAATCTCATCAGTTGTTCGCAGTACAGTTCAGAATCGATGGTCCTGTCTGGCGGTAAAAGCTCATAATGAATAATGCCCTTCCAATCCCACCATACACACAGCATCACCTTGTTGCGAGTTAACCCGGGTTTCGCCACAGTCTGTGAAGCCTGATCGGCCTTTGACCACGATCTTTTTTGCACGTTCTTGTCGTACGTGATCCACTTTTCATCACCAGTTATCAGCTTCTTCAAAAATGGTTCGGTTTCATTACGCCGTAATAAAGAATCACAAATGAGTACACGGTTCATTAGGTTTCTTTCAGTGAGCTCATGAGGCACCCAAATATCGAGCTTTTTTGTGTACCCAGCTTTTTCAAATGCGCCAAAACCGTTTTGTGGTCAATTTCCAGTTCTCCAACTACATCGTAACTACTAATAATCCGATCTTGCTCCACTTTTTCAAAAATGGCATCAATTTTGTCCGTAATAGGGCGACCAGAGCGACGTGCATCTTTGATATCAAAATTTCCGGATTGAAAACGCTTAAACCAAATTTGCGCTACTCCTATAGATACTGCATTAGGTCCATAAACATCACAAATTTTTTTCGCGGCTTGTGTTGCATTTTTAAATTTGTTGTAGTAAAATTTTAAAATGTATCGAAGTTCTTCATTAGATTCACACATTTCAACAATAAGAAAAACAATTGAAAATCCCACATTTTCCTAATTTGAATTTGGAATTGTCTTCTTTGAAATTAAAACTTTTTAATGATGCCAAAACCAGCCAGATACAAATGGAGCCAAAGAGATCTTATTACAAGTTCATACATACTATATACGAAAAGACTTTTTCCCCAACCTATTATTCATCTCTTTGACACGTAGCTCTTGCTTGTGTCGCTCAAGTGCAGGCCATGTTTCACTGCCATACAAAAGTACAGGTCTAATGATGGATTTATAGACCATAAATTAAATATTCATCAATGAAGTGCCTTAATTGTTATCAAGTGGTTCCCTCTTTTCCATGGTCACCCTAGTCCCACATCACTTTCAGATGACGAAATCATAATTTCTTTTGCTTTATCTCTCCGACAGATTTCGAAGAATCCCGATGAAACTGCGATACAGCAGCTCTGCGCCTTCACGAGTGCCACAGTCAGTCAATACCAATCTTAAATCTTAGCGCGATTGGGACCAACAAAGAGATTAGAAGACATTGTGATCTGCGCGCTGCAATTCAATAGGTCATCAATTAACTTGAATTTTAACATTGAAATAACATATTTAAATAGAAAAGGAATAATCTTAATCTAGTAAAGTTCAAAAGTCAGAAAATAACATTTTGATCTTAGCTAAATTTATTTTTTTACTGTTTAGTGAAATATCTTATTGAGTTACCACAAGGAACCTATTGTATGACGTCAGTCGAATACCTAAAATTTGGCAGAGCCTGGAGCGGGGAATCAATAATGTTAATAACTAGTTAGCAACAACAAACCATGAAAATAAAAAAATAAATGTAAAATTGTATCCAAAGAGTTTATGAAGAGAATAGAAAGGTGGTGTTGTGATTTCCAGTTAAATTTTCTAAAAATGTGTAATATTATGCAGTTTAAAATGGATAATAATTATAGGATATTGTTTAATAATAATTCTAAAACATGGGTTAATTTCAGCGGGATATGTTTTGGTAGTTTACGGGATTAAAGTAGAATAAGACTATATATATCTTGAAAATTGGTATATACTATACTTCTGATAGTGAGGATGACCATGGGATACGTTATGCCCGAAATTTTATACATACTTCTATAAGATTAGAATACCAAGTGTATGCGAACGACGCCGCGTGGAAGTCCTATGTCATAATTGGGTATTATTTTAAACAATTATTTACATAATAAGTAAGTACATTCTCGACAATAAATATTTTTCTTTCTTACATAATATTTAGATTTATTATTAAATTAAATTAGTGTCATTATATAATTAGTATAAAAATTGCTTCTTTAATTTCATAAAATAACATGTGAATGGCATGAATTTGTTACATGCTTGTGATAATTGCTATTGGCCGACAAATCTTCACTTAAGCGAACCGTTACTCGTGTTTTGTTGCAGTGAAAACAGTCATTACTTAATTTGCATACAATGGCCCTGGTGCCAAAAAATATTGGAGTGTAAACGCTTACCACGAATGCGTTTATGAAAGCTCTCCATGGCATCATTATTGTTATAATAAATAGTGTGTTAAAAAGCATGCTCCAGTGTACCTAATCTTCATTTAAAAATTCTATCCAATGTTTATTTGTATTTCAATTGATGTAGTTATTTTATTTCGAAATAAGTAAATCAAGTTGAATTTATAAGATAAAATTGTGGAGCCGTTAAATAGCCATAGAAAGGGGTTAAATTTTGCTATGTTATATTATGCTATAATTAGTTACAGTCTGTGGAGATCAAGAATTAAAAATTATGAACAAACCAAAGTGTTTATTTCATGTTTGTACTACATTAGCAAGTTATGCTATTATCATAGTTATCAAGCACAATAAAAGAATTCATGCTATTAAAAAAACGTATGTTTTCTTTAAAAGGAAATTGTCGTGTAACAGACGCAAACACTTAAGATTAAGAATATACTTATTGCAACTAAAATCTTATAAAATTTAGATAAAGAAATTCGTAATTTGTCACATATTAATTCGATGAATAGACTAAAAAGAGATGAATGGATTGTGTGAAGAATAACATAAAGATGTGTGATGTTACTGACAATTCATACTAGTAGACGAGTAATAATAGCATAAAGACTGTGCTGAACCCCAAATTACTACATAAAGGAAAGAGATTATAGCTCACAATTATTCACATACCTTCTTTCGTTTCATACAAAAAAAAAACAATAATTAAATAGGGCATTGTCATCTCAACATTTGTTTGCAAAATTTGTTGCTCGGTATAAACATGGAATCAAATTCTTTAAAATTGAATATTAAATACAGAATGATACGCCCACACTTGTTCGTTTAGTTTGATTATATCATTTAAATGTAGATCTCACTAATTGATTAATAGGTTATAGGTAAATCTATCGACGACAATAATTCACCTAGACAGCTTATATGATTTACAGCCATTAACAGCAAGAAGAAATATAAAAGAAAATACAATAAATCCGTGTTTATGAGTGCATTAACCATGACTCGATAATTTCGAATAATTATTGACAAGCTTCAATGCTGTGTATACGATATACGAGTTTTGATAATTGAATGTATCGGTAATATATTATCTAGAAGAATCAAGGTATATATTAATATTGTCTACATTCTATACCATTCTTCATAGTTGGCGATCTCGAATAATTTAGTTTATGAGCATAGAATTTGTAGAGGGCCAGCGTTATTTGGCGGAGATATTTCTTGACATATATAATATAGGTGCAGTGAACTTGTGCGTTTATTATCGCGATCATTTTAAGGTATGCTTTATTAATGTTATGTTGATAAACGCTTTTGAATCAAACTGGGAAAATACTAATTTTAATTACTGGCTAATTTGAAAATTCTCAAAACTAAATATTTTTATCTAGAAATAGTACAAAGCGTTCTTAGCAAACAGGCAGCCTTATCATATTGAATGGAAACATCAAACTAGCCCTCTGATCATTGGTAACATTTATGTTGATTATAAGTCAAATTATGTTTATAATCATAGTAATATTTAAATTAAGTTCGTCATGATCATTACTATTAGATTGTGTCATGTGTAAGGTGCTATATGGTTATAGATTAGAAGTGTGTAGAGCAGAGATTCGGTTTCGCGGGCGGAAACGGGTGCGCCCACGCGCAGGTCAGAGCAGTGACCCCGGAGCTCACCTCGGCACAAGCAGGCGCACCGCAGCCGCAGCGTAGCGCCGCGTAAAGCGTTTGCCGCGCATCAGTCTTCTGTTAGGTGCATTTTCTGACAGTCTGTGATGTTACCAACCGATTATGCACCACGGATATTACAGCTTAATGAAAATTGAGTGATTACTGATTAAACACTGCAAGTTCATATTCTTGAACTCTTACGAGAAATTCAGGGTACTGCAATGTGTTTAATAAAATAATGTAAATGTGTAGTCCTGTACCTCCCATGGACTTAGAGTCAATTCCAATAAAACTCAGGCCATCATCATTGGTAGCTCGCGAGCCATAACTAAAATAGATTTTTCATTGCTTCCCGATGTAATATTTCATGATACGCCTATTCCTATCAGTGGTCAAGTCAAGAATCTTGGCGTAATAATGGACAAGGAATTGTGTTGGCGACCCCACATTACTGAATTAAGCCGCAAGATTTTTGCATCCTATGCATCATTTAGGAGGCTGAAAATTTTCCTTCCGACTGCCACTAGGATTTCGCTTGCTCAATCAATTCTACTACCCATCCTTGACTATGCTGATGCTTGCTTCTTAATCTTACTCAAGAGCAACTTATTAAGCTCGAGCGTCTTTAAAATGTTTGCACAAGGTTCACATTTGGTTGAAAAAAATATGACCAAGTTTCTGAATATCGCAAAAAGCTCAAGTGGTTGCCTATCTCACTTCGCCAGAATGCTCATCTTCTCAATTTACTATATCGTATACTGTTTATACCTTACTTTATCTTAAGGAATGTTTCAACTTCCTTTATACGTTACGTCACACACACTCAATTTGGGCTCCACTAATAATCTCTTGTTAATGGCACCTGCACACTCTTCGACATTTTATTCCAACTCCTTCGTCACGCAGGCTGTCTTACTTTGGAACTCTTTGCCCACTGACGTCAGAAAAGCTAAATCTTTTGTCATATTTAAAAATTCACTTAGGAATCATTATGTTAGTCTTACGGAATATTATTTATTTATATTGTCAGTGATAGTTTACAATACTTTTTACTGTAGTCTGCTGTTCATATATGTCATTTTTATTTTATTTTTTCCCCCTTTTCTTTGGTGCATAATAATTATAGATAATTTAAGAATTTCCTTTGAGTCAGGTTGCCTGGAAGAGATCGCTTTTAGCTATAAGGTCGCCTTTGTTTTATCAAATAACTACTGTCTTGTTGTGCATTTTTGTTTTGGTGAACAAAAAAGTGTTGTCTATGTCTATGTAGTCTTCAAGATACATGAAAGTAGGTGAAAAGTCGTCAAACGTCAAAGGCAGAGAAGACAATTAACTTTTTATAACTTAGGAAACGAATATTTCTCCTTTTATATATTAACTTGAATAAAAAAGTCTTAAAAAATATTCTCGTAGCTAATACTTTTAAAGATTAGTTTTATTTAGAAGATCAATTGCACAATAAAATGTATTGCGGGCATTCTTGTATGTTTTAGCAATTTTAATAAATCTATATGTAGCGGGTACATTTTCCGGCCAAACTTCATTCATATGAACTTAGTAGTTTTCGAAGAATAGGTGTAATTGTATATATATATACAGTACATAATGACAGTAATACGTACGGTCAGAAGAATAATTAAAATAACTAACATAATTACTAAACAAATGTTTAACATCAACTAACATAGTCTGTTTAGATACCATGTACATAAAAGGTCAATAGAATTTATTAAAAACCCAGAACGCCCATCACCACAGAAATTACACCTGTGGTTACTAATTATGCCTGGCGCGGTAGATTATTCTCATTTATAATTCTTTACTCCTTTCTAACCGTGTTAAAATTGTATTTATTACCGCCATCTGTCTTTGCCTTAATGAATGCTACATACGATACCTGCTCGAGCTTCCAAATCAATTATGTTATTTGAGAAACTTCCTTAATGATCTTACCAAGCTTAAAATATTTTTTGTTAACACCACTTTCTTATTTTAAACAGTTAATTGATTAAAAATAAAAAATGGCAAAGTGATAAGCTTTAAATGGATTTATGACAAATTTTATGGCCTTTACGGATTAAGTGCAGAAGGGCTGCATAATACCAGATTTAGTATGAAAAAGTGACTATCGCGCAATCATCTGTTAATATCCAAGAGTGGCCATAAAGTTTAGCACGGACGTTATTAGGTATGTCTGCTATCATCTGGATGTAAGTAACCCTTCGGTATTGTATTGTCCGCGCCACAAAAGAAGTTCCATAGACGCGGAGCCGCAATCGCCATGCTTAATCCTACCCGAGTACTTAATTATAATTATCTGCTAATCTGTAAATCGATGTTAATTGATAATGAATACAAAATATTTCATTATTGAAGCTGTAAATTTATTTCCTGGCTACTTTACAAAAAACATTCTTTCAAATAGCGGAGCTGCCACTCTTAATTTCTTTGTTTTTTGTGAAACTTCTTTTGTGGCGCGGACTGTACGTCGTAAATTCAATAATTGTACAAATATTAAATATTTTAACTATTTGTGTATTTTTTCCAGCTCCTTTATATATCTATTCAAATTTCATTCATCGTCAGCCAATAACCGTCCACTGCTGGACATAGGCATCCCCAAGTCGGCGCCACTCATCACGGTCCTCTGCCCAGTCAGAACTGGAGCCACGCTATTGTCACTGCCCAGTTAGGGGTACCCACTAAAACCCCTGTGAGTTCCGTCCTGCGCTTTATGCCAGGGCTACGGGTAAGCGGGATTAGGGTGCTCTGCCTTCCCCATTCAGCGCCTACCGGCGACCTTGCGCAGTTCGTCAGTCCATCGGGCTGGAGGGCGTCCGACACAATCACAAACACAAATTTCATTATCTATACTTATCTAATAATACACGAAGAGAAATTTTTGTACCCCTTTTTAAGCGTATTGCGCGCACAGAGGAGCGAGGGATTTGACATGGTTTTTTATATAATGTATTTATATACTATTCATGTCAAACACATAATTCTCTTCTATTATAATAATGTACTCTATGCATAATACTCAGTTGGCTGACTTTTATACTGTCATGTCAAAAAACATGTTATTACCTTTTCAATATGGCTTAGCCAAGTAAAACGACATTTTTGCAATTATGTATGCATATTTTTCAAAATATAAGCATTAACAGATAATTTCCAAATGTTTTCAGTGGAAATAAACAATAACTGTTTGATTTCAATTGAAATTACACAGTAACATTTTTCAAATTTTGTACCTTACTAAAAATAAATGCAATCATTATTGGCCAGTTCCTACATATTACTATTTATTCACTTGCTTTACTATCGGTTAAATTTTAACTTAATTTTTCCATACAAATTATGCACTGAGGTACTATCGGTTAAAATTTGCCATGAGCTTCATAGCATATGACAAATTTTAACTAATAGTAAGGCAAATGAACGGTCGGTAAGATATAAGAACCGGGCCTATATGAATTTCTACCACTAGGCAACGACTAGTTTTTAAAAATCATCATTGCCGACTTACCGACTATAAATATAAGCATTGTTTTCTTTCATTTGTCCTAAGGCTACGGCTGCATTGGCAAAACAACTCAAATAATGATTAAATTAAAAACTTTCTCTATAGAATTTAATATCTACAATTGTACGTATGTATACATCAAGAAACTTTGGTTAAAACCACAGCTCAGTGCATCCAAATGTATTAAATCATCACACTGAAGTGTATATTACATTGGCATTAAATGAATGAAACTTGAGTATTAAACTGCCATTGTTAAAAGAATAAGAACTTAAAAGCCGTAGCAGGTAAATCAGAGCACTGCAATCAATATTTTCATTTAAGCTACAACTCGGATCTTGATTTATGGATGTGCGCTTTAAGCTTGCGGTATTATTAACAAGTTGTAAATCAGGGATCGGAATTAAGGCCACGATTTCTTCAATATGGTAAACGAAGTGGAATCTTCAAGTCACCACATGCATTGTGCATGCACAAACTTTATTTTATTGTCATGGTTTTATATTAACAGAAAGTAATATTAAAATGAAAGTGAACGTAATATTGAAACAGTACTAACCTTAATATATAATTAATTAAACTTAATATTGTAAGAAAACCGACCTCTTAATCTATAATATTATAAAATTCTAACTGTACATTGAAGTTATTTAGAAAAAACAACTGGAATAAACTATACAAACGATGGAGAACACGATGCATTTTTTTATTTCTTGTCTGTTTGTTCGGGATTCACGTAAAAATCGGAAAATCAGCCTAGTAGGGCCCGATTTCGATACGATTTTCGCTGCTTGACAGCAAATTCTTAGACTTAAATTCTGCGGTACTTTTTACTCTGGGAATCCCGCGGGAATTTTTCTGTGAATGATTTAAAATGGCCAAATTAAAAAAAGGCTAAACTTTTGCAGTGTCATCAGATTAACGAAAATTAAGTTTAGGGGTATACTTACGCCTTATATATAGACACTAGAACTATTATTTGGGCTAGGAAACATGTTTTTAGGGTCCACCAACAAGTTTTGAAAGAATAATGGGGAAAACAAAAATACGTTTGATAAACCAGGTTCAGTCACTTTTGTTGAAAAAAGTTTGATTTGTGTTTAGGAATACACTTACACCTGATATGTAAACACTAAAACTGTTTTTTAATTTAGTAAACAAGTTTTGAATTAGTTATTATTTATTTATAATTATACTTTTTAAATTCATAATAATAAATCACAGTACTGTCACTTTTTTACTTTACGGCGATAACAGGCATAAGAAAGAAAAAAATGTTAACAATTCGATATGTCAATAATATCGATTTTTAAAATACGAAAATCATTTGATATGTCATTAATATCGATTTTTAAATACAAAAATTGTTTTTTTTTATTATATATTGCGAGTTTGCATTAGTAGTATGTTTATTATAAACGGTTTATTTCTATTAAAAAAATCGATATATAATTTCCTATACTCTATTTGCCGCCTTATTTATTCTATTTCTCTATAAGTTATATGAATGTACTTTGTGTCTTGTTATGGATTTTACGTTGACTGGCTTTCTCACTGGAAGCAATGCAATCGAATGCATTGCTTAACTTTGGATTTTGGCGAAATCCTCTATCTGAATTTTTTTGGGTGTAATATAGATTAACGGGAGGTAAATTAATGGTGATTTGAGTTAGAGATATCCTTACAGTTTATTTATAGCCACTAAGGTTGTGAGGGGTGATCTAAAGTCGCGACCAGTGACTAAAACGGTGAATTAGTTAGGTTGGGTTAGTCTTTAGACCAAAGCGCACGAGCCGAGCAAGCGAAGCAAGCCTGCCGCGGTAGCGGCCGGTGTGTTAATGTGTTATTTAAATAGTTATCAATGAATAATCACCATTTATTCATTGATAACTATTTAAATGATGGTTACAAATCGGTTGTGACATTTGTTGATCGCTGTCATGGCATACTCGCTTTGCTCGCTCGGCTTGTGGGCTTTAATCTGCGTTTTTAAACTGTTTTAAATGTTTTTTTACTCTGACCACTACCTTTCTCCTGCATTTCTCGTCTTTAGACATAATAAATAAGTAGACCATTTTGAAAAAAATAGTAAATTTATGTTTACAAAAAAATCATATCTCAAAAACTACAAGTCTCCTAGACAGGTTGCAGAAGGGAGAAGTACTCCTCTTCCTCCCCCCCCCCCCTACTTAAAATTCAGTGACCACTATTGTAAGTTTAACCTAAAAAAATTAATTCCAATGTGATTTTTCGCTGATCGATAACAAGTTTTATGTAATAAAATGTGTGGTATGTTTTATCTCTGGATTTTTTTTGTAGTTGTTTGGGTGCATAAAAATTGGCTTATTCCGAGGGAGTTTTCACTAAAATGATAGCTGCGGTACTTTGCGTCCCAGGAATTTCAAGTCAAGCGTGGACGAAATTGCGGGCATATTCTAGTTATTAACAATATTTATTCAATTAAAAGTTAGCTTACAATGTATTATGATTCTTTAGGGTAGTCCGGAAGAGATTGTATGTAGCGAGAAGACCGTCCATTGATTTTTTGAATGCAATAAAGTTATAGGTATATTCATTAACTGATACTAGTTTATACAGTCATAGTAGCTAATGGCTGGTTGTCTTATTACAACAATCTGGGTTCCAATCTTGGCTTTTGATTTTTTTCAGACATAATGTAGACGTTGATACAATTCTCATGTACTCCATGTGAAAGTAAATATAATAAGGAGACCTGCACAAACTGCACATCCAGAATATGGATATGTGAAACCTTTCAATTCTATCATCTACCGTCAATCCATCTAAAATGGAGAGGTCCGAGTCCAGCAATCACACATTTATAGGCTACAACCACGCTACAACAATCTCTGACTAGATCCATAGAATACGTATAACTAGATCGATGATTATTTAGTTATATTTTAGGGCAAATATAGCGAGATGCAGGCGACGGTGGTGGGCGGCACGGCAACAAATGCATCACGCGCGATAATGAACCAACTCGTGTGCACGACTGCGCTTGCGCACTCACACGTAATCCACTATCTTCACTTCAGCAAGTCGTGCAACACTTACCCGTTACCATATAAAGTGCCACTGCTTATGATATTTGACTGTGCGAATGTTACTGTGAAGTGGCTGTGTAACCTGTTCCATTCTTATAATTTCATGAGATCTATTTACTTCAAGATAAACACCCTTAGAATTATTATATTTACGTTCGTGTAAATCTCTCGTCCGCCGTTTTATTCCAATTTCCTAACAAAATGTAGGGATATAAGATTTGCCACAAAGCTGCTTAATTAGAATTATCCGCCAGAAATGCCTTTGGCAGGTCCCTTCGTTCAACAACCTTGATAAGATGCTAGCTTACTTGGTTGATTTCAACTATCTTTTCGAGTACCTACTATACGCCCATATTTAATTGACTTTTTATGGTCTAAGATTGACTTACGGTTATTGTTATTATTTCAGTATACCTAATAACCAAACTTATTTTTTCATGTAGGCACACAAACATGACGATAGAATATCGCTGTTGTTGTTAGCTACAACTCCATGAAATGCAGAAAAAGAACTTGTAAACCACGCTTATTTCAAAAAATTGCCAAGTATTTGTCATCCCAGGCACAGTAATAAGTTTCGTAAAGAAAATAAAAGTAACAAACGTCCGCTGTTTATGTCATTTGGATACGGAACCTTAAAAACATGTAATCGAAAATGTTGTTTATCTTAACTGCTTAACTGATCTTGTTCAAACGATTTCCGTTGAAAGTATTGTTAAGCTCTAAGATCTTGAATATTTTCCACTTCATAGTTCAAAGATTAGAGGATGGGATACTTTTCATGACTTTGGAAGCGCATATCTGTAAAGTGGCGCTACGCTTTAACTTATTATACCTAAGTAGATATGCCTTTCAACGGTAAACCTGACTTTAAATTAAAACTTGATTTTGATACCTACAAAACGGTACCGAGAGGAAAAATGTGACGACGTTTAAATTAATATCGTTATACATACTTACAATAGAGTTAAAGGATTTGCTTAAGTACATTTAAGGGACAAAGTTGCAGTGAAAATGGACGCCATTTATGAACAAGACAGGCTCTCAGGTTACTTAAGCCAGCACCTCCCACGTGGTGCTTTGTGCCCTTAACCTTTTTGACGGTTGTATCGCAGTTTATGTGCCTTATAACGCGATCTTCTTATGTGTTTATTCAATTGCAGTAGGCACTTATTCCATTTTACCTATATATTATATCTAAAATTATATTATAGTAAAGATCACCCGAAAAAATACTTTTATGTTTATTTTTAGGGTTCCGAAACCATTCTGGACAAAACAAAAACCTTATAAATAATTCTTTACGTAAGTCATAAGGTGGGGATATCATCATTAGCTTCCAAAGTCGTAAAAATTGAGATTGAACCTTTACAAGGTTCAAAAATACTTTCGGCGAAAATTTGTTTGAATAATATCCGTAGAGTAGTTTTTGAGATAGATTGAAGATTTATTAAAATGACGAAAACAGTAAACATTCATTACCTCTACGGAACCTTCCAAGTTCATGGACCGCCACGTACTCGTTTGACTTATTTATTATTATCTACTTATTCATTGTTATGTACTTGTACAGGTCACCAATAAGAAGGAGGTTTTTATTTCACTGTCCGTCCAAAAATTGTTTGCAAGAAATTACTATTCGTAATAGAACCACCTATTTTATTCTTGCCCGATATAAGATCTATGTTAAGCATGTTTCCGATTATTATTCTCAATATTATAACCTTACCTATTAAATAAAAATAATAAACTTAAATACGTAGGTACAACATACATGTAATTATGCACTTTTATGTTAATGGTACCTATGTGTTTCAGATAACAATAGAATACGTGTCCAGTCACTCTGGACATAATGTACTACAACCAATAAATTGCAATACAGCTGGGCATAAGTGTTGGTTAAATTTTAGTACAATACTGTAGCCACTGTTATCGAAGCCTAATCCGCGACAGTGCGCGCGCGCACCTGCGCCGCGCCGGCGCCGACCGACGCCGACGCACTTTCAAAAAAGGTTTACTAGCTGGCTTTGTAAGTTAACGCAGCACAATACGTTTTGTGGCTGACCCAAATGTCAATTTAATGTGCATTGGTTTGCTTTCATATAATCACATATTAGTCCCGGTAGAAGAGTTTAACCTGTGAAAGGTTGACTTGACATAGTATAAGAATATGAGTAGATTTTACTTATAATATCTAATAGTGAAATGAATCCCTTCTTTAGTTACATCGCGAAACCACGTCCTCATTTCTTCCTCTTATTTTCAAAATCTTAAAACTTATAGATGCTTTAACAAAGCTGGGTCTTATTTGAATTTATATTTTATATGATGAATTACCAAATTAAATAAATATTAATTAAATTATTTTTTCTCATCAGCTATCTGACACATCAATCTTTTCCAAATTAATTTTAAACAACCACAATTCACCCGTATTATCGTTTTTGGAGTGCACTATCCTATTTTACTATTATGGCAAAAAGAATGCTCAACAATATATTATACTAAACTATTGTAAACTTACTGTAGCATCCAATGTTTATTTGGATGTGTCGAGTCTCCCACGCCATTGGATTCAATTATGGAGGTAAGGCAGATAGGTCGGCACGCGAGTGGTCCGCTCGTGACCCGTAAATTGGAACGGTCCGTCGCATGCCCTTGTCGCGCCTCGGCCGCCGCCACCGGCGCCCTGCATTACAGCACAACACTACAAAACATGGTTCACACTTTTGGCGACAACGCAGCCGAAAAGCCCCTTATGTAAGAAGGAATGTCCTTATAAACCACTTGTGACTAATTACACTTTTGTAAACTAACCCAGATAATCAGTTTCCTTTTCCGACTCGTTTACAATTAAGTCTTTTCGTGTAACTGGCTGTTTCCAGTTTAATACTTAAATGCAAAAATGAGTTTAATTGTTTTATTATTATTATTCTACCTTCAGTCTCTTCGAAATTTCCTATAATGAACTGTTAATTAAATTTGGTATACTTTAAAGACGCATGGTTTTTAATTCAAAACCTCAAAAAGTAGGTGTATCGTGAAAACTAAAAAATTCAATCACTTTTCTACCTTATTTCATATAGTTATACTGTCAGCTTTAGTCACACATTAATTAAAGCTGACATTATAATGTTTCATAACTCAAAAATAGCAAGTTTACATAAAATACTCATACAGTACTAAAAGCCGAGAGTTAATAAAGTAGGTTAAGTTACTAAGGTATCTGGTAGCGTTAACAGGTGTGCGCGCCGTATTTGGGCCATTATGTCTCAAACAATAGCCCGCACACAAAGAACCGGTACCTTTACGGAAATTCAAATCATAACCATTCTTTATACAAGGATATCACATTGTTAGAGATAAAATGTTGACCTGCCTACTAAAGGTTTTTTTACTTTCATTAAACAACTCAAGAATATGTGTGAAGAATAAGTCGTGCTAGCTTTGTAACAAGACATATATAGGCAATAGCCTAACGCACCCATGTCTTATTACAACAACGTGAATCCGAGTTCTGGGTAAGAATGGCTTACACTACTTATGGCCGGTTCCTGTGTCTTACTATTTATTGACTTGCCATATTACTGGTTGAATTTATATATTACTTATCCATACAAGTAATATATAAATTATAATGGAGCTTATGTCAAATTTTAACAGATAGCAAGGCACATGATCGAGTGATAACTTATAGGAACCGGATATTAGACAGTTTTTTTGAGTATTAATTATTACAATTGCCACACGTCTACATTTAAAAAAGAATTCTTAATAAACAATGCATCAAGATAACTGATGTGCAAAACCCAATCTGCCTTGAAAAAGCGTGCTAAGAATAAAGAATGCCGGATATAATGAATAAACCTCACTGAAATACACCTATTAATACTTCCAAAGACAATAATTTACTTTTACTTACAATAATTTACTACTACTTACTATTATATGTACAATATATTGGTAGTACATATTACTGTCTTTAAGTAATATCAATAGCTGAAGCTAATCTTTAGAAGACAGAAAAGTTAATGATATTTTAAAGTATGAGATCATTAGAGTGTATAAAAGATCCATTTAAGTATACGTAATGTACATTTTGTTTAAGAATTATGATTGCTTTAATTGCCGTCTCCTGGAGCGACGGCCGGTCGGCGTGCTTGTTTCTTAGCTAATTTTCCAAGTACGCTAATTGTGGCCGATTTATCGAGAATGCGACAGGTCTCAGTGTAGCGAGTAAATAAGGCAGAAGTCACGAGCTTATGAAAATAATGCTGCATATTTTGTAAGTTCTTATCACGCAAATTACAACCGACTTCACTCCTAGTATTTTATTGCGTTTTCGCGAATATTGTGTTAAAATTAGAAATGATAATATATCTCTTGCATAAAACTTTTACAAAAATGCTAACATTTGCCAGCCAAAATATTTAGAAAACGAATGAATTTACAATACTTGGATTTGGGTTAGGTTTACAAACGACGATGTCATAAGTTAAGATTAGTGATAGTTATCGATGGTTAGGTTGTTAGTTCAATATTCACTACAATAAACATTGCTACTAACCTAATATTGCTGTTTTAATGCACGTGAGTAAACCAGAATAATATTTATAGTGTAAATCCATTAAAGTAATTATTAAAGCATGTTTGAGCTTTAACTACGCGTTAATTTGTGTACCTAGTTTTCTACTAGTAACAGTACCTTTCTAGCGGAGAGCGGTTAGTAGCCGGTAAAGGCAAGAAGCTGAGACGGTCGCGTGCCCGCCCGCAATTAACTCCTTGTTCGCTACCACTACTACTAACACCTTTATAGAAAGTCAACTAAACAAAGAAAATATCTTACGTGTAACAACGCAATTAAATAGTGTTTTGTAAATCTTTAAATGTGCACAGAAACGGAACATATCTATAGTATATATACCACATAATATATAATAATAATATTATACATGCGAAAGTTTGGATGGATGATTGTTGCTCAATCACGCCAGAACGACTGAACAAATCTGGATGAAAGGGAGAGAGATAGATCTAGATTAGCACATAGGCTACTTTTATCCCGGAAAAAGTAACGCGAGTGAAGCGACGGGCAACAGCTAGTATATACATAAGAATTACAGCACTTCTAAAGAATTAATATTAGTTAAATATATTATTATATTCTACCTATAATCTCTTAAGACTCCAAATAGAATACAAGGTCACCGTCTTCTTTGGATAAAATCCCCGAGGGTTGGCGACGTTACCTCGCTAGATAGACATTTTGATCCATTGCCCTAGGTAATTATTTTCATTTTGTGTACAGTGTAGGTATATTTATATTGTATAAAAAGTCCTAATCGTTAAAATTGCTCCGTCATTTTAGAAATCGCTTTTATAAGCACAACTACATAATGGACCGTGGCTGTGTCTTAATTATGTTATCATTCAATGACGTGGTACCGAATGAGTCGCGTTCATAAATATTTAAATAAGGTACACGTTTATCAGAGCCCGTCAAGTTGTTCGCGGAAAGCGGCAGGCGTGGTCGGCGCGAGAGCTTGTGTTATAGTAGAGCCATTGTTCGGGCAAAGACAAGCCAAGCACCGCCGCATTGAACTCTCGTTGATGATTCATATTTACGACAGAGTACAGACATTAATTAGTATTTATTCTCCGACGTCCATTGTAATTATGTTAAAACTAGAGTCACCACATAGTACATACGATTTAATCTCAAAACATACTTGTCTGAAAAGCTCCTAAATATCATAAATAGAAAAGTTCACTTTTAACGTTTTATTGGAGTTTACTCCTTAAGAATTGATTTTCATATAAATCCCCCGTTTGGTAATTTATTAGGAGTGAAATAATACAAGCGTTAACTCAAAAGCGTTACTTCTTTTTTTTACATAATTTCAAACTTTAATGCAGTGAAATAAGATCTCAAATAATACCCATCAGTGCATAACTGCATATTCAAATCGTCTTAAGGGGTAAATTCTAGTCTTGCGTCGGAGCTGACACACATTTTTATTAAAAACATCATTATTTACCAACTTGTCAAAAGTTGCAGTAGTAAGTTTCTTATCGATTTTTGTTACGATTTGATCTAAAAAAAATATGAAAAATCGAGTGAAAAATGACTCAAGCCGCCATCTAATTATGTTGGATTTACAAGCTTGTAAAATTATGTTTTAGTGAGGGATCATCATTCCTATGTTCTGTTACGATAATACAAATCCAATACTAAGTATTTTTAATTTTTGCTAAACAAATGCAGTGCATTTGTTACATCGTATACTGTCAAAATACTTATAAGGACGTAATTTATGAATTTTAAACTCAGAATAACAAATGAAACAACGCAATAAAAATTATTCATAGTCTGCTTTCGCTCAACCTACAGCCATATATTTTATTATAAGATTTAAGCAAAAACTTCGTTTAAACCAAAAATGATCTTAATCAAATACAAATTCATGAGTAAGATAAATAAATTCTTTCATTTCTTCATATTCTAATTGTAAGGTAAATAATATTATTTATGTGTTTTCTATACAAATAATTTAAGAGTTATAATATTGTTACGACCGACAAAGACAAATTCACACCTGCATACCTGTTTTGCGCATTTTATTACTTTTCGGCATTTGGACTTCTTTTGTTTACTTTGTGTTTATAAAAACAGCCCCTTATGTATTGTAATCTTTTATGCTAGTCATTAGCCAGGTGTGATTCTAAGAAATTCGGTCCGTGCAGTCAGGTAGATATACTGCATTTGTGCAGCAAATAAAAGCAATGCCCCGATGGAGAGATCGTCAGTCGAGCGATAACCAGTCGCGAGGAAAGACTTGTGTACATTCGATAATTTATTTAGTGACGGACTTTGTTCGTTTTATTGCATCGTGCATTACGTTTGGACTGATTGTGTTCAGTTATATTTGTACCTGTGTTATACGTGTTTGTATAGTTCTAATAAATTCTATAGTAATTCTAACGGCATTTTAATTCAAGTCCTGCAACTCGTAACAATATATTTAAATAATTATTGAAAATGAAACCTCATCTAAATATTTTGGTACAAATGAAGATGATTCTTAAATAACTGATTTCAAGAAACAAAGAAATGACAATTGTTCGCAGTGTACAGTCAAGTAATTGAAATGGTAACAGTGTGATTTATGCAAATCGATAGCTTGGCGTTCAATTTAAACTGGGCAACACGCTGCACCCGCGGCAATATCGACCATTACCGATACTTATCTACTTGAAGTCTCATAGGACACTACCTGCTTAGCCCTTCTGTACCAGCCTCCAAAATACCGATATAGATGACGGTAGAAACAATTTAAAAAATTTAAGCATTCGTACCAATACAATATACCTTTGTATGGATTTTGTATTTACATAGCTTTGTATTTGCATTTGTTTCTTTTCTTGCTACGTCACAGCCTTGGGAATGAACTATGTGCTATTTATGTCGAGCATACTTGAAAAATAGAATGCCTACTTATTATCCTGGACAATGGAATAGATTCCGCGAGATATGTACGGTTCAAAATGTACGTGAAAAAAATCTCTTAAAATACTTTCGAAAATAATAAGTATTAAAAATGAATTTTCCTACTACTTACATGTTTACGGCAAATGTAAGACAAATATATGACAATTCCAGTATCTTGATTAAAATTCATCAACATAAACTAACTCTATTGAGTAATATTTTATAATGATTCATTCAGTGAAAGTCTCATTTCAATATAACAAACAGCGCACTTCAGTTGAGCCACGAAAATCGATAACAGCTGACAATAAACAATAATTCATATAAGAACGTGTTGAAATGATATAGGTATTAACGTACACAAAATAACAGTATCACATATCAATAAAAAAAAGACAACTGCAGTTGCCGTAACAATGCTGACGTCTTTAAGCAATGAAAACACTCAAAAGTGATAAAAAGACAACACTTACAGGTCTAACAATGGACAGCGGGCAGGTCGCACGTGGACAAAAGGGAGCATTATTTAACAGTGATTCTTTTTATTATTGCACTGATTTGGATGACACCCACACTGGAATATAAAAGTAGAGTGATTCATACTAAACACAATTCTATATAGGTATAGTACCATTTATATTCCTTTTTTATTACGAAGCTGTCAATAGACAGACTGCTCAGCTGGTGAAAATTGGTTACCTTTACCTATAGATGTCAGCAGCACCATGGGCTGAGCCAACGGTGTTGCCAGCGTTTAGGATGGGATAAGGTGAAGGGGTGGAGGGGGGTTGATGAGATAGAGGGATCAGACAAGAGGAATGAGATAGGAGGGATAGGATTGGAATGTGTCATCGTCATCCTCCGAGCGTTAAATCCCGGTTACATACGGAGCGTGCGCTCTGACGCCCAGGGTCCGCTTTCCTACTTTTTCTACTCCACTTCACGCGGTCTTCAGCATCTCTCGTTTTGAGATCATTGGTACGCATATCGTCCTTCACAACGTCAAGCCAGCATTTCATGGGCCTTCCCCTTCGACAGGGACCTGTGTGTATAATATAAGGGAGGGAGAAATTGCATATCTAAACTCTCACTCACCACACGAAATACGATTAGCGCAAGGCTAACCGTTTCACGCCGATATTCTGTGAGAGCATGAATCACAGCGACCGAGCGGGTCCAACTAGCTGTAATCAAGGTAATGATTTTAGCATGGCTCCACCAGAACTACTACGGGCTCCGTACAGGTAACAAACATTTGCTGTTTGTTATTTGGCTACGGAAGCCTAAAAAGCATTTAATCCTTTCTCAAAATATTTAATGGATATTATTCAAAATAATTTTCATCTATCTATATTGTAATATTATAAATATGTCGTCTGTATATTGAAGCTATTAAAAAAAACAATTGGAATAGACTATACTATATAAACGATGGTGAACACGATGCAGTTATTTTTTAATTTCTTATCTGTTTGTCGGTTTGTCTGTTTGTTCGGGATTCATCGATTTCCATGCGGTTTTCGCTGTTCGACAGCAAATATTTAGACCTTAAATCGGCGCTACTTTTTATCCCAGGAACTACGCAGGAATTTTTCTGGATTGATTTAAAATAGCCAGATTGAAAAAAAATTATTTCA
This sequence comes from Dendrolimus houi, assembly GCA_039645545.1. Taxonomy (NCBI): domain Eukaryota; kingdom Metazoa; phylum Arthropoda; class Insecta; order Lepidoptera; family Lasiocampidae; genus Dendrolimus; species Dendrolimus houi. The sequence continues at coordinate 14,780,423 of CM077126.1, read as the reverse complement.
ATGCCATTTTTTCATTGATCGAAAGAAAATTTTATGTAATAAAATATGTGATTTTTTTGTCCCGGGAATCCCGCGAGAATTTCAAGTCAAACGTGGATGAAGTCGCGGTCAAATCCTAGTTCTAAATATTTTTTAATTCTATAATCTCAATATTTTTAAATGTCCACTTCATAGTCCAAATGTTACAGAATGGAAAATTTTGATTACTTTAGAAGCTTAGAAGTAAGCTAAATATTTCCTCAGCTATTGACTTAAATAAAAATGGCCTTAAAAGTTATGATTTTGCAACATCTGAACCGACACGATTTTAATTGAAAAAGTTTTCAGGGTTGAGTACTTGCATGTAGAGTGATTACCCCTAACATTCATTCATATTACACTGAGCGCCATATAGACTACACCTTTCTGGCAAATTTTATCCACACATGCCCAATTTTTGAGAAAAGTAACTGTGGTTGTCGTGATACATAACGACTGTGGTTAACACAGACGGACGGACGTGGAAGTGGCCTTGCGAGGCCTACGCTTGCCATGGCTAGCGGAAAGGCTAGGTCATATACCCGTAGCCCTAGCATAAGGCGCAGGACGGAACACCCAGGGGTTTTAGTGGGTATCCCTAACTTGGGAGTGGCAATAGCATGGCACCAGTTCAGACTGGGCATGCTAGTGCCACCCCCGACGTGGCGAATCCCATACACAGGTCGCGAACTATCCCCTCAAAGTTCTACCCTTGTCACGGCCTATGGTCCTCAATCGGATTTCCCCTGGCTAAAAAAAGAAGACAGACGTGACGAAAACATAACGGTTAGCTACCTATCAGTTTTCTCTTGCTTACTTTTTGTGACTTAAACTTTTTGATTTATTTCAAAAGATGTATTAATATATACATTATTATATATATATATATATATATATATATATATATATATATATATATATATTCAATAATAAAAGTCTAAAATAGACAAGCATGTCCAGTGACACCATCTAGTTGTGTGGAATTAAAAAAGATCAGGGCGAATTCGATAAACGCCAAAAATGTACATTAAACAGGAAATAGTAAGTAATTTATAGACAGATCCTTGATAATTTTAATATATTTTGTTAAGTTGCATTTAAAAATTAATAGCTTATTTTTGTTATTGAAATCTCTCTCATAAATACTTACTATCGATATTAAATTTACTAGCTTAAATATTACAATTAAAATTAATTAAGATATTATAAACGACCTCTGTAATTCACAGAACATAATTCAAATGCACCCGAATACTTATCAAAATATACAATCATTTAATGTTTTATGGATTTTTTAAAATGAGTATGCTAGCATTTGAAACTAAATAAGTATACATAATTATGTACCACGAGTAAGTTCTCACTCACAATATAGCTATTTATAAATTTCATCACTCTTCAATATGAATAATATAAAGATTATCTCTTTGAAGTTTCACAATTGCGCTTAATCGGGCACCTTGCAATTTACACTTGAATATAATGTATTGATGAGTCTGACAGAAAATATGACCTTGCCTATTTAACTGAGAGCTACTTGGACGACCACTATTGTTGAATTAAGAGTATATCGGCACCTTGACACTTAGTTACTAACATTTTTTACAGAGATATAAGGCAATTTTACTTAAGGTTTGACGGTATTCATTCATATAATCTTATAAACGTAACTTCTACATATATTTGTTAAAAATTGATGATCGACTATTTGGATCCACTGTCTGTTGTAACTTAAGTTTTTTTTAGATAAAACATTAACACATCGTAAGTACTTATTATTGCTACATGCATTTTCAACCCAAACTGAGTCCTGACTTCCGAAACCAGAATACCTACATTACCTAATCCATCCCTTTCTGTGCGGCGTTGTCTCCTGCTAATTACAGGTCTGAAGCTTACGCTCGAAACTGCTTTGATCTCTTTTTAGTAATTATTTTTTATTTGTATTCTGACATTGAACGTAAAATGTACGTACCTATGTAAAGAATTTTATTTTGTAACCTACTATAGCAATTTTTTCTGCAATACTAAAAGAGCTGCTACGTGCACTAGCCTATTACTAATCCAATGGTCAAAGTTGCTATTTCAATGATCGAAGACAGATTCATCCCTAATCCTCATGTTTCCAACAACTACCTATACCAAAAATTTATATCCTTATTTAATAAAAAAATGATTCAATAGTTACTTACTTTAGTTTTGGCCTTTTGATTGACCTGAACAGCTGGGAGACTTATAAATAAGTATAGATACGTGTATACTCACAAAAACATGTTTTATAGATATTATTAGATAGGTATCACATTACAAATTGTAAATAGATAATAATATCTATTTACGGCAACAAAGCATGAAATGACAAAAGAATCCTCATGACAGAAAGCAATGCATCTAAATTTTGTTACTTAGTAATGTCTGTTGTCAAACACTTGTACTAATAATATTACACTGCTATTAATCCAAAACGAAACTAGTATTGTGTATATACTCTATATTGTATTTTTCATCAATAAAATAAACTTTATCAAATCGGGGAAAAAAAACTAAACTTGTATTTCAAGTAAGTGTAATTACCAGCTGTTTAGTTTCCATTTCTAGTTTCACTAATTTCCCGGGAGTTAATAAAATAACCTGATAATGACAATATTAAGGAATCATTAACAGATATATAAGACAATGGGATACACTAGAAAGACTACCAAGTATTATGGTGTAGGGCAGTTGCACCCGCACCTACTAATCAATGGCCGCACCCCCCTCAGGTTGTAGCTTTATTTCGACAGCCGCAATGCTTGCCACCCGCTTCACTGTATCGTGTCTCCGCTATCGCTTTCACGTCGTGGTTATCGCTCCAGTGATAATCTGCATAGTGCGAACCGTTATTGAAAGCCACGGTACTAGTTTGTGCGTGAAGGCTACAATAGCGGCACTTTAATCTGATATTTATTGACCGAGAGATCGAATGAGGCTGCACTCAAAGGTGACCTGAATCTGGAAACTAATATTGTATATGGACGCTTGACGCGTGCTCGCAATGGCACCTCTATATGACTCACAGTAAAAGCTCACTTGGAATCGTTGAATAAACAATAATATATCAAGTCATAATCCGAGATCTATAACGCTATATGTTTTGAGTGTTATTAAAATAAATTGCCAATTTTAAAATACAAACCTCCTGGTGAATTAAAAAAGAGTTGAGCATTGAAAAGGGGCGTGGGCTGCAGGCAGGCGCAGGACTCGCGCGCGCCTCCTATCAATGATCAATTTTGGTTCTGGCGAGATTATCTCTTGATCGGAGCAATTTCTCTTCGGTTTCGATATTGATAACATCAGAAGAACAACGGTTAGCTGCGCTCTGCATAATTATAAACCAAGATTTTCATGCACGAATTCTGGTTACTTAGCCATTTTAAACAAGCGTTGCAACACGACATACGACAAACATCATCACTGCAATAAGATAATTTTTTGGGAAGCGTACTATTTTGACGATATTTATTGTTAGTCCATATTGTTAATTTATCTCTTGGTATAGTTCGAACTTTTAGGAGCTTACATTTATAGTAGTGTATGGTCCCTAATATAAAGAAAGGGTGGCTCATCACATACACTCGCTATGGATAGGTGAATTAAGCGTAAGGGATTTAAATTATGGGATAAATATTGTTTGTTTTGACTTAACTCCAAATAAAACCTTCAACCATATAGGATCATCTTTGGTAACTATGTATAGAGTAGGTACTGTAAACAAAGTACACAATTGACAAAATGAGGACGCCAAACAGTACAGGGCAACTGAAATAAGTACAGAGCAATGCAATCAGAAACAATTTTCTATTACTATTTCTCGTTGGACATATTCCAACAACAAACACGATCGTTTCGAGAGCCGTGGGAATGCCCCAGTCGAGTAACGGATGGACGGACAAATGATGTTGGGCGATCTATTGCCCGTAATTGATGACGACTATTGTATGCCTTTGAAAGAGCCACGAATGTTTATCTAAGTTCTGTTACCTTCTGTTTGTTTGGTGCCATTGTTAATGTAAAGCTTGTTACCTTAATTCGCACCGTTATTAGCAAACAAATGTGCCGCAGGCTAAGATTGATTCCTCCGCCTGTGTGTAAGGTCTTTATTCTCACTTGCTGTTAGTTCACTTGACGCATCGTATACCTTTTTATATAAATTAAATCAGGACAAAGTAATCCATGAAACGACTTGTTTTTGTGCACTACCTGATAAGTCGAATTCGTATTCTCTACTTGTATAAATAATGTGTTTAATGTTTATACTTCCAAGGCATTACAGTATCATACGCTAGATTTCATACATGGCTAGCTACGTAACTACCAACTCTATGATTTCAATTAAGCAATATTTTAATAACGGCACAAAACAAAGCTCAGTAACATAAAATCTAATGTCCCTGCTACCTCGGATAATGTTAATGTTAGTGACTGTTGCCAAATGTGTCTTGTTTAAAGGGTTAAAAATGACATCGTTAATGGTTAGCCATACGTTATCTGAACTTATCTGTCAATGTTTAACGTCAGTAAGTGTCACATCTCAAACAACGCATTTCATCCCTTAGCTACATCTGCGTGAGACAGTCACTAAAATTATCTCAGGTATAACAGGGTCATAACTGACTGACTGACGCAAAAGTTTTGATACAATAAAACATCGTGGACCGGTTTAACCTGATTGATATATATCTAATTCTCATTGGAATTCGGCTTCTACCTAGTAATTAACCTGTCCCCTGAAATATCTTTTATCTCTTATATCTCTATCTCTTAGGTTCTCGTTTTTAACAGGAATTTCAAACACCCTTTCGTCTATTAAATTAGGTATAAAAATTGTATACTTACTGAAACATTAGATTGTGTAGTTGCAACAAAAGGTACTCGATTAATTCAAACGGGCAATATATATTGAATATAGATGAATGGCAATAAACATAGTGAATAGTAGTGGGCGCCAGCGCTTGCGCCTGCGATCGCTATCTGCGACATGAATCAGCGGCATCTTCACACCAACGACCACCCGGACACCGCCACTGGCTGTGCTTGGACATGGAGCAACGACCACATCCCCTCAAACTAAAGTACTAAGTATTATTTCTAATTCTATACAAATTAAATATATACAGATGCGTAAACCCAGTTCACTCTCTAAAAAAAAAATTTGGTTAGGGCAGTAGAGTAGAGAGAAAACTTGTACTTTTATTTATATTGTGACAATTTCGAATTTAGTTGTTGCACCAATGCCGTCTTCACACAAAATATACTTGCCCGACGTCCGCTACCTCACTGAGAATTAATAATAAAATCTTTTTTTTATTGAATTAATAAATATGTTTAGGTTACCTACCAATGTAAAAGACCAACAGTTTCACATTTTAAATTTGTAGTTCTCTCATTTCAATAAAAGGAGTGCGGACAGTCAAGTCAACTGAGATACTTTTTATAAACTTTAGAACGTTGAGTACGCAGCCTCATAGATTTCGTACGAGCGTAAAAATAAAAGGAGTCAAATAGCGCATTAATTATTGTTTGAAAAGTAATTAAAACTATTTCTATAATTATATTGTTATATGTTTGTAGATTTTTTTTGTAACATGCTTCCGCACCTCTACTGTACGAGCTAATAATAAAATCTACCATAAGTTCAATACAAATTAGTACCAGAGTACAAGATAACAGTAATATCATAATCTATTATAAACACATAATCATATGAATGCACAAACAAAAAAACAAGTCTGTAGTTATGAACTTTTATTAACACAAAAACGAAGTCTAACTTAACAGCAATTATAAAAATACTTCAAAATTACAATTACATATTCATTATTTTATCACTGTAATACAAATTAATATTTCCAAAATAATCATAATATGAGTAGGTACCTAATTATTATTATTAACATGAAATGTTATTTTATTTCGGTTTACTAAAAATATAGATGCTCTTCGGCTATATTAAACAGTGATGTTATAGTTTACAAAATTATAAGAATTATTACAGCATAACTAATACCAAAACTAAAGTAATGAACAAATAATATACTTATATTATGATCACTTCAAACAATTAAAACAAACATTGGTGAATTTTTATTTGTTTTACAATCTGGTTATGCCAAAATATATTATATGAACACACTCTGGGGCAGGCCCACGACATTGGTCATTAATTCGTCTCTGTAAATATTATGACCATAATAATAATCGATGCATTTACGGTTTCATACTTTCCGAATTCTTCCTCGCCTCGAACTTCTTGACTAATTGAAATTTATAAATTTAAATTAGTCGTAGTAATTTTGGAGGTATATTTCAACTAAGAATCTTAGATATTTATAATAATAACAATAACGGGCCATAAACGTCTCACTGCTGGGTTAAGGCCTCTCGTTTATAGGGAGGGAACGGACACGGACAATATATCCGCCACGCTTGTCCAAGGCGCATCGGCGGGTTTCACACATCGGTTATCTCGGGTTGCAGGTTTCATCACGATGTTTGCTTTTACCCTTAGCTCGTGGTTATTGTAGCAATATGCTAATTAGTTCTAAATAAAATAGCAGCTTATATCAACATGAACGTCATTTTTAAGGGTGAATCTCCTGAGCGGCATCATTGTCCCCATAGTAATTATCTATGATTGTCCGCACCATGTTTTCTTAAAACTCGGAGGTTACAATATCACTTCCAATTTCTTAAAATACAATGTTTTAAAAATCGTGGTTGCGAACAATGATGCGCGCGAATGCATACGGAAGATTCACCCTTTTTTTCTTTTTTTTATGGCGGGGAAATGCATTTCGCACACTACCGGGTCCTTTACTAGGGATTAGACCAAAGCAACGAAAGGTGTCACCACGAATGGCGCACCAGAGTCAAATCGCCGGCTTGTGTAGAGACTCGAAAAACTTCAATACTCCACTAAAACCACCCTACTCCTGTGTGCACCGTGCTGTGGTAGGAAGAGCGTGAGACTTAGAACGTAGTTACGCCCACGCTGATCCTAGCGCATCAGTGCTTGAGAATGCCCCGGGACAGGCAAACTCACTTCGTCAACACGGGTGAAGAATCCTCTGCTCCCTAGATGCTAGAGGGCCAGGGGAAGATTCACCCTTACAACAAAACTGGCCGCTGAGGTGGAAAGAATACTATAAAATAAAACTATTTTTTATACTTATTGTAAAATAGGTATAATCGAATACATACACATACGTTAATCAGCCGATGTTTTGATATTATGATGTGACTAGAAATATCTCACATTATTTTCACAAGTATGATTTCATATAATAAGAAAAAACTTGAAAATCTGCCCTTTAACTTATTTCCATAATTTTCTTAATCCTTTTCCAAGAAATATTTCATTATCAATATGGCTAAAGGTTTTCCTTAATGCAAAAAATAAAATGATATTGTAATATAACGATAAATAAACCATAACGGCATATCCCAATAATTCAAGTTGTCAGCAGTTCTCAACCAATCTTCCGATCAATTTATCTGAATATCGTGAACTGCAATTACAGCAGTTAAGTTGTGCCGCACTGTTACAATTAAACTAGCGGTATGTTCGCGAAACATAAAACCAGATTTTCATCAACAATACACGCCATTATTTATGCAATTCCAATACACAATCAATATTGAATGCAAGTATGCAATTAAGACCTGTAGGTACAATACAAATACTTCCCTCTGTTTAACCACCACAGATTAATTTCATGTTTTATTTTAGTACTTGTATCTGCATTTCGCGTTTGTAATCAATAAAGTGAAGTCTAATTGCCGCAGTCAGTCAGATAATGATCCATTATACTTTAATTGGAGTGATTTTACTCGTTTTACTTACTATCTGTAATTCCCTTCAGTTAGTAACTAAATAAAGTACAAGTTATTTTAAGGTGGTAGACTTACAAGCTAAGCTATAAATCAATATTGACGTCTGTAACTTTTGTGTTTCTTAACTAATGTTGATGATTTCTTTTGCGTTCGATTTAGAGTATATTCATAGTAGTCGGGTATAAATTTCATTGTTATTGGACTATGGGTTTCGAAGATGTGTAGCAAAAAATTCGTTAAAATCAGGTAATAATGTATAGTTTTTGAGGTATGTCATTCATAACTTTTTTGTTTCTGAACCGATTTTGATCATTCTTTTTGCATTGGATTTAGTATAGTTTTAGAATAGTACCGTATTTCACTGCTATTAGACCCTGGGTTCCAAAGATATGGTAGAAAAAATCTCAATATCAAATAGAAAACGTACTTAAAAATATAGTTAGGTTTATGAAAATCCTAAAACGAGTAGGTCCCTAATTAAGATCAATAATGTGCTGTACTAGACTTAATTAGGACTAGGAAAGCGTACAATGGAAATCGATAACGATAAACAGCACGACCGCGTAAATTGAGTTATGAGATCCGTCGTATTTAGAAAACGTCGACGATCGGAGTTGAGATTCAAACGAAAATGCTGCCTGGTGACACTAGATGATGGGTGTAATCACTGAATTTTCGTCAAGAACTTACACCAATCGGACTTTTAAAGCAACGGACAAAAATGGGTTGTGACCTGCGGCCAAAGGTCGCGTTGAGCAGTTGGTTTTCTGTAAATTAAAGTAAACCAACGGCGCTGCGGCAGCGGCCGGCGAGTGCCAAAACCAACTGATTTACATTTATTATATATTATTTTTATCCGTGCAGGAACGGAGAAAGAATACAATTTCCTGCGGCCGGGCGGCCTGTCGTAAGAGACGACAAAACAACCCACGGCAAGGTGGTAGGGTATTTGCCCGACTGGACTGCTACCACCCCTGGTCTAGAGAATGCCGTCATGGCAACCTTAAGTTGTGTTTCGGCATTAGTGACCAGATTCCAGTCTCCCTAAGAGAGCAGCAGTGCATTTGTAGCACTTTGGTGTTGCAAATGTCCATAGATGATGGTAACCGCTTTGCATCAAATGGGCCGTCTGCCTGTATGCTGAACTCCTGCATTAAAAAAAAATCAAGTGACCAGCATGTCCTAGTGATACTTCATTAACTTAAATTTGACGGTACTTATTAGATGTTCTTAAGTGCATATATGTAAATAATTTACATACCTTCGAGCTGCACTCCACGTTACCTAAATACGCTTCTGTTTCATCAGCTATAGTTTCCTCATTCGAGAAGTTATCTTATTAGAGATACCATATATAAAACTTAGAGTAAAATAAAAACTTTCTAACAAAAAAGAAACCGACTTCAAGAGTAACTAAAAAGCAAAATATAACATTTTCTACAACATCTTGATGTCGGTCCCAAGTAAGGCATAAAGTTAAACTTTCTTTTTTGTTAGAAATTTCTTATCAATTGGGCCTTCAAATTGTACTCCGGGCCAAGTTTTAAACTAGAGGGAACAACGAAAAATGCTCCAGAGCTCGAGTCTGAGTTTGATGGAATTTAAGGATAACTTATTACAACCACCCGACACCTGACAAGAAACGCCTTCCACGGGTGGACGCCGCGTTGCTAACCGTGAAACTCGGCTGGCCAACAAGTGATCGTGCCATGATCCAATAATTGTCTACTAGTTCGTCAGCGATTGATATTAGCTCTATACGTCAATCATTTCCAACAGCGTGTTATATGCACAACTTTTCAGTATAATTCGCTTGTTACCTTTACTTTAAAATTTCAAATTACCCGTATATTTTACTACCACGAATGGAATCTTTTTCACAGAAATACTTTTGATCCAATAGGTACTATATTCAAAACGTGAACATTATAATTAAAGACAATACAAGCATATCATATTGTAACAATTTGTTTAAAGGCTTATGTGGGTAAAGGATAAAAGGTATTGTTTAAAGGATACTGTGCAAACTAACTTTATTAATATATTTTTATTGAATCGAAGTATCGTCAGTTAAATCACTTATAAGTACTTTATAAAATCATATTTGAGGACACAGTAACAATCTTTTGTTTAATATTCAAAACGGAACTTATAATTAAAGACAATGGTAACAATTTGTTTAAAGGATAAAGGGTATTGTTTAAAGGATACTGTGCAAACTAACTTTATTAATATATTTTTATTGAATCGAAGTATCGTCAGTTAAATCACTTATAAGTACTTTATAAAATACTAAACTTAAAAAAATAAATTGAGGACACAGTAAGTAAAGAGATTCAATTGTCTGAAATATTTTAGATAACTTAGTTTTTATATTTTATTTCATAATTACATTAATTGTACTTAATAATTAGTTTTATTAGTCGTAAATATAAATAATACTGATGTTCAGTGATGTTACAGTATAGTTAAGTAGCGACATCTATTGGCAGTATATAAAACTAAAATAACAACTAAGTCGATACAAGCGCGCGCGCATTTTGGACGGAATCAACCCTCCAACCACTAAATGTCGCTTAAAAAAATTAGCATATGAAAACTCACTATTTATAATTCTGATCAAAAACACTCGATCTAGATTAGTGGCTGCGCAGTAACTGGCCCAGTTAAGGCAGTCTTTTGCACAGAGTAGATATCCCTATTAATATTTTAAATGCAAAAGTAACTTTGTCTGTCTGTCTGGCTGAAACTCAGTATATATATTTTCGATGCCGAGGATGACTTAGGATACTTTTATCCCGAAAAATAGGATAGTTTCGAGGATAAAAATATATATGTCTCTCCGTTTGTTATGCTTTTACAGAAAAAACTATTGGATCGATTTGGCTGACATTTGGTATATATGTAATTTTAATACCGAGGGTGGACGAGGAATACTTTTCATCTCGGATAATGGGATAGATTTATGTTAAAGTTAATAAAAAAAACAACAAAACCTATTCTGGTTTTATTTTTTTATTTGCTATTTTCGTCATTTTGGTCGTTTTGGTCATTTTGGTAATTTTGGCCATTTTGGTAATTTTGGTCGTTTTGGTCATTTTGGTCGTTTTGGTCATTTTGGTCGTTTTGATCATTTTGGTCATTATTGTCATTTATGTAGTTTAAATAATATATATAAATAAATAAAAACAGGTTGAAATAGAAAATGAAAGTTTGTATGGGAGACCAATCATTTCTCAAGTTTATAGATATAAAAATTATCAACTATAGAAAAAAGCGATAGTAACTCGATCTGTCTGTCTGTTAAGCTTTCGCGGAAAAACTACTGGGAGTACTGGATCGGTTTTGTTGTAGTTTTGTTTAAATTTAGTTTTATTATCGAAAATGGACATGCACTTTTCATGCCGCATGCCGGGAGATGCGATAGTTTGCGATAAAAAATGGAGTGAATCTTCCGGGGGCAAATAGTACTAACTAAAAATTTAATACTCTTTAAACAGGAGGTAAGCACCAGAGTTAGACTCGCGGCTGCCTAGTATGTTCATAAATAAGATAAATAAGAGATAATAATCTTAAAGTTAAGGAGAATATAAGTAACATTTTTAGAACGTGTTAGGCTTCGGGGTATGGGGCCCCGAGGCCTAGTACTGGTCTTGCGGCTTTCAGGTTAGCCTTTATTTGGAAAGTATTACTACATATTAATTATGAAATGTTACTTAAATACAAAAAATATCACATTTGTATATTATATTTTAAACTATTAGAATAAAAAGTATTATTATGGTAATTAAGATAATCGACTTCACAATGACAAACATATAAAATTATATACAAATTTTTTGAATTCTTACACCAAAATACAGTTAACATAAAGGTTAAATAACATATTAAGGACCACAGAGGCATATTTCAGAAACAATAATATGTTAAAATGGCATGTTATTATATATGTGTAACAATTCAAATTAATTACATATGTATAAAAACTAAGTCTCGGATTATAATATTTAATTATACAAATCGTTATAATTCTTCATGTTGTGACTTACTACTAGACGCTTGCACGAAATCTTTGAAGTCTTGACGTTGTCTTACATGGTCAGCACATATCCCAACTAATCTCAAAAATTCTTTTACGTCGAATGAATAATTAGTAAACTTGGCATGGGAACCACCACCTGGGCCGTGTCCCTGCCGAAACAAAATTACACACTTTAATATTATTTGACATTAAGACTAGTTCAAGTCGCTCAGCTAGTCTATGGTGTCAGCTATGTTGGGTAATTTTTTGGAAAAATTATAAAAACGGTGATATTCGTAAGTGAACCAATAGAGTAAGATCCCAGAGCGATCCGACATAACTTATTTTCACATAGATGAAACCTTAGGTTCTCAGTAGCGTCTCATGTTCTTTGAATACCTGCGTGCTTGTGGAGCTCGCCTTGTGACACCTGGGCAGCTACCAGGTAAGAAAGGTAACTAAAAATAAGAGTTACTTAACTTAAATTTATGTGGCTGATTTTTATATGTTTTGTAGAATATTATTCTAAAATAGTATCATAAGTGTCAGACACTTTACATGGACCTAAACTTTTGTCATACGCTTTAAAGCTCCACAAAAAATGAATGAACTTTACTTATTTTTACATGTCTGATTTTTAAATAATAGGTTGGGGAAAAAGTCTTGTCGCATATAGTATGTATGAACTTGTAATAAGATCTCTTTGGCTATACCATTTGTATCTAGCTGGTTTTGGTATCATTAAAAAGTTTTAATTTTAAAGAAGACAATTCCAAATTCAAATTAGGAAAATGTGAGATTTTCATTTGTTTTTCTTATTGTTAAAATGAGCGAATCTAATGAAGGAATTCGATACATTTTAAAATTTTACTACAAAAAAGGTAAAAATGCAACACAAGCCGCGAAAAAAATTTGTGATGATTATGGACCTAATGCAGTATCTGTAAGAGTAGTGCCAATTTGGTTTAAGCGTTTTCAATCCGGAAATTTTGATATCAAAGATGCACGTCGCTCTGGTCGCCCTGTTACGGACAAAATTGATGCCATTTTTAAAAAAGTGGAGCAAGATCGGCATATTAGTAGTTACGATGTACCTGGAGAACTGGGAATTGACAACAAAACGGTTTTGGCGCATTTGAAAGAAGCTGGGTACACAAAAAAACTCGATATTTGCGTGCCTCAGGAGCTCACTGAAAGAAACCTAATGAACCGTGTACTCATTTGTGATTCTTAATTACGACGTAATGAAACCGAACCATTTTTGAAGAAGCTGACAACTGGTGATGAAAAGTGGATCACGTACGACAAGAACGTGCAAAAAATCGTGGTCAAAGGCCGGTCAGGCTTCACAGACTGTGGCGAAACCCGGGTTAACTCGCAACAAAGTGATGCTGTGTGTATGGTGGGATTGGAAGGGCATTATTCATTATCAGCTGTTTCCGCCAGGCAGGACCGTCGATTCTGAACTGTACTGCGAATAACTGATGAGATTAAAGCAAAAAGTTGAGAGAAAGCGGCCGGAATTAATCAACAGAAGGGGTGTGGTTTTTCACCAAGATAACGCAAGACCTCACACATGTTTAGCCACTCACCAAAAATTACGAGTTTGGCTGGGTGTTAATGCATCCGCCGTATAGTCCTGACCTTGCACCTTCAGATTTTCACCTGTTTCGGCCTCTGCAGTATTCCTTAGGCAGTGTCAGGTTAACATCACGAGAGGACTGCCAAAACCACTTGTCGCGGTTTTTTGATCAGAAGCCCCAAAATTTTTATAGCAATGGGATCACGTCCCTACCTACAAGATGGCAAAAAGTTATCCAACAAAATGGCACCTACATGCTTTAGTCAAATGTAAATAAACTTTATAAAAAAATCTTTTGAATTTTTATATAAAATGCGAAGAAACTTTTTCCCCAACCTAATATGTTATTAAGGTAAGCAGGTATTCAAAGAACATGATACGCTACTGAGAACCTAAGGTTTCATCTATATGAAAATAAGTTATGTCTGATCGCTCTGGGATCTTGGAATACAAGGAAATTTATCGTGATAGAGCCATGCTGAAATCATTACTTGATTACAGCTCTTAAAGCCGGCTCGATCGGTGTGATATCACGCTCTCGCAGGATACCGGCATGAAACGATTAGTCTAGAGCTAATCGTGATTCGTGTATTTGAGTGAGAGTTCCGATGGCCCACTTCCCCTTCCGCGTATCCCGACTTTCCTATGCTATCTATCCCCTTATTCCATACTCTCTATCCCCTTCCTCCTGTCCAATCCCTCTATCTCATTCCCCTGTCTCGTCCGCTTTATCCCATCCTAAAGGCTAGCAATGCGTTGGCAACACTCCTGGTGTTGTAAACGTCTATAGGCGACGGTAACCACTTTCCAGGAGCTGGGCCGTGTGCCCGTTTATCAGCTTCGAAATAAAAAAAAAGCGACATAGCTCCTAATTCATAAGCTGAACTGGCAGTGAGCCAGTTCTATTTGTCGCAAAACCAACGCTCAGTGAAACAGATGAGTCTAGGACTTTAGAGCGAAGACTGCGATTCGGCAAACGCCCCCCAGCCTGGGGTACCGACCACCTGCGCAAAATAGAAATCTGGGATTATGTGGCACCTACTTGGCGAGGGCTATGTCCAGCAGCAGGACTACGAATGGGTGGTGACGATGTATATTATTATTATTCACTAGAAAGAAGAATATTGGAAATAACAAGCAGTGCTTTAATGTGTCACTTTGATGGTTTCTACTGTGTTAATGTCACTAGTGTCGATAAATCGTCATCGTAAGCACGTCACTTTCGAGGAAATTATTTATTTAGTTCTGATACGCTGTTGAAATATGAAATTTACGGCGCTTTCTAGTCATGCAGGATTTAGGACCTAATTTCATTTCTACCATTCTCAGTTACTGCCATCTGACAGTTTTTATTTACACCTGTTGCCATGGTTCGCTTTTGCAGACTTTTGATTTCTTTACAGAGTTACCGTTCACTCAATTTGAAATGATTTAGAAATCCACTTCACTTTACAAAATTTTCAACATCGCCAGTTGCCAATAATTTCTTTCTTACATTCTACTTGTTAACATTCAATTATCGCTTTAAGGATTATTGCCTAAACTCCGTAAACAAAAATTCTCATAATATGATTGATAAGAAAATTAAGAATGACAATTGCCCAGTAGAAGCTCCTAAATCATTAACACTACGTGTAAATTCTTTCTTTACCTTGTTATTCTCATCTTTCCCTGTCGGTCTTAAGATTTTATCCACGTAAATAAAATTAATTTAATAATAAATCTGAGTATTTAAGTATTTATTCTGGTAAGGACTTATTGTGATTTGAGAAAATAAATTATGAAAATTAAACATTCGATCTAAAAACGTTATCTTCATCTGAAGTATTAAAAACACTGCATTCAACATCTAGAGGCTCGCGGTATGGTAAATAAACTATATTATAAATTAAACTGCAAAATATTATACTAGTAATTTACCTGATCTTGTTGCACCAATTTGGTTTTATCCTCCCAAGTAACATATTTGAGACCTCGCAGTCGAGCTAAATCAAAGTAACAATTTGGATCCTCACAATTATAACTGCAATAAACAATAACTTTACATTACCTACTTACATAATAATAAAATTAATCTATAAACAATACATTTACTACAAAATAAAAGGACTCTCACATAATAAGTTTTAAGACTATTTAAAAATAAAATTTGTTAAATGCTTGGCGGCACAATAACTATTTACGTAGTGGCGACTGTTGTTTCTTTTCATTTGGCTAACTGAACTCTAAATAAACGTGTAACATAAAATACCTCATATCTCAAAATTATCTTGTGCGAAGAAATTTTTATTAAAACAACTTTAAGAAATTTTCAGAATATTCCACCAGAGTTTCAAGCTCAGAAGAGGGATACACTTTCTATTTTAAAAGCGGATATCTAACTAATGACTTTAATAGAAAAAGTTACTATGGAAGATCATTTGGATTTGTCAAGTCATTATTTTTATTGTTATTATCATCATACTTTTTTTTATGCCTTAATTAAGTAACATGTAACTAATCTATACAAATTGCTAGCTGTAATTTTTATTTATTTCGCAATTTAACTATACTATTGTAAAGCGATTCACAGAAGATAGCTTTCTTCCAAATTGCATCTACATAGGTAACACTCACGGAATTAATATGTTCGTCACCTTAAAGTCAATTTTGCTTGCACAAGTACAAGAAACAGTACTGTCAACATTTTAATAAATGTTACGTTAATAAAACAGTAGCTGTGCCCGCGACTTCGTCCGCGTGGAATTTTTTTTATGATATCCTAAAAAAAGTGGGCTAAGATACTACTTATAACATCAGATATCTGCCAGTGAAAGTCCAGTAAAAATCGGTCCAGCCGTTTCAGATATTAGTCGGGATATGGAGATAGACAAAAATGTATAAAATTAATTTTTGATATAGGTACCGTATATACTTTCGTGTGTATTTAGTAAGAAGCTGTTGTTCTGACGTTACAAACAGACATTTAATTTTATTTATTTGTATGTATAGATAGAATCGTAAAAAAAGAAAATTGCAATTTTGACCGGTACAGTCGCTGAGATTAACAATCAGAAACAAAGAGGATATAATCATTATGCTTATCATAATTATTAAAACCAATAAAACGGTTTTGCATCTCTAAACAATCTTCTTAGACAAGATAGAAAATCAAACAACTTTAATCTAAGTAATTTTAAACTTTATTGTCAAACAGTGAAACATAATTTTCTGAGGAACAGTCTGTTCTGTGACTTAGTTTGAAAAGGTTACATGTGCTCACGGAACGTTAAATGAATTAATTTGAAAACTGGCGAATTTTTTATTCCGCCACTGTACATAGTTCTAGTTGAATTATTCCTAAAATGGCTGTGATATACAGACAAAAATGGACATAACAAAACCACAATATTTCTCGTTTAGTACAATAAACATAATAACAAGCCATAATTATGTGACAGATACATGTGAATGTTACCCCAGGCAAATCAAAGCTTATGGTCATTTTGATGTATTATTTGAACTAACCTAATACTTACACTTCAAACACCGCAGCCCAATCAGGTAAAAAGAGAAGGTGCGTTAGACCAGCACCATGCATGCCAATAAACACATCTGTATTGTAGGTAATCTCAAGTTGTTTTGTAAACGATATTTTTCTATCATACACAACGCGTTTTACACTAAACCCTTCTAATTTCGACAGTGCAGACAGTATGTCATTTTCATTTAAAATTCCTCTATATGTTGTCCCTCTTGATAAAAGTGTCACTCTTATTTTATCGTCATTCCGAGGATGCAATTTAATTTGCAAGGAATGAAGAATATGCTTTGAAAATGCATGAAAAAGTCCACTGCGTTGACAACCATATATCTAAAATAATAACGATATAATTTAATATTTTTGTAAATAATAAATTTGTGCACATTTAAATATAATAATAGAGCAAGAAATTGGCAAAGCAATATGGTAGTAGTTGTAGTTACCCAAAGAATGGAATCTATACTTTTTCACGGTCTTGAGAATGAACCGGTTATTATGAAATTTAGTTTGCATGTACCAACGATAACGGGTATGAACAATTTTACCTGGGCAAATAGAATAAGTTGTAGAAAGTGAACTCAAACTAACTCAAAAAGAAGTCATATTGGCATACATTTATTCTTAAGTACATATGACCATTCCATACATATAGCCTAAAAATGTAGTTAGTTTTTGAAGTATACTCATTTATACGAAACGAAAGCTAGTGAATTCGCAAAAAAGCTTAATTCAATTTATATTTTGAACCCTAGAAACAATAATCAATTTCGTTTTGAACCTTTTAAAATGTCCCAACTAACCTAGTGACAGGTGGGTAGACATATGCTTTATAATGCAACTTACCAATGGTGTATTGTAATATAAGCCAAATATCATCCTCGGTAAGAGTGGAAAGACAACATTTTTAAAACAGACCACTTTCCCTCTGAATGTTTTCAAATCCCAAATAGGATTATCGGTGAATGCTTTGAAAGTGTCTTTAAATGCTGAGTCATAGGTAAAAGTCTCCCAAACAAGGATATGATTATCTTTTGAAAAAGTTGATGGATGTGTAGAATTTACATGTAGAGATGCATAAAGGTTGAAAAAATCACAAAAGTGGTGATACATATTTACAGCTGAAATAAACACAATAAATAGCATTATTATTTTATAATTAAAAAATTATCAATTATAAATGAGGGGTGTAGTTTCAAAATGCGCTATAATGTATGACCTTTCTTTTAAGGGATTCTGAAGCGATACCACTCAAATATGAATTCAATATTTCATGGCTTCACTCAAACTGTGTATCCCAATCCAATGGAAACTATTTCATTTTCGAATATAGGGCTTCATATTAAGTTGTCATCCATGTTATCAAAGGCACATGTGCATATGTCACAGGGAAATGACAAAAACCGTAATTTGATCAAATCTCTAAGGGAGATGATCAATTCATGCGAGATGTTACAATCACAATCCTGTTGGGGATTTTCCTGAAGAAAATTAGTGATTAGTTCAAATCCCTGAAGTGTTGAGTGAAATGATGAAATAATATTTTATCACAACTCTGTGGGTTTACCTTAAAGAAAGTAAGTGTTTTGATCATATCCCTTTATTTAGTAAACTATGCATTTTCAAATGTATAGTAGGTAATGCAGTGACAATTTAGCCTGCACAATACTGCTAAATGGCAGCGGCCGGCGAGTGTCACAATGGACTTTAACCATCGTTTAAATGTGTTCTGGCTCGCGTTGGTCGCTGGTCGCTGCCGCGGTACGCTCGCTTCACTCGGTTGGCTCGTGCTCTTTGGTCTGAAGCTAACCTAACCTAACTTACTGTTCTGGTCACTGGTCGTGACCTTCGGCCGGCCCCCTCGCGAATTCCACGCTATTGTGTTGTCACGTCAGAAGCTCGACGCTGGCCAACACGATTCGCCTGAACGGGTGGTGGTGAGGTAATGGAAAGTGGAAACAAGCGAAAATACAGCTGTGCGAGTCCTAACTTGTTAATTTCACCCTTTTACTAAAACAGGTCAGAGATTTGATCAAATCACTAACTTTCTTCAAAAAATTCACCCACAGAGTTGTGATTGTAACATCTTGTGTGAATTGATTGTCTCCCTTAGGGATTTGATGAAATCACAGTTTTCGTTCTTTCACTGCAACATATACCAAATGTCCATTATATTCAAGTCATTAATATTGTGAAAAAGTAATAAAATAGAAACAGATTTTTAAATAGAGATGATCTGTACAAGCAACTTTATGGTAATCTTAAGTATTGAAACAATTATGTTGCTAGGACTTCTTCATGTAAATATAATTCTAGTAGAGGGAGCTGATGGACATATATCTTAATATGGTAACAGTTCTATGTTTAATATATTTTTACAAGTTTTTTTTTCATATTAACAATGTATAATAAATTCTAAGATTTAATTGAAATATACTAATGAAGTTTTTAATAATATATCACTGAGACATATCACATTTTTGTCAAAATCTAAACACTAACGGTCTTATTCATAGAGAGGTTAGAGTAAGTTTGAACGCTTCTTTATGGTTCTTAAAGAGGCATTCAAACTTACTCTTACTCTCTATGAAGAAGAGTGTAAATCAACACACAATTTTTACATACACAGTAGAAATTAGTGCAGAATGTAGGAAGAAAATTGTTGTTGTTGTTTTGCCATTTAAATTATCTCTAGTAATTTTAAGTAAGTTAAATTATTAAAGTACTAATATCGCTATTAAATAATAGGGGTTGATCGTAGAAGGGCGAAAATTCGAAGTTGTATGTATTTTTCAATGCTAAATCATAATAAAACATAAATAAGAAATTTTGACAAAAAAATTTAAAAAAATATTTAGGCGTGGGTCACTCTTATCATTTAGGGTTATGAAAAATAGATGTTGGCCGAGTCTCAGACCCACCCGATATGCACACAAAATTTCATACAAATTGGTTCAGCCATTCCGAAAGAGTTTGGTAACAAACACCACGACATGAGAATTTTATATATTCAATTAAAAATTTATCTAAATGTATAAAGAAAATATATATTAATACTCAAATATTTATCACAAGCCTGCATAAGTAGTTGTACTATTAGAGGATTGCAAATAAACTTACTTGCATCCAATTTCATAATGTATGTTGGTTTTTCTATGTTTATATCACACATTCTGTCAGCTACAGGTTTTTTAGATGTTTTCACAAAATTTATCATCTCTGGTGCCCAAGATTGCAATGCACTCATATGTTCTGTTTCTTTCAATAATCTTTCAGAGTAAAAATTGCAATAGCCACCTGCAAAATAATTCATTTAAATCTACCATCACAACCATCTGTAAACAAATTAATACAAAAATGTGGACTTTTTGGAACAAATATATAAAAATTTATAGTCTATACAAATCTAACAAAAATTAAATATTACATGTAATTGTGTGATCTTGTCACAACTGTGTAGTATGTGACCTTGTAAAAAACAAGAAAAATATGGATAGTACTCAAATTCAACTAACTTAACAAATGTTAAAAAAGTATTAATTCCACTTTTCAACTATACTATCAATAAGTTAGTAGGGCAAAGAAATTTGTCTATGGGACACATACAAGAAATGTTTTGGCTAGTCTCTGCTGTAATATTGGTGATGGAGTGAGCATTACAGCTTCTCATGAAATAATCAATGATTGTCAAATAGTATGGATAGTCATAAGACAGTCCCAAATTTACACTTACCAATCTGTCCTGCTTTAAGTATATCCATTTTATATCGTAAATTATCTCCGCGGCCCACAAGTCCGGTGAAATTCAACATCAAGTTACGACCCCTACAAAATCTAAAAAATAAATTTACCATCAATTAAAATTTCTAATACAAAAAAGCTATTATATTAATTAATATTATATATACCTTAAATATTTAGAACATTCCAAGGAAGTATCATCAGGAAAGAAAGCTTCACACATAACCATTATCTCGTCTATCTGTTCTTTTACATAACCTATTAACAAAAAATAATATCAATAACTTTTTTGTTCACTTAATAAACAGCTACATTATTGACTAGACACACTAGCAATATATGTGAACTTGACTGACAAATTCAAATCTACTTATTTTTAGAGGTGTGTTTAAATAAATGGATATAAAACTAAACTGAGAATAGATAATAAGTTTCACCAACAACAACACCACAATAATTTGATTGTTAATATATTTTTAATAGTTTTTAAGGTAAATCTATAGATATTTGATACACAAATTTTAAGTAGCTGGGTGGTGGAGTAGGGAAGGGAGAGGCATATGTACCCCAACTACAATTCCTATGGTCCAGAAATATTCAAATATTTTTTTTTTTAATAAACATAACCTCATTTATTTTTTCACTAATGTTGCACTTATATCCTAGGTCCAAATTTGAACAATCCTTCCAATGTTGAAAAGAAAGCCAGTAATCAACAGAAAAAGAACCAAAAAACAGCAAGTCTTCAAAAAATTAAGAAAAAACACAACAGAGCGCATTCACATACACCACAAAAGTAACCATGAAAATACTCAAAATGCCGGCCAATAAAGACAAATTTATAAATAGTGTATATAAAATAAATAGTAATTGGTTACCAGTCGTTTTGGCACTAGCTGGCCGCTAGGGATGCTTGCTTGGCTCATACGCTTTGGTCCAAAGACAACCTAACCTAAATCACTGTTCTAGTCATTGGTCACAACCTTTCACTACCTATCACAATAACATTAATGAAAAAATAGGTGGGGTTTATCAAAAATTAATATTTCAAGAACTCCAGACCATAGGGGTTGCAAAAAGGGTAAGTATAGCTTCCACCCTACCCATTCTGCCCACCCACTACTTAAAATTCGTGTATTGAATATCTGAGTAGCAGCCAGTATTCCTCCCCTCTCCCCATTTCACCACCCCCATACTTGAATTTCGTGCATCAAACATCTATAGATTTACTAATGAAATATCAAATCAAATCTTACCAAAATCTGCCTGAGTAAAAAAAGTGTTGTACTGGGCTTCTTTAGTTTTAACCCAACCACGGTGGTCCCCAGGGCAGTCTGGTTTAACATGATAGGATTCAGACTTATTACAATGCGGCTCATAACCCCAACAGGATTTTATATTAACCAAGTATTTAAAGGGACAGTCTTCGTTTTCTTCACAGGACTTTGCAATGTTAGGAAAAGCATTAAAAACATAAGTCACGTGTTCTGCAGGAATATTTATACCGTGTAAGTAGTTAGTATTACAGTATCCAAAAAATAGCGCTAGTAAATAATAAAACAGGCACATTATCATCGGCATGACTGACATATATGTATAATATTTATAATTTTATTATCACTGTCGTTAATAACTTCTTTGTACAGAAATTTTGAATTAGATTGAATTAAATTCGTTTAAAATTTTTTCTAACTGATCTTCAAAATTTCTGAATATCATTATCAATCAATTCAAATTTGTAAAAATAACATTATATGTAATTATTTACTTGTATTTAAAATTTTGATGAGATCTGAGACATTGACATTTAGAGGGCCACCCCACATTCTGACAAAAGTAAAAGAGTTTTTGGCGGGAACTGAAAGGAGATGTTGTGCTGTGCAGTTTTATTTTCTAAAAATGTATAAAATTACTCTAAAATGAACAATAGTTTTAGGATATTGATAGTTTTTGAGTAGTAATTATGTGTTTTGTGAGCAATGTGAACTGTATAGTCAAATGTGGCCTTTTGAGTTATAACTCAATAACAAGAACTCCGTTGAATGGCACCAGCTGATAACCTACAGTTCAGCTGTGCTACACATAGCATAAGTTCTTTTTAAACATGTTTCCGACTGAAAGATATAGATTCTATGGTCATTAATAAATTTAAAAAAAAAATAATACAATAAAAAAAAAACAGAAAATATGCGAGAAACGAGAATGCGGAACGTAGTAGATATATTTTGGCTTATTTGTCTTAAAATGGAAACTTTTTTTTTTCTACTAGCAATATTTCTAACTAGTCTGTGATTCTGCTTGGACATATGATGTAAACAAAGGTACAGATGCTCGTTATCTTTCTTTTGTTTCATATTACCAGTGATTGGAATATGTAAAAAGTGTAAAAAAAAGAATAAAACTGTTCTAAGTTCGGGAAGAAAAATAATTTATAAAGTTTACAGACTAAACAGACGCTGTCTTGGGGAATATGAAGCAAGAAGTATTCTTTCAAACCTCGACGATGTTTGCTAAAGAACTACTGATAAGACAAGTACATTTAAGTTTACATTGTTGTTTTTAGTTCAATCGTATATTACTTGACAAAGAAATCGCTATTTTGGATCTCTCGTATAAGATTTTGTACAATTATCATTGACCATGTAGGTTATGCTTATGTTTGGTTTTCTAGTATTTGTTTGTACCGGGGCCACATCTGCGAGTATGTTATCACAATATAGGATCGACTGACATAAATGTACGATATGATTTGAATAAATTTACGTAATAATTTCTTTTACTTTGAATTTTGGTCGAATTACATTCTATGAAGATTCAAATTGATTATGACTTTCTGTCATTATAGGAAACAGCTAAGCGTGCATTTCGAGATATCACTAAAAACAATTGGAAAATTCATGCCAACTTACTATGTGTGAGTGATTAGTTGTAAATTTTGATGATGACAATAGCAGTACTTCTCAATCCGAGTCCCACGAAGATAATGTTGCGGCCAGCTTTAATCAAGACATGGATGTAGAAGCAGTTAGCAAGATAGAGTATTTGGATGAAGATTTATTCAAATATAGTTAAATAATGTCATTATCATTTTTTATTTCCGGGAATTTTGAATAAATAATAAAATGAACATACACTTTAATGTCAATTAACATTTAAATAAAGGTCTTCAGATAGTATTTTTCTAAACTCTGTGTATAAGCTTACTATAATGTCGAGAACATGAACCATTTTTTTGCCTTCTAGGAATATTCTATCCTATCTGTAGTCAAGGTCAGTGAATTATAACAAAGCGAATTTATCCATGTTACTTTAATTTTAACGCTGATCCAATTCTAAAATCCACTGAAAGTAATACGGATATAACAACGCTACGTTACACACAAAAAAATATTTTTATTGTTTATCAAGGATATCTAGCGGAATTTAAAGCAAAAATCTTTTCGTTATACTTTGACGATATTTACCAAAGAACAGCCAAGATGCTGGGGTTGTAAGGGTTCGTTTCGCTTTTTTTAATAAAATAATTGTTCTGTTAATTATCGCAACTTGCTCACTAAATTATAGTCATTATTATTAAAATAAACACCGTAGGTCATGTTGAAAAAATGAACACATGTAAATGAAACAATCTGATTCTTGTACGATGTTTGACGTAGTAACTACTCTAGGATAACGTTACAGATATAGGTGGTTTCACGCAGATGTGGCGATGGGTGTAATGCGTTATTTGTGATCTAATAGAGCCACAATCAATATCTTTGACATTATCGCGGGTGTGGCCCCCAGCATAAAAATTGGAGTTGCTAAAGTTTAGGCAAATTTACGAAAGTGGCGCCTTTGTTATTTTCAATTTTAATTTCTAAGTACTTTAGGCGTTTAATTCTTGAAAGCGTTGCAAAACCTGGGCGTTAGGAGGCTTTAATAATAAAGTTCGTATCTGTTCATAATAAATAAAAGGGGGACACATTTTATTTATTATGAACAGATTTAATTAAGTATGCTCCACCCATTCAAAGAATCTACAATGTAAAACAGTGTAGTCTAAACTTTGTTATACTCAAATAAAATACTAGGTAACTGATGAAATGTATAATAAACGCGTAGTAAAATAGTTGAAAAGTTAATAAGTTGACAATTAATAATTTTGACATTGACAATAAACTATCTTTGAACATGGTCCCGATTTCCCGCGCCCTGTGGTTTTACGAGTACTAAGTATTATACCTACTTGCGCTTATTCATTAAATTTTGTTGTTAATTTCTCTAGAACTGGATATAGGTAGTCTGCATACGAGAGAGTTTGAATAATACTGCAATATGCTACCTTTTAAACCATATATTAATATCTTATAATTACAATATTCTTTTTCTCTGAAAAACAAAACCAAAAGTCTTAAAACATATGTCGCCATTTTGAGCTTCAATTTGATTTGAGCCTTGAAATTGTGTAGGTATATTCTATTTTGTTGGACACCAATAATTCCAATAAATGTCAGAAAAATTGTGATTTAATGGATGTTAGTTTTCGAGAATAACCAAGGAAATGTCACCGACGAATAATACAGTAAATTTTCTTATACATGACGCTAATGGTTAGTTTCACGATTTATTGAAATGTTTTGATAGAATTAGGATTATCTTGATATCTTGATTAGTTATTTAGAACAATCTTTACCATATTTTCAAATTTGGATCCTGAACTGCTATTTTATCACGCATTTTCAAAATTCTTCATTAGCCATTTGAAACGCGTTTATAAATAAGTAAATTGATAGTGATTTTTAAATACCTTCAAAAATGTTTCTTACATTACTTATTCAACGATTTGATAGTTAAAACCTGGTATATTCGTGTACCAAGTATAGTACTTTCATTGATTATTTTAAGGGCAACCTCAAATGGTCAAAGTAGTCCAAAAGACAAATCAACCACTTGCACAAATTAAAATCAAACCTAATTCGGTTAAACTGATCCAGCCAAGTAATACTTCAGAAGCAAATGAACAGGTAATTAATTTTTTATACACTATTATTACTTACATAGCTTTCTATGCTTTGTTAATCATGATTCTTAGCCAGTAACATAAATATTTTTTAGTTTATTGATGCAAGTCAGTATATAGGCACCATATTCATCCGTTTGATTCAATCTGAAAGTTAGCAATGTGTTAAATCAGATGCCAAAATGGCTTGATTTGGTAATGCAATTCAAACAAAGGTATAGTTATAGGGCACAGTTATTTATTATGAACAGATCTGAACTTTTTAAATATAGGTTAGAAGGCTAAGGAAACAACACTGAGCTCTCTCCTTAGCCTTTGTGTTTATTTTTATTTATTACCACCCAAAATTCACTTTATATCTCAAATAATAAATAAATGTGCCTTATAACTATACCACACCCCAGACAAATTATACTAAATTGAAACATATATAATATGAATAAACAGTGTGATACAGTTTGCTTTGCAGATTATCAAATCTAAATTAATTATTGTATTAGGTTTACAATCAACTCACCTGAAATTCAAGAATCTATTAATAAAAAAGGGTCAAGGAAGTATGTTTTATGCTCCACAGTGCAATTTTAGTAGCTATGAGAGTTGAGCAGAAATATTTTAATTTTTTAAAGTTATGCAATGCAACGCAAATTTATTATACGGAACATTATTCTAATTGTTTGTACTGTTTTGAGTATCTTCAAAATATTATGTTATTAGACAATAAATAAAAAAAAAACAATCATCTGTTAATTTTGATAAAAACAAAGTGTGATTTGAATTTAGGAATGTAATTACGACTTACTTGTAACTACAAAATTTGACAGGTCTGATTTTTTTATATAGGTCAGAAAATTGCAGTTAGTAATAGTTTGTAAAAATGATAAAAAATTGCATGTGTTTGCAGCAATGTTGATTTTGTTTCAGTAAAACTTATAAATAGGGTTTTTTCTATTTTATCTTTTCCCTTATTTTTAAAAACACTGAAGTCTGAGTTGTATGATATAATGTAAAATAAGTCTTAAAAATTTTAAAAATATATTTGATTCCTTTCTTTATTAGCATATTTACGTTAAATTATTCATGGTTTACATTACATTAAATAGTAATATCTGAAGTTTAAAATTCTCATCTTTGTGTTAAATCTTAATCTTATTCTTAGCATCCACTTAGGACCCCGAGGTCTGCTTTCCTACTTTTCTTCTCTGCTTCAATAAACCTTTGCACTCTCTAATTGTGAAATTATTGAAAAGCATATCAGCCTTCATGATGTCAATCCAACACCTCTTGTGTCTACTCCTAAAGGAACCTTGGAAACTAAGACAAGTATCAAAATAGAGTGTAAATTTATGCTGTCTTACAACTACCAGTATATCTGGCCATGTGTCAATTTCATTAATTGATTCTCCATAAAGTATAAATATCTAATTCCCATTAAAGATGGCAATACCAGCATAGATAGCTTTCTTGCAGTCTGTCTGCACTGTTATGACACATCCACTCCTACATATTCATCACTATGACACACAACTCTTAGTTGAGTGTGTCAAAATTAAATCCCTGTTAATATTATAAATTCGAACACTGTCTGTCTGTCCATCTGTCTGCTCCATTTTCACGGAAAACTACTGGACTGATTTGGCTGAAATTCAGTGTATTTACATACTAGAGTTTACCCTGCGACTATCCCGCGGGTCAACCTCTAGTGCATACTTCTTGTTTAAAGAGCAGGCATTAACACAGCTTACATTTTACTAAATTTTTATGTTAGTGCTATTTGCACCCGGAACATTAATTTCATTTTATATTGCAAACTTGGTATAGTCGGCATAAAAAGTATTTATGTCCATTTTCAGTATTAAAACTTCATTTAACTAAATTACAGCAAAACTGATCCAGTATTCCTAGTAGTTTTATGTGAAAGCTTAACAGTAAGACATATCGAGTTACTATCACATTTTTTATAGACTATAAATTTTTATATCTACAAAATTGAGATATGTTTGTTCTTATCCAAACTTTCATCCTCTATTTCAAACCGTCCTAGTTCTATTTATCTATCCCCCGTCTATGAAAACTACATAAATAACAAAAATGACAATAATGACAAAAAGAACTATAAGGGCAAAAAAGGACAAAATGACGAAAATGGCAAATCAAAAAAAACCTATCCTATTTTTTAATGCCGATGATCCGATGCCGAGGATGAACATAGGATACTTTTTATCCCGAAAAATGGGATAGTTTCCGGGATAAAAATATATTTGTCTCTGTTTGTTATGTTTTTATAGAAAAACTATTGAACTGATTTAGCTGAAATTCGG
This sequence comes from Dendrolimus houi, assembly GCA_039645545.1. Lineage (NCBI taxonomy): Eukaryota > Metazoa > Arthropoda > Insecta > Lepidoptera > Lasiocampidae > Dendrolimus > Dendrolimus houi. The sequence goes on along the minus strand of CM077126.1, from coordinate 14,752,346 downwards.
TACTTATGTAATTTTAATACCGACAAGGGTGGACAAGGGATACTTTTCATCCCAGATAATGGGATAGGTTTTGGGATATATTTATGTAAATATTATCCCAGAAAGTGGGATAGGTTTTGGTTTTTTTTGTGATTTGACATTTACGTCATTTTTGTTATTTTGGTAAATTTGGTAATTTTTGTAATTTTGGACAATTTTAACATTTTAATTGTTTTGGTCATTTGGAACATTTTGGTTGATTTGGTTATTTTGGTCATATTGGACATTTTGAATATTTGGTCATTTTGGTTGTTTTGGTCATTTTTGTCATTTTGTTGTATCCATGCAGGAATGGAGAAAGAATACAATTTCCTGCAGCCGGGCGGCCTGTCGTAAGAGGCGACAAAACAACCCAGCACAGCCAGGTGGTAGGGTATTTGCTCAACTGTATGGCTACCACCCCTGGTCTAGAGTATGCCGCCATAACAACCTTGAATTGTGTTCCGGCATTAGTGACCTTTGTAGCACCTTTGGTGTTGCAAATATCCATAGGCGATGGTAACCGCTTTCTATCAAATGGGCCGTATGCCTATCTGCTGAACTACTGCAATAAAATTTTTTTACATTTTGAACATTTGTTCATTTGGATAATTTTGGACATATCGGTCATTTTGAACATTTTGGGTATTTTGGATATTTCGGTCATTTTGGACATTTAGGACACTGGCCATTTTGGACATTTTAGATATTTTTGCCATTTGGAACATTTTGGTCATTTTTGTCATTCGTGTAGTTTATGTAGTATACATATAGATAGACGCGGTTAGATAAATAAAACTAGAACGGATTGAAATAGAGGATGAAAGTTTGTATGGGAGAAATATTTTTCTAGTAGTTATTATTATATAGGCCTAAATTTCTCCCATACTGTCCTATTTGAAATAGAATGTCAATATTTGTTACTAGTACTAACTAGCATTATTTCTTTGTACTAAATATTATGTTACAAATCGTCCTACACTTTATAGCTGCTCTTTTCAGCAACATATAATCAGAATTGTTTGTTATAAAAAATCTACTAACTACTATAATCTATAGTTACCTACTATGTATGAAACCTTCCGAAGCAAATCAATCTTGGCCGAAATTTTATCAGAAATAACATTTACCTGTAATTTTTTCGCTTGCTGTTATGATTCTTCAATAATATTTTTTTTTACATTTTCAGGCGCCCATATTTCATTCTGTCAAATTAGCTGGTAATAAATGTGGTTCAAGTAAGTTTAGTCATTTACTTCACTCTTTATATATTACTTAGTTTTTAATAGACCAAGGGTCTCGAAACTACGGCTAAACCCAGCCCGCTAGTGTCAATCCGGCTCGGGGCACGTTTTGACTTTAGTGGCTGTATCTTTGTTAAAAACAGCTGTATCGGGGTCTTAAAACAATGGGGTGTGAACAGACGTCCGGGTGCCACCACTGCGTCGGCGGCGACAAAGACACGGGCCCAACACACCCTCCACGTGTGTCCAGCCTGAAAAGAGCAGCGCCTCGACCTCGTTGCGGCCATCGGGACGAATTTGTCCCTCCCGGCAGTGGTGAAGGCCATGGTTGGGAGCGTCGACGAGAGGCACGCAGCCGCCTCCTTCTGCGAGACTAATATTAGAGGAGGAAGCGAAGCGGGAGAGGGAGCGGACTGCCACGCTCCCTTCGCTGCGGGCGACCGGTGGGGAAACGGGGTCCACACGCGCATGTAGGTCGGAAAGCAGGGACGCGTATACGCGCCGTACCGCGCACCCCCTCTCACTTCATGGTGAGACCCGAAACAAATGGTGGGACTAACCAGTAAAGGGCCGACCGTCATCCGTCCGGACATGATGTGAATGCGAAAGCGAGCCCACAGCCCAGACAAGGGAAGTTCGAAGATCTAACAGGGGTTTTAGTGGGTATCCCTAACTGCGGCGTGACAATAGCACTTCATACGTGAGGTGCTAGTGCCACCCCGACCTGGCGAATCCCACACACGGCCGCTACCTTTCCCTCTCGCGCGGCCTATAGTCCTTAAGCGGATTTCCCATTTATAAAAAAAAGGATCATAAAATTATAATACTAATAATCGGCAGACAAAGACACATATAAGCAATTTGAAGCTTAAAGTTTCTAGTTTTAAGAAAAAAAAAGAGAGAAATTATTATGAATCGCGCAATCCTAATAAATACCGTGAAGAAAGGGCATTTGCCTGACTGGATAGCTACCACCGCTGGTCTAGAGTATGCCTCCATAACAACTTTGAGTTGTGTTCCGGCATCAGTGGCCAGGTTCCGGTTCCTCCTTTAAGGTTGGCAGCACATTGGCAGCACCTCTGGTATTGCTAATGTCCATAGGCGACGGTAACCACTTTCCATCATACTTGGGCCGTCAGCCTGTCTGTCGTCCTTCAGCAATAAAATTTAAAAGCGAATAGGGGGCCACTTGAGTTTTTCACGAAATTCAGAAACATGGTCATATTTTCGCAAGCCAAATATGAACCTAATGCAAAAATTCTGAAGTCGCTCAAGTTTATTTAGCTGTTCTACGGTTAAGTCGAGATAACAGGCGTCAGCGTAATCTTAAATGGGTAGCAAAAGAGACTGTGCAAGCATAATTTTGGTGGCAGTAGGCAGAAAATTTGTCAGCCTTCTCAGGGATCTAGAAGACAGAAAAACTCTCCGACTTAATTCGGAGAGGTGAGACTTCCAAGACAGATCACTATCGATGATTACGCCCAAATTTATATTAAAGTTAATTAATCAATCAATCAATAACTCTTTATTGTGCACCAATACAACAAAGAACTTACAGACTAAAACTATGTCTCATTATGCACAAAGGGCGGTCTTATCGCTAATAAGGGATCTCTTCCAGACAACCCCATTAAATTTTCTCTTTAATTTTTTTTAATTTTCTTTATAATCTGTTGAGCCGTTTTGGAGCCTATTTAAAACGGATTTTAAGACAGACACACAAAATTTTTGGAAATAGTCATTAATGATTAGAGTAGATAATAAATAGCAGTTTCCCTTAAATTCTGAAATTAGTTTTTAAACCATTAAGGGATACGTCAATTTTTTAATATAGATTTTCCTTTTAATATAATAATAACCTTTTTCCTTTTTCAGAATTGTTGCAGGTCCCTGTTAATGGTCTGGCACAATTCCAGAACATTATACATAAAATTGAGCCAAACGCTCCTGAAGCAAGTGAAGTATGTCGTAAATGTATTTATTCTAACTGATTTTAATTTGTTTATATATTATCAAAACGCTATACTTTCAGAGAAAGTAAGAAACACGTCAATACTTCTAACTGAGATCAAGCACTGCAAATTAACATTTACACAGCAAATTAACATTTACAGTGTGGCAATGCAGACAACCTTCTGGCATGCTTTTTGGCTTTTTTATTTCCTTTTTATTATAAATTATGGATAATTTTGCATGTGACATTAAAAAGCAAACATATGTAAATACAATTTTTATATTTTGTATTGTATTTAAGAATAAAATAAACACATATATTGGTATGTCGTAATACCATATTGTAGAAATCTTCTTATACTGAAATTTGTTTATAATGGCATTGGACCAGGATTGATTTTTAATGGCTCATAATGTTTATTCATACAAATAAACCCATATGTTGTGTGATAATACCAAAAGAGTTTAATATTTAAAATTGCTTTTCAGGAAAATAAGGCTCCATTTATAGAAAATAAAGTTTTGCCAGTTGTTTCTCATACAAGTGTGTTAGTGCCACATAAATCTCAAGAATTTATTGTAACTTCAGTTTCATCTGATAGACATAGTCCGACAATGTCACACACTTCCAGGAGAAGACTTGACTCCGATAATGATCAGCCAACAGAATAGTAAGTCATGATAGTTTGGTGACTCAGACTGTAGTTTTTTTAATTATTTTATTTAGGTTTATGGCTTGGCAGCTAGGCCTTTAAGCCAGATCTTAGATTATAATGTAGTTTCTTCATTTTCTTAAGGTTATGTGTAGCACAGCTGAACTGTAGGTTATCAGCTGGTGCCATTCAACGGAGTTCTTGTGACAACTCAAAAGGCCACATTTGACTATACAGTTCACATTTCTCACAAAACACATAATTACTACTCAAAAACTAACAATATCCTACAACTATTGTTCATTTTAGAGTAATTTTACACATTTTTAGAAAATAAAACTGCACAGCATAACATTTCCTTTCAGTTCCCGCCAAAAACTACAAGACTGTAGTCTGTGATAGATGCTGAGTGTGTCTAGCATTAATCGATGTTGAAATTCACTGTCGTTCTATTTAGGGGCCATCCACAAATTGCTTCACACGAATTTCAAGATTTTTGACCCCTCCCCCATCCTTGTCATAACTGGTTACATTCGTGACACTCCCCCCCTCATTGCAATGTATGTTGCAATTTTGCATTAAGAAATCGTTAATTTAAAACAGCAGTTACGCAATTACTTTTATTTCCATTTAAATTATTTTTTAATAATTTAAATACTATGCTCATACAGATAGAGATAAAATATTTTGAAGTTTTTCGTCAATATTTCAAATTTATTGCTTAAACAATGCCACAATTCATCGGACCCCCCAGCCCTTAACCTGTGACGTAATTTATGGATAGCCCCTTATTAATAGCATTTATCACGTCAAGCTTCAAGCCTTAAGCAGCCTACGGCGTTTGTAACAGGTCGCCGCCTAAGAGATTCGCGTTTTCTTTGTCCAAAGATAGAAGTTCTAGGGTTCTACCGTTGGCCGAGAGCATGTACCGCTTAGGCGACTTTTCTGAACAAGTGTGCATATTATAACAATGACCATGTGCTACACGAAGGAAAATAATGTTAGTTAATGTTTACATTAATCTATACTATAATAAATCTGTAAATGGTTCGAGTATGTACATTGCGTTTAAAAATGTGAAAAAAAATCAGGAGGGAAAATTCGGACCAGCAGATTACGAAAATGCAATTTTTAGAATTTTTGTCTGTCTGTCTGTTAGAGCATCGTGAAAACTACTAAACGGATTAAGTGCAACTCGACATAGAGCTAGCTTATATCCCGGGTCGTAACTAAGCATACTTTTTATCTCGATAAATGACTTGGTTTTCGTTGGATAGATGAAAATAGCGAAAATGTTGGCATCAGTTTTGGAACTACTGAACATATATGAATGCAACTCGACATAATACTGGCTTATAATAGTAATATAACCCGAGTTAGCACTTGGGATACATTATATCTCGATACTGGATGTCGTTTCCAAAAGAAAGACAATAGCTAAATAGATGGCGCTGCAATCGCGTTTTTCACAAATACATTATCATAAGAAACGTCATTCATTGTATTACTTCAAATCAGGTTGGCTTCGACTCATCTCTGTTTTGCTGGGCAGCTATACTAACTTAGTTTATTATTACTATATATATACTATATTGACTTAGTTTCTTTTTTATTGTAATGAATTGAACTAGAAACAGTAGTTTTAGGTCTAATATATATAAAAGAAAACCTAATTTAGTTTTTATGTAAGTAACATAGAGCCTAGGGTTTATCACGCGGCGTAGCCCCGGGGAAAACTAGTACGTTATATATGTACATATATGGTAGATGGTTATGATGTTGGTACTCCAATAATTTAAGACTGTCCATTTCCCCAAAATGGGTACTACGGAGCCTAGGAGTGTGACGTTCGTGGGCTGATACAATACAAAAACAAAAAACAATAATTCAAAATTACTTGTTTAAACTATGCTGTAGCATGATGCGGATGCCATTAGGTAAACCTTTCCTTTTCACTTTTGAAAGTTACCACGATTTTCAGGCATGATTTAACATTCAGCTGCACTCTAAATATCGTGGTCATAAAATACTTCAGTGAATTAAATAAATTTACCCTAACAGAATTATTGTCTACAATGTCTCAAAGAAAAATAAAGCAGTGTTACGTGTGTAACATAACACTATGGCTAACTTCCCATAAGTAAATTAGCTTGTTTAGTTATGGGAAGTATTACTACAATGGATAGTCGATATTTTTCATTGAAAAAGAAGTTTACGTATTTTTAAAATTTTGTTTTAGATATTTATAGAGAATATATAAATGAAAAACAAACCATGCATAATTATGTAAATTTTATTTGAATAAACTGATTTGATCACAATTAATTTGTCTGTAATTCTGTGTGTACTTTGTTTTAGCACCACTAAAAGGCGAAAGCATGCCGATAAAGTAGGAAAGGGCCTGAGACATTTTTCAATGAAAGTATGTGAGAAAGTTAGGATTAAAGGATTCACATCGTACAATGAAGTAGCGGATGAACTGGTTTTAGAATTTGCAGCTGGGATGCACGGTTCTGCTGATAGCCAAGTATGTAAAAATGCTTGTATTATTATTTTGATTTTTTATAGAGGTAAGAGTTACATGATATTATTTGGCTATTATCACCAGGGATATTATAACACCAGGGATGATCAAGTCCCCCTTTATTTCACGTGTGGTCCAAATTATTATACTTGTGCACAGTTTAAAATGAGCATTTTAATGAACTATACCTCATAATACAGTAAACATGTTTTTGTGTATTTCAGATTTTTCTTTATAATACTAACTCAATTTGGATGTGATTTTCTGTAATGTAATGAGTATATTTTACTTTTTGGTGGCATTTTTTAATATATATGTATCAATATGATATAGAAGATACATGTTTACATATGTAAAACTTAGACTATCAGTAATTAAGATTAAATATATATTTTAACTAGAGTTTACCCCGCGGCTGCGCCGCGGGTCAACCTCTGGTGCGTGCCTTTGGTTTAAAGAGGTTACAAACACAGGTTACATGGTATTAAATTTTTATGTTACTGCTATTTGTCTCGGAAGATTCACTTCATTTTATATCGCAAACTAACCCATCTCCCGTATGATAAGTATCTATGCCAATTTTCGGTATTAAAACTACATATTTACACCAAATAGACCATATCAACCAAATCAATCACATCGACCAAATCGACCACATCGGCCTCATCGACCACATCGATCAAATCGACCAAAATTACGAAAATGGCAAATCACAAAATAAAAACTTATCCTACTTTCTGAGATAATCTTTACATATATCTATCCCCAAATAAGTTCGGATGTAGGCCAAAACAGGGGGATCATTTAATATTTTTACATCACCTCTATTTCAACAAATAAGATTCATTCAATCATGACGTTAGTGTCTTCCTAAAGATGTAAAAATTCATATTGATTCACATTCCAATTTAGATTTCTTTAGATAGGTATGAAAATACTGAAATCTGCAAATATTGTGCAAACTAAGTAAATTATGTCTTTTAATGCAAATTTTCAAATGTGTTTTAAAGGGATTGACGACTCAATATTAGCCATTGTTTTAAATGAGTAAATTCTTCCTTCATTCATTTACATATTAATTTTTATTTCAATTTGAATTGGATTCTCTTCACTTTTCCAGCATTACGATCAAAAGAATATACGGCGGAGGGTTTATGATGCGCTCAATGTACTGATGGCAATGAATATCATTTCGAAAGACAAAAAAGAAATAAGATGGTTGGGATTACCCACCAATAGTGTACAGGAGTGCACAGCATTAGAAAAAGAGAAGGAAACAAAACTAGAACAAATACAGAAAAAAACCCAACAGTTACAGGAGCTTATACTTCAGGTACTACACAAATGGACAATTCAATTTATTTATTGCAAAAACAGGTAACATGTACAAATATGATGTTACAAATAATATGAATACAGTTTGGCATATATAAACATAATATAGTAGATTAATGTCATGTCAGCATTTTTTATAAAATTAATAAATATCATGAGTTGTCTCGTTTAATACTGAACAATCTAATCTATAAAATATTTACCTTACTAAATATTATAATTTATTTTATTGTTATTGCTTGAGTTCAACAGACAGGCAGACAGCCCACCTGATGGAAAGTGATTACTATCGTCTATGGACATTTGTGACACCAAAGGTGCTACCAATGTGCTGCCGCTCTATAAAGGTAGACTGGAATCTGGCCACTAATGTCATACTAGGTTAAAATCTGTGCCATAGTACTCTTGGCCCTCGCCTACCTATTATTATAATACCCACTACTATTAAACTTTAAATTAAAAGAACAGAAAGAAGTTTGTAACGGCGGCATACTCTAGACCAGTGGTAGCCACCCAGGCGGGCAAGCACCCTATCATCTGACTGTGGGGTGTTTTTTCGCCTCTTACGACAGGCAGCTCGGCCGCGGGAAATTGTATTCTTTCTGCGATTCTGCACGGATAAACTACAATGACGTCAATATCAATTTTATATCTGCACTAAGAAAAACCACGAGTATTAAAAAAATTAACTTTTCATAGATACCAAATTATGCTTCATACATATAATTATTTTATATAAACAATTCATGAAACTTTACTTTTCCTCCTTTCTATTTGTGCATAAACTACTCCATTGACTGCTAATTCATTAAATTCTCAATGATTAGTGACACTTCAGTCGAAATATGACTGAGCATTTTAGAGCTTAGTATCTTGTATCAATAATGATGACTGAGATCTTTTGCCCCCACATATGTCAAATTTTTAAACACTAATGTATTTCAAATAAATGAAAACAGACCTACATTATAATTTTGATTATATTCTAAAAATACTAAATAATAAGGCAAAAAGGTTTTCAGAAGTTTGTAGTTTGTTATGAAACATATTGTTACGAGTCGCGAGACCTGAATTAAAATGCCGTTAGAATTACTATCATAAAGTTTATTAGAACTATACAAACACGTATAACCAGGTACAAATATAACCAAAAGTAATAAGTCCAAACGTAATGCAGAAGATCGTAATTCAAATACACGCGCAAAGTCCATCACTAAATAGATTACCGAATGTACACGAGTCTTGCTTCGCTCGTGGTTATCGCTCAACTGCCTCATCTCTCCATTGGGGCCTTGCTTTATACTGCACAGATGCAATATGTCCGCCCGGCAGCGTGGACCGAATTTCTGAGAATCAGTTTGTACTTTTAAATCCGAGACACCTGCCAGTGATCACAATACAAGAATAGGCTGTAAAAGATTACAATACACAATGGGCTGTTTTTTTAAATCACAAATTTTAAACACAAAGTAAACAAAAGAAGTCAAAATGCCGAAAAGGTACTAAAATGTGTTTCTACAGGTAGGCAGGTGTAAATATGTCTTTGTCGGCACCTAGGTCGTAACAATATTCTTTCCTTTTCAGCACATTTCATTCAAAAGTCTGATTGAAAGGAATAGGGACGCAGAGAGTAAAGGGTTAAAACCGTCACCATCATCTGCTATACATTTGCCTTTCATTGTTGTAAATACCAGTGATAAGGCTTTGATCGATTGCAGTATATCTAATGATAAGTAAGTTCTACTCAGTGTAATCCTATAAATATTCATTTGAAAACTTCATGTGAGTTTAATGAGAAGTCAATCTCTTGTATTTTTAAAGTATCCTTATGATTTTTAATAAACTTTTTAACAATACCCCATATACCTATGAACATAAAATTACATATGCCTCATGGTGGCTTCACCTAATTTTAGATTTTTTCTGTAATTTCACTAAAGAATTGTATTATAGCGGCATTAAGTACTGTTGTTAAATTTTATCCATAAAATCTCAATAGATTTTAATAAGAATAACTATGACATACATAATTAAAAGGGGCGGATGTCTATGACGATCTTATAAGAGTTCTATTTTAGTCGAAATGGCTAAAAACCTTACTTCTAAAATTTTATGTCTATAATATTATAAAATTCTTAACATGCTTTTTCAAATGCTGTGGTAATTAGTGCTCCGGGAATTTTCCCGGGTATGGTACAAATTAGTTAGATTCCACTAGCTGATTTCGATATGTTTTCACTAAAAAGATAGCTTAAGTCCTTTTTCAAGTGAAGCAATACTTTATGTTCCGGGAATCCCGCGGGAATTTTCCCGAAAGTGTTTCAAAGTGGGTATTGTACATAAAAAAATTAGCTGATTGGGGTTTGATTAATGCTAAAACAATATTATTCAGGACTTTTTATGTCCCCCAGGACTTCTAACTTCGAAAACATCTGAACTAGGACTTGCTTGACAGGGCAGTTTCTATGTTTATTAGACATCTTTAGTAGATTTAGATATGTATGCATTTAATAATATTTCCTATCCCAGGTTTTTACGGGAATCTTCAGAATTCATGTATTTCATACCAAAAAATCCGTTGCCTTGCTAAAAATACCCTTTGGTTTCAAATACTGGCAAAATAACTGTAATCTTAGTTTCCTGTCAAACGTGGACGTAGTTGCGAGCAAATCTTGTAGACAATAAAATTATTAAATAATAGAAATGCATTGTTTTTTTCAGGACAGAGTACATGTTTAACTTCAATAAAAGATTCCAAATTCATGATGATATTGATATTCTAAAACGTATGGGCCTCCTCTTTGGTAAGTTATTTTTTGCTTTTAAACTTTATGTGGATATCTAGGATATGTATGCTCTTGTGTTTGTGATATTGAAATGAGCAACATCAAGGATATATTTATAAACAGAATATGTTATATCCCTATTAATATTATAAATGCGAAAGTAACTCTGTCTATTACACTTCCACAGAAAGCCTACTGGACCGATTTGGCTGAAATTCGGTATATATGTAATTTTAATACCAAGTGGACAAGGGATACTTTTTATCCTGGATAATGGGATAGATTTATGTAAAGGTTGTCCCAGATAGTAGGACAGGTTCTTTTGTGATTTGCCATTTTGGTTATTTTGGCCATTTTGTTAATTTTGATAATTTTGGTATTTTGGTCATTTTGATCATTTTTGTCATTTATGTAGTTTACAGAATAGATGGACGGGGGATAGGCAAATTAAACAAGAGCGAGTTGAAATAGAGGATGAAAGTTTGTATGGGAGACCAATAATTTCTCAAGTTTTAGATATAAAAAATTATCATCTATAAAAAAATGCGATAGTAACTCGATCTGTCTATCTGTTAAGCCTTCACGGAAAACTACTGGGAGTACTGGATCTGTTTTGCTGTAATTTGGTTTAAATGTTGTTTTAAATCCAAAAATGGCCATAAATAATTTTCATGCTGGGAGATAGGATAGTTTGCGATATAAAATGAAGTGAATACTCCAGGTGCAAATAGTATTAACACAAAAATTAATCACAATGTAATTTATATTAACGCCTGCTCTTTAAACAAGAGGGTTTAGGTTACTTATCTTAGGTTACCGCACTAGGGTTTGACCCGCGGCGCGGCCTCGGAGTATACTCTAGTATGAAATGTAATTTCAGGATTAGATAAAGGAGAATGTACAGAAGAAGATATTGAAAGAGCAAAAAGTATGGTACCTCAATCTTTGGAAGGATATGTTGAACGTAAGTATTTCACCATCTAATCTCAAACTCGGCTAGCTATCAAAGAGAATGCTTGTTTGGTACTTTTTTACAGTTTTGGATATAAACCGAAATTTATAAAACTGCACTCAGACCCATTAAGATACTTTTGATCTTAACAAAGTCCTTTGCCAGAGAGTATAAGCATGTTGAAAGTTCTTATCAGAAAAACACCTTAGAAAGGCCTAGTGAATACAAAGTATACACTTAGATGTATTATGGGCTGGCCATGGATTTGCCCCTATAAACGACAGAGAAGTGCGACGCGACGGGCGACAAAAACAAAAGTATTAAGAACTAAGATATGCCTGCGACTTCGTCCACGCTTGACTTGAAATTCTCGCGGGTTTCCCGGACACAAAGTACCACAGCATTTAAAAAATAATGTAAGCTATAGTTTTAGTGAACACAGTGTCTGAATAAGCTAATATTATGCACCCGTAAAATTAAAAACTGTTTAGGGGAAAATTAACGTGGGATTCCCGGGGAAAACAATATCACACATTTTATTATATAAAATTTGCTATCGATTAGTGAAAAAATCGCATTGAAAGAAAGAAAATAATGTTTATTTGGAGTTATTTACAATAGAAATTTTACATAAACAGCTTAACAAAAGCCAAAGGTTATCTAACTCTAAACAGGCCCTAAGTCAGCAAATGCTGGTTGATTACAACCAATGCTGGTCTTCCGTTAGTGCCAGGCAGTAACGTCACCTTCACAAAAGGTAAAAAAATAACTAATGAACATTTAATATTATTTATAATTAGAACAACATCAAACAAATAATAGACAAAAGATACATATTTTGAACAATTCAATATATAAGTGTAAGAAATAAGACCACTGGTTGCAGAATAAATCTTGTATTCAGTTTATTCAATATACAAATATGGATATTAAGTTGAATTATGCACTCAGCGTACTATGGTCCGAGTCCGTGTCCGATACAGAGCACTGCCGAAGCGCATAGGTCCCGGGTTTCGGGGACGTCTATTGGCCAAGAGGTTGTTCCGATGCGGAAGCAACCACCGTGCGCAATCGACTGGCGATTCGAAGCCTCGGGTAGGCGCGGTACTTATATGCGCCGGTCGGCGGGTCGGGGGTGCTCAATGATCCACGAGCGCTGCGCGTGGGCGCGTGGGGAGCCCTCCGTAGGTAATTAGGTGGGCGCGTAATATTGAATGTTACATAAGTACATAATATGTTATGAAATGATTATTGAAATGTGAAAACAATGATTTTGAAAAATAGTAATAGGTACGTCACGTACAAAAAGAAATGAAATTAAATAGAACTATAACTATGAAAAAGACTCAACCAGGCTTACTGAAAGGCGCTTGTATCCAGTTCGCGATCAGCTTCCTTGCGTAGCGGTCACGAATGCGCTCCTCACATCTATCTAATACAATTTTTCGCGCTTTTTTACCTGGAAAAGCGATAAATTGTTAGTTCTGTGTACAGGTGATAGTGTACTAGTGTTTGTTCGTTTAGATTGCGGTGCGGAAAGCAGTTTTGGCCGGTGAGTCCCATTTCTCTCTCCGCTTGCTAGTGTCGTGCGCAAAATCAGTTGCGCGCGCTTTTGTAACGGTTTTTGTGTGTGTAGTGTTTTCGCGCGCCTTTCTGGTCTCCTCTCGGTCAGGGCCTCCAGTAATGGACGGCCCAAGTACCCCGAAGGCCCCAGGGAGCCGAGTGTCCCGCGCAAGCGGGATCACAGCGGCTCCAACAATGGATGGGCCATGAAAGAGATAGGGAGACGCGGGAAAAAGAAGTCTTCCCTGGTTCGTCGCAGCCGCAGCGCCGCGGAACCTCGTCTCGGGCGCCCGGGTCCAGCCGTTGTCACGGCTACCGGGCTGCCCGCTTCGATAGGGGTGCATCGGCGGTGGTCGACCTCACCGCCGCCGGGCCCCGCGAAAAGGAGAGCGCGACGATGGGGCCGCCTTCGGCTCCCGCCGCGCCTAGGTTCCCGCCATGCGTGCCGCGCGCAAGAGCGCGGCACACACGGCCGTAGGTAGGAGGTGGTGCTCGCCGCGAACTCGGCCGTTCTCATGGCCGTGAGCGCGGCGAACGCCATCGTAGAGAATGTCTACAGGGCGCAAACGCCACCTGCACGGGCTTCACCTGTGCAGGGGCCAAGCGCCTTCGTGGACCACGTAGACATCGCGCCGTCGGGCAGCGTCCCAGATTCGCTGGAGTACGCACTCGACGACGCGATTCGCGTCTTCTGCGGCCCGCACGCCGAGGCGGCTGCATGTGCGCCGACACCGGTTAGTTCGGTGTACACAGCGGCCGGCTCAGCGACAGCGGGGGGCGATGGCCCCACGACGGTGTCGACTAGCGCGCGGGCTTCACCCGTGCCCTCGGCATCGGCTTGCGCACCGGCTTCACCCGTGCGCAGCGTGGGGACGACCGCCCCGCGACACCGGTTGCCGCGCGGGCTTCACCCGCGCCAACGACCGGGGTCGTTGTTAGGGATGGTGATATAGGTGCGGTGGCGGCGATGATGTTGTCTTCTTTCCCTACTGGGACTGTCGCCGCCACCGCTTCGTCCAGCTTCGTCCCCGAGTCGAGGCAGCGGTTCTGGGACCGCAGCGCCGACTCGGAAAGCACATCGGGTGCTTCCACGCCGGCGCGGGCGCGATCGCCGCTGCGTCGCACGGGCGACGCGACGGCGAGCGTGCTCGCGGGTGCGGAGGCCTACCTCCGCACCGAAGGGGGAAAAGGGTCGCAAGGCCAGGAAGGCCACTGCTGCCAAACTGGCCGCGGCTAGCCAGTGCGCCGCGCTGATAGGGGACGTACGTGTGCTCGGCCCTGGGGAGCTCCGCCTGGCGGCGAGCGCCCAGGTCGCCGACATCCTCCAGGTCGCCCAGACGTCGGGCAACCTGAAGGGCGCATACGTGCGCCGACTGAAGGAGGCTGCGACCCGGCTGTCGGACATAGTCGACACGCTGGTGACGCGGAATCCAGAGTCGGAAGCCTGGAGACTCGGCAACGAGAACTCCAGGCTGCGCGCCGAGCTCGGCGCCTTGCGGGAGGAGAACCTCTCCTACCGCAAGGAGTTCGAGCAGATGCGGAAGGCCATGAAGGCCCCTGCTGCGGATGCGGCCCCGGTTCCCGCTGTAACGGCGGAGCCGGGTCCCGTGCCCGCTAAGCGGAAGGCCAAGGCTGCCGCGGCGGAAAAGTCCCGGCCCCCGAGCCGGTTCATATCTCCGCCGCGGTCCCCAGAACGGTTCCGGCTACCGCCGCTGTGGCGGAGCCGGTTCCTACACCAACCGCTGCGCACACCGGTGTGGATTATGATATGCTCACGCATATCATCGCCCGCACGGTGGGCGCGATGTTGACGCTCGGCTTGCCGGGATTGAGGAGCGGCTGCCGCCCGCGCCAATTCTTCGCCCGCCGCTTGCGGCGGACAGGAAAAAGGCCGCGGAGACACAACCGCTGCCTAAAACGGCGGGAGCTGCCGCCGCCGCCCGCCGGGCCCCGGGGAAGTAATTCCCGGTACCGATGGAGGTGGTGGTAGCCCCCGTCGTAGGGGTGGCGGACTCCCCACCGCCACCCCTCCCCAAGAAGAAGGTGAAGAGGGGGGAGTAAAGCAGAGGGCGAAGAAGCTGCGCCGAGCCGCAGCTCTCGCCGCCGCCTCTGCTCCGGCGCCTAAGCCTGGGCCACCGGCCCCAAGCCGGCCCCAGACTCATGGCTAAACCCGCGGCCGCGACACCGGCCGTCGCGGCACCCCGCCGTCGCGGCACGCGCCGTCGCGGCACCTGCCGTCGCGCCACCATCGGCTGCGGTGGCCCCTGCCCCCGCCCCCGTTCCGGAGGGGGCGTGGTCCACGGTCGTCCGAAGGAAGAAGGGCAGGGAGCGGGGCGGAAACGCCCCGCCCTCTCCCTCGGCGCAAGCACCGGCTTCGCCATCGGGGCGGAAACCGGCGCGCAAGCCACGGGCTACGAAGCCCGTGGTATTTCAGGAGCCGAGATCGGCAGCAATTATCATTAAGTTGCTGCCGGAATCGGCCAAAAACGGTATTGGCTACCGGGAGGTCTTCGCGAAGGCCGCCTCGGTGGTCAATATCACCGAGCTAGGCCTCAGAGAGGGGCTGAAAGTGACGCGGACCGCCCGGGACGCTCGACTCCTGGACTTCCCCCCAGGACCCGAGAGCGCGACTAGGGCGAACCGCGTCGCCGAGGCCCTTCGAGGGGCGCTCCAAGGGATGGCCGAAGTCATCCGCCCCGTAAAGCGTGGGGAGCTTTACGTCTCAGGGCTGGATGAGTCGGCCACAGTAGATGGGCTTCGCAGTGCCATCGCCAGCGTGGGCAACTGCCTGCGCGACGATGTTAAGGCGAGGCACATCGGCATAGGACCTGGGGGGATGGGCGCATCATACGTGATGTGCCCCGTCTCTGCAGCCAAAGCCATCGCCGAGCGGGGCCACCTTCTGGTGGGCTTCACCTCGGCGAAGGTGGAGGCTCTGGAAGCCCGGCCCATACGTTGTTACCGTTGTTTCAACGTCGGCCACGGCACCCAGACTTGCCCGGACCGGACCGGCTTGTGTCTCCGCTGCGGTGAGAGCGGACACAAGCAGCCGGACTGCACAGCCCGCGACCCCCACTGCGCCGTCTGCGCGGCGGGGGGCAAACGCGCTACCCACCCGACGTTGGCGAGGCACTGCCAGCCCCCATACGTCAAGGGTAAATTCGTCCACCCGAGGGCGAATAAACGACCGGCGACTGGAAGGGGGGTACCTATGGACACCTAAATGCCCAGTACACCCTTAACACTCTTCCGCTAATGTTAACCACTCCCCCGACGCCCAGGACTTGTGCCTGCAGGCGATGGCGGAGTGGCAAGCAAACTTGGCCGTAATAAGCGAACCTTATTACGTACCCCCAGCCAGGAACTGGGTGGGGGATCTCGATGATGTCATAGCCGTGGTCGCCAGAGCCGGATCTGGCACACCGCTCACCAGTCTCGAAAGAGGAAAGGGCTGCGCGGTGGCGGAAAGCGGAGGTTACGTCATCATAGGCGTGTACCTCACGCGCAGCCGCCCCCTGGCGGAGTACGAGCTCGCCTTGGACTCCATTAGGGCAGCCGTCGGCAGACTAGCGCCGAAGACGATATTCGTCCTAGGCGACTTCAATGCCAAGCACCAATCCTGGGGAAACGCGATTACCGATGTTAGGGGACGGACGGTTGAAGACTGGGCGCTTCAATCCAACCTGTCCATCCTGAACCAGGGGTCGGTCCAGACCTGCGTACGTGCGCGGGGTGGATCGATCATCGACTTGTCATTCGCCACACATGCGGCCGCCCGCAGAGTGGTAGGATGGAGAGTGCTGGAGGAGGTGGAGACTCTGTCTGATCACTTGTACATCAGATTCGAGCTCTCCCCTCGCCTAGCGCTAACCCTGTTCAGGGCCCCTCCCGGCTCCCGCGCTGGGCTCTTACCAAGCTCGACGCGGAGCAGGCCGAGGAGAGGGCCATCATCGAATGCTGGACCTATCCAGCCGACCTGGGGAATCTGGAGGCGCAGGCTGAGCACATGCGCAAATCCCTCAAAAGGATTTGCGACGCTGCTATGCCTCGAGCCAAACGACCGCCGCCGCGTACATCGGTCCACTGGTGGACTGAGGAGCTGGCTGAACTGCGGAGGGCAGTCCGCAGAATCAGCCACAGGCTCAAACGCAGCAGAGCGCGTCGTCCTCCAGACTATGTTGAGGAGAATGGACTCGTGGGGAGTTCAGAGAGGCCAGAAAGGCCCTTTCGATCGCAATTTTGCGAGCGAAAGCCCGGGCTCGGGAGGAGCTCCTCGAGACACTGGACCGGGACCCTTGGGGCGTCCGTACCGTGCGGCCCGCAACACGTTGCGGCCCTGCACCTCCACGGCTACGGAAACGCTCGAACCCGAGGTCCTCCGGTCGGTTATCGATGGGCTCTTCCCGGATCCGGGGATCTTCACTCCCCGATATGGGTCCAATCATTCCCGACACCTCGGAGGTGGAGCCTCACCCATCACCGAGGAAGAGTTAGACGTCGCCCTGGACCGGCTCCGGGGCAGGAAGACGGCTCCGGGACCCGACGGGGTTCCGGGTCGGCTCTCTTCCTGGCTGCCAAACACCTACGCGGCCAGCTGCGGGAACTGTTCGATGCCTGTATTCGCGCAGGCCAGTTCCCGTCGCAATGGAAGGAGGGCCGATTATGCCTGATTCCCAAGGGAGGCCGTCCTCCCAACGATCCGTCCGCCTACAGGCCCATAGTGTTGCTTAACGAGGTCGCCAAGGTCTTCGAGAAGATCTTAGCGGAACGCCTCGTTAAGCATCTCGATACTGTGGAGCCGGGGCTAGCACAGACGCAGTTCGGGTTTCGGCGGAGGCGCTCCACGTTGGACGCCTTCGAGACACTGCGATCTGTAACGGACGACGCAGTCCAAGCAAAGGATACTGTCCTGGCAGTTTCGCTAGACATAGCGAACGCCTTTAACAGCCTCCCACACGAGACGATCAGGAGGGGCTTCGTGCACACGGAGTCCCCCGTACCTCACGAGGCTGTTGGGCGCGTACCTCCAGGACAGATACATCCTTTGGGAGGGCGGCGAGTCCGAGAATCGCGCGATAGGTCGGCGACGCGTCGCGTGCGGCGTCCCACAGGGATCGGTCCTCGGGCCGGTTCTTTGGAACGTCGGTTATGACTGGATCCTTCGGGTTCCGGTCCTGCCCGGAATAGGGCTAATCTGCTTTGCGGATGACACCCTACTCACGGCACGCGCTGCGTCATTCGCGGAATCCGTGGACCTTGCCAACGCCGGGCTGGCGATCGTGGTCCGAAGAATAGGTAGGCTGGGCTTGAAGGTCTCCCCGCGAAAACGGAGGCCATCATGTTCCATAGGCGGTTTCGTAACCCCCGCGGACTTGTCCGTTACAGTCCAAGGGGTGGACATTCAGTAGGCCCCAGATGAAATATCTGGGGCTAATTCTTGATGGGAAATGGCTGTTCAAAGCGCACTTTGAGCAGCTAGTTCCCAAGCTCGTGAGGTCCGCAGGCGCCCTCTCTCGGCTTCTTCCCAACGTGGGGGGACCGGGGGGACGACTAGGAAACTCTACATGGGCATCCTTAGAGTATGGCCCTGTACGGTGCACCCGTATGGTCCACTGCACTTCACCGCCATAATAGGACTTTGTTGTGCCGCGCACAACGGGTCCTGGCGGTGAGGACCATCCGAGGATACCGTACAGTGTCGTGGACGGCGTCGACACTTTTGGCAGGCGATCCGCCCTGGCCTCTCCAGGCGGACGTGATAGCCAAAGTTCGGCGCTCCCGACAGGATGCCCTCGCCCGTGGCCTGGTCTATGGCCAGGCCGAACTCCAGGTGATCAGGACGCGGGAAACCGCGGCCATGATCCAAGCTTGGTCAGTAGAGTTGGAAAACCCTGTTGCTGGCATTGACACGGTGGAGGCGGTTCGACCGCAGCTGTTGCGATGGCTCTCGCGGAAACGCGGGACCCTGACCTTCAGAATGACACAGATACTTACCGGGCACGGCTGCTTCGATAAGTATCTGTGTCAGATTGCGGGCTGCTTGCCTTCACCCCAATGCCGCCAATGTGGCGCGCTAGACACGGCGTCACACACGCTAGTCGAGTGCGCAGCATGGGCACCTCAGAGGTTTGAACTCGAGACACTTGTAGGACCGATCGAATCGCTGGGCGATCTGGTGCAAGCCATGCTGCACAGCGACGATTGGTGGGTGGGTGCGGCCAATTTCTGCGAGGCGGTAGTGTCTCATAAGGAGGCCGCGGAACGAGATAGGGAGAGATGGTAGTGCGCATGCGTCTCGCGGGCGCCGACGTCAGTTGGGAGCCCGGAGGCGCAGGTATGCGCATGACCTCCTCCCTGAAATACCGCTGCAGGGGCCCTCTAGCATCTAGGGAGCAGAGGAGTCTTCACCCCTGTTGACGAAGTGAGTTTGCCTCTCCCGGGCATTCTCAAGCACTTGTGCGCTAGGATCGGTGTGGGCGTAACTACGTTCTGTATCTCACGCCTTTCCTGCCATAAACGCGGGGCACATGGGAGGAGGGTGGTTTTAGTGGGGTATTGATTAGTCGAGTCTCCACACAAGCCGGTTGATTATTGTTTGGATTGCCTCAGTGGAAAGCCTCCATGATCAACAACGGTCTAATCCCTAGCAAAGGACCCGGTATGTGCGAAATGCATTTCCGCCTTAAAAAAAAAAAAAAAAAAAGGCGCTTGTATCACCCAGTTCGTGATCAGCTTCCTTGCGTAGCGGTCACGAATGCGCTCCTCACATCTATCTAATACAATTTTTCGCGCTTTTCTACCTGGAAAAGCGATAAATTGTTAGTTCTGTGTACAGGTGATAGTGTACTAGTGTTTGTTCGTTTGGATTGCGGTGCGGAAAGCAGTTTTGGCCGGTGAGTCCCATTTCTCTTACCGCTTGCTAGTGTCGTGCGCAAAATCGGTTGCGCGCGCTTTTGTAACGGTTTTTGTGTGTGTAGTGTTTTCTCGCGCCTTTCTGGTCTCCTCTCGGGTCAGGGCCTCCAGTAATGGACGGCCCAAGTACCCCGAAGGCCCCCAGGGAGCCGAGTGTCCCGCGCAAGCGGGATCACAGCGGCTCCAATAATGGATGGGCCATGAAGGAGATAGGGGAGACGCGGGAAAAAAAGTCTTCCCTGGTTCGTCGCAGCCGCAGCGTCGCGGAACCTCGTCTCGGGCGCCCGGGTCCAGCCGTTGTCACGGCTACCGGGCCGCCCGCCTCGATAGGGGGTGCACCGGCGGTGGTCGACCTCACCGCCGCCGAGCTCCGCGAAAAGGAGAGCGTGACGATGGGGCCCCCTTCGGCTCCCGTCGCGCCTAGGGCTCCTGCCATGCGTGCCGCGCGCAAGAGCGCGACACACACGGCCGTAGATAGGGAAATCGTGCTTGCCGCGAACTCGGCCGTGTCGCTGGCCGTGAGCGCGGCTAGCACGATAGTAGAAAATGTCTACGTGGCGCCGTCGCCGCCTGCCCGGGCCTCACCCGTGCACGTGGGCGGTCGCTACGTGGACCATCTAGATATCGCGCCGTCGGGCAGTGTCCCGGACTCGCCGGAGTGCACGCTCGACGACGCGATCCGGCATTTTTGCGGGGCAGACGCGGGACAGGTCGCGTATACGCCACTCCCGGTTGAGCCGGCGTACACGGCGGCCGGTTCGGCCGCAACAGGGGTCGGCTGCCCCACCACGACGGTGTCGATCAGCGCGCGGGCTTCACCCGTGCCCTCGGCATCAGCTTGCGCGAAAAAGGCTGCGAAGGCACAACCGCTGCCTAAAACGGCGGGAGCTGCCGCCGCCGCCCACCGGGCCCCGAGGGAAGTAATTCCCCCGGTACCGATGGAGGTGGTGGTAGCCCCCGTCGTCGGGGTGGCGGACTCCCCACCGCCACCCCCTCCCCCCAAGAAGAAGGTGAAGAGGGTGGGGGGTTGGGGTGAAGCAGAGGGCGAAGAAGCTGCGCCGAGCCGCAGCTCTCGCCGCCGCCTCTGCTCCGGCGCCTAAGCCCGGGCCACCGGCCCCCAGGCTCAAGGCCAAACCCGCGGCCGCGACACCGGCCGTCGCGGCACCCGCCGTCACGGCACCTGCTGTTGCGCCACCATCGGCTGCGGTGGCCCCTGCCCCCGCCCCCGTTCCGGAGGGGGGGCGTGGTCCACGGTTGTTCGGAGGAAGAAGGGCAGGGGAGCGGGAGCGGAAACGCCCCGCCACCCTCCCTCGGCGCAAGCACCGGCTCCGCCATCGGGGCGGAAACCGGCGCGCAAGCCACGGGCTACGAAGCCCGTGGTTTTCCAGGAGCCGAGATTGGCAGCAATTATTATCAAATTGCTGCCGGAATCGGCCAAAAACGGTATTGGCTACCGGGAGGTCTTCGCAAAGGCCGCCTCGGTGGTCAATATCACCGAGCTAGGCCTCAGAGAGGGGCTGAAAGTGACGCGGACTGCCCGGGACGCTCGTCTCCTGGACTTCCCCCCAGGACCCGAGAGCGCAACTAGGGCGAACCGCGTCGCCGAGGCCCTTCGTGGGGCACTCCAAGGGATGGCCGAAGTCATCCGCCCCGTAAAGCGTGGGGAGCTTTACGTCTCAGGGCTGGATGAGTCGGCCACCGTAAATAGGCTTCGCAGTGCCATCGCCAGCGTGGGCAACTGCCTGCGCGACGATGTTAAGGTAAGGCACATCGGCATAGGACCTGGGGGGGATAGGCGCATCATACGTGATGTGCCCCGTCTCTGCAGCCAAAGCCATCGCCGAGCGGGGCCACCTTCTGGTGGGCTTCACCTCGGCGAAGGTGGAGGCTCTGGAAGCCCGGCCCATACGTTGTTACCGTTGTTTCAACGTCGGCCACGGCACCCAGACTTGCCCGGACCGGACCGGCTTGTGTCTCCGCTGCGGTGAGAGCGGACACAAGCAGCCGGACTGCACAGCCCGCGACCCCCACTGCGCCGTCTGCGCGGCGGGGGGCAAACGCGCTACCCACCCGACGTTGGCGAGGCACTGCCAGCCCCCATACGTCAAGGGTAAATTCGTCCACCCGAGGGCGAATAAACGACCGGCGACTGGAAGGGGGGTACCTATGGACACCTAAATGCCCAGTACACCCTTAACACTCTTCCAAGCTAATGTTAACCACTCCCCCGACGCCCAGGACTTGTGCCTGCAGGCGATGGCGGAGTGGCAAGCAAACTTGGCCGTAATAAGCGAACCTTATTACGTACCCCCAGCCAGGAACTGGGTGGGGGATCTCGATGATGTCATAGCCGTGGTCGCCAGAGCCGGATCTGGCACACCGCTCACCAGTCTCGAAAGAGGAAAGGGCTGCGCGGTGGCGGAAAGCGGAGGTTACGTCATCATAGGCGTATACCTCACGCGGAGCCGCCCCCTGGCGGAGTACGAGCTCGTCTTGGACTCCATAAGGGCAGCCGTCGGCAGACTAGCGCCGAAGACGATATTCGTTCTAGGCGACTTCAATGCCAAGCACCAATCCTGGGGGAACGCGATTACCGATGTTAGGGGACGGGCGGTTGAAGACTGGGCGCTTCAATCCAACCTGTCCATCCTGAACCAGGGGTCGGTCCAGACCTGCGTACGTGCGCGGGGTGGATCGATCATCGACTTGTCATTCGCCACACATGCGGCCGCCCGCAGAGTGGTAGGATGGAGAGTGCTGGAGGAGGTGGAGACTCTGTCTGATCACTTGTACATCAGATTTGAGCTCTCCCCCTCGCCTAGCGCTAACCCTGTTCAGGGCCCCTCCCGGCTCCCGCGTTGGGCCCTTACCAAGCTCGACGCGGAGCAGGCCGAGGAGAGGGCCATCATCGAATGCTGGACCTGTCCAGCCGACCTGGGTAATCTGGAGGCGCAGGCAGAGCACATGCGCAAATCCCTCGAAAGGATTTGCGACGCTGCTATGCCTCGAGCCAAACGACCGCCGCCGCGTACATCGGTCCACTGGTGGACTGAGGAGCTGGCTGAACTGCGGAGGGCAGTCCGCAGAATCAGCCACAGGCTCAAACGCAGCAGAGCGCGTCGTCCTCCAGACTATGTTGAGGAGAATGGACTCGTGGGGGAGTTCAGAGAGGCCAGAAAGGCTCTTTCGATCGCAATTCTGCGAGTGAAAGCCCGGGCTCGGGAGGAGCTCCTCGAGACACTGGACCGGGACCCTTGGGGGCGTCCGTACCGTGCGGCCCGCAACACGTTGCGGCCTTGCACCTCCACGGCTACGGAAACGCTCGAACCCGAGGTCCTCCGATCGGTTATCGATGGGCTCTTCCCGGATCCGGCGATCTTCACTCCCCCCGATATGGGTCCAATCATTCCCGACACCTCGGAGGTGGAGCCTCACTCCATCACCGAGGAAGAGTTAGACGTCGCCCTGGACCGGCTCCGGGACAGGAAGACGGCCCCGGGACCCGACGGGGTTCCGGGTCGGCTCCTCTTCCTGGCCGCCAAACATCTACGCGGCCAGCTGCGGGAACTGTTCGATGCCTGTATTCGCGTAGGTCAGTTCCCGTCGCAATGGAAGGAGGGCCGATTATGCCTGATTCCCAAGGGAGGCCGTCCTCCCAACGATCCGTCCGCCTACAGGCCCATAGTGTTGCTTAACGAGGTCGCCAAGGTCTTCGAGAAGATCTTAGCGGAACGCCTCGCTAAGCATCTCGATACTGTGGAGCCGGGGCTAGCACAGACGCAGTTCGGGTTTCGGCGGAGGCGCTCCACGTTGGACGCCTTCGAGACACTGCGATCTGTAACGGACGACGCAGTCCAAGCAAAGCATACTGTCCTGGCGGTTTCGCTAGACATAGCGAACGCCTTTAACAGCCTCCCTCACGAGACGATCAGGGAGGGGCTTCGTGCACACGGAGTCCCCCCGTAGCTCACGAGGCTGTTGGGCGCGTACCTCCAGGACAGATACATCTTTTGGGAGGGCGGCGAGTCCGAGAATCGCGCGATAGGTCGGCGACGCGTCGCGTGCGGCGTCCCACAGGGATCGGTCCTCGGGCCGGTTCTCTGGAACGTCGGTTATGACTGGATCCTTCGGGTTCCGGTCCTGCCCGGAATAGGGCTAATCTGCTTTGCGGATGACACCCTACTCACGGCACGCGCTGCGTCATTCGCGGAATCCGTGGACCTCGCCAACGCCGGGCTGGCGATCGTGGTCCAAGAATAGGTAGGCTGGGCTTGAAGGTCTCCCCGCGAAAACGGAGGCCATCATGTTCCATAGGCGGTTTCGTAACCCCCGCGGACTTGTCCGTTACAGTCCAAGGGGTGGACATTCGTGTAGGCCCCCAGATGAAATATCTGGGGCTAATTCTTGATGGGAAATGGCTGTTCAAAGCGCACTTTGAGCAGCTAGTCCCCAAGCTCGTGAGGTCCGCAGGCGCCCTCTCTCGGCTTCTTCGCAACGTGGGGGGACCGGGGGGGGGGGGCGACTAGGAAACTACATGGGCATCCTTAGGAGTATGGCCCTGTACGGTGCACCCGTATGGTCCACTGCACTTCACCGCCACAATAGGACTTTGTTGTGCCGCGCACAACGGGTCCTGGCGGTGAGGACCATCCGAGGATACCGTACAGTGTCGTGGACGGCGTCGACACTCTTGGCAGGCGATCCGCTCTGGCCTCTCCAGGCGGACGTGATAGCCAAAGTTCGGCGCTCCCGACAGGATGCCCTCGCCCGTGGCCTGGTCTATGGCCAGGCCGAACTCCAGGTGATCAGGACGCGGGAAACCGCGGCTATGATCCAAACTTGGTCAGTAGAGTTGGAAAACCCTGTTTCTGGCATTGACACGGTGGAGGCGGTTCGACCGCAGCTGTTGCGATGGCTCTCGCGGAAACGCGGGACCCTGACCTTCAGAATGACACAGATACTTACCGGGCACGGTTGCTTCGATAAGTATCTGTGTCAGATTGCGGGCTGCTTGCCTTCACCCCAATGCCGCCAATGTGGCGCGCTGGACACGGTGTTACACACGCTAGTCGAGTGCGCAGCATGGGCACCTCAGAGGTTTGAACTCGAGACACTTGTAGGACCGATCGAATCGCTAGGCGATCTGGTGCAAGCCATGCTGCACAGCGACGATTGGTGGGTGGGTGCGGCCAATTTCTGCGAGACGGTAGTGTCTCATAAGGAGGCCGCGGAACGAGATAGGGAGAGAGATGGTAGTGCGCAAGCGTCTCGCGGGCGCCGACGTCAGTCGGGAGCCCGGAGGCGCAGGTATGCGCATGACCTCCCTCCTTGAAATACCGCTGCAGGGGCCCTCTAGCATCTAGGGAGCAGAGGAGTCTTCACCCCTGTTGACGAAGTGAGTTTGCCTCTCCCGGGGCATTCTCAAGCACTTGTGCGCTAGGATCGGTGTGGGCGTAACTACGTTCTGTATCTCACGCCTTTCCTGCCATAAGCGCGGGGCACATGGGAGGAGGGTGGTTTTAGTGGGATATTGATTAGTCGAGTCTCCACACAAGCCGGTTGATTATTGTTTGGATTGCCTCAGTGGAAAGCCTCCATGATCAACAACGGTCTAATCCCTAGCAAAGGACCCGGTATGTGCGAAATGAATTTCCCCCGCCTTAAAAAAATATTAAAAAAATAAAGGCGCTTGTATCAAGTGCGAGATCGGCTTGTTGCCTTTGGTGTTCGTACAGGAACGCTTTCAGTTTAATTTTAAAAATATGTGCACTTCGAACGGTTCTTATTGGTGGCGGAATATTGTTCCAGCACCTGGAAGCCGAATACCGGAAGCTGCTTTTAAAAGCGGCTGATTGGTGTCGCAAAGTAATAAGCTGTACTGCACATTGTCGGAGATTAGTAGATCTATGCGAGCCTACCCATAAAAGTATTTCAAATAAGTACTTATGTGCTTTGTTTTTTATTACACCGAAAAGTATACAAGCCAGATGAAGCTTGCGACGGTGTTTCATTTTAAGTATTGAATAATCATTTAAAAATGGGGTCACATGGTCACTCTTTAAATGGTATTTCAAAACAGAATCGAGCAAAATCTAGCGAATTGTATTCGAATAAATGATTTGATACAAGTTTGTTACATGATGATTTATTTTAATTTTAATTTAGAAGTAACATATTTATTGGTGGTTTTATTCAAATGTATTTATTTATTTTTACTAATTAAATATTATATAAGTAGACTTAGTTTTATAAATTATTATTATTATTAGTTATTTAATTAACAAATTTGGGTCGTTTTGGTTTTACGCTTAAAGGAAGGTTTGCACTGAAAATCAGCGTTGTGTCGGATATAATTCCGGCACAGCAATATGCTGAGTGCAAACATTGTTCGTTGAAAATACATCGTACAAATTCTCAAAATATGCTCTGTGTATAATAATGTATAACGAATGTAATTACGTCGCTATTTCTTAGAATAAAGTTTTTCTTTCTTTCTCTTTCACGTGCATTTTGAACTCGTTGGATGAGTTGGAATTATAGCAATCCACTGGGTTAAACCCGGTGCTTTAATAAACATCCGCAAGCACCCATAAACACCCAGTGGGTGTCTATTTGATTTGATGAAATTAAATTAGTGATGTTAAAAAATATGTTTTAAAAGTGATTTTCATTAATTTCATTTCTTTGTAGGCAACATTAGTTAGATCATGGAGGGTAAAATAAAATGGTACGAGATAAAAACGAAATTTCAAAAATCACATTTTCTATTATTTTAACTTTTGAATAGCTTATTTTTATGTTGTAATGTGTAATTAGTGTTGAACACTCGAGCGTAAGCGTGTCAGTTGTCATATTCTTCATTTGTAAGCTGATTTACATGATAACCCTTAGCTTCCTGTAAATACTTTAAGATTTGTTCATAGCATTTGGGCGCACATATGGCTTAATATACTTAAATTCCTCCGCCACTAATTTTCCGAAGAGCTCATTTCTTTTGTCTTTTCATTTCCTTCAACGTCAGGGGAAGCCAGACAGTCTTTATATTTTGTTGTCTGTAACAATGATAATGGAGAATCCGATAGTGATTGTTTGTTAAGTATTTGTTTTTGATTAGTACCAGAAAAAAGATTTTTCTTGCATTAATTTATTTCACATAATTATGTATAATTCAATAAAAGAATAATAATTAAAAACTAAATGTCATTTATGAATAAAATCATTTACACCCGAAATTTGCCTGGAAATCGAGTGTTTATCCCAAAACACCCGGTTTAAACCCACCTGGGTTTAAACCCGGGTGGGTGGATTGCCGCCCATCTATAGTTGGAATTCAATATTTTTCAATTTGGCCATTTTAAATCATTCGCAGAAATAATCTTGCGGGATTCCTAGGATAAAAATTAGCGCAGATTTTAAGCCTAAAAATTTGCTATCGATCAGCGAAAATCGCATGGAATCGGCCCAGCACTTTTTACGTGAATCCCGAACAAACAGACAAGAAATCTAAAAAATTGCATCATGTTCTGCATCGTTCGTTTATATTATATAGTCTATTCCAGTTTTTTTTTTAATAGCTTCCTTCAATTTACAGACATGGCATGTTTAGAATTTTATAATATTATAGATAGACTATGAAACATGCTTATGATGCTCGTCGTTCGCGACGCCTGTGCACTTCTTGTCGTTTGTGATTTACATCCGTGGCCAGACTTATGGCTCATTAGAGTTCACACACTAAACAATCGAGAAGTTTCAAGAATTCTGGCTGCGGTTACCACTAAAACGCTAATAAAGACTGGCTGCTAAGTTTCGTTGCTGCAAGCAGATTTTCTTGTGCGTGGTCTCCGTAATGCTATGTACTATCCATCTCAAATACGATGGTATGCCTGAGAGAAATAAATTAATACTGCTTACTGTTTACGTAACATTATGATTATAATCACAATGTTGTTCTCTTTACTTACGTAATTTTCATAGAACATTTTGTTATTTACCTGAAATTTTAAAATTACGTACTAAAGGGCTTTGAGAATAGTGAAAAATATGCCCTTAGTACGTAACTTTAAAACGTAAATAATAAAATTTGACATAAAAATTTCGTAAATAAAGAAAATCTCGTGATATTATTTATAATATCACTTCACACAGTAAGAAGTATTAATTAATTTCTATACAATTAAAATTTGTATCTAATTTTTGGTGGTAAATTTTTCAAGTGGGCCTTCGGGGCCAAACCCTAAACTTTGCTTAAGAGCGAAAATCATTCAGTCTCGAGGCCGGTTTTGACGAAAACTAAAGTGACATTTTTTCACAGAAATCGATCCTTACAAGCTATGCTATCCTCCTAACGCCCAGGTTTTGCAACGATTTTTTGAATTAAACGCCCAGTCCTTAAAAAGGTTTCCTTGGCGAAAACCCAGGACTTTGAACTTTATAAATTGTGCCTTACATTAAGTAACCTCACAAGTATGGTCTTTTTTCTTGTCTCGGGTGAACGAGAATAAGGAAAAAATAGATAACCTTTTGGTAGACCTTTGGGTCAAAAGCACTAGACTTAAAACAACATACTTCTTACAAATCACTTTTTTTTCCAACTACCTTCAAAAATATCAAAAATGAAATTAAACTTAAAAACCAATTTAATAATCTTAATAAACAAAAAATTCCTTTAAAATTAATAGAAACATTTACTTTATTATTATTTATTTAAAACATTCGAAACAATAATGATAGTCCTTATTAACCCAAAGGTCTATTAAAAGGTCTTACATTTTGAATTATGATAATTTTCACTATATCTCAGACCCATATAAAGTTTTTATGTAAACAGCAAATATAAAATATAAGCACCTATTTTTGATAAGCATATGAACACAAATCGTAAACATTTCATGAATAAATTAAGATTAATTTTGACACTTGACGATCTTGTTCGATGTTAAGTCTAAAAGGATAAATTTCTTTTGTTTTTGTTGGCACTTTTGCTTGGGCACACACAAACAAAAACCTCGAACATGTGTTTGGATACACTACTTTATAGAAAGGCGATAATTTGAAACTAGCAGCAATGCTTAAAGTTGGGATACTTAAAATAGTACCCTGGGCGTTTATTGGATGAACTTAGATTTGGTGCTAGACTTTATTTATTATTTCATTAAAGTACTTTTTTAAGGACCGTGGACGCTAGGAGGCTATGACTTGGTATAATAGTACAGTATATATTTATTTATTCAAAATCAGTTGGTTCGATTCCTGACAAGGGTAATTGATTTTAAAAAATCTATCGATACCACTTTAGTTTCGTCCATATCGGCCTCGAGATTCTTTAAGTGTTTTCGCTATTTCATATAGATTAAGATTTGGCCCTGAAGGCCCACTTGAAAATTAACGTTGTTTTTTATTGCACGAGTTCAGCGGACAAGCAGACGGCTTGATGGAAAGCGGTTACCATCGCCTATGGACATTTTCAACACCAAAGGTGCTACAAATGCGCTGCTGCTCTATTAAGGGAGACTGGAACCAGGGTCACTAATGCCAGAACACAACTCAAGGTTGTTACGGCGGTATAAAAGTATAAGATATTGCTACAAGTTACGTTCTAAGGGATGTGTCAGCCATACCTTCGTATTGGAGATACAAGTTAGTTGTTAAGTTAATATAATTCCTAAATCAAATATTTCCAGAAATGGCCAGAGGTGTAACAACGAAATTGTCCAGTATGATCAAGGAGGAAGGTTTAGAGGAAGAGGCGATCGAGGACGAGGCCCTCGAGAGCGATGCGGAGGGGACCGCGGAGGGGGAGGTGGACGATGACAGGGATGGCCACGAGTACAGCGATGACAGCAGCGACGTCGACGTTTAGCATCTACTGCCCCGCGCGTCAATGCCCGGTTTACACGTATTAAG